>JAWWML010000012.1:31837119-31981364 GCA_035047165.1 Ormyrus rosae | reverse complement strand
AGAACGGAGACTGAAGTGTAATAAAAATATGTGAGGTTATGTTCAAACTAGAAAATGCTCGAAAACCATTTGAAAAAACGTTTACATTAATATACGAAAAATGGCCATTTTTTATGGCCATTTTATAGATTGAAAATTCTACCAGGGTAGAACGTACGTATTAAGAGTTTAACTAAAATAAAATTTTTACTAAAATATTCAATTAAATACATTCTATCGTTATACTTATAAAAAATCATGACTAAAAGGGTTAAAAACAAAATTTTTTAACACTTTTCTAATGTTTATATAGTATTACCATTACAAGAAAACTGTCAAATGTGGTTAAAAGTTGCTTCATACTACAAGGATCACTATTTTTCGCTTTTTTCGAGAATTTGGAAGGATGATTCGAGCGAGCGTTTTGCAGCTGTTACTCCTTTCCGACAAAAAGTACGATATACTTTTTATCAATTAAGCATAATCTGCTGGCTCGCAGCACGCGGTTTATAGGTCGATTATAAAAAGAAGCTTTGAGCAAAGGCAGGTTCTCGCAAAAAGCGCCCGTGTAATCCTGTTGCTCGGACCGGCAGCAGCAGCACCCCAATCGAAGCGAGCGCCCAGCTTCGGACAAAGAAAGGAGGAGAAAAAAAAATCGGATTTCGTCGTTGTTAGATGCGGGACAAAAAGGCGCGATAAATGCGCCAGAAAATGGGGAAGAAATTCGGCGCGTAATCTTCCCGGTCGGCGAGTGCGCTCTCTCGGTGAGTGTAAAAACGTAACAGATTGGAAACCGCATTCGGTTAGGAGGTTCCTATACGCTGCCCGGGATATAATTCAAGTGCGCGTGCGTAGGTTTGCAGCGTTCGTAATTTCCAGTAGGTGTAGCGTATTAACGTCCCCGCAGGGCGGACGGCGCTATTAACTAATGCCACCCCTGCGCCATACGCGCTCCATAGCCGTCCATGATAGAACATGCGTCCGTAGGACGGGACAGTTTAAGCCTTGATATATCACCCGGCGACACTCCCAACTTCTGTCGCCTCTCTCTCGCTCTCTCTCTCTTTTTTCTCTCTTTTTGTCATTGCTGTCGTCGTTGTTGCTGCCGCCGCCGCCGCTGCTGCTACTGCCTTCCGAGGCCAGCTGACCATATGTCCACTAGCCGAAACTTCGCTGCTTTGTGTGTATACGGCCGCTTTACACTTTGCAACGACCTACTTGCAAATTAATGGCGCTTCCTTCCTGCCTCGGCGAACTTGTCGTCGACTTTATTTCTATGCTTTTTTAATCCGGGCTCTATAAAAAGCAGTTTTATTTGCCGCTGGCTTCGGTGTAATAAAAAAGTTTATTTATCGCCGCTTTAAATTAATTTAGGACGTCGTAAAACACGCTTGGGACATTTTATTTAAAACAAAACTGATCAACTTGATTATTTTTTTTTGAGCTTCAATGAATTCGTAGTTGGTATAAAATTATTTATATAAGATAAAGGACGTATAATTTAAATGATAACTGTTTTGATAATTAGAAGGTTAATATGTGTTCTCAATCTTAAGACTCTAAAAAGATAAAGTGCGAAGGATTCAATTTGAAAGCAGCTATAAAATTCTTTTTTTCATAAACCAAACTATCTTTATGAATATTTATATAATTAATGCATTATTTACGTGAGCGTTCTTATGCACAATTTTAATATGTATATATCATTGTCGGATAGCACATAAATACTGGACCGTACTGAACAATATAGACAGGATAGGATAAGAAATCGTCAATATTTTTTTGTATAAAAAAATAATAAACAGTATTTCAGAGACTTTTATGTAATAAGATTCTGACAATGAATTAATGTACAAACTTTTACAAAAAAATGAAAATCCTCTAGACAGTATACGCAAATGACGCCAATTTTAAATTAGAGTGTGTTAAAAATTGATTTAATTATTAATGCATGCATATATTTAAATGAAAGAAATTTGTTGATCGCTCCAGTTAGACAATTAGTCTTAAAAGAAAAAAATCGAGAACGCTCGCGCATATCCCAGCAAGCTCGTAAATAACGACTTGACGACACTTCGAAAGGTCCTAATAAGTTTTTTGCGTACGCACTCGAGCGCATACGTGCGGACATATTCGAACAGCAGGGGGGAAGGTGAAGCTCTCGAGCGGTGCGCGCGCGTCGACTCATCCCATTTTCTCGCGGACGTAACAAATGACGCCACATGTTCGCATCTTGACTGCGCGACACGGACGAGAGGAGGCTGCGCGCGCGCGGAGGGAGGGTAATTTCGACGCCAATACATTTGCGCTCTCTCTGTCTCTCTCTCTCTCTCTCTCTCGCCCGATTGCCGAACCTACGGGCGCAAGAAAGGGAAGAGAGGCGCTTTCGGGGCTAACAGCCGCTCGGGGACCATTCTCTAAAAGAGAACACTCGTGGTCTCGCTCACTTAGCCGGTTAATGGCTTCTTAGGCCCCCCTTTTACGGGACGCCTAATTGCTTCTTGCTTACGCCGAGTCCTCCTTTTGTTGACTTTTACGGGATTCCTGAAAACAGTCTTGCGTTATGAGACCGTTTGCTTTGACTTATTAGATAACGGAATCTGTTGAATGCAAACGGATGCGCCGAAGTTTGCGAGTAGCTCTTTTTTGTTAGTGAATTTTGCGATTGTTTTGTTTGCGGAGATTAGGGACAATTTTGTAAAGCTTTTTAATTAAAGAACGCAGTTTTAAAAATCTTTTTCTTTTTCTAGTATAAAAGTGCGTATTGAATAAATTATAAGTTGATTTTCAAAAGACAAATATTTTATAAAAAGATAATGTAATTGTAGATTGTTCGACAATTTTAGTTAAGAGAAGTTATAAAGTAGGATTGATTCAAACCCAGGTAGAAAATTAACCATATGGGCTATAGTTAACATGTATTTTAAATGGAGTGCTTTTTAGCTAAAATTAATGTCTAAATTAAATAAAAACAATTAGAAAATCATTTAAAAAGATAAAATCATTACACTGAAATATTCATGAGCAAAAATATTTAAAAACATATTTAATTATTTGATAATGACAATAAATAATAGCAATTTATCGTTTCCAACTACAAAACAAACTAAGAATTGGCTAAAAACTACTTAATGTTTCTAACAGGGGAGTTACTATATAATTAGACAAAAATCATGTAATAAGTGGTTTTCAGTAGCAAATAATTAATGATTTAATTTATTTTCAAGCGATTCTAACGGTTACGTAAAAATTTTTAGTTCATATCAAAGTAGTAATTATGACGTTTTTTATACATAATTATCATGAAAATCTATGAAATCACGACAAGAAGTATTCCAAAGTCATCAAAGATGCTCATTCCGCGAGTTTCTCATGGTACTATTGTTTCAATTTATTTCTAAACGTACAAGGAAGTCTTAAAAGATCAAAATCATTTTTAAAGCTAAATTGCGCAATTTCATTACAGTAAGTACGTGTGTACGGAAGTATCTAAAATGTAAGATTTATCGTTCGAATAAATTCTTGAGTTTAGCAAGTAATATTGCAACAATAAGACAGTTCCAAAATCAAAAGCATCTCGTAGACCCAAAATTGATCACCCAACCTATAAAACATCGAAAAATAAACGCTAAGCGAGAAAACAGCATATATCCGACAGGATAACAAATTCGAGCAATTTCTCAAAGTGCCACTGCGGCCCCGAAGAGGAAAGCGCGCAAGAAGCGTCTATTTGAATGAGATCGGCATCCTTTTGGAAAAGTCCGACGACATATGTCAGAATTAGCTGCTTAGCGTCAACCGAGGCAGAAGTAGAAAGAGGACAGGTGTCGGTATGTGCGCCTAATATTCCCCGAAAGAAAGTCTTAAAAGAAAGAGGAGCTAAGCGCGGATGTAGGCGAGGAGCGAGGATGTTGTCGCCGTCCTCTATTTTTTTTTTCTTCCCCCCGCGCGGCTTTTGTCGGCCGAGAGAGCTGCTTCTTCTGATAAAGAGCGCCGCGTGAAAACGGTCATCGACGACGACGACGCCGCCGGTGGCACGCAAAGGCACGCACGCCGAGCATAATAGCGGCTAACCTGCCGGCCGATGAATGGCCCTCTGCCATTTGTCGCGATCAGTTTCGGTCCTCCGCGTCGCCGCTCTCAAAGGAGGTTGGCTTCTTTTCAAGAGGAATATACTTTCGAAAACTGGCCCGGTGCTCTCTCGGGCTTTAACGAATCGGTCTACGTGCTTCTGGATTAAACTTACTGGTAAAGAGGGGCAATTTTTTACTTTCTTTTTTGATATACAAGAGCTCCCCAGACTGAATCTGGGAATCAGGTTTTCTGCCTTATTTATCAATCCTGATCGGCCGGCATTTGATGTCTTCATTTAGCCGCGCGCGGGATGTATTTTAACGAGTCGATGAACTTTTTATCCGTAGGGAAGAAATTCTTCGGACTTTAACTAGTGGGAAAATTCAGAAGGGCAGATTAATCATTGGCCGATTGAATTCTAAATATTTTTAAATGAAATTCTTGTTATAACTGATGTAATATTGTTGCAAATCGCTTTAAATAAGACTTGTAATTTGTCTGGTGAAATCGCTAAGGATTTCTGAGCTTTGTTTTGTGGAATAATAGCGAGAAAACTGACATTTTTATTCATGAAGCCAATTTAAATTAAACCTGCATTTAATGTTTTATACAGGCATGCTTTCACTTAATTAACACAATGTATTACAGATAATAATATATTACTAAACTAAAAATAATCTCAAAAATAAAAGCATAATACTGCACATTTAACGTATTATATAAAAAAAAGGTTTGATTTTTAAGAGATTCGCATTGCTTTAGACACAATTTGCTCAGAAAAGCAATTTAATATTTGTTTAAACTAAGGAAATATCGAATAAAGCTAATTCACGCAAAACTATCAATTAAGTATTTTCCAAAACCTTCAGTCATTAACGAAATGGACTCCGCAGAAATATAAAATTTTTAATGCTTTTATATTTAATGAAACTCTAAGAGCAGCGTAGCAAGGCAGTTCAATAAATCAATCAGATCATCAGGTCGACTCCGCAATCCCGAAGAAACTACTCGTCCGCAGCTCGGAAGTTTCTCCCTCTCGTTATCAAAAAGCAAACATAAATCGCGGCGCGCGGTTACGTAAGCAGCCGGTCGGGGATGCTCTCACGTCGAATAAACAATTCCATTATATTTATCAGATAATGAAAAGACGGCGATAAAGGGCGCAACGGTCGAGAGAGAGGGAGAGAGAGAGAAGCCAGGAGTCTCAAGGAGGGACGCGCGGGGGATGGATAAAGAAGCGCGGATACTCCCTGCGGCTGCTGGCGCTTCTTACTCTGTGTACTCCCCCGTTCTGTGTCATTAATACCAGGCGACTGTTACATATGGATGAGTAGAGAGAGAGAGAGAGAGAGAGAGAGAGAGAGAGAGAGATGCGGAACGGGGCTACAGCCAGCAGGAGAGGCGAAACGGAACGAAACGTAACGGGAATAGGGATCCGAACTCATCGACTAAAAGCATTCGCGGAAGACCGGAGTCATTCCGCTTTATTCCTTACTCTTCGCGGTCGTACGAAATAGCGCCCGAACGCAATAGCTGTCGATGCCTTCTAAGCGTATTGTGCTCGTGATTCTTGCGCGCTCACGATGTGGACAAACAAATATTTTACCTCGCTCTCTCTCTCTCTCTCTCCTCCGGCTTTCCGTCTCCTCTCCAATCCGAAATTCTCGGATCGCCGCAGAGATTCGAGATTTCTTCGATCGCTGTTTTTCAAACCCTCGCGAAAAATTTATGCACTTTCCGCAGAATCCAATCGCGATAATTGCCGGAGTGCCGAATAATTATTCTCAGTCGCGTATATACCAAAGAGGAGCAAATAAACGATCCCCCAACGAAACAAGCGTATATAAGACGAAGGGATCCGATTCATCATTGGTCCAGGCGGCAGAGCGCATCGTCCAGTATTGCGCTCAGGTGGCTTTAGCGCTTTTCCATTTACCGTCTCCGGCGAAGGCGAAGATCAAGCACATCCAGCCCGGCCGGAGGAGCGATAAATCTGTCGGCCGGCCAGCAACGGCCTCGTATATCTCCGCCGGCAGGCAGAGAGCGGGGGTGGATGGACTGCGGACTCGAAAGAGAGACGGAGAATAAGTGCGGGACGACGGAGGGTTGGCCCCGGGGCCAATATAGGTAATGTTCCGGCTAGGCTACTTAACAAATTGCTACAAATTGCGGCGAGCATTTAGTCGCGCTCGGTGAATCTGGTCCTCTCTCTCTCTCTCTTGCTGTCTGCGGCGCGTGCGCGCGGCTTTTCTCGGGCGATGCCGGCCACATGTCGTCGCAACCCATATGTCCGGCGACGCTTCACCCTCTCTCACCCCGCGCGCTGAAACGCCAAGTGGCCGCCGCCGCCGCGGCAACCACCACAAAGTAGACAAATCTCTCTCTCTCTCTCTGTCTTGCTCCTCGTTGCGGTTATATGGTTCATCGCGTCCGAGCTAAAGATGGATTAAATTCGGGCGCCCCGTATATATATATATATATATAGCCTCGATCGGCTTACCATTCCATCCGGCTTGTTTACTCCGAGATCCCGCTCCGATTGATCTGAGTGCTCGGCTGCTCCGAGGACCGAGTGGTAACAATTAGGGAGACTTTTAGGAGAGCTCCGAATTCTTCGTAAATATAGACTGGCGCGGTTAACTTTGCACTGTTGATTTTTCGGATCTGCATTTTTAATTGGAAGATATAACGCTCTAATGTGATTAATGTATTTCTTTTTTTAATCGGCGGCGGGACAAAGAAGCAAGCTGGAGTTTTTATAATGATAACTATATAAGTTATTTGAAAAGTGTGGTTGCTCTAGAGTAAAATTTTAAACTTATTATCAGTCAAAATCCACAATCGAGGCGAGCCGCAATATTCACAATTTGTAAATGATTAGCGTAACGACGTTGTAACAGCGGCGCTCTCGCATTCCCGATTAAATCAGGTGCGCCGCGAGGGTTGATGATCTCATTAAAAGGCAAAGCAAACCAGTCGCTCGGGCACAATGAACAATTAACACGCGGGAAAATCGATGCTCCCGTCCATCCGCGGAACATGAAGCTGTAAAAATATCTAATCCCTCGGTCGCCGCTCTCTTTAATAACGCCTCGCCTCGTTCAATCCGGCTCGCGCGACGACGACGCGCTAATGCCGGACACCGTCGTCGAGTTTATAATTCGTTATTGTCCCCGCGGCGGCGAGGGAGGGCCGCCGCAGGATTTGGATAACGATACTCGGGAAAGCACGGCGTGTCGGCTGGGATCCCGTAATTTTCGGGGGCAGCGCACGAGGGACGACGACGACGACGACTCTCTCGGCGGTATATCGCGTGCGGGGCCAAAGTCCGCCTGTTAATTTCACGGGTATTTAACGCGATTCGCGTGACAATGATTCAATCAGAATTGCGGCGCGGGGGGGCTTATTTAGCGCGGCGCTTCGTTACGTACTGGCTTCGGCCCGCGCTGTCTCCCGTCTGACTGTCGTCTGCGCGCCGGCCGTTGCTAATGCTCGGACCTTCGCGCGACGGACACAATGCTGGGAGAGTCTCTTATTATCGGGCGCGCTCATCGCTTAATGTCTCTTTGATTCCGGGCGCGCGCGCCGCGTGAAGAATCGCTCGAGATCCTCTGATGAGCGGGGCGCTCGTTTATTGGCTCGTTGATTTATGTGGACGACACTCCATCGATAAATATCCTTTTGATGCACTGCTCGAAAAATGGATTTGTCGTTAGAGGCGATAATTTCGAGGGAAATCCGCACTCGAGTCTCGAGTGTACAATCCAAGAGAGGGCAAAGGGCGCGGGAGGGCGGCGAATACGCTAATAAGAACCTGGCGAACTACATAGTCGTCGCGGAGTTCTCGCCGGGCTCGAAAGGGTGAGAAAGTGTCGAGGAGAAAGAGAGAGAGAGAGAGGGAGAATCGCTTAACCGCACTCGGCTGTGCGAGTACACGTCGTCGGCCGCGAATAATGGAAATCGCTCGGGCACGAGCCTCCCGGTGTGTCGGGTCGGGTAGTAGTCCCAGTCGGCGGCGGGCGGAGTAGTGACGATTTAATAGAAGGATATTTTCCGCTGCAGCGAGGCATGCGGAGTCGCGTCTTTACCACCGTGGCGCGTGGCTCTCCCATTCATTCCTGAGCTTCGGCGCCGGCCAATCAGCGGATAAAGGGGAAAAAAAGAAGCGGAGCTTTGGCCCGCAGGCAAAAAAAAAACTCTCTTCCTCCCTCCGTAATTCGGTCTTTGTCTATTGGCCGCGTCTGCTGCCCCCCCGCACACGATAATTCCTGGCCGCCGCCGCCGTGCAGCGCGCGGAGGTATATAGAAAGAGCGGGCTGGAAGCGAATGTTGTCAGGCAATTTTCTTGGCCAGTGCCTCTGAATGGCGCAGATTTCCATCTAGCCCGCGGCGGCGGAGGCCTCCTCCGGATGTGTAGTGCCGGCGGTATGGCTGGCGCTGGGTAAATACCCCCTTCGTCCGACCCCACGGCCGGGGGTCTCCGTCTCTGTCTCTCTAACGGCGGCTAACCGCAACTGTGATTATAATTCGGCCGTGCGCGCCGCATGCGTCGTAGTTGGTGTGTGGAGGAAGAGCGGAGGGGGTGGGGGGGACGGAACGAACAACGCAAGCCCGTGACCGAACACAGGCCCGAGCCGAGCTCTAAAGGATTATGCACGCGGATTTAACTGATGAATCACATTGTCGTCTTGATTCGCGCTGGCGTTAATTTTCGGCCTCGTCGCCGACGCCGCCGCCGCCGCTGCAGCCGCACACGCGGACAATCTCTCTGTGTGCACCGGCAGTTTCGAAGCGCGGAGCGGGGGACACGCCTACGTTTCTGCGGGACGATTTTCACTGCTTTGCTTTTGACGATTCTTTTGAAAAAGATTTGATTTTCAATTTTGAGATTTGGAAGTTTTGTATTTTGGAGCACTACTACTTACCTTGGGGTAATACATCTTAAGTGTGCCATAGAATAACAACAAGC
Source organism: Ormyrus rosae (assembly GCA_035047165.1). Lineage (NCBI taxonomy): Eukaryota > Metazoa > Arthropoda > Insecta > Hymenoptera > Ormyridae > Ormyrus > Ormyrus rosae. The sequence continues at coordinate 31,972,342 of JAWWML010000012.1, read as the reverse complement.
TAACGTATAAAGGCATCAGTCTTATAAGAATAACATTGCAATAATACACAGTACTTTTAAGAAGCTTTATTGATAATTACTTACAAAATTGCTTACAAAATACAATCTATAAATTTGCAGAAAACAAATCATGCTTCAATAAGTTTCAACACGCAGTGATAAACATTAATTCAAAAAATTTTCATTTTATTAAGAATCTAAGAAAGATATAGTTGATTTATAATCACGATTCTCACGAAAATGGCAAAAAGTTTATTTATATCTGTATTTATCTGAGCTTTCAATATCAAATAATATTTTCTTTGATGAAATAATGGATACCACTCATTGATAATGGACTTTTTGGCAAAATTTTTCATTAATCAACGACATTTTAAACTTACAGATCAAGATGATCTTCCTGATAGTCTCATCATCCATAAATGCATTCGTAATCAAGCCTCCTGAAAATAAAAAAATTGAACATTAAAGAACACAATATAAAAAATTAGTCCACTATAATAAATTTTGATGAGTGTTGATCAATACACTAAATTAATTCAGAAATATTTGTAAAAATTGTTGATTTAAAATATAGTTACATTTACTTTAGGATAGGAGAATCTCTGGATCACTGATTCGACTCAATTTTTGGAAAAAGTTTTTGGATACCGAATTATAAAGTTAACCAGAAGTATACAATTCGAAATAATCGAGTTATGAAGATTATTAGCTCCAAAATTGGAAGAATCAAGCAAATTTAATTTTCTTTTTCTAGAATTAACAAATATTGATCTGTTTAAAAATTATTTTACTTTAAATTTAAATACCAAAAATTTATATTATAAATTAAAAATTGCGAATTTCTTTCATATTTTTACGCATTTTTGGGGTTCAACTTCGTAGTAACATAAGTTTTGAAGAAGTCAATATTTTTGTTAATTCTGATAAAAAAATCAAAACTTGATCCTCCAGTTTTAGGTTCCAGTTTTTTTGTTCTACTTTGAAATTTTATCTATGAAATTGCCAAGTCCAATTATTCACATTAAAAAAGATGTTTTTTTATTTTTTACAAAATTAAACTAATACTCTCTGTAACTCAAATATTCCTACAATAATTTTGGTTAATTTCATAATTAAGTATTCAAAAATTTTTCCCAAAGTTTGAGTCGAATTCGTGATCCGGAGCTCTTCTACAGTTATTAGTATATTTAAAGTTTAAATAAAAAGCTTCAGTTCAAGTTTATTAAAAACTTTTGAAATTTATATTTTACAGGAATAAAAATTTATTATATTTTTGTTAAAGTAAAATATTTGTTATTTTTTAGCTGCAATAAGATGGTAAAATAATATACTTTTTAAAGATTAAATTTATTTAATAAAATTGATTGTAATTTCTGTGAACGAAAACTATTCGCATTGGATAAAAGTTAAATATTTTTTCACACCGATCGATTTCTCGCTACAGTAATTAGCAAAAACGCAATGAGGATGATGGAAGAGCCTTATTCATTAACAATATTAATTTTTACTCTCGATTGACTGTCAGCGTTCTCGGGCGGGAATCGATAACAAATATTGTAATTGAATTGCTGTATGGGGTCGAGTTTAATGTTACGATCGTTATTACATTCGGCCATTTCGGTCGGTGTAGAGACGAGGGGCCAAAGCTCGACGCGGCGCGTAAGAGGAGAATCGACGGAATTAACCACTTCCCATTTCAGCTCGCCACATGCTGGCTTATTAATTTTCTGGGAGCCCCGTGCACTGTGTCGGCTCGGAGAGCCGCCACCGCGAAGCTGTGCGCACGAGTCAATGCCGGGAATTAACTTTACGAGGAGAAATCCGTATATATTCGCTGCTTTTTCCGAGCGGCTTCCTCCACTTTTCGCGCCATATGTTCGATTAACTTTTCCGCTCGGGCAGCACTTGTCACCGGGATGCAATCGGCCCGTGTTGGCTAAACAATCAATCTCGTTTGTCAGTGCTGCCTTTGTGCACAGCGCGTAAATAATAATCTCGAAGTTGGTCGGGACACCAACGGCGGACGACGGGCGTACGAGGAGAGGCTCTTCTCTTTCGATTTGGCGCATACATCTACATGCGAGCCAATTCAATTTTCCTTAAGTACCTCGGAGGGAAGAACCGGTCAGTGCATTGCTATAGCTGTATATATACGTAGAGAGAGAAAGAGAGAGATGGGTATAGCGCCGTAAAAAGAGTAGGCACGGAGAGGAGAGATGCTGCAGAGTGGCGAGAGAGCGGCGGGGCTGTCGGATTCAGGAGAGCATCTCGTTGGCCATGGACGCACACAGGAGGAGAATAAAGCCGAGAGAGAGAGAGAGAGAGAAAGAGAGTATGTGGAAAATGCACGTGCACTATATGTGGCTATATATAGAGGCGCGCCGGGAGTGGGGGAGAGGACTTAGAGCGGCGGCGAAAAAAGGGAAGAAACGAAGGATAAAGAGAGAGGCTGTCGTAGCAAAAGCGGAGAAAGAAGGAAGACAGAATCAGACAGGAGAGCGACTGCGAGCGAGCCGAGCGAAGCAGAGGAGACAGAGAGAGGAGAGAGAGGAGAGAGAGAGAGAGAGAGAGAGAGAGAGAGAGGAGAGGACAACCCCCTCTTCCGTGCCGCGGCTCGACTTGAACGCCCGCGATATCTCGACCAATCAAATCACGCCGCAAGCTCCGCCTTTTATCATTATTTTACTTGTTTTCCCTTTACTTCTCCCTCATTGGATGACATTTCCAGAGAGGTCCGCGTTGCGGCAAAAAGATACTCTTCTTCGGGGGGGCAAAACCCAGCAGAACTCCCAACCTCACTCTCTCTCTCTCTCTCCGTCGTACACATTGATTCGGAAATTACCATCATTGCTCGAGACTGTTATATATATACTGTGGAGTGTCGAACTGCAAGCCTCCTCGCGCTGAAAGTCACCGGCGGCGATTTTTCCGTCGCGCTCAGCGCGCGAGATTCAACGAGCGATATGCTATCGAGGCTGTCATTAAAATCGTCGCGCGCGAGACGAACGCGTCGACTGCCTCTCTCGGCTTTCCTTCCCACCGAGAGATATTCGACGGCGATATACAGTCGAGCGTCGAGCGTGGCTCGACTTCGAAAACAGTCCGCATTGCGCAAAAAACACACTTCCTCTCCTCGACGTTTATCCCGGCCGCGAGTTTTATAAAACTTGTTGTATTAAAACGGATTGCCAAACGTTAAAGCGGTCGATTTACCGAGGGCGTAAGTGGCTGATTGTATACTTCACTTGCGCCTATCTCTCGTAACATCTGGCGCGTTAAAAGATTATAGAAACCGTTAACTTTGCCTAACGAATGCAAATTGCACCGCGAAGAATTTTACGTGCCGCTTCTTTAAATATTCAATCTCAAGCTGTACACGTCTTTCTTGAGAGTGCACTTTTCCACTTTTGTTTTCCTCATATTGTTTCGAAGACCAGTTACTTGTCAATCAGAGCTATTTTAAGCGAAAACCGCGGTATTTACAAAAACGGCTTGATCGAAATATGTAATTACAACTCGAGCCGATACACGGAGATTCAATAAAAATTACTAAACTATCTGGTAATGCAAGCACAGACTGCCAAAACCCAAAAAATCACCAAATTTTTTAGTAAATTTTACTGAAATTTCAGGAAATTTTAATAAAATTACACGAATTTTTACTAAAATTTCATTAAAATTTACTAAAAAGTATGGTAATTTTTTTGCTTTTGGCTGTCTGTGCTCGCTTTTCTAAACAGTATAGTAATTTTTACTGAGACTTTTTCTCCGTGTAACATATCGGATTTCGAAAAAGCAGTTCCGCGTTTCATCGGCGGCAGAAAAATCAACGGCAGGCGCAGCGATGTCAACAGCGGGCGAACCTTAGCACGTAGCCGTTTCATCTGCGGCGCATTGCGCCGTGCATTGTATGCATATCGAGGCGGCTAAGTTGGCGCAGCTTAACACTGCTCCTTACGAGTCCGCGTGTAAGACAATGTAAAGAGTGTCCGCGCGCGAGGCTTGCGGCGGGGTGCCGATGGAAATGCCTTTGAAAACACTCTGGGCCGGGGAGAACTGGCTGATCTGGATGCGTTTTCACCCTCGGGGACGGGCGCTGCTTCGCGGAGTAGACAATCGGAATATAATCCAGATAAATGAATTTTTTTTGCCGAGGCAACGATCAGTCTTCGGAGAGGAAGAGATAAGATTGAAAAATTATTGCTTTTCTTTCAAGTTTGCTGTCAGATTTTTAACCAGAAGTGAAAATATAATTCATCAGTTTTTTGCAGACGCGCACTGTATAGACTTGTCAGTATTGGTACATTGTATACATTATGCACGAAATGCGCATCAAGCTGCTCGGGCACCTAATAAGCCGGAAGCGGCCAGGTTAGACCCGAAAATCTCCATTGCAAACGATCGGAAAAATAGCGAAAGAAAAATCTCCATGAAAATTTAGCCGGCTCGGGGAAAAAAAAAAACAAAATAAAACGAACTGCGCGGCGGCCGTTCCGCATAAAGCTAAAAAGCAAAGGACCGCGAAATCAAGAGCAATCGCAATATAGGAATGGTCCTGCTTGTACATATCTCTCTCCCTCGCCGCCCTGTGCGCGCTTCCCGCAGCCTCGGATCGCTCTCCCGGCGGCAGCCAGCGGAATATCTCGGCTCGGTCGCGCGCGTTGGACCGACAAGCACCGAATCGGATATAGCGATTTGTTGGGAAAGCAATATAGAGAGACAGAGAGAGAGCTTCGGGGCCAGCGTTTCGCGCGCGCCAGGCACGAACGTGCCGGGAGAGAGAGAGAGAGAGAGAGGAGAGGAGAGGCTTGCGGCGCGCGACGCTTTTCCCCGAAATTTGCATGAGGTATTAAAGCGCGGTGGCTGGGTTTGCGCCGCTGAGCGGAGTTCCTGTTTGCCAACACCGACTGTCGAGGATCAAAGGCGACCCCCCCTTCCCGCTCTATCTCTCTCTCTCCCCTCGGCCGAAAATGGAAGCTGCCTCATCGACGTCGCTCCTGCTGCCGCCGCCGCCGCCGCCGCTGCTGGGCTCAAGTCGCTCACACGAGAGAGCACCGCCTTTGTCGCCCCTTTGGCCTCCTCTACACGGCGACGGCAGCGGCAGCGGCAGCGATCCACGCCAAGACGCCTGCTTTTCCACGCCCGAGCCCCAAGAAGCAGCTCCCCGAAGAGAGAGAGATGCCACACGTGAGCGCCTCTTTTACTGATCGGCTCGCCCCAAAGTCCCTTTGACGCTCTCTCGCCTCTAAGGATCCCGCGCCAACAGATATTACCAAAGGGAAATTTCTAACTGCTGTTTTCGGGCGAAACGAGTTTCTTCCGACCCACCCCGCCTGGAAATCGTTTCACAGCCCGAGAAAATTCATGGAATCTTATATGTCGAGTGGCGCCTTTGAGCCTCTCCCTCGCCGGTACCACTGTTATTACAAGCTTCGCCGAGCCGTGCTTTCATCTGGCCTGCGCGAATTGCGAAACACACCGCCGCGGCGTATTTTTTCTAATACTTCCGCGGTATCGTGAAAAATTGCGATATTTTCAGAGCGATTGATTAATTTATCACTCGTTGCCAAGTGCAAAAGCACTTCGCGATAATGAGAGGCAGAAGGAGTTATAACGCCGCAATTTATACGGTAGACAAATTATCGGGCTTGTCAAAGCGAATGTATAACAATTACGTTATAAATCAATGCGGCAAACACTTCGTTAATGCTGACCTTTAATAAGAATCAGAAAATCTGCGTGATGTAACAGCGAATGCTCACGCCGCCGAGTGTATACGTATCCTCATTATGCAAAAAGGTTATCGCCTTTAAGATACACGGAGTGCATAAATTACCGCTCGGTTTATCGTAATGGTCGAGCGAATTATCCTTTAACATGTGTTCGTAATACAAGAGCCGCAAAGGCGCGCGTTAATATATAATAATAGAAAGTCCTTATTGAAAAATGACTGCTCAATTTGTAAATATTAGCGCGCGCACACGCTTTACCGCCGATATAAATCCCGCGAAGCCATCCTTTACAAAGGCGCTCGTCGGAATGACGCGGATAATTAAATAGAAATAACGCTCCCGATGGTATAATGCTCGCTTTACTACCGACAGCGCGCCTCGTAAATGAGGCTAAAATTAAGCGTAATAAAGCGCGCGCGTTGTCGGGCTCGACGGCGCATACATATACCTCCGTAAAAAAAAGGAGGCCTCCCGCGCGCGGGCAAGAAAAAGCGTAGTTTATTGCGGGAGCGGCTCGCGAATTATTTGCATAAGGGCGATGAATGCCTTTTTCGCCTCCGCGCATAAGACGCGCGCGCAAACGCGTGGCGGCGTCCCTCCGGCTCGGCTCGTCGGCTGCATTTTCGGCCGCATTATCTATATCAGTGCACTTTGGGCGGCTCGGGCATATTATTCCGACTGGTCCCCCCCTCCCTCCTCCCGCCGCGAGCTCTCGCGCCGGAGTGCTGTGGATGCCGCTTAACTCTGCGGAACGCGCGCGCGGGGGGAGAAATGCAAAGAGGCCGGACCGAAAGAGAGAGAGAGAGAACGGGCGCAAGCCTCCGCGTTATATATAAAGAGAGACGGGGAACTCTCTCTCGCGCGTTTTACAAATTATTCAATTAGTCCCGCGAATTAAGGTATACATATTCATCGCTCCTGATACGCGCGCGCCTCTCTCTCTCTGTATATGTAGCTGCGCTCTTCCTCTCCTCTGTAAAATATACGGCGCCAAGCCGCATAAACAACTCGAGCGCGCAGACGTGTTAGACGCTCTAACGAACACGTAATTCCAAATAAAATATATACTTTTTGAAAGCGAGAGAGAGAGAGAGACCCCGGGAGGCAGACACCGCGGACTCTCCGCGGCTGAGCGCTATATGGCTTTAAGCGCTACTTACTTTTATGTTGCCCGCCCGGTGGATAAGGAAAAAAAAAAAGAAGAAGAGAGGCGAACGAGCTGCTCGGACGAGTGGCACTTGTGAAAACGGCTTATATATGAAAGTTGGGGTTAATCCGCTTTGTATCGGGTAAGCGTCTTATTTTTACAATAATATCAGCGACGTCTGCGTATTTTCCCCGCACTCTTCTCTAACGCAGCTCAATGAAAAGTTTTTATTTACGTTAACGCCGTAATTGCACTGTTATTTCCGAACGATAAATATTTGTCGAAACTTGGACAAAAGTCAAACGGTCCTAATGCAAAAGTCTTATTTGGCGTTGGTTTCTCACCAAACGCCCGCGAGAGTATATCAATCGCGAAGGAGTGCCGAAGGGGGCCAGCGATTAAAAGTGATTTTTAACGCGCGATAGCGGCCGGCCACTCGATTGCTTAATCCCGGAGAAATTCCGTGGCAGAGTCTCAGCGATCCGCGGACGAGATACAGAAGGAAAAATCCCGACGAGCGCGCTCCGGGAAAAAAAGCAGAGCCGCAAGGTGCATTAATGTAAAGCTTAACAAGCGAGAAATCAGCGTCGCGCCCCTTTCTTCTCTATACGTATTTAACGGACGCGCGGCGCGACGTTTCATTTTATCGGCGCGCCTTCCTTTTTTTCCCGCGCGCGAGGAGGAAGTATACAGGATTTTCGCAGTGAGAATTTTCATTTTAACCGACTAATTAGCGCCGCGCGGATAATTAGAGCAGATGACAGTAAATTTGACGAAAACCCCAGCCGGGTAATTAGAACGCGGCTTTATATCGCCGGGGAATCTGCTCTTCCTCCTCCGCCTCGGGTTCCCCCCTCGAGGACGCGTTGCGCGAGAGAAAAAAAAACCAAGGAGGAGGAAGCCAATCTCTCTCTGCTGCACTGCGCTCCGAGGCGACTCGGCTCGTAATTCTTGATAAAAGTTTAATATGAGAGGCTAGCCGCGACCGGGGTTTTTACATAAAACGGCAAATATCACTCGCCGCGATGGCCGCATTATGCGCCCTGGGGAGGCAATATCCTGTGATTCTTCTTGTCTGAAAAAAAAGGGCCGCGTTGCTTTTCTAACAGCAGATGTCCGCGATGCCTTTGTGCCGTCGCCTGCGATGTTTACTGGTTTTCATACTTCGATTTCGGTGCATTTTCCGTTCTTTATTAATTTTCGAAGCTCGCTGTCTGGCTCGTAACTTTTAGACCTAGAAAAATCTGTTTTGCCTTTGGCTTTAATTAAAATTCTTCGGTTAATAACGGAGGCAAGTTTAAAGCTTGAACTTCACAGCAATTTATTAGTGGCACGTATCTTGAATTAACAGCCAGCTGATTCCTCCGGCTGATTACCGAACAAATAAAATTATTATCATATTACGCTACCCAAGTTTTTAATGAACGCTATTAATTGCTTTATGATTTTCCGATAAAGTACGCTCCGGCAATTGAGTTTTTCTCTCACGTTGTCATCGTTACGCGTAATTATCGAGACTTATGAAGTGAACATCCCAATTTTCAGTCTTTAGGAGCGCAAAAAATCGCGTAAAAGTCTTGGGCTTGTAAAACACGTGCGACAGTTTTATCTTATTAAAAATAATACACATTTCTTTGCAGCAAAATACATATTTATAGAAATAATTACCCCAGAACGCCTTTGCACCACTAATAGTTCCGTTAATACGAAAGAAAAATGAAGCGCAAGTTAATTTATTCTAAACAAAAGTACCCTAGTAGAATTTTTAAGCAGTTTTTAGCTAACTCTTAGCTTGTTTTATAGTTGAAAACAAAAAATTGCTATTATTTATTGTCATTATCAAATAATTAAATACATTTGCTCATGAATATTTCAGAGTAATGGTATTTTATCTTTTAAAACGATTTTCCAATTGTTTTTATTTAATTTAGACATCAATTTTAGCTAAAAAGCGCTCCATTCAAAACACACGTTAACCAGCCCAACTGGTTCATTCATAATAAAGTGTTCAATCCGAAAGAACGCAATGTGACCAGCCTAATAACCTCCTGCCTAATGGCAAGAAAATTAGCGTAGCCCATTTCAGGCTTAGCGGGCCAGCAAAAGCCGGTGTGTCTAGTTAGCTACGCTATTTTCGGAAGGTGGCAGCTAATTTAATTGACAGCCTTACCCGCCGGTGACTGTCGAAAACAGCCCTCCCCAAAGGCGGGTGACGGCTTATTCCGCCGCTTCCTGGGGCCCCGAGTCGTTACTTAACGTTTTTCGGACTGTGTGTACCGCGGAGCGGCCAACGACCGAAAAGATCCATCAGGATTACGAAGGAGGGCCCAAGGTGGCCCGATATCTCGATACAGTGCCCTGTCCTCGGCCGGCAGCTCTGGACGGCGTCCGTACAACACGAGCAGGTGAGATTTCACGTCTCTCCCGTGGTGCGTGAAAGCGCGCCCGAGCGCTAATAACCGTCGCAAGGCGCTCCTCCTAATTCTTTATCTTGCCCCGGGGGCAATTTGATATATCGCCGATATAGGCCAAGTGAGGGTAGGGGAGAGTATTCCGCACTTCCGGCCACCTCGGGACAGGTGCTGCTGCTGCTGCTGCTGGCTGGCCGACTGTTTTTTTTCTTTCTGCCTTTTCTTCGCCTCGGTCACACTTTCCTTGCACCTGACCGTAAGCAAAAGGCCCTGCCGGCGATACGCGGAACGTTCTTCCTCCTCGCGGTTCATCGTTATCGTGGTGTAAAATCGAATACGGCCACTTATGTACGCCGAGGCTCCGTCACTGTCTTTCGGGGAAGGCCGCCTGTTTCACTTAGCAGAAACTTCTTTTTTCTGCCTTTAACGATTTTATATATATAATTTTAATTGCGCCACGATCGTTTTGGAAGGAAATGCATTTGGTTATTAAAACAAATTATAAATGTTTTTTTAAATTCTAACGCGGAAATGATCGAACAAGAGAACTGCAGCGATTTTGGACAAACAAGGCAGGAAGAGAAAAAACAGAAAGAATTCAAGCAGCGAACGTTTTTAAGATAATGTGCACGCATTGTCAGACCGTTATGGACTGTCGCGACGGTTAAAACTATATATTGTCTTCCAGCGAGAGAAGTCCTGAATTACAATGTGCTCGAATAGGCCTGTATACACCCGGGGCTCGGAGGATTCGAACGCGATATAAATCACACGGCGCTCAAAACGATTATCCTTGACGAAAAATTCGCTCGCAAAAGTCCTGCGCGCGAGACGCGAAAAATAATATTGTCTGCCCTCGATGTTAACAACGTTGGATTTAATACGCGGCGTTAAATCATAGTAATCAGGATAATTAAATGAAAAAAAAAAAATTGCGCGCTATACTCGTGTAATTGAGAAAATATTCTCTTTAAAACGAGAAAACCCGTTGGCGGAAGTCCGCGGTCATGCTCGCTTAATTATATATTAAACTAATCACTCTCCGTTCTCGACATGATCGTATGTAGATTGACACACTATTTACTCTGCAGCTACCGTGTTTTCCACACCGGAGCCTGTCCACTTGAAAATTTCAATTAGCCTTGGACTTATCGAAGCCAATTATAGTTCGAGCAGAAAAGCTCTCTTGCCTCGTGGAAAGAAAAAAAAAAGCCGCGAGGATTTATAGCCCGCGAATTTTCATAATTCATTTCCTATATGCCTGTAAACGCGCTTCCCGCTCGAAACCCGCGCGCCATTTATTAATAAAGAAAATGAAATATTTATTCGGGAGAATAACAACTTGCCGTAGAGACACGCCCGTGCGTCAAAGTGCAGAGCGAGAGAGAGGAGGGAAACAACAAAAAAAAGAAAAAAGAAAAAAGTGGCAAGGAGGCGTTTGCCATTTTGCACGTCAGGCAGATTTATCGCTCGCTCTCATTTGCAGGTGTGTGCGCGCTAGAGCTCGGCGAGGATATATATATGTACATTCCGAAATCAGCGGCCGCGTCGTCTCTCTCGGCGGATTACCTTTCCATATCGAGTGCACACGTCTCTGCTTCCTGACCCGATTATTTCGAAAGTCAGGGGAGAGATAACGGACTATTAGTACACGGCCGCGGAGAGGAACGTGGCGTTTTATATAGTGTATATATATAGCGTCCGTGGAAGAGAGCTCGCGGGCTTTCCCACGGGAGATAGGCGGATACTCCCTCGAGCGACGGTCCGCACGTATGAGCGTACACGTCGAGTACTCGCGAGAGCTTAAATTCGTGAGTTTTTTTTTCTCCTCCGCCGCGGCGGCGGCGACGCTCTTATCTGCTCCCATCGTCTTCTACAAAATAGACGAGTACTCTTTCTCTCTCTCTCTCTCGCGCGAGCGCTCGACGGTAGCACTTTTGGGGCCTCGTCTTCTTCCGCTCGTTAGTCGGTGTCTCACTCTCTCTCTCTCTCGCGAGGAACAGAGGGGCCAAGGGAGCTTATGCTAATTTTAAGCAGCCGCCACCTTGCTCGCTCCCGCGCACTGCGCACACGCAATCTCCCTCTTGCTCTCGCGCGTGTACTCTCATTCTCACAGTTGATTCCTTCGTAAAGCTATTAGGCGATCATCTTGGATTATCTCGGGACGCTTATCCCGCGCCCGAAATACGGGGCTCTTCAAAGTTTTCTTCCCCCGGGCGAGCGAGCCTCGCTGCCAAAAACCAGATGATACCCTCGGAGCTTCAGACAGAAGGAATTAAGAATTCCGCCCTGAAAGGATGATATGCGGTACGCGCGACTTTTCGATCAATATACGGTATTGAATGTGTTTTTTGCTAAATTTACGATAATATATAGATTAGCGAGCAATACGAACGTAAAATAAGAGAAAAGGACGCGCTTAAAATTCGACTCGGTTTAATCGTCTTATCGCCTCTCGCCGTACAAGGCCCGACGTCGGCGCTGCAGCCGCGGGGAGCGTCCACAGCTGTTGGGCAATCGTCAAACTTTTTTACCTCGGCGATCGGCGTTCGAAACTTTTAAGGATTCCGGGCGCGAACCGGGGCCCCGAGAAAGACGGCTGTGTGTCTCTCGCGCGTACACACGCCGCTCCTTGCTCCGGCTCACGTGAAAACCCACGGCGACTCCTCTCTCTCTCTCTCTCTCTCCCTCTCCGCGAGATACGCGATTCGGATCTCGATGTAGTCGGTCGGAACGGCGAGTCGGACTGCCCCGAGAAAAGAGAAAAAGTCCCAGGCCGACGACGGGGGAGGGAGGAGAGGAACTTCTGAGGAAACGAACAAGTTAGAGGAAGAGAAAGAAAGAGAGCGTGGAAGAGTCGAGATTTATTATTTGTCGGGAGCGAGAGAGAGAAGGCTCGCTCGCTCGCGCGCGCGCGCAAGAGCGAGCGAGATGTCCGTCGAGATATACCTCGTGAAGAGCAGGAAGCACGGCAGACTCGCTGACTCTCAATGAAAGCGGCAAAACGCCGCGCCCGGCCTCGGAGGAGAGACGCTAAAACTGGACTGGAGTTGGCCCGTCTGGATTTCGTCGCCAATATCGCTCTCGGGGGACTCGTTCGTCGCGCTTAATTTTGCCCCCTCGTCGCTCGAGACCGCGAAAATCGAGACGCCTCGCGAATATAGGCGCGACCGCGCGTCTCTCGCCCGCGAGAGCGCGTGAGAAAGCGCCTTTTCTGCCAAGGTCGGACGGAACAATCGCTGCTCCTCGCTTTTTTTATTTCAACCTCCGCGGCGCGTACGCATACTTGAACGAAACACGCTGTTAACACCTTTTGCCGCGAGCTGCCGAGCAGGCTAAAAACCGGCGGAATTCGGTGACGGTGCTGCGCTGCTGCGCGTTTCCTAGACTCGCGCGTCTGGCGATTATTGCGCTGGGAACTAAGCTTTGCATGCAGTAGATTCTTGACGACGATTGTCTACAGCTCTTTTTAACAGCGAACGTTTTGAGCGATTGTGGAGAAGGCTTAAACGGATTTTCGTTTAATCTCTGTAAAACTTTTTAACCTTCGTTTCTTGATGAAGTATGTATACTAGATGAATTATAATTTTAAATCACTTTTCGCCAGTTAACGAGCTTATTTCAATTTGCACGATAAATGTTTAATGAATACTAGTAGTGTAGAATTTCTAAGTGTAAGAAGAACCATAAATATCTAATTTGAAATATATTAATCTAGTAAATATGCGAAAATTTAAACTGCTGATTGTAAAGTTTTCTAATATAATTATAGCAATAAATTTTGAAGAAAAGGAGAATATAGAAACTTTAGGTGAATAATGATGACAAAAATTTCACTGGTGGTACAAATTGTGATGCATAATCTGACGTAACTGTAACTAATCACTTTTTATTACAATTGTTAAACAGTTGTAGAAAGTAAGTTGAATAAACGCATGATTTAAACCTAACAGAGTAGAGTTCTTTTTTTCTAGTTAACGTTGACTTACAAGAGGTATTTCAAGAATACTTAATTTCAAAATAATGCTAATAAATGCATCGTATATCTGATCGTTTTTAAATAACCCAAGTCCAGATACTTTTCTCCATTTAAACCCACTTAATTCCGCATTGTGATCAGTCGTGTTTTAACGATGAATCTTTAGTCTCAAATTATCTTAGAATCCAGAGTATAAAAATGCGGGAAACGGACTAACTTTGAGCGCAGTTTTTTGCGCCAGCTGACATCTTTAAACCCTTTTTTTCTCCCGCGGCTAAGTAAGAAGGAGAAAAAAAGACACCGGGGGCAGATCGGCGCAGTAAAAACACGAATTTTTTCCTTCTTATACATATATTCCAGCGTAATGATTACTCGAAGCCTCCGAAGTCGGAGTCCGGGATAGGCTGGCGGCAAACGTCGCGGTCGGCTCGTCAAGCCCGATGGCTCGTTTTCAGCACTCCGCGTATATAATACGTACTCGCTTTATAACGTCGAAGAGGAGTAAAGGAAGAAAAAAAAAAGAAGCAGGCCCCGCGGAGCAGCCGGAGAAAAGGAGAGGAAAAAAAGGAAGAAAAACGCGGCTCCGCGAAGGTAGGCTCTTTGTAGCTACACTCACGGAATACGAAATGACAGGCCCAAAGGACGGGGGCGTTCGTTCGTTCGCGCGCGAGAGAGAAAGAGAACCCGAAAGAGGGCCAGCGCGTATATTTATAGGGCTCCGGCGGCGGCGGCGGACGACGCCGACGACGACGAAGAAGGCTGCAGGGAGGGATCAGTTTTTTGCGGCCGCTCGCGCCTTGCCTTTATTTGGGACAGAGACAGAGGAATTCGGTTAAATGCATTGATTAAACTTTCGGACATCGGTCGGACGCGCTCGGTGGTCAGAGAGAGAGAGAAAGAGACTCGGGCCGGCTACCGTTGCGCGGCGCGAGGCGGCCCGAGGCGCTTTTTGCCGACGGCCGTCGCTCCGCGGGCGCGCGCGACCAGTCCTTCTTTTCTCTCTCTCCTCTTTCTCTCCCGGCTGCGTGCTCGGCTTTCTTCCCGAATCGAAGCTCGATCGGGAGCCGAGAGCTGATCGCGTTTTCACGCTCCTGTGTCCGATGCACGTCGACGACCAGACTTTGGGGCCTTTTTTGCCCGCGGACGACGAACGTGCCCCCTTCGAGACTGGAGAATTTTTTGTCTCGGGCACGCTGACGTAGATGAAAAGTAGCCCTGTTATTGCTTCATTCGTTTCTTTCTATTAAATTTCTTCCTCCTAATGAAGCTTTGCATAAAGTACAATTTACTGTGGCTAGTTTTATTCAACCTTTTAATTATTGCCAAACAACATTTCGCGTAGAAAAGTCTGAAAGAACAGTTTAAACATATTAAAAATCCGAAACTTTTATTTACCAATCGTTACCCTGGAAAAATTCGCATTTTGTTGTCGAATGAACCACGTAAATCTGAAAATCCCTCGTTCCTCCGGGCGTCCCGGCCGATCTCGTCCCGCGGCGAATTAGAAACCTCGCGACGACAAGCCCGGAGCACGCGCTCGTCGCAACTTTGGCATGCATCGCTCGGCCCTCGAAGCAGCCGAGGAACCATCTACGGAATTGGCCCCGATGATTAATGGCCTTTACCCAGTCACTCTCCTGCAGCGCTTCTTCGTCGCGTCCTCTCCGCCTCGCTCTCTTCCTCTTTCCCCCCCGCGTTTTAAAAGCAAGGCCGGCGGCCAGGACCCACCGGCGATTGTTTTCGGTGCAGACGCGTAAAAACGCCGCCGCGGATCCGGCCGCCGGAGAGAAGAGAGAGGGAGAGAGAGCGGGTCCATGCCGGGGGTACCTCGCATCCATACTAAATAAGTCGTATAAACCGGCGAGCGGCCCGTCCTCTGATTAATCGGGCGCTTTGGATTCCGCGGAGTCGATGCGGTAGGTATCGTCGTCGCCGGGCAGCTCGAGAGTCGAAGAACAAGACGGACTGCGAGAGGGAGGAATGCTCGTCGAAGTTCGGGCTATTTTTGCGTGGGGTGTTAATTCTTAATTAGAGTTTACGCGCTGCGCTGCAAAGCTACGGGATGCCATTCTCTCCCTCGACGCGGCTGGCTCTCTCGTTCTTATTTAGCGCGGCCACCCGAGACTCTTTTCTCGGGTCGACGCACTCTCTCTCTCTCTCTCTCCGCTTCGGTTTTGCATAATGAGGACAATGAAGAGATACCGGGCTTGTTATGCTCCCCCACCTAATAAATGCAGGAATCACAAAAGTTTTCCAGGCGCTTCGGAGCAAAAATTCAATTCCGCAATCCGGCGGGAGAGGCTTCTTTTCGCGGCAAAGACAGCCGGGTTTCGGTTACTCGCTGTAAATGGCGCAACCCTATATATAATTATAACAATTTCAAAACTTCCGCACGCTTCGTCGGTAATTTATGCGCGGGGCGAAATTCCGAAGCTAACACTTGAAGGATTGATTCGGGACTGAAAAAGTCACTTTATATTTTGACCTAGACTCGAGGCCAACATATAATTTTCATTTTAAGCTCGTTTGTCTCTCGCTTGCCATTTCGAGAGTGAATATTAACTCCGACGCAAAAGAAAGATTAAGAAGTTGGTCAAGAAAAGAGAGAGAGAGAGAGAGAGCGAGGGAGGAGGGGCAGCGGAGAGGGCTCGAAACAGGAAGACTTAATGAGGGGGCTGGATGCAGGAAAATTTAGATCGCATGTCGAGGAACAGTATCGCGGGCCGAGGGTGAAACTGCCCCTTCTCGGCGAGGCGGCTTGGAATTGCGGTTCTCGATTCGCTCGTTCGAAATGTACATAAGTGCGATATCTCTTCGTGATCGGGGATCATTATACGGCCGTGATTATTATTAGGGCCTCGATCTAGAAGCCGTGTAGGGGCTGTAGCCCGTCGATATCGAACGGGACCGCGGCGGAAGAACTGCACCGGCCGTCGCAACAGATTCCCGTATCCGACGCAGGGGCCGATATTACTTTTCCACTTTGTTTCTTTCGTTGACCGGACGTATTTCGCGCATAAATAAACCAAGGCTTGCTCGTTTCGGTAGGTTTTGACGAGAGAAATTTAGTTTTTCGAAAATTATTTTTTGTATACATATCTTGCGAGCGTATACGTTTTTACGCACGTGTATTTTTAAAACTGATAACTGTATCGCCGAAAACTCCTACAAATTCGTCCAACCGTGCAATTCAAATGCACTTTAAATCCGCGGCTCTCATATTTTGTAAAATTTTCAGATAAAAGAATGCGGCGATAAAAATTATTCCAGGTGTTTTGTTATATACGCTGCGGTAGTTCAAATCTAGCAGCGTGCACTATCAGCTGATTTATTCCTCTTTAATTATTTGGATTTAAACTCGCCACTAATTTATCGAAGCTACGCGCACGTTCTTCTTTTTTAAAAAAGATATAAGCGACGGAATGATTTTTTGATAATAAAGCCGACACGTCACTCTGTTTAGCACCGCGCGCCGCCGAATCGATAAGCAATTAAAGGCCTTATTTAGCTTTAATTTCGCAATGAAATCTCATTTCGGCGGCCGACGCGCCCCGTGAAATAAAACGCGATTTACCTTGCTTTTATTTACAGCGCCGGGATTGCCCCGCCTGGTCTCGCATAAAAGCCCCGGCTATTCCCTCATATATGCGCCGCCACGTCCGTGAAACTTTCCAGCGCGCGGCGGCGGCGGCGGCGACCCAGTTTCGACTCTCAAAGCTCTCTGTACCGTCCGCCGGCGGCGGCGCGCGTCCGCAAAAAAAGTTGCACAAATTTTCAATCATCGCGCACGGAGCGCAATATTCCAAGCTAATAAAGCCTGTGTCACTCGCGGAATCGAGCGGAAAACGCGCGCGATAATGGCGCGTATTACATATATATATATATATATCGGGCGGCCGCGATTGCAAATTACAATCGGCGCTCTCTCGGGCAAATTAAAGGTGGATTACAGCGCGGTGCGTACCATCATTATTAGCTCCGGCTGAAAAGACAATGGGATATATAGAGCCTCTGCGCGAGAGAAGAGGAGGTGCCCCGAAGACGGGAACCCGCATTGCGGAGCGTCGTCGAGCGCGGCAGCTGCACCCGACACGTCATTTGCGAGGAATGTATCAGCTCCTCGCGCGGCTAATCATTATTCTACGGGCGGGTGTAGAGTCGCGCGGAGGGAGGGAGATAGCAGAGGAGGCGCGCGTGCTTATTTTAGCCTCTGCGTACGGGAACTATTTGTCTTATTATTCGCGCGTGCCTTTCTCCGCTGGATTTTTTCGCGCCTCTTCAAAGTCGCCGCGCGGATTTATCCGCGGAAAGGATTGTTGGGTAAGAAGGGAAAAAAGGAGTGCGAATATTGTCGCGAGACTCCCAATTAATCGCGCCGATTGTATTGTCTGTCTGATTCGCGCGAGATCGTTGTCTGCTTTATGTAATTTATATAGAGATTGGAATTTATGTAACTTGTATAGAAAATATTGTGATCTTGACAAATATGATTCTTTTTTTTTCTCTCTAGTTGCATAATATTTAGCGGATAGGAACATTAATGAGCACCGAGACTCGCGGGATTACGGTAAGTGCGGTCGGAGTGGCGGAAATAATTCTCGGTTGTTTACTTTTAACAAGGCGCTTAATGGACAGTTGATAAAAAATAATAATAATTACTGATACAAGCAATACAGTCGGATAAAACACGTCTCTCAGTGCATTAAAATTTTCACAAGACGATGAATCATCATTGGCACAATAATAACGCATTGTTAAAATTATTTCGCTTCCCCTCTTAAACAAATTAATCGTCGTCCTTCCCCGACCGAGTCGCAGAAAACTTTTGTCCAGGTAGCAAAAGTCATCAATTACTTGCGGATGCAAATTCCCGGCTAAGCAAACGGCTGCTTTCGCCCGGCAGCCTCTCGGAAAAAGCCGGCGGGATAAAGACGGCAGATCTACTTAGGCGTTCTTTCAGCGGGGGCAGGCAGGGGCCGGTATCGGTCCCACGGGTCTTCGAATTAACTCATCGGCGTCGCCGGAGGCGCAACGGAAGGCGTTCAATGAAATTGCCCGTCTAATTCTGCATTGGTGAATTTTAAAGTGACGCATAGCCCCTCTGGAATTGCACTTGACGCGGGGGGCTAACGCGTTCAAGGCTCCTTTCGACTTTGCCGCTCTCTCTCTCTCTCTCACTCGACAGATTACGATTCGACGCTCTTTTGTCCGAGTGCTTTTGCATTGTGCTGACGCTCGAGTGCGCCGATTCTGCCGGAGTTATTTTATAATTAATCGATGCGTCAGAATTTCGCGTCGTTTTACTTTTTGATTTAAGCCTCTTCGACCGTTTTAAGCAAGAGTAACAACCGTAAACCGTATAATTATTAAAAAAAGTCTTTCTACATGAAAGTTTTTCAGAAATGTTAGTCTAAAAAATTAATTGAAATGTCAATTTGACATAAAGTAACTACTCACAAAATCAGCGTGAAAAATAAAACAAACTCGTAAACTTTCACACTTCATAAAATTTGCGCATGCATAAGCGTTCGAATACTTAGTTAACTTGTTAATTTCTAGCATAAGAAAGCTACATCATTAAACACTACTTAATTACCGAAGCATTACCGAATGAAATTACAAGCAAAAAGTGTCATACGAACTAGAGCGATTTCGCATTATATATTTTCCTTATTAAACGTTAATGCGCCTCGTTACGGAACTGCGGCTTCTCTCCCGCGGCGTCGAATAACAAACTCTCTAAGAGCTCTCGGTTTAAGCATAAAAAGGCCTTATTGCAAGTGGCACGAGAGAGGCGAGTCTCGAGCCGAAGTTCGTGTAATCAGTATAGCCTTTAAAAAGAACGAGTTCTCTTGGAAATCACGAAGGTTGCCTCCCAGTAATTAACGCTCGGCGCAGTCCAGGGAATCTCTCGAGTTAATTGGTAGAAGCATTGCGTTACGGAGTAAGCGACTGACTTCCGTGCCGGGGAATATATATATACGGCGCGGCGCGACTTTCCGCTTCGAAAAGAATTGCCGGGGAGCTGCGTTTTCGAAAACAGGAAACGCAAAAACCGAATCCTACGACAGAAAGTAATACTGATTTAACTGATTCGCCATTAATCTCACTATTTGAAAGACGGTTTAACTCCCGAGCTATCCTAGAATAGCGTCAATTTGCTCCTTATCCGAGAAACAATTATGCCCGAAATAAGCCACGGCAAGGCTGTGACTCGGCCATTCAAAAATGGAAAAAGCCAATCTCGCCCTAATCAGGCCATTTTACTGGCTAGTCTCACGGCGCGACACGAATTTCGTGTGCTCGCCTCCGAGAGAAAAAAAAACAGCGATCGAACACAAAAACCAGTCCGCAGAAAACGCGCGCGGCTCGTAAACAGAATCGAATCGCAGCCCGATTAGAAGCGAAAGTGCATAAATCTTCTTGGTCGGGAGAGTGTCGGGGCCCTGGAACGACGCCCCGGAGATAAGAAAAATGCGAACGGAATGGACGGGTAAGTGGGCATTAATGGGGCGGCTCGATTGTGCGAATAACACACGTGCTGCCGCCGCTGCGGAGGTGCAGCACGGAGAGGAAGGTGCCTGGCTAAAAATGATTAAAACTATCCGGGGGATCCCCCCGGTGGCTCTGCTTCAATCGGCTCGACGGGGGGCTGATTGTCCGCCGCCGTCGCTGCTGCTGCCGCTGCTGCTGCGTGGGGTTCGCCGCTGGAAAAAAAGGGTCGACCCTATCCGCAGCTTAAGGCTAATTTATTGAGATGTCGCCGTCCTCGGGCCAAAGTAGCGCATCGATTTCTTTTCTCCCGCGCGCCTTTTATACGCCAAATTGCGCCGTCGTCACGTTGCGCCGGCCCGTTTAACGGCCGATTAAACCCGCGCGTAAGTGGGCGTTGGATTAATAATTTCTCCCGGGGCCTAACAGATTTTCTTTTTTTTTGAACCTCGACACATGAGGCTCTTTGGGAGATTGCGGCGAGGAGCCCCGATTTAAATAGTTGGAAAATAGATCGGCTTTCGCGAACAATGAGACGGTGTTGGTCGAGACTCTTTTTGTTTTGACGTTCCAATTAGAGCAGACTGGGGATGTCATCAATCTTTCGGCTGTCGGGGTTTTCGTGAATTTTAAGCCCATTGTTTTCAAGGTTATACCGAGTGAAACCGAGCTCTTTCATAATAATCGCGAGTATGATTCTGCTTTTTGGGTCGCCGCTATTGTCCGCCTCGGCAAGAAAGCTCCTTTATAAAAAATCAGGCTGAAATAAAAGCTGTTAATAATATCCCGAACGAATTTACAGAATAACGGCGCTCGCAACAATGACTCGAAAGTTCGTTTTATATTTATTACGCAAGGCACTGCTCTATTGGAACTCGGATAATTTACATACTTCTCGCAAAAGGCCGGCCGGTGTATGACATTTTTATCAAAAGAGGTGGTCAGTCGGCTGAGCCGTCAGGCCATTGTGATTTCGCAGTGACCCATTTTGCCCGGGACATTTTTCTCCTCGCGACGGCGACGCTGTCATGTAAATACGCTGACGAGCACAAACGAGGAAAATCTATCGAGGAAAAGCAAGCCGGACGGGCTGACGGGCTAATTTATGTGCCCCGATATGACCGCTCGTATATACGTTCCTTCGAGCCTTGCCTCGCCGCGAATTCCGCGCGGCTTTAACCGTGCTCGAACTTTCCATCGCTCGTTAAACGCAAAACGGAAAAAGACGTCTTTACGTAACGGCGAAAAAAAAGCTGGCCGCGCGGCGCGCGAAGAAGCTCGCCGCCGCGGCTCTAATTAGCGCGCGGTGCCCGCAAGAAAGCGAGTTAACATATTGTTCGCCGGGTCGTACACGGACGAGGGAAAAATGACGGCTCGTAAACGAGTCCGCCCATCGCTGATTTAGCCGCGAGTGTCCGTATCGGCCCGAGGGAGGAGGGTATATAATAATCGGCTGTCCTCGGCGCGTTATAAGTCGCTGCCCCGGCCGAGAATTAAGGAGCGTAAAAATCAGATCTCCGTAAGATCGGCGAGGCTTCGCCAAAGCCGGGCAGCGCCATAGCCTGGAACGGGTAAAAATGGCGGCGGCCACGGCGGCCGGATAATATGATGTGGGTGGCAATGACACGGCGCAATAATAACGGCATCGCGCGGCGGCTATCGCGTGCTACGGGCCGAGAGGGCAGGGCCCGTCGTCTCCTTGACAAGCGGGTGTTTAATTGGCGTTGAAACCAGCGGTGTGACGAGCTGGAGCACACACACACACACACGCGTACAGAGGGAGACGGCGGCCTATGGCGTCGGGCGAATGCCTCAAATCTCTCTCTCTCTCTCTCTCTCTCTCTCTCCCTCCTTCCCTCCCCGCAGCCGCCATCGCATTCGCGGCGTAGGTACGTGCGAGTGCCTTTATGTACACCATCACGGCTCGAGGAACTCTGCTAATTATCTTCGGCACGCAACTCCTACACGCACTGCGGCGCAGCCACTCGGCGCGCCGCGTGTGTCGCTTAGCCGCTCTCGGCATTATAATGCCCTCCAACCTCTCTCTCTCTCTCTCTCTCTCGAGTTATTAACAACGACGATGTTTAGATTAGCGGGCTGAAAAAATATGGCCGGCTGCGATTTTTATTTCTCTCCCCGGAGCAGCAGCAGCAGCGGCGCTTCATTCCTTCATGAGAAAGTGCGCACGCACGTGTGCGTGGCCTCCCTACTTTGTCTCGGATGTATGCTAATGCCGAGGCCTCTGCCTCTAATTGCGCCCCCGTGTACGCGAATCATTTAATTACTTATTTTCCGCCTCCGCTTATTAAATCTTTTGTCGAGTCTTACCGGCGGTCCGCCGGATTTATAAATCTCCGGAATTTATATCCACCCGCGCGGCTTTTTTAAAACGCAGCGGCGGCCGGGGACAACAGTTCCAACGAGGAGGCGCCGGGCGCAAAAAGCGCGCGCGGGGCAAGAGGCAAAAGGAAAAAAAAAGACTACGCGAACCAGTTCTAAGTAGGTAAAAAAGACAGCGGACCATAGCGAGCCGCGCGGCTCTGCGCTACCCCGACCGGTATTATAAAACAGCTCCTGGCCCCGGTGGTTGGTCGATCGGCTCGGCTACTACTACTCGGCTCGGGAGGAGGAGACGTCGGCGCGGCGCAAGAAAAAGAGCGTGTCGACCTTAATGACACGGTAATTCGTTACGGGCCACTTGTAACAACCACAGAGTCGCCGCGCTGCCCGATTTATCTCAGGCAAGATCTCCGGGAGTAGTTTCTCCGCGCGCGGCCTTTGCCGAGCCTATTAATTAGCTTTCCTCACGGGGGTGGCTCTCTCTCTTTCGCTACTCTCTTTGTATTACAGAGGGAGGCCGAAAAAGGGGTGGCGGAAGCGCTGGTAAAAGGCACTCTCTCTCTCTCTCGCCCGTATATAAAGTCGCGCTTTCTCGCTACCGGGCAAACCAACAACAGACGGTTTACCGTTTCGCAAAGCGTATAAAACTCCTCTCTCTCTCTCTGTGTTGTCGTTGTCGTCGTCGTCGTCGTCGTCGTCGGCGGCGGGGCGCGCGTGCCTTCGGCTAAAAATACGAAAGCGAAGCGCCGGCCGATAAAGAGAGTGGGGAATATTTAAAAAGTAATATCAATTACATTTGCATATTCACAAGCGGGAGAAAGAGAGAGAGAGAGGAAGAGGAGAGGTTCGGTGTCGCGCGTACCAACACAGAGGGATACATCCTACTCCGTCCGTAAGAATGAATACGAAACAGGCCGAAACTACAGGGAGGCCGAGCCGCCGCCTCCCCCGGCAATCTTTTTTTCCTCTCTTATACTCCTTCCTTTTTCTGCCCCCGTCCGGCCGTTAATATCGCCTGGACTGCATTTACCGCCTAAACTCACTTACGTAACGGGGTGAGGAGGGAGGGGAGAGCGCCCGACGTGGATTTACGCCCGCGACATTTAAATGTTCTCCCGCATAATATTGCGCTAAATTGAAATGGGCTTGTACTTTCTAGTGGGGACAGATTTGTTTCGCCGGGATGTATATACGCGCGGCTCTCTCTACTTTATGCCGGAGAGAGAAAAAACTCTCCGGAGTCGGGCCGAGCTATTTATTGAATTAAGGGGCTCATCCAGCGGATTGTTTTGCCGCCTCGTAGAAACGACCGAACGGATTTAATCGCGGGGGGGATTTACTCCGCTCGATTCGTGAATTTATAAAGCGCGCGACAGAGTTTGAGCGATATATAAATAATAAACGCACGGGCTCGCGGCCAAGCCGCGGCAAAGAGCGGAAAAATTAGCCGCCGCGCATCCGTGCATTATCATCGGCTCCTATTTTAAAGGCAAAGCAATAAAAAAAAAGAAAAAGACACAGAAAAGGAAAGAAAACAACAAGAGGCCTGCTCGCTATCGCTTCGGCATTTGTCAAGGCACTGATAATTCAGCCAGGAAGGTATAAATCGTCCCGCGGCAGCGGCTTCGCCAGGCGTGTGTGTATACGTGTACGTGCGCAATAAAATATTATTTGAGCGAGCGAACGACAAGTTGCCTCCTCCGTGTGTGCTTGCGCGTCTCTCTGGCTTTTTTTCCCGGCGGGCGCATACTTTTCTGACTGTTGCCAAGGCGGGGGCCATTAATCTGCCGGCTCGTCCGCCGCGAAAATCGCGGCCCGCGCGATATGCCGCCCCGGGGAGAGGAAGGGACGCCTCGCTC
Source organism: Ormyrus rosae (assembly GCA_035047165.1). NCBI lineage: Eukaryota > Metazoa > Arthropoda > Insecta > Hymenoptera > Ormyridae > Ormyrus > Ormyrus rosae. The sequence continues at coordinate 31,948,379 of JAWWML010000012.1, read as the reverse complement.
GGAGAGAGAGAGCTTTTGCACCGAGAGACGACGTCTCCGTCTATCGGCGTAAATCTTTGTTTGCGCGAATTCACGGCTCTGAGCACGGCGAGGAGAGAGAGAGAGAGAGAGAGAGAGAGAGAGAGGGACTGGCTGCAAGACTTCCTGCTGACGGTCTAGGCAGCGAGTGCACGTAAGACCGGACAGAGCGGCGCCGAGTCCGATGTTATGCGATAATGCACGAAGGGGATTACTTTTCTTCGATGAGACGGCCAGCTTTTCTTGCTTGTTTAATAAGACTTTGTGCCTCTGAGAGATCGACGATAAAACGCTCGAGCAGGAACTTAATCAACGCGATGACTTATATTATCTTGGGCTTATTTTACAAAAAAATCTACTTCTTCGTTTTCCTCGTTTTCTTTTTCTATATATCTATTTTTCGATTTCTAAAGAATTAATTATATTTTATTCTTCGGATGTATTTGGGGATAAAAGCTTTTTTTCTGAATGGCTTTATACCCCAGATCTAAGGTAGGCCAACGAAAAAAATACGCAGCATTGTGTGCACTCCGCGGCGATTGTTACACTTTTACCCGACGCGAGGCGGTTAACATAACAATGCGGGAACTCGCAAAGTCATTACGCCTGCAGACGGCTTCTTTCTATTTCCGCTGATTTCGTTCGCATTAAAAACTTGAATTTTACGCGACGTTCGAAGCCTCACTTCGGGAATTTGGGAGAGAACTTTCGCGGGAATGCTTTTATCGGTTTAAAGTTGACGACGGATTATTCCCCGTATCTTAGAGTTTTGAATAATGATGGTTCGAGATTTTTCCGACTTCGTATTCATCCCGGTGCGTCGGTCTCTATTCAATAAGCCTCCTGCATTATCATTCTAATTTTCAACTGGCGATAGCGAAAAAGCTTTATTGCGGTTAATACCCGGCGATATTTACCTTCTTCTTTTATAAAATACAATGCTTATAAATTTCTCAATATTATCTCAGGCGCGCAAAGTACCGGCGATTAAGACAAAAAAATTTCCTAGAATAAAAAAAATGCAAGGAGGTTACGCGGTATCGGTTATAGAAAATTTTCGCAAATTAAGCAATTTACACGTTTCACTCTAAATGTTATTATACCTCTTGCATGTTTATGCATGAATTGATAAAAATCAAAAGTAAGCAGAGCCATTTCTCGCATCATAAAACTTATCCGCGCGCTAAAAAAAAAATTTGAATAGCAAATGTTGACTCCACCTCTGTTCACCTAATCCATGAATATCAGATTAACTCCCGCGACTTGCATCACGCGCTCCGAGAAGTATTTAAACCAATAAGCCGCGCGGCAATCAATTTTCGAACGCGAATTTTTAATACGACCGCGTTCCGTCGCCGCGAATATCGCCGCGCTCGCAAAAAAACTCTAATCCGCGCGTAATCGAGTTGGGATAATAATTCTTTTTTTTTCATTCTCCTCCGGCGCGGCGGAGAGTCTGTTATCAAGCCGAGTCTTCTGCGTAAATAATAAGTAGCGGGGCGTAGATTGCCTCAGCAATACAATAAAGCAAGGAAGAGGGAGAGGGGGATCGGAACAAGAAGTCAGAGCACTCAGCGTGGCTAATTGCTCGAATCATTAAGAAAAAACATGAAATCTAAGACGAGCTCCTCGTACCCGCCTGGATTACATTGGGAAGCGGCTGATAACGATCTCTCCTCCGTCTCTTCCATAATGAAAATAATCACGGCACCGCCGCCGCCGTTGCCGCGCTGTAATAATAACTACGCTTTAGCCTGACTCGCGGCAGTTAGTTACACGATGCGACGTAGAGAAACTCTTACGAGGTCCTTCCTCCTTTCGACTGCCGAAACATTGCGCATTTCGTTCGATTTGCGCACCGCGGCTATTACGAGAGACGGAGGAGGAACGTTCAATTGTTTCGCTAACTCCGCGGCTCGGCGCGGTGCTCCTTTTGCGTTAACGAGCCTGGCCCCGCGCGGCCCGGGAAATTTCTGATGGCGCAATCGACGCGAACTTTTGCCTCGATCGTCGGCCGGTGTGGATTTGTATATCTTAATTAATTTTTTCGAACTCTAAAGACGGAGTCATTTTCGAGATGACAGCTGCGGTCGTTGTTATGTAATTTTTGCTTGGCGATTGAAGCTGTCGAGCTGCTTTTTCACACTCGACTACTTTTTACGACCAAGCGGTGTTTTTTTTTTTAGAAGAATAATAGCGTCATTCGCGATCGAACTCATCAAAGCTGCATAATCGCAAGACAAAAAAGTGCAGTTGATGTGCAGGGATTAATGTAATTATGCCGAGTAACGATTTGCAAAAAAAACTGCTTAATCGTTGTAAACAATTATTTGTTAGCGCCAAGCAACAAAATAAACTCGATCGAAACCGCGCGATCGGGACACCACCGGGTTAGAGACTCCAAGACAAACTTGTTTTTTCCGTGTACAAAAGGCGCCCGCGCGGCCAACGTCCGACCCAGTCATCCGGGCATGATGCATTGTTTTTCCCAGAATGACTGATCGCGCTCATTAAGGTTACCGCTCCGAAGCCAGAAAGAACGGCACTCGTTCAATAATCCCCGGCGTGCTGAAACTCGAATCAAACTCGCGGTGGCCCATTAAACTTCTATTACGGCGCGTTCCGCCGATACACGCGGAGAGAGAGAGAGAGAGAGAACGAGGAACGAAACGAGCAGCCGGCCCCGTCGTCTGGTCCCCGCCGGCAGCAGCTTCAGGTGGCCCCGCTTGCGACTTGACTTTATATAAAAGCCGCCTCTCGGAGCTTCGCCAAGGGGTGCATACATTACTTCGGAGGCGCGCGCGGAGGGGGCACCCACGCCGCTCGGACAGGTGTTACAGTAACGCCTGCCGCACGCTCGCTTAATTGACTGTGTGCGTTGTGTATGCGGCGAGAGCGCCGCTGCTATATACCTTCGCGGAGCACCAGCTGACGAAAGAATAATCGACCGCGACTGGCCAGCGACGCGGCGGAGGAGACCCGTCGCCGATAAATCAGTTATGAATGACCGTGTGAAAAGGTTCTTAAATCACTTTCGGTGTGTGCACCGAATTGCCCGGGGCACCGCAAGGCGACGGCGGCGGCTACTTCCGCGTTCGCGATACTGTTTTCTTTTTTTTTTTTTTCCTGACCGTCGACAATTTTTATGCAAATGCCGCGAGCTCGATTCACCCGTATATCGACGTGTTTTTCTGGGTGATACTTCGCTCGCGGCGAGAAAAACCCCGACGATCGCTTCTTTACGCGTATACGGGTATAATTTCGTTGCTCGGACAAGTGAAATATTAAATAGGGGCGATCGTCTTGTAGGAGAGCCCGCACGCGAAATAATTAGCCTTGTGCCTTGAAATTGAATTACCCCTCGTGTGTTTCCGTAACTTTATTAAATTAGATAAAGCAAATAATTTTCCGTATCAGCCTCGGGGCTTGAAATCCGCGTCGAAATCGAGCCTCTCGAACGCGCGAAACGTCACGTCCTCCGCGCTGTAATTCATTCGACGCGTACAGTTAGTACTCGCGGCTACCGCCAAAGTTTATTACGAATTTTCAAATTCATTCCGCTGTCCCCCTGGAAAGAGCGAGGAGTCTCTCGCGAATCCGGCATTCCGCACTTTTAGAGGCCCCCCGATGTATTTCGAACATAAATTTAACGTCTCGTAAATGCTAATGGCTTAACCTAGTCGCCGCGGCAGAAGCTCTCCGCGGTCAACCACCTATGCCGTACTCCCACGATGGCCGCGCGCGGAGAGTTGCTTTTTTTCTTTTTCTTTTTAAGTTAGTAACAGAGGCGATTTTATTTGAGTGAAACTCGCTGCTTTGGGAGCGCACGCGTGCGTACGTATACGTGACGGCACGTAGCCGCCGGACGCAGCTTTCAGCCTAGCGCGTGCTCCTACGCGGCTTCTCATAACTCTTCTTCCTCCGCGAAAACTTCCTGATGAAAACGCACGTGTAATTACGTCCGTTCTTCGCTTAACGACTCTCCCGCGTGATTTACTGTTCGCCGGCAATTTTGGTCAAAATTTTCCGTTAAAGCCGCGCGATCGGCATCGCCGTCTCCGCTAAATTGAAAACGGGGACGCGAAAAAGTCTTCGAACTTCCGCCTTCGTGCGTTCGAATTTGAAAAAAAATCTGCCTCGGACACAAAGAGCCGCTTTGGTATTCATCGGCGCGGGTATCGTCGGTCGAAAACGTGAGTCGAAACCTCCGAAAACGGAACCTCCGTATATTAGCCTCTCCGAGCCGAGCGGTGCATATAAGTTTCGGCGATTGGCAGTAGCGCCGTTACATCGAAATCGAGTCGAAACGATATTGCCGGTTCGCCGCCGCACGCAAGAAGACCCGAGTGAGTAATCGCGCAGGTGAGGCTCGTCTGTACAATTGCCTGTATGCACACTCGCCGGGTACACACTTTGGGGGGTGGGGTGAGGGGAGGGGGTAGGCTCCGAAAGATGGCCGCCATCTTCTGTATTCCGGTCATACAAAAGAAGCTGGCGCGGGTGCGGTCGAAGGCAGAAAGAGCGAGCGAGAGGAGAGGAGAGGAGAGAGAGAGAGAGAGAGAGAGAGCGCGCTTTTCAATGCCAGTCATCTCCTGGTATGCGTCTTCTTTGGTATTCGCGGTGCGTAGCCTCGGCTGGCCTTCGCGACTCCTCGCCGCCGCACTGCCTTTTTCTTCCCCCTGGGAAGCTGGGTGAGCGCCACCTACTCGGTGCACTTTTCAAACTGACACTGCGCGCACGATTCACTGAATGTGTGTGTGTGTGTGTGTGGTGTCGGTGCGAGATAGAGAACGAGTATAAGGCTCACCTGGCACGTGGAGTCGCTCGCACGTGGAGGCTCGTCCTCGCCGGGGCGCAGCCGGGATCGGAATGATCGCAGGCGGCAGGCGGAGGCAGGCAGGCAGGCAGGCAGTCGGGCAGGAGTCTTAGGCGCGCGCGAATTTAAAATGGTAAGTTGGCCGACGCCGCGGCTCGAGAGAGAGTAGCGCCGGGGCGATAACCGTTTCCGGATGGATCCTGGCGGACGGACGGGCGGCCTCGGAATACCAAAGGGAGAGGAGAGCCGTGCGGTAAGGGTGGCCCGCGCGTATACCGGAGGCGACGTCGGCGACGGCGGAGGCCGCTCCCGGGGGCCGAGAGAGGAGAATAGAGAGAAAGCGGCGGCGAGGAGCAGCCGAAGGCGAGCGAGAGAGTGAGAAGGCACCCCGGGTAGGGGTAGCCGACGTCCGTCCCGAGTCTTTCCTCATCTGCAAGTCGTATAACCGAGCTAATTATCAAGTTAATATGGCCATTCTGTATGGAAGCGCCGAGCGCCTCGGCTCTCTCTCGCTCCCTCTGCGCCGCCGAGAGCGAGAGAGACCGGCCGCCCGGCTCGCGGGGGAGCGAGCGAGATGCCTAGAGGTACATTGATATTATAAGTTGCCTCAATCGCTGTATTCATTTGTAAACTAACCAGGCTAAATGTATTCACCACCGCGAGGCGGCGGCGGCGGCGGCGGTGGCGGCGGCAACGGCGGCGAGCCTGATAGGCGGAGCCACCGCACCGGGATCCGAAGCCGACGGCGGCGGCGCCCTTCTCCAGAGGCAGCCTTCCATCCATTTCCTTCCTTCCTTTCCTTCCTTCCTGCCTTCCTTCCTTTCTGCTTTTCAAATTTTCGCCGCCGTCGCCGCCGATCGCTCCCGATCCGATCTCCCGAAGAGGGAGAGAGAGCATCGTTAAATATCGCGCAGCGGTCACTTTGCCGCGCGAACGCACTCGCTCGGCACCCGGTGCAGCGAAGATGCTGCGAGGAGGCGCCGTCGCGCTTGCGAACGAAGCCGCTTACCCCCACCGAGCGGCCCGGAGCGTCGTTACGTTTCATGTATTCAGATTTTTTCCCTTCGCCGAGCGCCGCTAGTCGAGTGTATTATTATTCCGGAGCAACTTTGCTCCCCGCCTCCGCTCTCGCTCTCTCTCTCTCTCTCTTTCGCGGGGCTGCAAGAAGGCTTTGCCGCGGCGACGACGACGACGACGACGACGAATAGACGAGGACACGAGGACTTCTTAGCGCGGAAATAGGAATGCATAAATGCATAAGTGCTCCCACCAGCTCGACGGGCCTCTCCGTCTCGGCGGGAGGGGAGGGGACAGCTTCGAATCACCGCGGAGTCCGCATAGGCCGTTTTACCCCTTTTCCCTCCCCCGGTCGAAGAAGACGCCGGGCTTCTTTCTTCTCTTCTTTTCCTTTTGCCATTAAAGATTTTTCTCGAGTGCCGACGACGGCGGCGGCGCGTGTCGAGCATTTTTCGCTCTCCCACGCGAGAAAGCGCTCGCGATTTTCAGCTTTGTGTATACAATATCGCATAGAAACGCCGGCGAACGACGATGCGGAGAGCGAGCGCGCCGTTTTTCCCCCCCTGATCGTATATGTTTTAAGATTCGAGGCAAAAACCGAGAGAGCGCGGTGTCATGATCGAACTTTCCATCGCGATGTATCGTCTGAAATCGTCTTGTACTTTGGAGAATAAGGTCGTTCGATATGTGCATGCGTTATGCTTTCCGAGCGTGATACATGTTTTCTATCTTTATACATTCCTGCCTTTCTCGGGGGATCGTCTGCGAGACTCTCCGCGGGAGAAGGAAAATGAGTCGTCGCGCCGCTAAAGTCTCCATTAAAGCTCTTTCGATAGGTTAATATAAAGTAACAACCACCGCGGGGGATGGGGGGCAGTAATTTTGTCCAAAGCTCGGGTATTATTAAATCTTAAAATATGTATGTATTCAGATTGCGCGCGATGAGAAAAGCTATTAGATAGAGCGCAAATTAGTTCGGGGTTATTGAAAGTAGAAAAATGAAGCTCATCCCGGGGACGAAAAAAATGTCGGGCCGCCGAAGGCAGCCGCGCGCGACATCAGCTGCGCAAGATTAAAAAGACAAATTAGCATACCGCCGCGGCGGTGCCGAGATATCTTGCGGGAGAGCGCAATGTGCGTCGCGCGGCGCGCACCGAGGACGAGGGAACTCTCGGTATCGAGGCGTTGTTTCGATGCCCTTTTTTTTCGGCGCGGCCTCTGATGACCTTTTAACTGGGGGGCTATATTTCATTTTTAAAGAGCTTCCGATGTATATATATGTGCGGTGTCGTTACGCAGATTTGAAAGCCAAATGAACGCAGTGATACATCAGTGACGAAAACTGATAAACGCGAAAGTAGCGCAAGGCGCGCACTCGCAATTGCCCGGGTAAAAGCGCAAATTGAATGTTAAGCTTGACGTTCACGGATCGGCGGGCAAATATTTACTCTCCGCCTGGGAAATTAGCAAAAATTAATTCGAAATTATCACTGGTGTTACGGCAGAGAGCGCGGCGGCAGCGGCGTATACAATGTAAGCCCCCGCGAATGAAGCTGTTTGTTAAGCGTGCACGAGTGCAACCTCTCTCTCTCTCTCTCTCTATCTCCGCATATACATACACCGAAGCTAATTAGATTCAAGAGGAGCCTAATTTACGTACAACGGCAGATTTTATCGTAAGCAGCTCGTGTCAATAATAAACAAGCCCCGGCGCCCTCGTAACAAGCAGCCTCGACAATGCCGCGCGCCGCCGCGCGTCTTCCATCCCTGGGCCGATTAAAATTTATGACCTCCGCGCGAGAGAGAAGCGGGGAAGGCGAAAAAAGGAGCGATTACCCATATTTCTGGCAATTTCTCCCTTCATCGGCCCGGGCTATCGTTAGCGCGCATCTCTTTCTCTCTCTCGGCGGAGGTCTCTGTACGTGCCATGCAAATAAGTCGTTTAATAAAGTGTCGCGGGCCCGGCGCCATTTGAATATTGTAGCATATTCACTTTCCTCGGCGCGGAGGGTTCGGGCGCCGCCGTTGCCGCCGCCGCAAAAGAAGGAGCGCCCGAAAAGGGGGGAAGGGCTGCTGCTCCTAAGCTCGGCCAAGGCACGAGGAGGTGCCTATACCTTCGCTCATGCATGATTCAGCCGCAGTATCTCATTTCATCTGGTACGCGCGCGCCTCCGCTAAACTATATCTCCTAATGGTAATGCTATTCCGAGGCACATATCTCTTTATATAAGGCCCCCCACCCCCGCCGTCCCCCGTGCTCCGTTTCCTCTTATTCTCGCCTCTTTCTTTTTTTTTTTTTTCCTACCACTTCGCACCTTTTCCTTTACCTCTTACGTATACGCACCGACGTATTGCGCAATGTCGTAAGTAAAATCCAGGGTGGCGCGCGGGGCTCTCGCTTCCCCGCTGAATTTTTCACTGCTTTCGAATCAGGCGCAATCATCGGGCGACGGATATATATTATATATCCGTCGATTTTTAAGAATAATAATAATACCCAAATCTCGCCTTATATCCCCGAGTCCCGCGGCGGTGGATCTCCGGCCCGGCTTACCCTCTTCATCCGCGAAAAGGATGTACACGCAGGAAAATGAAAAACTAAATCCCCGCAGTGCCATTCTCGCCCCCTCGCCGAAGTTTCGAGCATTCCCGTGCCTTCAAACGCGCGCGCCGTGTAAATAAGTCCGCGCGCCTCCAGTCTGGGCGACGTTCATCATAAGAGGCTCCGGCACACGTACGATGGACTCTCTCTCTCTCTTTCTCTCTCTCTACGGTACACAGGGAGAGTGAGAAGAAGAAGAAGGAAGAGAGGGAAGGGAGAGAAGCGCTGAATCTCTCTCTCTTTCTGGCGCGTGGGCCGAAACGCGAGGGAAAGAGAAATAAAGAAAGAAATTGTTAGTTCTCGCTGTTTTAAATTACCATTTATTACGACACATAAACCCGAGGAGGAGGCGGCAGCGGCTCAGGGAGAAAAAGAAAAGAGAAAAGTCCTTCTCTCTTATATAGCAGCGGCCATCTTGCCTGTCCTCGCGAGCGGAGAGCTGCAACCCCCTGGCAGAGAGAGAGAGAGAGAGAGAGAGAAGAGAGGTGCGGGCGCGAAAACGAGAGACTACGACAGAAGGGGAAGTTCTATATACCGGGGCTTCTATATCATTGAATCCCACCTCTCGCTATTTCTTTCCTCTCTTTTTTCCTTCATTTCCTACTTTTCTCTCTCTCTCTCTCCGTGTGCTTTTTTTCCCCCGCGCCCGGGTTTCTTTTGCGGGGAACGGCTGCTGGTCGGTCCGTATCTCGCCTCTCTCTACTTGGCGCGCGGGGGCGAAGCGGAGAGAGAGAGCCGAGCTCGGTAATGATCATTACCTCCGGTATAGTGACAAGTGAGCTCTCGCCGCGGCCCCGACTGCAGGAAATGGCCGCAGATAAGGCTGTCACATCCATTTTTATGTTATGACGAATGGATCACCTTTCTTCGGGGGCCGAGCCCTAAACTACTGCTGGTCTTGGCGCGAGAGGAATGCCGCCATTTATATATCAAATCTGGCCAGATAGATTTTGCGCGATTATTTTTCTTGGAATGCGAGCTGATGCATTGCTCTGTGATTAATGAAATGAAGATGTATGAAGCGAGTTTGCTTATTGTAGAAATAATTCGACACGTTTACTCTTAGCTTTCTTAAAATCTTTCACTTTAGAAGTTTGGAAGATGGAAGTTTTATTTGAAGAAATTTTTCATTTACAAATAACATATAACATTTATTAAATTTAACAAGTGCTAAAATTTTTAAAATGAAATAAATCATACTAAAAGTAATAAGTAATAAATAATAAGTAACAGCGAGGTTCTGAGATACATATTGTGCAAGTATAATTGCAAATAATATGTCCAATTTCAAGTATAGCAATTGAAATAATATTTCTTTTGAAGAATGGTTTGTCACTTTAAAAATTAAAATTATTTAAGAAGTGCTCAGGTGTACAATAGTGGAGTGGGGGGTTCTAGAACCAGAATTATTCATAATATGCATTTTTGAATGTTCATGTGAAGATGTAAATACTGATAACACAATGAAAATAAACTGTATTTTCGATGATAATATATAGTTTCTCTTTTACTGAATCAACAACTTTATAAATTATAAACATATATCATTTTAATTTATTTCGTTTAATGCACATGGCGAGAAAAAATTGCGAAAATTATCGTAGCTTTCCCCCCTTTTAGGTATCTTTGATACTATTGAAGGAAAACTACTGTTTTTTTAAAATCTTATTTAACGTCGACTTTTTGCTACCTTGCGGCTTGCCAAATCGCGAAGGGACAAACGGCTTATAAAGGTGATTTCCGAACCACCAAAGATAAACACTTGAAAATAAATTCAGTGGTGTTCTAATGTCACTTTTTGCGGGAGACTGGGATCGAACCAAAGACCTTCTGGTTAAAGGACCTAAAACCTAAGTTAAAGAAAATAAAACTACTGGTTTTATTTTCTAAAATCCAAGAAATTATATCAATAATAATATCTCACTAAAGGGTTTTTTTGAAAATTTTAAAAATTCTATAGTCGTCATGAACTTACTCGCCAGATATTAGACTATGATTGTGTCCCAATTGGAGAACTTTAGAAGTCATTTCAACGTAAATAGAAAAATTAGAAGTGAATGTATTTATTGTAAACAAAAAAGTTTTAATTTTAAAAGTTGCCTGCAAAGCCGTTGATCTTATCGAAGAGAAGTGACAGTAAGTAGGAACCCACACACACATGCAAATAGAAAAATAGAAGCTAAAATTGTGGTCTGAATTGGGTGCTTCTCCCTTATTATTCTCCCTCGGCCCCCTGAGATTTTCTCCAAGTGACGATAATGTTTGTTATGCGACATTGTTACGCGTGAAAAGCCCCTTTCCCATGGCCATGCACACGTGCGAATTAAGATTCCGGGGAAAAAACAGGGAGAGGGAACACCGGGAAAGCGTTACATCTACATCGGCGTCTCGGCCGCGGTGAATCGAAATCATAAAGCCGGGGCCAGCTTGGCTTCTTCTTCTTCTTCTTTTCCTTGAGCTCGGCTCTTTTTCTTTTTTTTTATTATGCGTTCCCATCTGCGCGGAGCCCCGGATAAAGCAGAGATCGTAAAGGCTCCGAAAATATCCCGATAATACCCCCCCGAAGACGAGAGACTCTCTCTCTCTCTCTCTCTCTCATCGCGCATCTTTTTTCCCTCTCTGCGGCCGTGTTTCTCTTTGCCGGACCGAGAAGAAGCGAGAGCGGCTGGCGGCCACCCCCGTCGAGGCAGTCTTTCATATCGTATCGGGGCAGCTCGTCTATGTGGAAATGCGATCACTTAGAGCCGGTCTCGAAGTATAATTCGAAGGAGCCGACAGCGCCGCTCCTCGAGCGAGTATTACGGCCGGTCGCGTCTCCGGCAGCGGCGGCAGCAGCGCCCAGCCCTCCCCGGATCGTATATTTTTTATTATTGCCCGGCGCACTGGAAGTTGGTTCCGCGCGGCTGGTAGGTACTGGCCACCGCCAATATCTGACCGTTTCCCCCATTCGGCTGGAGGCGGCGGCGACGGCGGCGGCCGCGGCGAAGAGGGATGGAATGGGAAGAGTCGGGCATCGAGCTCTCCTCTCTAGGCGCGTAGGAGAGATCGCGTATCTGGCTGGGCTCCGCTCTTTTATTGAGTGTGGACGCCCGAGATGTGCGGCGGCGGCGGCCCAAGAAGAAGGAGCCGATCCTCATGTTTTTACATCGAGGCAATTTTTCCATCACGCCCCGTTGCCTCGCGGCTTCTCCCGGGGAACATCGCTTTTCGCTCGGTCAGTCTTCTCTCTCTCTCTCTCCCTCTCTCTCTTTCTCTCCCTTTTTCGCTTTTATTTCCGAGGCTGCCGCTGCTTTTTTCGCCGCGGCCACCGCCTCGCTTCCTGTGTGCGCTTCGATGGTCCGAGCAATAAGTATGTCCTTTGGCCGTCTACGCGACTCGAAAGCTCGACGAGGCATAACGAGAAAATCATACCGGATTACGAGCCGGAATGTGAGACCAGTCGCGGCTTCCTCTCTCTCTCTCCCGCTGCCCTTGTCGAATCTAAACGGCCTCGGCTGTATTGCCGATCGTTGATTCCTCCCCCTCCGCGCGCGCGGCCCCCCTTTTTCTTCCCATCTTCGCTTCATTTTTCTTGCTCTCGCCGCTCGCGGAGACCTCTCTCTCGATTCTTAACTTTTGCAATGACATCACGTGCTACCGAAATATATATACCGCCTATTTACGTCCACTCGATGAGGAGCTTACGCAACGCGACCGGGAGAACGTGTTTTTTTTTGCTCGGAATTTCGATCAGTCCCTGGAAATATATACGGAAAAAGCTGCGCCGTTTCCCGGGAACCGAAAGTTTATAAGACGGTGCACTAATTGCGCGAGGTGGAAGTAATCGCATGCACGGGGTGGGTAGTGCTTCTCCCCCGTAAATTTCGTCGAATTTCTCGAAACGGGCGAGCGAGGAAATGAAATTTCGGCGCCGTAACAATATTCCGCTCTAAATGCGTGGCGGGCGCCGAGATAGAGACAGAGTAAATAACAAAAGACGAAAGACTTTTCGCTTAATGAACGAAGCCGCGTATTGAAGGCAGTCTTAATTGAATTTGAAAATTGGCGAAAGGGGTCCGGGCTTTATTAAATCCGGCGGCGAGAGAGAGAGAGAGAGTCTCCCGTCGTCGGTGGCTAACCGCGGCAGCTAAGAAGCAGCTAGCACCGGCGCTCGGGAAGGCTCGGGGCCGCCTGGTACCCGGGCGGGCTCCGCCGCGAAAGAAGGAGGAAAAATTCCAGGGTTGCAGGCACCGCCGGCGCGCGTATATATAGAGCTGGTGCACTCCTTCCGGAAGGTTCGTCGTTCGTCGGCGAGTCGCGGTTGGTCCTCGTCTAGGCGGGCAAGATCGGGGATTGGTCTGACGCGGGGGGGGACTCTCCCCGGGAGGAGGTGGAGGAGGAGGAGGAGGTCGGGCACGGGAAGGGGTAGGCGGCGGGTTATATAGGTGCGCGAGAGCTAGAGCTGGCAACCCTATAGTCCAAGACTTCATTATACGTTGACCTAAGAAAATCAGGCTGCCGCTGGCTCCTTCCCTTCTTTAGTGCTATGCGCGCTATCCGCCCTCTCGTCGTCCTTTACCCGGCCACCTCCTCCTCCTCCTCCTCGTCCTCGTCCTCGTCCTCCTCCTCCTCCTCCTTGGGCGTCGGAGGAAAGGGTGTGTGCGCCAAGCGGCGAACAACGAAACCAGGTGCCCACCCAGCCGTATTCCCTCTCTATCTACTTGGCCAAAGTCGGCTGTATAGCTAACCTCTTTGCCTCGCTTTTGCTCCAGCGCCGCGTTACGTGGCCGTATATATAGCTGGGATCTCTGCAGTAAGAGAGCGGGCTCGAGAGGGTGAGAGAGAGAGAGAGAGGAGGGCGCGCGGGGGTAACTCATCGCTTATGGATACTGATGACTCGCGCAATGAACTCGGAGCTCCTGTACGAGAGAACGAGGAGCCTCTCTCGCTCGCTTTTGCCTCCGTCTCTCTCTCTCTCGGTTTTCCCCGTGGTACTCCGCCGCCGAGACCCTCTTTGCTCGATTTCTCTCTTCTTTTTCGCTCCGTCTCGCTGCTGTAGCTCTCTCTCGCTCGGCGCTTGTGATTCCTCGTTCCCTTCTTTCCTTCGTTCCGTCAACAAGCAGCACTCAATAACGTTTTCCTTCCACGGATATCTCCCCGGCAGACAAAAGGAAAAACTGTATACTTTATCGGATTCGCTAAATCTCTATCGAATATCGCTTATACTCTTTCTTGATTGGAAAATTCTTATCCAACTTGAGGAATTTCAGCAATTTCCTCAAAAATATTTATATTTTATATACAACTACTGATCAGACAAGGATCTGTCTTATTAAAAAATAATATTTCATGTGGGTGCTTTTAGGTATTATCAATTTTGAAGTAAGTAAAAGTTTAAACAATTGTAAATACCTTTTAACATTTGTATTATTTTTAAATATCTCCAGGAATAGATTTAAAATAAAAGTATTTATTAAAGAAACTTTTCGTGAAATAAAATTGAAACAAAACCAAATTTTGAAAAATGTTCAAAATATTTGAACATTTTACGAAAATTCACTTCCACCATTTAAAGGTTCAAAAACTTGATTTCATAAAATCCACATCTTCATACCCAGTCTATTTCCAGTGTACCCTACTGCGTACTACTGTCGATGCATAATGAACTTCATCAGCACCCCATCCTCGCATCCTCCTTCGAAAGAAGAAAGTACTTATTAAACGAAAGTACTGATTAAAGAATTGACTCCCCCGCGAATCCGCGTCATACTTAGCCGACGAATACTTCATCGTTCTCCGCTCTCCTTTACATTCCCTCTCCGGACGCACCAGGCATTCGTTTCCATTACCGTGCGTTAGGGGGCGGCGCGGACCGCGGCCGGCTAGATTTATTTTCACTCTGCGGATATTTTTTATGGTCCCGCGCGTGTTATAGACGAGCGTAGCCAAGCAGGAGAGCGTAGGCCGCGCGTTCTCCTCTGGCCTTTTGCACGCTTCTTCGTGCTCCGCGTATTCGTGCGTGTGCGTGCGTCCGCAGAGGCGCACGCGGCCGAACGACGGCTCGTATAATAAACCCATAAACACCCCCGCGAGCTTGCGCCCCAATACATAAAATGTCGAGCACACAGACGCCGGCACCTACCCGCGTCCCTTCGGATGTGCTACCGGCCCGTCCACTTCGGCACAATTGACCACTTCGATACAGTTCCCCCGGACTTCATTAGGGATATATCGCTCCCACTTTTATGGATTTCTTTGTAATAGATTAGTCTCCTCTTTTTTTTTCTTCCCCCCCGCTGCCCGCGTTCCTTTGTTGCCTTTGCCACGCCGTCAATCTTCCGGGGCTTTTTTCCAGGACGCCTGGATTTTTTACGGCCGCGTGATTTAAGGGCCCTTCTTATATGTGTTTGCTATTGGGTTACACGCGTTTCGGGCCAGAAATAATGGCCCTGGGAATATAATCTGATTCGGTTATTTGCCGCGCGCCTCTTTCATTTTCGCTCTTTTTTTTGCCCTGATTAGAATTCAAGCCGGGAGCGCATATTTCCTAGTGCCGAGTAGCGCCGAGAGTACGTTAAAAAGAGACATTTCCGCGGGATTAAAGGAGCGACGTGCAATCACGAGAGAGAGATAGAGAGAGCGGGGGGCGCATGAATATGGATGCGCGCGGGGCTTCGATCGCCGATCTATATAACCGGCGGCGGTCTGAAAGTTCGAATTCGCGCGGATCCGAGCCGCGCATCGAATCGCGTATACACTACACGGGGGCAGAGAGACAAAAGAGCCTCTCGTGGCTATGCGATATGCGTCCGGCAAGACGACCTTGCCGCTGCATCGTTCACGAGCTGAATAAAGTAGCGGCCGAGCAGTCGCACGTGCATTACGGCTTTCCCACTCGTGGGACTCGCTCGCTCTCCGTCGGCCGACGCCAGGAGGAAAGGAACGGAGAATACGGCCACCACAGGCGCCCGGATCGCCTCGCAGTCGCCGGCTATTACGTCCAGCTCTAAATTCATTTTGGTCCCCCCGCCGTGGTTCCTTTTTTCTTTTTTTTTTCACTTTTTCTTTCCGGCACAGTGTGCAGGAGAGTGTACGTTTGCTCGGTTTCGCTAAGCGTTCGGGCGTAAGTACGGAGAACCTGAGCGCATCAAGGAAACAAACAGCCGGCGTGCGCGCAATATGAATTAAACATGCTGATTAATAATTAACAAGCCGCGCCGCAGCCGTCGCCGCCGCCTCGGGCATGCCGAAGTGTAGCTCCGCAAGCTCGTCGGGGCTTTCCCGCTAGAGTGCTGCCGGGGGAGGATCCTCCTGCCGAGCTGATACTGCTTCCCCGCGGCGGGCCAACTCTCTCTCGCGGTGTCTTTTCGCCGATAACGGCACAACAATCGCGAGGGGAGACGACGGCCCGAAAGCGACGGAATACAGTTACCCCAGTTGCGAGCGGTGCATATACATCTGCTTGTTATGCCCGCGCGGCTCGGCGCGGGCTTCTGCCCGCGAGCAACCCACTCCCGGGGCCTGGGTCAGTTTTCATTATGATTTCCATGAAAAGTGAGAGTTTGCTAAAGAGCCGACGGCTTGTGACGGATATTGATTGTAAAGCAGATTTCGGACGGCTGCCTGATTTTCGCATTTTGGGCGAAGAGTTCACTGCCGTCCTATATAGGATTTCGATTACGTTAATTTGAGTTATAATCTAATATGAAACGGAATATATTTGAAATACTTAATTTTGCTTAATGTACACTTTTTTCTTTTATTCGCCAAAGCATTTCTGTAACGTTAATAACGTACGACTATCTCTAATACTCGTTGATCAGTTAATATTTATTGCAATTTTAACATAAATTTAACAAAATTATTTTGTAATAAATAAGAAGAATTAAAATTATAAGAATCAATAAATATTCTAAAACGTTTAAAGACTTTTTTCCACCTTTTTAAAACTATTTTCATATGCAATCAATAAATACAGTATGCAACAATTTAATTAAGAATGATGTAAATATTTTTGTCAATTGTTTTATTCTTGAATTAATCGAACGTAAAAAAATGCAATGAATATGCAAATACCCATAATATTTCAAACTTCCGAATGCGTTAGGTATTTAAATAAGTTACTAATACAGTCAAATTAATTTAAAATCAGATAGTTTACACCGTTTGGCTTCTGTTTTGACTACAATTATCATATGTCGTAAAATGAAACACAAAGCAGATTGAAATTTAAATTTAAACTTGAGATTTCTAGATAAAACGGCGAAGAAAGGTTCTTGTAACGAAATACGATAGGACTAGAAAATTTAAAGACAAATCTATTTTCGATGCTAATCGTCCTTAAATTTCGATTCAACGGCATCAATTTTATTTTATTTCTAATAATTTAAGCAAATGTAGAAGATTTCAGATAATCTAATTATCTTGCTTTTAAAATAATTTAGAAATTAGAATGCAATAGAGTTTGGAAGTCCGTAAGGAAATATAACTTTTGAAGAGGTATTTGATTACCAAGTCTTTAAACTCAAGCTGTTAGATACATATCAAATATCTGAATAAATCGAATTATTCAATTATAAAGAATGTTTGTTTATACTCATTTAGTTTCCTTAATTAAAATTTCACGCGTTTACAAAAATGCGTCAAAGTTATGATACAAGTTGAAATAATTAGCATCCTTCATTAATGATATACACTAGTAAAATATTCATTACCTCTTGCGTCAAGTGGCCACTCTCAGTTTTTATCAAGCTCACTTCCTCGGCATTTCCTTTCATAATTTAATCGAGAACCGATACTCGCCGGCCATTAAGCCGTAACGCGCCAATTAAACAATCTCCTACTCCATAATTAATAATTGCAATTACATCGGTAAATACCGCGGATTTCTGAGCCCCGAGAAAAAAAAAAAGTCGACCGTATCCGCGCGCGTTATTAAATGAGATTTCAATGTTTAAGATACGGATCTCGGGCTGCGTATATACCTGCATTTATCGAAGAGGGAGGCACGCGGACGGCGAAGGTACGAAGGACACGAGTCACGAGAGCCGTGACGCGCTAGATGTACGGATTAATTAACGATAAGGCCTAATGAGCGGCAGGTGAGCGAATAACCGGCCGGCGCGGCGCATGCTCTCTTCGAGCACACTATATATATATGTACACTTATAGAGAAAATACGGGGAGCATCTCCCCTGCAAAATTCATCGAGCGCCGCCGCTAAATACAAGTGCGCAACTTACACGCGAATAGATGAAGGCGGCCAGATAACCGGAAAGTGCTCGAGTTGCAATTGCCGCCGTACGTATATATATAACGATACGTGGCACGGCAGGCGAGGAGAGCGTCCGCCTGTGTTTGCGCCGATAATGAGGATGAAAAGGGAATACGACGCGTTCGCGAGTTCGTCCGAGCTTAATCCGATTACTTTTTCAATAAATTATCGTACACACCGCTCGACGGCGGGGCGCTTCCCTCCGCGGGGATCTCGATGTGTGCGCACGTTATATACGGACTATCCGGATGTAATTAATAACAGATTCCGATCGACAAACTTTATTATTTACTATCCTCGCGAACCTGGGAATTAGTCGATTGTTTAAAAAAACTTATATTATGTATTAATTAGTGTGTTATTCGCGCGAGATTTTTTTTTTCTTATCAACGAGTGCAGAGTGCGTTATTTTTTATGTTTAATAAGCCATCGTTTTATTTGAAAACTTGTCGGGTTTTTTTACAACTTTTGCAACACTCTGTAGGAATTAAAAAGAATTAACGCTTACTTGATACAAATGAATGAGGAAAAGTACATACAAATAAAAAACAAAATTAATAGTCGACCCAAGAAATATTCTTGATTTCTAGACAAACGGAAGAAAGATAAATTGGCCCGCGTTTTTAAGAGCAGCCTCGAAAAACCACCATAAATGTTTACAGCACAAGACTCTTACGAAAGCGCTTCTGTCTAACGCGAACCTACTGACAAGCGTCGATCTCGGGCCGATAGGCGATTATTTATCTGCAGTCATACTCTCGGGGGCCCCCATTATTCGCCGGCGAAAATTAATCGGAATCTGCGCGGCCGCGAGAAGGAGGCCGCGGGGAAAGAGAGCGCCTCGAGCTCGGCTCGTTTGGAAAGGATCAAAAAGTCACGTCCTGTGAATTGTGGGCCACGTGACAGAGGCGTGAGCAAGGTGCGACGCAATGGAACAATGCCATCGGTGCTCTTCGAGGAGGAATGTCACCGGGTGCCGCACCCAGCTCCTCGCGCCGATCAGTCCATAACCGCGAGAAAACGAGAGAGAGAGAGAGAGAGAGAAAAAGAGAGAGCAACGCAGTCGAGCCTCGCTAAGTATTAACTGCGAGCTGCCGTCGCTGCCTTCGGTTATATTTAGTTTTAACAATGACGGATCGTTTTGCCTTTAGTCTTTTTTTTTTCTTTTTCACGCCCCGCGAGATCTTTCTTTCTGCATTAGAAATTACTTCCAGCGCGGTGAACGCACTGTAAAGCGCCGAGATTTTTATCGCGCTTTTCTTTTCGCTGAAATGTAAAGGAAATCTTATCGTTTTCTGTACGCGTAACGTGTTTACTTTATATTGTGCACAATAATATAGATTTTTTATAAACATTTAAAGTTACCAATTTATTATCTTTTGCAAAAATGAGAACTAAAGACGTTCTTTTTTCCCTTCTTCCCTCGATTCTCGAATAATCGCAAGAAAAAAAAAAACTTGGAAAATAAAACTCAAAATTTCCATTTTAAACCAATATTTTTTAACAATAAGCGAGAGAGAGCTTCGCTTTTGAAACAATATAACCTGCTCCCCGTAAAAGGCTATCTTTCGCGCTCCCGCGCAAACTCATATCTGGGCAAAAATACACCGGGGAGCAGGCAACTGGATTATTTTCGTATAGCTATATCGAAGATGGAGGCGGTGCGTGCAGGTAAAAGTCGTACGCAGTTGACGAGCGTACGTGTCACGCACGTTATAAGAATGCGATAAGTCGCGCGCTCGCGGCCATGTCGGCTCTCTCGGCAGTACGTACATATATCCCGCACACACACACACATATATATATATACCCGCAAAGCTGTGCCATTGTGTCGTTTCGCCGTCGACGGCGATGGCGCGGACTCACATACACGTACACGCGCAGCCGAGCAGCTTTGCTTCTTAGAGGAGCTGCCTCGAGCCTGGCTTGACCCTATTTTCCACTAAAATATACACGAGCGGCATGCGAAACGAAGGAACGAACATGGCAACCGGTGGCTGTCCGATCGCGACTCTCTATACTGTATATATATATGTATACGGCTGACGACGCGCGTATTATACCGAACGCCGCCTGGGTTATTTCGGGCGCTGCACATGAATCAAAGCTCCCCGAGACATTCCAACTTTTCAAAATTGATGATTTGTAGATTTTCCGAGTTATTTATGGCGCTTTTTCGCGCGGACACTTTGATGAATGCTCGAAATATAAAGTCACTAATAGAAATTGCGATATTTTTCTAGTGCAAAATTGCGCAAACGAATAATGGAATAAGCGCAACGAATACAAGTTGAAGTTATTTGAAAATTAAAGTTATTAGAAATTATTGTTTCCTTTGCGGAGAGCATTTATTAAAAACCGACTGCTTATTAAACTTCTGATGCAAGAGCAGAATTTTTAAGACTTTTTAAAAGGAGCATTAAATTCTCATAAGAATGCTTAAGGAGCAGAAAAATTAAATGTCTGCATTTTATCCCCATAAAATGCTAAAGTTAATATTAGCGGCATTAATTTGTGCTTTTAAAAAGTGGCGTGGCATCGCTGTTCGCACCACCAACGCGGAATATTCCCCGTAGTCAGTGAGAACCGGCATAACGAAGTCTCTTTCTCTCTCGTCAAAGTAAAACTCCGGCACGAAAATTTTCATAATAATGTAATTATCATTGAAGCAACCGGGGTCAAGGTCGGGATCCCTCGCGTACATATATACGCGTAAAAAGCTCGCGCGGGAAAAAAAAGGGGGCCAGAAAAAGAAGTATATATAAGGCGGCCATTAAAAGCGTAGCTCGCGGAGGGCAGGGAGAGGAGGGCCGCAATTAATAAACGCTTTGAAGTAAGACGGCGCGGGGCGAAGGAGAGAGACTCGGGGGGCCCGTCGTCGGGCGAGTCGAGGAACTTTTCCAGAAAAACGGGCTGCGTTCGCTCGCTCGCGCTCTCGCGCGAAACAGATCTCGTTCGCGCGATTATGCTATCGTAATTACCGCGTAATTTGCGACGCTCCCTCCGTAATAATAAGGACACAGCCGGGAGAGCTCGATTCCCATCGACTTATATATATATATATATAAGGAGAGAGTCGCGCGCGTATTACGCGGAGGAAGCGGAGGAGAAAAAAAAAGGGCCGCGGAGCTCACCGCGCGCAACAACCCTCTCTTCTCTCGGTGCCCCGAGGCTCTCGTCTTCGTCGTCCAGTGCGCAGAAGGCAATAAAGATTATCGCGATGGGGGCCGAGAGGGTGTAAGAACGGGTGTTAGCTCGTTACACGCCTTGCTCTTGTGTGCGCGCGTGCATGTGCGTTGCTGCTGCTGCTGCTGCTGCTGCTCGTCGGCCTATGCGCTCTTATTATCGCGCCGGTGCAATTAAAGAAAGGGGCCTAGAAATTAGCGGCGGCTGCGGCGGCGGCGGGGAAAAAGGAAGGAAAGGAAGAATTAAGGGAGCGTACGTGTGCAAGTCAAGGGGGGGAATTAAAGGAAAGGAGGAACGGAAAAGGACGGAAGGGACGAGGTATAGGCGCAGAAAAGGAAAAGCGCGAGAGGAAAGAAGCGCGGGGATACCTCTGAATATGCATGGGGGCCCCGCCGAAACGGGATGGGGACGCGAAAGGACGCCAGATAAGGCCGACTTATTTTTCCTGCCTTTTTCCTTTTCTTCGGTCCTTATTTTATTTTGCCGCTAACTACCTGGCGCGAGCTACTGTAAGCCGGGAGAGAGGAAGAGTCTCCTTCTTATTTCTAGTCATCGCCTACGACCCGGAGAGCCGTGATAGTCCAATTTTTTTTGCCCGTCGCTGCGCTCTCCTTCTCCGAGCGACTGCCAATTTTATGGTTATTGCAGCCTCCCCCCCTCGAGATAACAGCACTTTGCGTCGTAGTAACGATTTTGTAATTGGAAATTTTTATGTTTCTTCTTTCGGATTTTTTTCTTATGTAATTGAAACGCAAGCGCTAGGTTTATTTTTAAAATAAAATAAAGGTCTATGTACTGGCAATTCCCTGTAGGTAAAGTTTATTCGTTAAGTTTATTCGTTAAGTTTATTCGTTGCGTCAGATTAATTTGAAGAATACTACGTCATATTACAATAGAATTACAAATAAATGAAAATGAATCGTTCAAAAAATTGACATAAACTTGCAAGCTGTAAAGCTCTAACGCAGCGATTCAATAAATATTAAAATCATCGCGGCGGAGGCGCATCTTGTTTTTTCCTTCCCCGCGACACATAAATATATATATATAAAATCGCGCGAGCCGACGAGCGAGCGTAAAATATTTTATTCGCATTGTTTAAAATAGCGAAATGAATAAATCTCGCGGGATGTTTTGGCGCGAGCTCTCTCTCTCTCTCTCTCTAGATTCATTGAAATGGGGATTTTCGCGAGGCGCGGCGCAACTGGTAGGGCTTCGGCTCTCTGCTACGATTAAATTAATGCCATTTTCACGGGATAACGCTACGCTGCGTTTACGATTATTGAGCCCGCGGGCGTGATCGCAATATTCATCCGGTAACGGAAACTTTTATTAAAGCTCTCGACTGTGAAATATTCACTGTTGAGTTTCGAAAAAAAAAGGAAGAAAAATACTATGGGCTTTATAAGGGAATTATGTTATTAATCGACGTACGGAAAAATGCGTTATTCTTTTTCAGTTAAATAACTTTTATCTAATATACGCATTGTTGGTTTATCAAAAAAGTGGATTAATTTGATCTGTCGATTAAAATTGAAATTATAATATCTGGTTTAATTCTTTTCACGCGTCTATTATATTCATCGTAAAGTTTATTAGTAACAAAATAAGTCTTCATTTTCAGGTGACAAACTTTTAAAGATTTTAAAGTGGAATGCTGCTTTGATTGTGAAATAATTTTTTTCTTAACCTGAAATAAATTTTGAAAGAAATTAATTTTAATGCGTTGTAAATTTAAGTACCAAAAAGAGAATTATGAGCGATCGTAAAAGCAAATGATTAACTTATAAGTATATTTCTGAATATCGGAATATAAAGCAATATTTTTGTTATAAAACTCAAATGTCCTCATTTAAGGATCTTCGATGTGCAATCATTAATGATTAATACCTCAAACGTAAACATTAATTTATATCCTCGACAGTACAACTGTTTAACAGCATTATTACAATCCACCATTAACGTTTGAGTAAACGTATATACTATTTATTATTAAAACAACTTTTTATTAGATTGAGTCTTCAATCAGTCCATCAATCAGCAAAGTTATCCTCGGTGTTTTCGTACTTCTTTCTTTTATATTCCACAACCGCACCGAAATATCCGTTAAAGCCAAGCCGAACAAATGTCGAAAAAGTCGTTTAGGCGTCGAAAGGCGCATATCGACTCGTGGATCTCCTCCCCGAAATCTATCGATCTACAAGCGGAAGATCGGGACTGCGCTCGCGCGCCTCTACATTTTAAAAGACACACAGCCGCAGCTGAGCCGCGGAAGAAAACGTCGGAAGGAGGCAGAAAATCGGCGCTCGGGGGGTCGATTAGTATGCGTCCGCGGTCCCATCGCTTGCGCCTGCCTTTGTCCTTTCCTTTTTTTTTTCTTTTCACGAGCTGCAGGAACTACTTCCTTTTTTCCTACCCACAGCGATTATCGATCAAATAGCTCATGAATATGCATGCCGTCCAAGCGACGAAAATGGCGGGGCACACACCACGTACGTATACGTATATATACGCGCGTCGGAGAACGCGAGCGCACGCGCGTCCGATGTTTTGTGGGAGCGATAGAGCCCGCCAAGTAGCTGCGAGAGAGCGGCCGAGTTTAACCTGTCGAAAATAAATGTCTGGTCTAGCTGACAAGATTCTGGGAACTGTTTGTTGCGCTCGCCGAGGCGTTTATCGCCTCTTTTTGTATGTAACCCCCTGGGAAAGATCGGTTTTAACTCGCAAGGGTGATTTTCGAATGTTAATTTTGTGATGTTACGATGAATAAACATGTAATTATTCATTTTATATTAATTAGGGTACTTAAAAATGGGAATAAATTATATATTGTTGTGCGAATACGTTTAAAATACATTTTCACTGTATCGATAACCGCGAATATTTACAAAATTCAATTCGAATTACATGTGTATAAAATCGTTGCACCGAAGAAGAAAGTAATACTTGACTTTTACTTTTGTTTTCAACTGTTTACGTTGAAAATGATGTGTCTTTCAATCGTTCAACATGCTATTTAAAACTGAACCTCCAGCAAAAGTAAATAAATCAAATCTTAAATGCCCGAAGTGACAAAAGAGGCAGAAAATTTCATATTTAAAACGCTCATGTTTTATTAAATATGATAATTATTGCACATTGACACAGTCACCCCGCATGTTAATACAATCCCGTTATACTAAATACCGCAGCGCGTTAGAGCTATAAAATACAAACAAGAGTCATTTTTTACTTGAAATAATACCATCTTGTTTATTTTAACGGCGGAACGTGTCAATTATGCTCAATTAATTAAATAGATAAATGTACTATATTCTATAATAAATTCTGTTAAATTTACAAGCGTCTAATAACGATAAAGCTAATAAAGTGCTTCAGATTCCATTACAAACTGTAAGTTACCGATGTTGCAAGCAAGTGTAACAATGCAGAGACGTATAAAACTGTAGAAAATAGAATGAGGGTAAGCTATTGTATAAAGTTTTGTTAAAACTTGTGACTTTGCCGTAATTTAAAATTAAACATTGAACAATTTATTTAAAAAAATACGTAGCGCGTCGGGTATTTATGATTTTTGTTCGGATTTTCAAGCGGAAGGTAATAATTTCAATCGGGAACGGGAACGAACGCGATAGCAGTAGTTAATCTCTCTCCTAGGTGATACTGATATTGTAAGATAACATTGAGGACTGACCGCATTTTGCGGCATGTACAAATCCAAAACACGATACGATCGTCTCAGCCTAATTAACAAGCGAACAGTCCCGCGTATTTAAAAAAAAATACCGAGAGAGACAAAACACGCGTGGATCCTCGTTCCTTTTTTTTCTCTCTCTCTCTCTCTCCCATACTTTCGCCGCTCGTCGCCATAAATTTCCAGGCGTTCGGTAACGGCCGCGCGGCGCGTCCCGACACTCGAAGAAACTCGACGTATAACCCAACCGGGGGCTCCCGGCGTTTCACACGAAGCGAATCAAGCCCCGCGCGCGGGATATAATAAAAGTTTTCCCGCGCAAACGAGGTCCACCTCTGCTCTATATAGAGCAGCTGACTCGGGTCGAAAGCAAAAAAAAAAAAAACGAGGAGCGAGAAAAAAGAAGGAGCAACAAGCAAGAACGGTCAGGCCGCCGCGCCGGTAACGAGATAGAGGATCGCTCGGCGAACGGAAGTGGAAGAGAGCCGCGCGACGTGTACGGCGTTCGCCTCGCTCGGGGGTTCCGCGTGTTGTGTAGTTAGCCTCCTCTCTTTCTCCGCTGCCGTTGCTGTTGCTGCTGCTGTTGCTGTTGCTGCTGCTGCTGCTGCTACCGCGGCGGTGCGCCTCTATAACAACGTCGCGGCCCGGCACAGAGTAGCGACGGCGGCGTCGGCGGCGGCAGGAAGGAAATGCGAAATAAATATAGCAGCGAGGCCCTGTGGGGATCGGCTGTAGCGCGCCACTTGAAAACTGGACGCCTGGCATGGCAGGCGGCCGCCCGGCCAGCCAGTCCGCCCAGAAAGATACATATTTTTAAATATTTTAGTCACGCTCCGCAATCGCCTCGTCACGCAGCCTTGCCACCTACTCTCTTGCCTAGTGCCCATTACGTACCTACTACTTACAAAGCTCCCTCTCTCTCTCTCTCTCCCTCGCCCGCCGCGCACCGCCGCCAAAGGAAAAAAAAAAGACACAAAAGTGGCCCGTTGCTCGCTTTGTCTCTCTCTCGCTCTCTCACTCGGCTCTTTGACGGCCACACGGGCAGGCACGCACACAGCTCCGATAAGGAGTGCATGCGTGAATTACCGGACAAACCAGAGAGAGAGAGAGAGGGCCCCGCTACGTGCGCGATGACATACGCGAGGCTTTATCGGTAACAAGCGCCTATGATTGCGAGCGAGACTATATACGGATCAAAGCTGCCTACTTCCTTTCCGCTGGAAAAGGACTTTGGCGCTCGGCTGTTCTTCCTCCGCGGGCAGATAAGATTTCTGGACGCCGACCGCTCGTACAATTATCTCCGAGCAAAGGAGGGAGCCTCTTTTTACCCCTCTTAATTGGAACACCGAGAAGCGTATATACGTCCGCGAGCGTTATCCCAATTCCTGGCGCGCGCGCACAGCCGAAATATTGCACAACAGGCCTCCTCCGAGCGCAAAGCGCAAATCGGCCGGCTTCGCGTTGTTCGAACCGTTGCAGACAGCGCCGAGCGCCTCGTTCGCGTAATTTATTAATAAGATTCCGCGGATCCAGCCACGGGCGCAAGGAGGAGGCAGCTCGGGCTTTAATTTCCGGCAATTTCATCGCTCGCCGCTCGCGGACTCGCCGCCGCCGCGCGCGCAGCACCCGTGATTTAAGAGTGCGCGAGCGCGGGGCGTTAAAGTCGACTAATTCGCGCGAGCGCGCGGCGCTCTAATGAATGCACGCCCGCGAAATCATTATCATATTTGCGGTAATCGATCCACGTAACGTCGTTTACGTTTTTTGCATTCGAGAGAGAGAGAGAGAGAGAGGCCGACAGACTGCCTGGGGTATAGCCCCGCTCCCCGGAAAGTAAAAGTATACGGCGCGATTTATATATGCGCGAGATTCGATTCTTATCTGGGACGTATAATGACGGGAATCGATTGTTCGAGGAGCTACTTCTCTCTCTCGCATTATCTCCGTAATTGATTCTGGGCTGCTTGCTTCAATTTCAAGTCTTTATTATCGTTCCGGTCGAACGAATTCGAGGGAAATGCGAATTTTTTTTTTCTTTCTTTTCACCGCGGATACGCTGAAGTCTCGGGTATGAAATCGGACTTGCGACGCGCGATTCCGCTAAATAAGTTCAAAATGCAGATAAAACCAGAGCTCGGTGATTTATGTAGCTGCATAAAGCGAGGAGACAGCCAGGCGGGATGGGGAGGAAGGGCGGTGGCAAAGTATGAAGAGGAAGGTTATATTGTTTTTTTTTTTTTGGAAAAAAAAGAGAAAATACACAAGAGTTAAAAAGCGGAGAGAGAGAGAGAGAGGGAAGACAGAGGAGGGAAAAATGAAGCTTTCTGCTCTCGGGGGGAGAGAATGGAAGCTGCGAACCTCAGAGACAGATTTAACGAGTAGACGCGTCATTAGAGGTGACAGTAAAGGAGGTAGAAGGAGAATGTCTCTGGCTGATGGCTTCGGTCCGAAGAGCGTACGCCGCTTCGAGGAGAGGAAAAAAGAGAGAAAGAGAGATAGGGTATAGGACGGTACATAGCACGCTGGTGGAAATGAAGGCTCGGTGCCCGGAAAAATGCGAGGCTCCGTCTCCCCGCATACATTTCCATACATCAGAGCCGAACTCCCGCTTTTCTAGAACGAGAAACCGAGAGAGAGAGAGACGGGAGAAGCTCTCGGAGTCAAACCTCACCTCGACGCCGCGGCCTAGGCAAAGTCAGAGAAGAGGCTGCGGGCCGCGAGGAAAACGACGCCGCCGGGGCGAGCCCGAGGATAAGAGGGTCACCGGAATAAATCCAGCTAATTAGACGAGGAAAAACCGCGAATTCATTATTCGTCCCCCCGCGGCTATTCTCTCCCCCCGGGTCCCTCGCTGTCGCGCGACTCTCGATGCGCGCCAAAATCAACGAAATCGAAGCGCTCTCTTCCTCTCTCTCTCTCTCTCTCTCTTGCCCTCGAGTGCCGGATGAGGAGCGGCAAATTCGAGAATACATTTTGCCGAGATGTTTGCGCCCTCGGAGCTCTCTCTCTCTCACGCCGATGCCGAGAGAGAAAATCGCATTTGATTTTCGTTAGCGCGCCGCGGATTTTGCATGCGAAATTTAAGACAATATTTAAGCTGACAAATGTATTCTTTGTGATTGCCCGAAATCTCGACTGGATGTTTCAATCGTAAGAAAAACAAGCGCCCGCTCTGTAAATTACGACGCCAAGAGGGCCGGAAATTCTTTTGTTTTTTCTAAATTGGTAAAAAGAACGTTTGGACTTCCTTTTGGCTGATTCGAGAACTTCTCTGACAATGTTATCGCCGACGATAAAATCTAAATTTCGGCGGTATAACGAGCTCACTGAAGTATGATAATGAGAGAAGTCTAGATAGACCATCTCGTCTGACCCAAATGAATAATATAAATCGTCAATTTTGACCGACGCGACGAGCTTGTAAGAAAAATGCTGCATCGCTTCTTTCCTCAGTGTTCTTATCAGTCTGTCTCGTCGAAATGGCAGCTCCGAGAAAAGCCCGAAGATAACTGTTTTCCCCGTCCGACTTCAAAGTCGAGGAATAATAAGTTTGTTGAGAAGCAATACGTATATATATATCTCCACCAGCAGCGTTAGGTCCGACCAAAGGCCTCCTAGCAAGAATGGAAGCAGAGGCTTCGGGCAGTGGGATAAAAAGTGAGAGAGAGAGAGAGAGAAACAAGAGAGCGACACCTCTTCCCCCGGGCGCACTGCACTTATATGGCTTTGGGCGAGAGAGAGAGAGAGCTGCGAAGGAAGGCTTTGGCGCTCGGAGTGTTTGCGAGCCGCTCGAAAGCTCTCGAGGCTCTCTCCTCCTCCGTCTACGGACGGGCCGAGGAAGCTTGAAATGCAGATTTCGTGCGATCTCTGCCTCGCCCCCTCCCCCCTCCTCCGTGTCCTTCGCCTCCCGTTCCTAGCTGGGAAGGAGACAAGTCCGCTTCTTTAAGGCGCCTAGGATTTACTTAGCGCTCCAACTCACTTTATACACACGCCTTCCACCTCTTCCCCGACGGCTCTCTCCCGGCGCGTTTTACGCACCGCTGCTCGCTCCTGTGTATACGCGGCCGCGATTTTGCAGCTGCTGCTACTTCTCTCTCTCCGCTGGAGATCTCGAGCCGAGGTTATTTACCGACTGCCTGCTCCCGCTGCCTCTGTAATAATACGCCTGAAATTCGAGGATTTTTTTTTTTTTATTAAAGCCCTCTCGGTTTTGCTCGATAATTATGTGGCTTTGTTATTCGAGCGAGGCTAATTCGCAAATTCGTTAAGAGTAAAAGGATGGCTGTGTTACTTTTTTGGCTCGAGGAATAATTCCGCCACCTTGAATCGCGACGACAATGGAGTGAGATTCCAGAATTAACGACCCGGGATACAAGTGTACAAAAAGCTGGCTACTAATAACAAGTTGTTCGGCAAGAGAAATGATTCAGTTTTCGCGTAGCGAAAAAAAAAACAAAGAGAGCTCCGAGCGATGATAAGTGAAACTCGTGTAACGCCTCGGAAAAATCAATCATGTCGATCGGTCTCTCGGAACACAATCGGCCGGACACTCCGCCGCGAGACTCATTAGGCGCCTTCTCTCCGTGAATCGTGCTTTTTGCCGGCAAAAAGAGCTAGTGTGGCCTCTGGCCGTCGGCGCAGCGCGCCCAGTATATACAGGGTCCGCGTCGAATCTTAGGGCAAACAAGAGAGGGTGCTCGAGTGACGTGCCTGTGTACAGAGACGACATCCTGAAGGAGGCAGAGGCGGGAGAGAGAGAGAGGTATATGTGGTATAGCGACGCGTCATTGCCGGCCGGGGCCTGTGATCGATGGCGCTGCCCGTTATCTCCTGCTTCTCCTCCCCCCCTCCTCGGCCACCCTCTTCTTCCCCGAGCAATTCATCATCTCCGTCTGTTTTTCACTTACTTTATATGCAACGTATTCCATAATTTTTATTCAACCTCGCCGTGGCCTCGCGCGCGCCCTCTCTTCTTCTTCTCTCGCTCGCTAAACTACCCCCGAAGTACTCACTCTCTCTCTCTCTCCGACCCCCTTCTACTTTTGCTTCTTTTCTACAAGCTTCGCTCCGTCTTTCCCTTTTATTTTCTACCGCCTCTCTTGCTTCTTTCTCTGCCTCCTTAGCCATTCAAGATTACCGGCTGTTCCGGCTTCCTTAAACAATTATATAAATTTGAAGGAGAGCACCGAGGAATAAAGTACTCCCTTACCCCCCGAAAAGCTGGGACGTCCGTATAAGAAGGAGCGATAAATTAAAGTCGCCGAAAATCAGCGTCCAGCAGCTCTTAGCTTCTTATGCAGCAGCCGACTCGGACTCCCGTCTCCTCACGCGTAGACTCGGCCGCGTATCTCCTTCCGGTCGGCGAAGTATATCTGTCTCTACATCTCGTGGATTACGCAGCTCTCGCGCGACGGTCCATACATATGCTAAAGGATCTCTGGATGGAGATCGCGCGCGGCCGCGTTTGTCCGGTCAGTTTGATTTATCGGTATCGAAATCGGCCGCTCTAAATTTCTGGGAAAATATGCTTCCAACCCCCCTCCCCCTCCGACTGGCAAAGCTGCCCTTCCCCGGATTTCCATAAAATGAATTATTAGACAGTCGACCGATCCGCGCGCGCGCCGCGCTGTTGTTTTGGGCTAACGTTATAATACGCGCCGGCGCTGGGTTTTTTTTTTAGCCGAGGAGACAGAACGCAAAGCGAACCCCCTTCCTCCCCCCGCCTCCGAGCTTTGACCCAACGCCAGCCTGGATTTTCCCTGAAATTTACAGTTTTTGTTTATGCCCCGTGCCGTTCCGCGTTTATGATAACTTTTTTAATTTCGCCATCAGCTCGTGTGTATCGTGTTCTTTTCGTAACAGTACTGAAGGCCGCTCGAAATTTTGAGCTTTATCTCCGTCGCGATTAGTAGCTTTCGGATGGTACGAATTAATATTTTGGTTGAAAAAAATTCCGGCTTTGCATTATCTGTAGAAACTTTTTATACAATTTTATTCATTTGTTATATTTTAAAGTAAAACAGCGATGGCTTTGATTAAATTTGCTCAATCCTACATAATTTTAAATTTTAAATGACGCTTTGCCGAAATTCGCCTACCCTTCCGACGAGAATTCTATAAATAATCCGACAATTTGCGTCAACATTAAAATTCGAGTAATAAATAAGTGCGGAAGCATTGGCTTTTATAGCAAAGGAAATCATTACCGAAATGCAGTCTGGAGATCACCGATAATCGAACGCTGCACCTTTTGCTTAGGCGACTCCATCCTTCGGACTCTCATTTCTCGATTGAAATTGTCCGTAAATGGTTTAAAAGTCGCGCTTATCTCCCGCATCGCCTCGGGCGTCGTAAAAACCGAGGAATTATCGGTAATAACTCGAAGAAATTAACATAAGCCGGCTCTCGTACAATTGCCGCCATCACGAATCGAGCAGGAAGTCCGGTCCTTTAAAACGAGTCCTCCTCGATAGCATCTCCGGTGTGTGTGCCTCCGCAGCGACAACATCCCGGTGACGGCCGGGCGTCTGCTCTCGCGGCGCGTGCGCACGCCGATTTACAAAAAAAGAAGAAAGAGCGGAAAGGGTTGTCGACTCGTTTCGGGCGTAATCGCCGTTACGTCAATGTCACTGGTGTGAAAGAGCCGCGGCCACTGCTGCACCAGGCCGCGATCGGGCCGATAACGGACAAAAGGGCTGCTTCCTTTTCGCCGGAATTTTTTATTCGTTTTTATATGTGTTTCTGAAAAGTTTGTATTGGTCGAAGGGCTGTTAAACGAATTAAAGTTTTCGAGAGTTGATTCGTTTTTTACTGTCTTGAATTGGAATCGCTTTAATTTTCGAAGAAAGAATATTTCTAGAGGAAATAGAACGCAGTTATCCGGTATAATTCAAGTTTGAAGCCACCGATTTCTTTTACAGTACTTTTAACTAAATTTGCAGCATTGAAAAGTGCGTAGGAAACAGCGAAACAGCATGAATACATTGTACCTCTTCCGATTGTAGTACGAGCGTAAAAAAAGGTTTAGCTCGCTCACTTATTGAATATTACCGCACACAATTTCGAGGCGAGCGGCGCACAGTAGCCGCGTAGCTCGCTGTAAAAGACGCATCGTAAACCTTTTTTTTTTTTACTTTTACACTTACAAACATGGTAAAATATTATTTATTGCAGTTTTATATTTTTACGCAGCCTCGCGGCGCGACAAGCTTCATAAAAAAGTTTTAGCTGCCGCGAGCGCGGCGGCACGAAGTGTACTCCTCCCCGCGGAAAGCATAAAGCAGGCAGCGGCATATATAGCGTATCTATAAAATAGCACCTAACCCCCCGGCGAAACTAGGAGATTTTCGCAGGAAAAAAAAAAGAAGAAGAGAAGAAGCGGCCGAGTCGCAGCCCGAGAACCTATAATAACGCGGGGGGCTGGGGGATTTGCATATTAAGAAAAAAAAGTCGGTAATAAAACCGGCCGTCCTCGCGCGGCGTATAGACGGTAACACGAAACACGCGCGCTCGAGGGGCGCGAGGATCTTTGTGTCCGTGGCGAAAAAGCGGCGAGCGTCCACCCGAAGGGGTTGCGATCGCCGTTACGCCAATGGCACACTGGTTATATTACCGCGGGAGAGAGCCGCGTCGTTGCACCGGGCGGCACAGCTCTCTCTCGCTTCGGGCGTATATAGTATACAGAGTCGAGCGATGGCTTCCAGTCACGGTCGAAAGAGACAGAGCGCGAGCATCTGACTCTCCTCGCCTCTCTCCTTAGATGGTATCGCGCCGGAGCGCGGAGGTCACGGTGCGCTTACCGCCGTGGCCGAAGCTCCAAAACACATATATACGCGGGCGCGCGTATATATTTTTAAACTTGGCCGGAGCTCTTTGCTCGTATTTCGCTGGATCTGCGGAGCGCGCGCGCGGCGGAGTTTACGAGGATCCCGGCACCTGCCGTGCAAGGTGTTTCCGAATCACTTTGCTCTCTCTCTCTTTCTCTTTCTCTGTGTCTCCCTCTCTCTCCCGGCGCCGCTCGTCTTTTTGCGCGCTTGTTAAAGGCGCGACGTCCCGGGCTTCTTTATCAGCGCGCAGACCGTTAAGTATTTGTCTTGATGCGCGCTCGTTTTCGCCAAAATAATTGCTCGCCCGTTCTCTCTTTCTCTCTCTCGTAAACCGGCGCCCCAAGGACGGGGATGTGCATGCCAGGCTCGTGCGCCGCGGCTTTTATACTGAGATCGCGCCGGGGCCTCTCTTTTAATCGCGAGTGTATATCCTTTTAATAGATACTTCGGAGCGGTTTTAAGCGAGCGGCGCGAGAGGCTAATACGGCCTATGCACCGATAGAGATACGATTCCAATTAGTATGTATAAAGCATGCAAATGCGCTCTTTTACTTCTTCCTTTTGAGCGCGAGACGTTATATTCGCCTTCGTACACGAGCCGCCGCTGTAAACACGTCATAAGTGCAGACTGTTTATCGGCGGGGAACGTAACGTAGTGGCATTAAAGCTGTCCGGGTCTAAATATTTTCAATAACTTATTTAAGAGCGGCAGTCGCTTACCTCTCAAGCTGGCAATGTAATTGCGCGCGGAAAGCAAAAAGAGCGTGGATACGGATAGTTTTAGAGGCACGTTAGAGATACGCATCAATTGAGAGAAACGAGTAGACTAACAACTTAATTTCCAACAACATAATAGACGCCCTGTTAAAGCAATCAGACGCCGTTTGGCAGAGCGAAGGAAGAAACCGGCGCTAGAAAAACAAAGCAAAATGAGATAACCGCAGAGACACGCGTGGCAAAGAGAAAGAGCCGCAGTCTAAACTATAGGAAGAAGATCCGCTCGGATTTTACGAGGCTCCCTGTAAAGTGGCTGTCAATTCGTTTCTATTTTTTTCTCCCAGCCGGCCAGAGTCGGACACGCGCCCGGCAACGGCTATCTCGGTTATCTCCGTTCCGGAGAGAGGCCCGTTCGTTTCGCGCGCGCTCCTCGGGCGCAGGTGCAGCAGCGCGGAGGCGCCCCGCTCGCGCAGGTGGACCGACGATCTCCGTTTGCCGCCGCCGCCGGCGGCTTTGACCTCGGCGAGCGGCTATTATTTTGGCGCGAGGACGAGCTGGGGGCAGCTGCAATTCATCCGGCGCGGCGGAGCTCGCGGAGGGCGGCGCGGTGTAACGATCCGACGCTCGGACTGGTGTATATACGGATCGTTACGCGGGGATGATCAATGTGCGAGTTCAGATCTGGCCGGCTCGATTGAGGCACGATGCGACGGGCGATCAGTGCCGAGTATGATTTAATGACGTGAGACATTTATCTTCTCTGCTTTTGGGGAAGGCGGCTCTTTTATTGATATAAAGGCAAGTGTTTTTTTTTTTTTTTTAATTGTTTACGAGGAACCGGTTAGAATTTGTTTTACTGCGTTGGTGATTGGTATTTTATAAGTAAAATATGACTGTTTAATCTTCTTTTCTTGCACGTTTCTTCTTATACGTGGAAAAATTTTATAAGAAGATGCCTTATGATTTATTTGCAATTTCTTTATATCTACTTAAGGAGGGTTTTACACGAAACGAATGATGGGGGAAATCGGTGTAACTTATAGAAACTATTAATTATTGATAGCTTACCCGAACCGAGCTTTGCCGAACAAATAAGTTAAAAAAATATATTTCAAATTTACAATTTTAACACACCTCTTATGGGTACTACTTTTATTTTCAACGAAAGTTATTAGTTTTCTTCCTGAAAAAACGGGATATATAAACCAAAAACGAAGTAATAAAGAAGTGATTAAGGCTTCTATGGTACTATTTTCTCAATTCTTAATATTATTTTGTACATAATATCGTAATGATACAAATGAAACATAATTAAGTTGTTAAAAAAAAACCTTTTATTATTAGTGATCAACTGGCATAATTATTTGTTTTTAATCGCATTAAATGAAAATTGTTATAGTAATTGATAATATCAGCAGCTTTTTTATATTTCATTTTACTATTTAAGATTGCAGAGAACAGCATTTTTTTCGCATATGCATTGTGATTTAAAATACGTCAAATTTTTTTAACTAATATAAGTCAGTCGGAATGTACTTGCATTTTTCTTAGAAACATATTTTGTAACTGACTTAAGATGTATACAAACTTTGTTGTAATATATTTAGTTACAAACAATGTAATAAACTGACTAATACCTAACTGGTTTATAATAATATTGGAATGACAAAAAATATTATTTTTTAGAAATTTATTTAAAAATGCTTGATCAATCAAAGGGCATCAAAATTAAAACAAAATTCTTGTGCGATAGATATGTGCAAGTAAAAATAATGCCATTTTATTCCAAATGAAACATTAATTTTTTTATTAATCTCACAAATACTTTTTTCTTTTCATTTTTATATAATTTTTTTCTATTCCAAGTACTTTAAAATTCTATTGAACCTCTGATTTTAGTAAATTTCATAATTCGTAGTCCATCAGAACTCCAATTTTCCATCCATTTATAAATGTTTGATTTATTTTGTTATCGAAAGAATTTTCAAGAAAATTTAACATGATTATAGCTGACCATCTATTCAACAACGAAGAAACATGGGTGCAACTAGAAAGGCCTTTCCTTCCTCGTTTTACGTTATACTTTCGAATAAAACAGTCACCTTCTCCATTTCGTCTATTATTTTCAAAGCTTCGCCGAGAGAATCGATGCAAAAGCTGAAATTCCCTGAAAACAGTCGACCCCGTTGCCCAACAGTAAAACGTATCCGCATGTGGTCAAAGCCTCGCGAGCGGAAGGCACCTCGCTCACCTACCGGTAGAGTATTCGGGCCGCGGATTTCGGCTAATGCTCGTCGCGAGCGCGCGAGCGGCAGGAGCGCCGAAAGCTCGACCGAGCTTTTCGCCGGCGGCGAGCTTTTGCGAGCCCGTGCGCAGGCAGCGCCCTTGCGCAACGCCGCTCTGCGGCGGCTCTCCCGCCTGCCGGGATCACCCGGAACTACAGTTCCGGCCGCGAGCCAAGGAGACGAAGCGAGTCCTGCCTTATCGGCCTTATCGTTCTCCCGAGCGCGCGAGAACCGCCTTCCTGCGCAGGCCTTCCGTCAGCTCGCGGTTATTACGAGGGCCGTTTTTCACGCTGGCTTTCTTGAATAACAATGTTCGAGGGGCTCTAAACGGCTGGTTTCAGCGCTCGACGCGAGAGGATTTCAAGTTTATCGGTGGGAAGAACAATTTCTTTTTTTAACTGATTGAATCATCGAAGAGTCAGCACGTGTCCAGTAGTCTTGATTAATTACTATAGCTTGTACATTAACCCATAAGCTGAAGATAACGATAACCAGTTTGCTGCCCGAGCCATGGGCGCATGTTAAGAAGACCACACATACATACGGGCCATCACAATTATAAACGAATTTCCGAAAGGGAGAGTCGCACAAAAGCGGCGAAGCAACTACCGGGCAGCTAAGCGCTCTTACTTAGGCTATACGGTCAGCTCCTCTCGGCGCTATCCGCCCGGGCGGTTTTACGCTTTTTGTCACGTAGCAGCCCATACGTGAGACTCGTCTACGTACGGTAGATTATACCTATCCGATCCGACTCGGCGTGCGTGCTCGCCTTGGCCGTGCCTCGCCTCTCTCTCTCTCTCTCTCCGTCGTCGAAAGGGGGGCGGAGGGAGGGGGAGGCCGGCAACGTGCTACTGTCATACCAATTAATCGCCGGGAGATCGCTATCGCCATGGGATGTTTTCCGTCGCGGGGCAGCAGCCGCCGCGCCATCCTCCTCCTTTCGTGTGCGATGCGCGCCAGGCACTGTAGTATGTACGCGCAGCGTCGGTTATTACCAGGGAATTCCTTTCGCGCGCGCGCGCGCGGGCTGAAACGTACTCGGGCAGAAATTACGGAGCTTCACGCTTGCAAGTGTGCCCGGGAGAGAGAGAGAGGGAATAAAAAGGCCGTCGAGCTTCACGCTTTCGGATTCCCGAGTCGAAAAACCCGCCGACTTGCGACTGACAGATGGCCGAGAGATCGAAAGAGGAAGAGAGATAAAAGCGCGAGGCGAGCCGAGCCGTAATGAAGAAACTAGCCGCGCGCTCACACACACAGCACTACTCCTTCTTTAGCCCGATCGCACGGGGAGATTAGGAGCGCCATCGAGGGGAAAACTCTCTGGCCCGTCGGATTTTTCAACTGGAAAACTCGGGGATATTGCACTCGTTTATTGCCCGCGGAGGCGCGCTCTCGCCTTCCTTTAATTAGTTTGTAAAACCGCGCGTATAACATACGCCGCATCACATCGTTCGCGCGAAAACGCCGCGCAAAATGAAAAAAGGCTACACGCGGCCGTCTTGGCAGTCGCGCGGCGGCCCGGCTTTTATCGCGCGCGCATCAGTTTAGCAGCGTTTTATAGATGACGCATGGGGAATCTCGTTCGGTATTCCGAGGCGGTCGACGGGCAGCTCAACCAGAGAGTCGCGTGCGAATCGAATTGGACGCGAACTGCTTACTAGGAGATATACCTCGGACGGCGTTTGTATATCCTGCCCGAGCTTAAATCCCCGCCGTTTGCTCATTCACGATTCATCTCTCTCTGTGACATCAGTTTTTTTTTTACCCAACCGCAGCGTCGTCGTATCTCTTCGCAGCAACTTCTGCTTCTGAATCAGTGCGTCTACTTATCTCGCGAATTATCGCGGTTAATTGAAATTTCGAAAACGAACGACAGGCAATTAGCTCCGAAAGCGAAACGCTCGCGTTTTTCATATACCGTCAGCAGCGAGGTAAGGGCAATTGTCAAGGATAGGAGCGTCGGGTACGGAGCGGCCATTGGACTGAAGTTTACTCCCGCGCTTCGTATAGCATTATATATCGCGAGTCGCGAGCGGCGCCGGTCGCGTATAAGCGCGAGATCGTGGGAAGATCGTAGGAGGAAACTTGTCCGCGGTTCCCGCGAGCTCCTCTCGGAGCTTATGTGTAGTCGTGCCTCTCGGCGCAGCCTTTAAGACCCATGTGACACGTGGGAACATTCGGCGTACGCGCACCGCACGTATATACACGTACACGTACGTATATGTACACACGTGTGTACGTAGGTACGCCACCTCGTCGGGATATATCGCTGAAAAATACTTTACATTGTCTCCCCGGCACATCTTGCGCAATCTATGCCCTCGGCGTATATTCGTATTTACGGCTGCTCTTTTTTCTCTCTCCTCCCCCCACCGGCTCCTTTATGGAGTGTACGGCGGCGCGGCGAGCCGCGTTTTATGGCGCGCTGCGAAAAAAAAAAAATTATATATGTATAACGCGAAAAAGGGACGCGCGCGATGATGATAAAAAAAAGAGAAAAAAAGAGAAGAGCCAAGCGATCACACCTCGACGATTCACACTTCCGTGGGAGTGGATCGTTAACCAGCTGGTGCCTGTTAAATTCCTCCGAGGCTCTTTTCATTGCGGTATTCAAGAAATTTATATCTGTAAATATGCCTGATTGATGGCTTCCGCCTGGGCGATTAAAAAATCCAGAGCTTAATTAGGAGTCGCGCACCTTCTTAAAGGATTAGCGGTGAAAAGTCTGGCGTTTATTGTTCGGGGGAGGGTGTTTACCCTAGATCCGAAGCTCTATTTTATGCGCTGGAGAAACTATTCGAAATCATCAATGCGTCAAAAACGCATTATCTTTAAGCGATTTTGTATGTATTTTTAATATTCATTTTATTTGTACATAATTTAAACCTATAACTATTGGAATTTCATCGCAAAGTTATTTTAAATTTTAAAAAGATTACTTTAATCGTTACTCCATTAAATACACCTGAATAAGTAAATAGCTATATTCCCAGCAGAATAGTATCCGCTCGAAATCGAGGGCCGCCGCGATGAAGCTGTCGCTCGTTACGGCACTCGACAATATGAACTGGAAATCTGTAAAAGTTATCAGCGAGCCCGACGGCTTTTTCAGCGCGAGTTAATCGCAGAAAAATAGCCCCGCTAATAAAGCCGTCCGACTCTCCCATAAGTCCGCGAGCGAGCCGATTTCCCGATGACTTTTTTTTTGCTGCGCCGCGCCGCCGCCCGGCGCCGCCGCCGGTCTAATGCAGGCCGAAGCGTTGCGTGTATTAATTTCCTATGGGTGTGCATTGAAATTCCGCAGGCTCGCTGTATATTGACGGCTCGTGTTTGTTTTAATTTACATCAATGAACATAATTCCATACTCATTACGGGGCGGCGGGGGGAGCCGGGCGATCGGAGCTCTTCTCGCTCCCAACGACGCTCGCGGCCCCCGTCGGGCAATAAGCTCTCCGCCGCCGGCGCGACCTATAAAATTTCGAGCGAGAAAAGGGAAAAGTAGGCGTGAGATCGATAAGGAGAGAGAGAAGAGGGCGAGAGGAAGGCGAAGGTATAATCGAAGAACGTCGCTCTCTCGCGCGCGCGGAGTCGAGTGCTCGTGGAAGGTCGCTCGCACGCAACTCGTGCGATTGACGGGGAACAAAAGAGTAGCGCGCGGCCGAGGTGGGGGCGCGGGGGGAGGGAGGGGAGCGCGAGGGAGATAGTGATAGAGAGAAGCGGGTGATTGATTTTTGTCGTGCGGCTTTGCTCGTCGCTGTCCGCTATCCGCGATTGTGCGGGCCGCGTTCGCGGTCGCGCGGGGTGAACACCGCCGGCGGCGTCACGACGCCCTCCGCCGATTGGCGGTCCCGTCCCCAGGGGCGGCGCTAATCACCAGACCGTGCACGAAGAGCGAGCGAGAGAGAGAGAGAGGACTGTCTGCCGGCGCTGTTAGCTGCACGCTCGCCGTCGACGCGGCCGAGTATACCGGACTCCGTACCGCACGTACATACACAGAGACGGCAACATTCTTTTTCCCTGCAACAATTCCATCTCGCGCAAGCTTTTTCTTTTCTATCCGCTCTCTTATGCTCTATTTTTCTTACATTTCACTTGCTGCGGATATTTCGAATTCCGCGTTTTTTCAGAGACCGCCGCCGCGCAAGGATCGCATTTTTCCATTTTTAGATTGATGATATTTCACATTTTATTTCGAGGAGCGAACCAGCGCGGGCAATTTTTTTTTTAACGAGTTTCGGGTTTTGGAATGAGCTTTTGAAAATAAGTTTAAAAATATTTTTAACGAGCTCCTTGGAAAGTTTCATTAAGTACAAAGTTGTATTTTACAAATTTTTTAAACTCAACTCTCTGATATTTCAGTTTTATTTTAGTACATTAACTTATAATAACATTTTTATTTCTACTCGATACTTTTAGTTTAACATTAAAGAATTATAAAGAGTAAAATAAAACTTGTTTCTTTGTATATTTTACTAATTTATATTTTAAATTCGCGCACAAGTTGTGACATAAATTAATAATTCGTAAAAATTCGTGTAATATTTCATTAAAAAGTATTTACAAATTAATATCTGTGATAGTATTATTTTTTCTAATCTTTTTTATGGATAAAATATTATGATTGTAATATCATTATAAATTATGAAAGCAATTAAAACTTTTCAGTTTTTGGAAATTTAAATTATTATTTATTTAAATTTCATTTAAATATATTTGAAATATTCTTTACGTTCTTATTTTTAAAGTCTTAAAGTGAGATATTTTGATTTTTCTAATTTACTTATTTGACACAAAATCACTTGAAAATTACTTTAAAACATAATTCTAAAATTTTTTCAAATAAGCTTATGTTTCAATAAAAATGTACCATTAATTAAAATAACAATAATTCACATTGATAGTCTTGTTATATATAATTGGTTTTATCAATTTCAATATCTGAATATTATTCTAATATATTTTATAACAGTATAACATTCTTTTCATCATTTTCTGTTTACATATAATAAACTATTATATAGTAACAATTAAACATAGATTTTTTTACAACATTTGTTTAATTTCCACCGTACTTAAAATGCAATAATCTTCCAATTCCTTAAGCACAAATGACGCAGAAAAAAATTAAATCAATTACAAAGATATTTCACGTTTGTCAGATCTCTCTTTCTCTCGGTACGCATAGTTTCGCGTAATTTGTCAGCGTTCACAATCACGATGCGACTGTAATAATACGCGCTCACGCGGATGCACGGGCTTTGATTTACGAGGACGACGACGCCGCGCGAGACAGAGAAAGAGGCCCCCCGCGCGCGTATATTAAATACAAGTCGCGGAAATCGACTCTATATACACATTCGCCCGCTCTCAAAGGGACACCTACGTCTGTATACAAGCCGTCGCGTGTAGGACGACTCGGTGGCCAACGAGCCTCGATAAAATCCGATAAACCGCGAGTAAAACCGAGTGATAATAACCGCGGCGACGGCCAGCTGCGAGAGAGAACTGCTTCCTCCTGTTTAGATACAGCAAACGACTTGGCGTACATATTGAGGAGATAAAGAAAGAATGTTGTCCCCCTCCGCCTCGGATTATGGAGATTTTAACGAAAATTTTTAGTAGCTGCCTTTTAATGGACGGCGGGCACTTTTTGCCGAGCTGTTTTCATAATGGATTTATCAGCGGCATATGAATTAACTGCCGGATAATGAATTAAAATCTAAGTCAATTGAACCTGTTTAGCTATTTCCCATGAATATTCATTGCGCTTTGATTCGCAGTGATAAAATAATATAGATGACTAAGGCAATTATGTTATACGATTGTAGCATTTTGCTCTCTGGCAAATGCCTCCGCTCGAGCTAACTTTGCGCGAGTTTCCGCAATTATTCATCCCGCCGCGCGTCCCCAGTAAAAACATAATATTTCAACAATCATGCGGCAAAATCAATCCTCCCGCGCGGCTGGGAATTCCGGAATTTCGGCGTGAAAAGGCCAGACCGCGAGGAAAGAACGCTCGGCGCAGTGGGCAGCCGACGGCAGCCAGCTCGTACACGGAGTCGGTTCAAAGCTCGGAAGAAACAGCAAGTCGTGTACTAACAGTGTAAAGAAGAAGGTGGGAGCTGCAGACTGTACTCGAAGCCCGCTCTCTCTGTTTTCACGTGTGCAGTAGAGCGCGCCGCGGAGGAGGCCGCCGGCTCTCTCTCTCTCTCTCTCTCTCTCTCTCTCTCTCTCTCTGTCGAGTGCACACATCCGCGAGTCGGAGTGGGTGGCGGTGGTGGGGGGGCGGCGGTCGCCCGCTGGCGGAGGGGAGGCCGAGCGAGGCGCGGGTGGGGGGCCGGTAGGGGAGGAGACGAGCGCGGACGCGATACCGGGCAAGCCGAGCGAGCGAGAGGGAGCGCGAGGGCTTCCCCCACCCCGGGGGCCGCGGACTCGAGCCGCCGGCGCCGCAGCCGCCGACGACAGCCCCGGAGGAGGGACCAATGGACATGCGCGGGTGTGACGCGACACCACGGCGACCTTCTGGCCACCTCCAGAAACAAAATGGCTACCGCGCCTCGCAAGCTCGACGCCAGATGGAGCCAGAGCCACCGACGACCGGGCCTGCTCTCTGCCTCCCGGAGCTATTGAGTTTTCACTTTGTCGGGCTGATTTTTCCGCACACCCTACTTTTCGCTAGTTATTTCTGGTTAAATGATTGCTCGCGGTGACGTAGGCTTGGGATTCAGGCACTCGGGATCGATAGAGGAAGGGAGACGAGGAAACAGGTCTGTATTTCGCGCTGAGAAGTAAAGCTTGGCGTTTGTAATATTTATTTCGTTTTAATCATTGATGATTTTGTCGAGAGTTTATATCTAGTTATTCATGAATGAATTTTGTTTTTTAGCATTTTCATGTTAGGAGCAACGCCTGAAAAGGAAGAGTTGAAGTTTCCTGTATGGAAATTTTCTGTCATGACAAGTATTTGGAAAATCCTGAAACGTGAGTACAATGTTGCATAAAAATTTAAATCAATATTATAAAGCATTATTGTGTTTGGAATATTTTGATTTTCATTATCGGCATCATTTTAAATATTAAATTGAGATTTTATAAAACTTTCAATAGAGTAGTATCGATGCACTCTTTAGAATATGTAAAAATTAAATAGGTCGCATACATTTCTTAACTGTTAAATAATATGAATAATTCAGGTAAGAATTTTAGTATGTTAGAGATACAAAAATAAGTCGATAATAAAACCACTCTATGTTTATTTTATTTATATCCTTCCTTATTATAATATGATTTAAAAATCTCGATAATCTTTCAAATCGAATCAATAGTTTCGTTCATTCAATCAACTTAAATTAAGGTGAAATCAAACAATGAATGAATTTTGTGTTAATATTATTATCACTTTCATTAGCACCTGAAATAAATTCATTTTGATACGTTATATAATTGCATTACTTGGACGATGCATTTTGTAACTTGTAAAAATATTCCTAATTTAAATACTTTTTTTTTTGCAATTCGCCACTTGCCTTAATTCGAACCAAAATTAATTTTACCTTCGGCTTTGCAGCTATATAACGCGAAAACGGGTTATCTTTTTCGAATGTAAAAATAAAATACATTTTCATGTAGCTCTCTGACGTATAATACAAGGGGAAAATACCGGTCGAAAGTCGTCGCGAGATCTTTATAAATTTCTCAATATAGCCGAAGCCTCGCGTGCCGTGACTCCCGCGACCTGACGTTTCACCCGACAAAAGAAGGAAGGAGGAAAAAAAAGGAGAGAGAGAAAAAGAGAGGAGGCGGCCGAGAGGAAAAAAGAAGTCAGACTATAGAATGAGTTCCGGCGAAACATACCGTGACAGCGAAACACTTTCCCTTACGGGGACATTGATTGGCGAGTGTATAACGAAGGGAAGGAAGGAAAAAGCGGCCCGTTGGAAGGGGGGTGAGGGGGGGCGAGGAGGGACGCAGCGGAGGCAGGGCCGAGGAGACTTCAGGAAAGAAACGAAGGAAGGAACGAAACGAGCTCTCGTCCGTGAGTCAAACTGGTCGCGACGGGGCGACGGCGAGGCGCGCGTGCTGTAGGTTCTCTCGCGGCTGGCAGCAGCGCCGCCGCCGCCGCCGCCGCTCTCCCGGCCGAATGTTTTTAGGACGGCAGATAGAAAGCCAGGCCTTCATGCATATTCAACGGCACTCTCAACTCCTCCGTCACGGAGGGAAAGAACACCCCCCTATAAGCACCCACCCTCTTCTCTCTCTCTCTCTCTCTCTCTCTCTCTCTTTCGCTCTCGTTCTCTCTCTCTCACTCTCTTTCTCTCTCCCTTTCGTCGGGGCTTCCAGAGCGACCGCCGCCGCCGAGCCGCTCGCGAGCGAGAACCGAGAGCGCACGAAGCGGCAAGAAGGAGGACGGAGAAAAGAATTGGTTTATTATATACGAGCGAAAAAGAGTCGTGCCGCGGGGATAATTAAAAAAACTTTCTGCGAGAGAGAGGCAAATGCCGAGCTCTTGTTAGCAGGGCGCAAACGGCGACGGCGGCGGCCGGGAATTCTCTTACTATCATCGGCCGTAGGGCCGCGCTGGGCTGATTTACGGCGAGTTTCACTTTTACTCAAAACTTCCTCCTTCCTGCCCTCTCGGTATTTATTGCATATCGAATCTTTCGACTGGAGGATCGCGCTTTATACGAACCCTGACCTATATTTACAGAAAAGTTTCGACTTCGGAAAAAGGGAGATAGCCGGGGGATCCCTCCACCCCCCGCCCCCGGAAAGGATATCGGCCCCGCCGCGTGCATGCGCGCCGAGTTTATTATCGTATCTGCGGGCAAAGTGATTCCCCGAGACTTAGAGATTCATGCTTTACACATCGTCGACGGCGTACACGGATAGGCATTCGCAGAGAGAGAAAGCCGTGGAACGACTGCTAGGAAGGAAGCGTTCGGTTACGACGGCGATAAATTCGAAGGGAGGATTTTGCGGTTGAGAACTGCGGAAGCGCCCCGCGCCGGGGGAGGGGGAGGCGTACATACGTATGCGAGAGCCTCTCGCCGCTATGGACTACTAGGGACCTTGGGATTGATATCCCTCGCATTGCCCTTTGATATCCTCTCTCTCTCCCTTACTTTCCCTCTCGCTCCGACTCTCGCGCGCCGACACCCCGCCTGCCGACGGAAAGAGAGACTGATCGACGAGGTACGAGCGGCGCTGAGCTTAATGCCGCGATCATTTGCTGGATAATTGCTTTTTCTCGCGCCCTCCCTTCCCCCCTCTCGCCTTCATATTTCGCCCGTTTGCACCGGATCGACCTCCCACCCCCACCCGGTCCTCGTGTACGCTTTGTGATTTTTCTCTTTGGACGAGAGAGAGAGGCGAGACTGCGC
Organism: Ormyrus rosae; assembly: GCA_035047165.1. NCBI lineage: Eukaryota > Metazoa > Arthropoda > Insecta > Hymenoptera > Ormyridae > Ormyrus > Ormyrus rosae. Next base: position 31,903,584 of record JAWWML010000012.1, on the reverse strand, counting down.
TTTCAATTAGAGCGTCGCTCCAAAAAGCAGCGAGACGGTCGTTCTCTTAATGGGAGACGAAAGTAGACCAGCTCGCGGTATAGTCCTCCGCGCGCTTCGGCATCGCGGACTGCGGCTGCGGGAAGGGGTGAAGGAAAAACAATCGGCCGGATGAATTGTCTTCTTGTTTTGACTCTCCTCTCGCTCTCGGTTTCCCCTTTGTTTTCTCTCTGCGAGCGTCGGCGCTTCTTTTTCTTGCGTCTCTGCCTCGCTCTCTCTCTCTCTCTCTCGCGGAGGATGCGACAATCGATATCACGAGAGAGCGAGAGAGCGAGAGAGAGCGGGGACAAAGGAGAGAGGGCGAGGCTGCACGGAGAGCTATGTAGTGGCGCGCGACTGCGACGACGGGGAGGAAAGCGGTCGAGGAGCAGAGGCGAGGGGGTGGAGCCTCATATTTTGCTCATTAGCGTCAGCATCGTCGTCGTCAGCGTCGGGACGCCCTTATGAGAGGCAGAGAGAAAGAGAGAGAGAGAGAGAGAAGGACCATCCATCATCTTGTCCTCTCAGCGAGTTTCAGCCGCGAAGGTCCACACCCCTTTCGTTCCATCTCGCTTCTCTCCGTCTCCTTCGGCTCTGATCTGGTAGGCGGTGTGCCGCGAGAGACAGATTGTCGACTCCGAGGCGATGAATCGACTGTTTGCCCAAGTCGCGCGCGCGGGCTGCCCGGCCTCGCTGTGTGTGTGTGTGTCGAACCTGTTTTTTTTTCTGTGTTTTAATGGCGGCTTGATTTTTCGAACACCTATCGCCGAGCGCGATCAATAATGAGCCGAGATTTTTTTATGTGCGCCGAGAGGCGCGAAATGGATTGTACGTATATATGAATGCTCGTATGCAGAATGGGAGTTATATCTCTCTCTCTCTCTCTCTCTCTTTTTTTTATTGGAAGAGCCAGATTATACGAGGCGCTCGCGTGAGCGCGTGCCGTGCATCGAATAATTAATTCTTCTAACGCGGAATCGACTTTTACGAGTCGACGCGGGGCGACGCCGAGAGAGCCGAGGCAGCTTGTTATGCAAATTGCCAAGTCGTATACCTGTTTTCATATAGGTGCCAAGTGCATTTCAGATTTATAGGTCGGCGTAATAAAGTAACAGGCGGAAGAATGCGAAAATCTTATGCAATCTTATATATACACTTTGTCGTGCCGGAGCGGAGAGTCTATATATGCAAGACACTTACACGGCGCAGTTATTTTTTGCGATCCCGCTGCACCTGCGCGCCGAGGCTCTATACCTCTCGCGCACTTCGACGTTTCCTGATTAATGTCGGTGTTTTGTTTGAATTTCAAATCATTTACAGGAGCTCCGCTTCTTATCACTCGCGGACGAGCTGCGGGAAATATTGGCTTTGACGAACGGTAAACGAGGAATTGGATTCGGATGAATATGGCCGCCTGTCGCGGTGCGAGCTGGAATTCTTTGTCGGGGAGCATTGTTGCGTAATAAGCTCCGCGTTATCAATTACGAAAAACTGGATCCGGATTAAAGCCGCTATGCAAACTAAATATCTGATACTTTCAATTAATAATCAATAATGGTAATCCGGATAGTTTATAGTCCTCTGGAATAGTAATTAGTTTTTTGTTTTTATAACTTTTGCTTCTATAACGTATCGAATCTAGTTAGTTGCCGGGGCAAGTTGGCCAACTTTTAATTACTTTTCAATGAGCCGAGTTAGAGCCGCAATATAGTTATATGTTCCGATGGTGGTGATACGCGAGTTTGATAGTGATATCGCCGCCGAGCTTCGTATATACCTTGGAAGTTGAAAACATGTAAAAGATTCGATTAAACGGTTTAAAAAAAAAAAAAAAAGAAAAATCATATCGATTGCAAATTGAATAAACGAGAAATGTAAAATTAATCAAGCCCTCTCCGCGGTAATGATCTATCATTTGTATGTTAATTTTTGGCGGAAAATAGTTAATTGATACTATATTTGGTGCGCGCAACGCGGTAATGGAGGATATTCGGTGGAAAAAAGAAAAAGCCCCAGTAGCTAAACCCCGTCTATAATTAAACTAATGGCTTTATTAAAAGTATATTCTTAAAAGCCAGCGCGGATTACAGGTTGCCCGCGGTAATTGCGCCTGAAAATGTAAACGTTTATTCACGCGATACTCTGCATATAATGGCAGACGTTTAAAACTCCATGTGACACGTAGCGGAGCTACCGCGCAAAGGACGTAAAGCACGTTCTCACACGTGAAACATTGAAATCGGGCAAGGTTAGCGAGGAGGAGGAGGAAAAAAAAAAGTGGAACCCGCCCGTAAAAGCGTAATAAGGCGGCGTTTTCAATTTGTAGCGGTTCTCGAAACTTGCGGGCGCGGGGGCCCTGCGGCGGGATTTTTATCGGCATTCCCGCGATCGTAAGTCCGCAATACGGCCGGGGTTCGTTCGCCGATCAAAGCCATATCTGCCATATACGCTCGAATGAAAAGCTCGCCGGCTCGAACGTCGTCGTCGTCGCGCGGCCGGGAGGAGGAAATGCATTCGGCGAGAGAGAGAGAGAGAGAGAGAGCATACGCGGGGCGCTACTCTCGGCAACGGAGCTACTTTCGCATGAAATCCGTTTTTAGCGACAGATCGTAAAGCGATTTATGTGCACGAGCGGGCTGTATAACGCGGGACAGTAAACGGCGAGCGCACGCGGTGGCTTCTACTTTCTCTCTTGCCGCGCGGCGGCGGCGGCCGCAGAGCCCTGCGCCGCGCGCGCCGCTAAACTCTCCCGGCTGCCTTTCCCGCAGCCAGAGCGGTTAGTTGTCGCGTAAACGGCTTTATTACTCGCGGCAGCGGCGGCGGCGGCTCTCTCGCGCGCCACCTAGTTATACGCTTCAATAGAAAAATCATAAACGCGATCGTTTCTTTGCTTAACGCGGACGACTTTGCCGCAGAGCCGCGGCTGCTACTGCTGCTGCTGCTGTCGCTCGCAAAAAAGCCCCCACGAAGGAGGAAGAGAGAGAGAGAGCAGCGCCGCGGATAACGACTTTTTTATCATGAGCGTCGTATTCTTTTGTTGGGTGCGAACGCTCGTGATAGCTCTATGTGTGTGGGTACTCTGTAAGGGGAAGGAAATAACGCGCCGTTATGCGCCGTTTGGGAATGGATGGATGTGCCGTCCTGCCTCTAAATGGAAACCTGCCTGGCTTTTAAGTGATTTCGAGCGCCGCCTCTTTATGACTTATTAATGCGAGCTTATGCCACTGCTAATTGCCGATGCGAGCATTAACTTTATTTAGAGATTCCGCGGTTCTCTCAAAAATTGCACTTCGGTGATTCACATAATGACGGTTGACGCAAGGCGAATCAATCCGCACAATGGGAAATCTATTTTCTCGGAAGCGTATAATATTCCGGGATCGCGGGCGCGGTGTATTACGGCGATCGCAATAATTATAAAGATCAGCCGCGGCTAATGCAGGTAGCTATTGCCCTAAGAGAGTTTGATTATAAGCCGGTATAATATCACTGGTCTGGGCGGCGAGGCATTGCGGCACCACTCTCATGACTACGCCAGTCACGCCCTCGCTTCTGTGTCGAAACGACGGCGTGTGTCAATAAACGCCTTTAAAACATGTAAACTCGCGGTCTGAGAGATGCTCTTTCGCACATTTTACGACGGAGATTTTCTAAGCCGCCGAGAGTTTTCACTTTGAAAGTGCGTTTCTTTAATTCGGCTTTATGAGAGCAAAAACTTTGCTCGCGATGTTTGCTAATCGTAAACATTTTTCATGCACGCGTAAAATTATGCACGCTAGTTTTTTTTTTTTTTTTTTATAAATATTCAAAATTTTACGAATTTCATGAATTTATACTTTTCAATCAAAAAAAATTTTTCGTTAAATCTGGCCCACTATTTCAAAACGAAGATTCATCCATTCAGTTCTCTAAACAGTCGGCACTAACTCAACCGTCCTCCTCAGCTACATCGGAGAGACAAACGCCCCGACAGGAGCGAGACGAAATCGACCGCGACTCTTCCGGGGAAAAAGAATCGACGAGCGACGGTGCTGCATTATCGGGAGTCCGGTGGATATCAGGAGGCGCAATGGGACGTAAACCATAAGAGAGACGGATGGAGAAAGGCCGCTCCATGCAGAATCCGGGGGCTGCCGCCGCCGCCGAGTGAGGTTGCGGCGCGGGTCCTCCCCGCGTGCCCATGGAAACGGCTCGCGCAGGCGCTTAGCAACTGCAACCCTTAACGCGGCTATTCGACGGATCCCCGCGCTGCTCTCCATGGCTGCCGCCGCCGCCGTCGGCGTCTATAACGTGCCGATGCGCCTTCGCCCCCCCCCCCCCCTTAATGCTCACTAAACACCCCATAGCTCCGTCGTCCATGGCATCCCTAAAGATCAGCCGAAAGCTCCACACCGAGCAAATACAAGCGCGCGAGTATATAGGCGACGACGGCTTTCTTTTAACGAGATCCCGTCCTTTTCGCGCGCCGCCTCGCTCGATCGCGTTATCCTCATTTTTTCCGAGCCAATGAGAATCGCTTGTAAACAGGCTCTTTGCCTTCTTCGTATACTTGACTGCTCGGGAATATCGCTCTCTCTCTCTCTCTCCCGGATTTTCCCTGAATTTATATTCTAAAATATTTTTGTAAAATATCCCGCTCCCGGCCGTAAAAACGTCCCGCGGACTATTGATTTAAGGCGCGCTCATTATTGTAATATTGTACTCGTCCGGAGCGTCGAGAGTGAATCTTTCACCGGTGAATTACAGGCCGAGACAAAGATTATTTTTATTGAATCGTCCGAAGCGATTACATTTTCTTCTCGCACATAATGAACAACGGTACTTTTTACGCGCTCAAACACACATCTTTACGAAGCTATCTTACGAGACGTTGCATGAATATTAAGACGCGAGAGCGTATTCGGCTTATATTTTCGTTGCGTAACGGCGGTGGAGTTAATTTATATAGATTCTAATGCAATTAAAATGCTCATTTAAAATTGTAATAAGTTAGGAAACGTAAACATGACATAGAACGTCCGTGAACTCGTCCGATTGTTTAGCGCCTCGTTTATGACGAAACGATCGCCTGGAATTACCACACTCTGACTTACTTGCATCAAAATATTGCCAAAGATGCGCGTTAATTCGTAGGTCATGAGAGAATTAAAAATTTCACTTCTTTTCTCCTCGCCTCGCGCGCCTCTTTGTTCGAAGCTTTAAACAATAAAAAACCTCGACTGACACGATTGCATGGCAATTAAGCAAAGCGAAATTCGCGAGGGCGCAATAAAAAACTTGCAATACGCGGCATTTAAATATTTAGGCAGAAACGAGTGCTATATACGCAAGCGGCGCGCGCGTTTTTTTTTTTTCTTTCCCGTGTGCGTCGATTGTATGCGAGAGCGCAGCACGACACACAAAGTCGGCTGCCGCGGCGGCGGCGGAACGATAATCGCGAGTTCATTCTTATCGGTCGTGCCGAAAAACGCTCGAGGCGAACAATAAAGCCAGAGAGCTGCCCGCACGTCGAAGCAAGAAAGAAAGAAAGAGTGAGAGAGAGAGAGCCGTAAAGAGCTCGGGAGAAAACGCAGGTAAAACTACGCTGCAGGCCCCATAAATCTCCGGGCGATAAAGATTTTCCACGCACTCCTCTCGATCCTCGGCAGGGAAATTGAGTGTCGCCGCGGCCGAAGATCTCTCTCTCTCTCTCTCTCTCTCTCGGACTCTCGGAGGAGGCGACGGCTCCTCTCCCGCAGAATGGAATCGACCTTCGGAAGCGTGACGGCCAGGCCACGTGCCGCGAACAATATGTATATATAGGTAGTAGCTCTCTCTCTCGCACGCCAACTACTGGCGTGGCACACACATACACACACAGCTCGGGCAATATCGCGAGCGAGAGAGAGAGAGAGAGAGAGCGAGCGCGGCTTTATCGCGATCCACGCGATCCCGGCGAGCAGCGAGCGTTTTCAAGGTAAAGAGAGGAGTGTGTGCGCGGGCATATAACCGCGAGGCGCAGCCCGAGGGCCGGCCTGCATACACTCCTGCACACGTGCTCAGGCTTACGAGCTGGCCTCTCTCTCTCTCCCCCTCTCTCCCCAAAGCGAATCTACCTGTGTATCGTTTGTCCCGAGCGCGCTTTTCACTTTTTTCCTTCTTTTATCGCACGCGCGCCGCGCGGCTCCGTTTTTTTTCTCTCTCTCCTTTTTTCTCTTTTTTTTTTTCTATTTTCGTTCGCTTTCGGTTTTGTTGCCAAGCCGAGCGCCGAGCTAGATTCTCCATTACACGCGCGCGCCCGGGGAACAAAGTTTCCTCGGCGAGGCGAGCCGGTGGCCGATGTGTACGCGCGGACGAGAGGCAGCAGCCTTGCCGCGGAGCGAAAATTCGAAACGCCCGAAATTACGGTGCCGAAGTTCGATTTAATTCGCGGGTTGCTAATGTCGGAATACATAATCGGAGTCGATACAGGGCTGTTAAATTTCATTTGTTGTAATTTACGTTATTCAATTATGAATGTATAAATAGGATGGGATTTTCGAGCAAACATTAAAAAGCTATTTGTAATGATAATCGGTCAATTTTACCAAGGTACAATTCAAATTAATATTTACACGATCCGTCGATATCGTATCCGAGAGTGTCCTAAATGAGCCGTAACCTTTTTCGGTTCGTAAAATTCAAAATCATTGCACGCGTTCACCGTAATAACCCGGCGATTTTCCGTAAATTTAAATAAAATTAAACCGGCGCGCGGCGCAATTAGCATCCGCAAATAAAATATAAAAAAATATGTACACACGGATATGGATCCGCTCGTGTTCCTTTGCACGGCCGAGCACCGTAACGATGCTCAATTAGCACCGCAGCAGCGGCGTACAAAATGCTCTTGCACCATGAACGAAATTCAGGGAAATTGCCCGTCGAAATAGCCGCCGCCGCCTTGCGGAACCCCGCGAGCCTCGTGCCCGTTGACATTGAGGATATATCTCGGCCGATTTCCAAACGAGAGAGTCATTCGCCGCGGCTGAAAAATGTTCCCATAACGCCGCGAATCGAACAATGGCCGCGCGCTGTGGGAAGATACCGGCGGGCGCAGTCGAGCGTGCGTTTCGTAATATAATTGGAAAGCAGAACTGCCGCCGCTGCGCTCGAAATCGCGCCGCGCGGAGAGAGAGAGAGAGAGAGCCGCGCGCGCGGGAGAGCAGGACAGGCAAAAAGTCCAGGCAGAAAGGCTAATTCGGTATTAGCAAAAGTTCCGCGAGGCGGAAAAATGTTTACGAGCGCCGCGGCGGCGGCCAAGGAGCCGAGCGAGGGAGAGAGAGAGAGAGAGAGAGAGAGATGCGTGAGCCAAAGAAACTGGGCGGCACGCGGAACAACGTGGTACGCGCGCGGAGATAGACCCATAAAAATGCTAATCCTTATCGACCGGGCAAAAGCCGCCCGCGTGCACAGGCTGTATAAGAGTGGCGCTCCCGAAGCCGACGGGGAAAGGCCGGGAAACACCGCCGCCGCCTGCATGCCATTAGCCCAGAGACCTCCCGCGCACAAACACTTCCACAACACCAGCCTCGACGTATCTCTCTCTGTCTCTCTCTCGCTTCGAGTTTCGTTGCTTTTCGGGGCTCTCTCGCCGATGGGCTTTGTTTATACATATATATAAAACGTCATTCGGGCGAACAGCCGAGGCTGCCGATGGGCAGCGATCCGTGATGGGCCGAGTGACGATCAGAAATGCCGACAGGCCACTAATGAAGTAGGCACGAAGGAAAAGAAAAGCACCGGGCGACGACGACATCGCGGCAGTTGGCAGCGGGCTCGCGTCACGTACGCAAAGCGAGAGAGAAGGAGAGACGGAGGAGCTTGACTAATCTCCGATATAGGAGCTGCGATCGGATCCATCAATCTAGATTATAATTAATTGATAGCAGGAGCTGGTCCCCGCCCCCCCCGCGGCGGCGACGCGGAATTGCCGCGCGCGGAAAAGAGAGTCTCCGCAAGTCTCGGAGAGAGAGACTACTGCGCGCACGGCGGCGTATTGCACCGAGGAATTACCGAGGGGATGCTGCGGGGGGTGGCGCGGCCCGTGTCTCGGCCAAGCCCCGAAGGTGGAGGGGGCGGGGGGTGGGGGGAGAGAAGCGAACTCGACTGTCGGTCGGTCTGTCTGTTGTCGACTCTTTATCGCGCCCCCGGTGAGTCGTCTTATGCATCTTTCATGAGGCAGCATCCAAGGGGTCCAAGCCGTCTACGTGCGTATTTCTATCTGCGAGCTACGCACGCTCTCTCTTTCTCCATCTCTCTCCTCTCCGCTCTTCTTTCCCTCGCTTTTCGCGTTTCGCTTTTCATTTTCTCCTTTCTTCGCTGACTGACGCGAGAGAGAGAGAGAGAAACTCCACCGATGACGCCGGACAGAAATCATCCCGGGCTCCTATTCGTATCGCTGCCTCGCCGAGAGGTAACGGCAGCAGCTGCGAGCTAAAGTTTCCTTACTCGGCCGGGATTATTTCGTCGCTAATTGTCCGATAAAAAAAGTTCCGGCTCGCGCGAAATAACCCCTTCGCGAGAATTTGAACCTGCGCTTAATTAAGCTACAAGAAGCTGCAGTCCCGGAGTTTCAAGGGCTTTTTATATTTTCTGCAAGTTACGAGATATCCTTGTGCTTTATCCCTTTCTGCTTTTTACGAGCGCTCAAAGCAAGATTTCGAGCTACCCCCCACAGCCGCATAAATACGTACGGTTGAGCATGCCGCAAGTGAATCCAAATATCGTCGTCTCCCTGACTCATCCTCTCTCGCGCAATCGATCTTCCCGCAGACATCAAAGCTCCATTTGTTTGGATTCTGAAAAAAAGGAATACCAGTAAACATGTTACTGGCTTTTTCATTAAATTTTATTGCGAAAAATACGGCCGGCTGAAATATTAGCTAAATACGTATATACAACTGGAAACGCTTCGTTATGCAAAGCAGCTCGGGACATTAATTATTTTTTTCGCGATACTCTCCTCGTTTCTCCGAAATCTTTTTATTAAATTAAGCGGAAATATTTCTGTTTCCCTCGGATTATAGCACCGCGGTCACTTAAAAATATCGCTCGCGCCCATAATTTATCGCGAGCGCAAAGCGACGTAATAGTAAAATACGAGATACTTTTTAATTCCAGCCTAGCGAAAAAAAAGCAACCCCGCACATATCCGGCTGCATGAGTTACCGCGCGGCAGATCTCGCCCGCAAACGGATAGAGAACGGACATTACGCAAACTTATCACGCTATGTGGTCCAACGGAAACAAACAGCGCCGGAGGCACCGAGCGCCCTTCGACCTGCATAAGTAAATATCAGAGCCGGGGGAAGGACCGATTTCCGGCCGCTTCTCGAGGTGGCTTCTCTCTCTTCTTTTTTTTTACGGCGCTCGAGTTATGAGTGAAAATGCGTCAAGCTGGATCTAAAAGAAATAAACACGCGTTTCCAGAGCCCATTGGAAATTCTAATTTTTTACCTCGCTTTCGGCTGCAGTTGGCTCGGCTTTTTATGCTCGAATTTTGAAGTGGGAAGAGTAAGCGAGAGCCGTCGGAAGAGAATCAAAATTTCTTGCATTATTTGGAACGTTAAAGTGATGCAGTTAAACAAAGTATATCAGAAAGGAAGATAAAATATTTTGATCAACATTAGTGCGGTGCTCGTGCTTTCGCCGAGATTTAAAAGGTCCTTTTCAATTTTTAAGAGAGCCACACCAGTAACTGCCCCCGAGGAAGGAAATCCCTTTTTCAATTCTTCGGCCGTTCGTTTTCTGGCCAGGGGTACGCCGGCTAAGAGATAGGCAAAGGATGAAGCGAAACGAAAGGGATAGACAAATAGAGACCGATAAAAAGAGGTAGGAGGCAGGCCGCGGGAGGAAGGAGAGTGTCGGGGACAGTGGAACGTGGCAAATAACGATGAAGAGATGAGGGAGAGAAAGGAAGCCCGCACGTGAAAGCTCGTGCGGAGCGCTCTCGGGGAAAAAGCGAGCGAGGGAGAGAGAGAGAGAGAGAGAGAAAGCGGAGAAAACGATCGATGCCTCTCCTCGCTTCCCTTCTCTCTCGCTCCCTCTGGCCTGCGCGAGAGAGACGCCGCGGCCGTCATGGCGGCGCATGCAAATCAGCATGGCGCCGAGACGCCCTCCGCCCCTCTCCCGCCGCCACCCCTCGCGCCCCTCCCGGCGCGAGCACACCCCCGCGGAGCGAGAGTCTCCCGTCTGGCCGGCTCTCTCTCTCTCTCTCTCCCCGATGACGAACCCATAACCCATCGAGCGACGACAGACACGCGGCCCGGACACGGGCTAGGTATTTTGTTGTCGCGCCGCTGCTGCTGCTGCCCGGCAAGTTAACAGGCGCAATCCCGATGAATTTCCCAGAAATGCCGGCGACGGCCCCCCGAGCGCGTGCCGTTTAACCATTTTTCCCCGGCGGAAAAATGTTTTAGCTTTCAATCAGTCGCGCAAACGGCAGTTTCCCAGAACTCTCGCTCTCGCGCTTTGATTCGCTCCGGACACAGTTTTTTTGTTTTTCGTGTAAGCGCTTTTGCGCATCGAGACGTCGCGGAAGCTAATCATCGTCGGCGTGTGGAAGGCCTGCGTTACCCTTGAAAATGTTTGCTTGCGTGCGATCGCTAAAATTGCAATGGCAATAACAACAACAAGCTCGAGAGAGAGAGCCGCTATCGATCGAGCGCCGCAACGCACCAACCTCTCGCATGTAAATCTCGCATCCGTTTCCAGAACGACGATCTTATCTCGGGCACGAGCGATTCTCTCTCTCTCTCTCTCTCTCTCTCCTCTGTAAAAAAAATAAGCTCGCGTTAGTCTCGAATCGACTTAATCGATTGCCGGTTCAAGGAAACTCGCCTCTGCACACACGGCGCGACTAGCGCGAAACTCGCCCGGAGAGATAGATAGATAGATATTCATTTATTTGTAACGAGTACAAAAGATTTAAAATACAGGGAGCAAGTAAAATTAAAAATACAAGTAAAAATAAAATAAAAATAAAAGTAAATTAAAATAAAAAATAAAAATATTGCACATCAAATCACAGCTATCACAGTCATCCTAATACTAAATAATACTGTAAAAAATTGCACATTATGATGTCACGGCATCCTAATACTAAGTAATACTATAAAAGCTCAGTAAGTAAATGCTCACAGATGATGTAAAATTCTCGGTTACAAATACTTAAATTTTGACTAAAATACCTATCAGTCACAAGTCAAAGCTATTTAAACACATACATCCATTCATACACTCACAACTATTTACAACTAATTACGTAACGAGAGAGAAAGAGAGAGAGAGAGAGAGAAAAATCGTGCGCTCTTTCTCTCGTCCGGCTTTTTTCTTGCACTTACGAGCGTCCTTGAATGCCGATACATATCTGGGGGAGCTCGCGATTCGCGAGTCTAAGCATTCTTCGCGATTTCATAATCCGACCTGCTCGGAACGACCAATTAAAACTGTTCCGTCGCCGGGAGAGTCGGTAATTATTGGATTCCAGCGATCGCCGCTGAAAGGAGCCGAGGGAGAGAGAGAGAGAGGATCTCTTTTAGTGATCGATTCTGGCCGCGGCTATTAGCGCTGACCGGTGTTTACTTTTCGTTCTCCTGCCTCGGCAGTGCTTAGTTGGATAATAGTCGGGGGGGCACTTCTTACATTTTTCCGTTGCTCCGGGGTATGTGCCGCGGCATTTAATAATAAAGTTTCGCCGAGTAATCCGAGAAATGTCTTAACGAGATTCTTCGTGGTATGAGGCCAGCGGTTCGCGTACTTACGCGACGACTTGTTGATCGGCAGTTAAGTCATTGATATTTGACGTAACCGGCTTCTTTTTTTTTCCACGGAATTCAATATAAAGTTGCGTTCGTTGCGTAATCGCGCGTAAATCTCGGAGCTGTCAGTAGTGACAAATGTTATTCATTATAACCTGCGATAATTTCAGCGCAGCGAGACAGCTTTGCAATGTTAATTGGGACTTCGTCTTCAATGATTAAAACTTTAAAGCCAATAACGAGGATTATCTTGGAGTACTTCCTGTGATTACGTATAAATTACTTTAGACGATAGTATTTTTTTTTTACAAACTCTGACGTAACTATAGAAGCCATTTAGCCAGAACGTTTTTTACGGCACTCGAAAAACTGTAACAATAACTTTTTTGCACTTTTCTAAAACAATATAACCGGTGCCGTACCCGCGCGCAGATAAAAAATTTTAGTTACACATCCAGCTGTAAAAGCAAAATGCATTTCCTCTATTTTCGTTCGGTCCAATGGCCAGAATTCCCACTTATCCAATATTGCAAAACGGGAAAAATACTGACCAAAAAAAAAGAGGAGGGGGGTGGGGGTTGGTGTATCGTTGCAGCGCAGCAGAGCCCCTCGCGCCGCGGCGCGAAAGAGCTTTAACGGTGACGCTTGTTCGGGGGGCCGAGCGGCTCGTAAAAATCAGTTACAGTGGTAAATGGTCAAAAATAGTCAGACCCGCCGCCGGTGCAGTGTGCTCTATGGCAACGGGCCTCGGCGGCCGCTGCAGGCCGCCGTTGCCGCCGCCGCGCTCCCTTTCCTCCGGCCTGATTGGCCCGGCGGCGCGGCTCGCGTGTGTGCTCTCCTATGTGCGTGGCCGAGCGAGCGAGAAAGAGAGGAAGCGAGGAGGCCGCGCGTGCCGTCGCATGTGGCGCCGCGAATATGCCGTGGAAGCGAGGGAGAGAGAGAGAGAAACGGCCGTTGCCGCCACCGCCGCTGCTGCTGCCGCGGCGCATTTGAATACGCGCGAATAAATGCATAATAATTAGGTCAGTTTTGCTAGTCAGCTGATTCAGAGCTGCCGGGGGGGCCCCCGCTGAGCAAACCGAGCGAGCGTATTTGCCAAAGGACGCCAGATTCGATGATGCGTCCGGCGGGCCGCGATCATCGTTCGGCCAAAAGTGTCCGCCACGCAGATTCTCGGATCGCGATCTACTTGCACGGCGGGAAAGCCACCTCAGCTGGATCTAATTATTTCGCCGAAAAACTTGCTCTTGCGCTCCGCTCGAGGGATTTTGTACTTTTGTTTTCGAAATTCAATTTCTTCCGCGAAAATTCGAAGCAACCGCTGCCAGATGTATATTTTTCGTTGCCACTTTAAACAAAAAGCGTTTGGCAAAATGGAATTTTAGACACGCGCGTATCGAATTTTATCTTGACAAAAATTTTATTCGCCGCGCGGATTTAAATTTGAATAGATTTAAAGGTCGTTCCCTTGAAACGAGCTCGAATGCGCCATCAAGTGAAAAAGCTAGCTCGGCGAAAGCACGCGCACCAGCGTAATTTAACGATTGCCAATAGCCCAAATTAAAAATCTCTATCCACTCAATCGGCGAATAAAGGCGATTTTCATCAAGTAAAAAATCGATTTTCGGCAGGTTGTTTACAGCGAACGGCAATATCCCGGGCCGCGCGAGAGAGAGACACAAAAGCCAGAGGGGGAGAGCCGTGCGCCTGCGCCGGCGGCAGCAGCTCCCTCGCCTCCCCGCGCGCTGACGGGAGGGTTACGCGATATTGACAAATTAAAGCGAGTTTTCACGTACCTGTTATTAGTTTGCCGGGCTGTGCGAGAGAGCGGCACGTCCGCGCGTCCCGGTCGAAAAGAAAAAAAAAGAAAAATTCCCGGTGCGTCGAGAGAGAGAGAGAGAGAGAGAGCGCGGTGCAAACAAGGATAAAAAAAGGGGGGAAATAGCCGCGAGCTACTGCTGCTGCCGCTGCCGCTGCGTCGGAGCGAGCTGCGGAGAGGGATTTTTACTTGGCTTTAATTATTGTATCGCCGCGAGTAATTGGCTGCTCGTGTGCGTTTGTTTGCGTCGCCCTTTTTTTTTTTACCCCGCCGATGGCCTGCAGCTCCGCGGGCGGATCGAGAGCTGCGCGTCGGCAAGAAAAGCGGCGCGGCCTGCGTATACGCGCGCGCACATCCCGTGCCAAGCGCGAGAGAGCGTGTGCCAAAAGCCGATTTACGCGGCCTCCAACTCGGCTCTTTTACGGGGCACCTCGCCGGAAAAGAAATTATATTTAATCGCCGCGCGCTAAACCCGGAAAGGATATATATCTCTTTGCGAGGAGAGCTCGGATATTCGGCCGCGGCCGTGGCGCGCGGCGCGCAATAATGACATGCAAACATCGTAGCCGGCTCTCGAGCGTAAAATAGCGAAAACTGGTCCAGGAAGAGAGAGGTTGTTTTTTGGGACGGGAGAGAGAGAGAGAGAGAGAGCGAGCGCGAAGGTGAATCGACAATGAGAGTGACAGCTTGCCGGGGAAGGCGGATGAATTCGAGTCCGCGGCTTGCGGGGGCAACTCGCGAGGCAAGGCACGTACCGAGCGCAGCCCGCATAGCAAACGCGGCTCTCTCGCAGGCCTCCAGCCGGTTCGGGCTGCGCGTCGCGTAGCCTCTAGCCTTGTGGTTTTATGCAGACACTGACCTTCGTGCCAAAGCTTCGGCCGTTCTCTCTCTCACTCTCTCTCCCCTATTCTCCCCCGCTTCGGCTGCTGCTCCTCCGCGGCTTTCCTGCCGAGAGAGCCGCTTCGCCCCGGCTAACGGGGAAAGTTTCAAATTCGGGTGCAAGGCCACTGAAAACGACGACGACGACGCCCCGACGATCCTTCATCCTACTGACTCGCAAACCTCTCGCCGTCATATCTCGCGCCCGCGCGCTTCGCCGAGAGAGCCGCCGACTTTTTTGGTCCGTCGCGGGTTTCTTCCGAACGGCGTTTGTGTACACCGGGGCTCGGCCGCGCGGAAAATTTCACTCGCTCTCCGGAAGATACGATCGAAAGTATATACATATATATATACGATTGACCTCTCCGATAATTAATGCGTCTCGGAATGGCTTTGGAGTCGGAGCCGGGACGGAAAAGCCAGGCCGAGACAATGAGCGTGCGTCAAGATCGAAGAGAGACGAATGTCGCCGAGTCATTGTTACGAAGCCAAAAAGAAGACGCTCCGCCGGCGATCGTCGGGAAAGGCGTGATTGGCCGATCGAGCTCGTCGATACAGCGCGCGCAGATATACATATATATGTATAATACGGTAGAGGAGCGGAAACGACCGGTGCGCGCGCTCGGGACGCATCCGGTGTCGTCATGCCGCCGCTCCGCTCGGCAATCCGGATTCGATGTGCGCTGCCCGCGAGGAAAAGCTTCTTCTGCGCCGCGCCGTGGCTTCTTGTCATTCGTGCGTTTCATTTTAGCTGTTTTGCCTTCTGCCTTGTGGCTTCGGTTCGCTTTTTTCGGCGCGGCGACGCAGAGAGAGAGAGAGAGAGAAAGACTCTCTCGAACAGTAGCGAGCATTAGCACACAATCGGACCGGACGCCGAGAGCGGCGCGGCGAGCACACAGGACGAATACGCGCGTTATATACGTCGGGGGGTCGGAGGTCAGGCCGGCAACTAGGTCCCCGGGCATTGTGTTGGTGAGTCGCCGCTCTTTTCCAAGCCCCTAAGGCCCCCCGATCCCGCGTCTTCGGCACAAACTCTTTGCCGCGGTGCGCGCGCGCGGAGAGAGGCTATTGTTCCGCAAGCCCCGGCGGCTTCCACGCTTACGTATCGCATCGCGTTTCGCCGCGAGCACAATAAGACACTCGTAGGTCACTTCTGTATTTATTAAGCCCCGGACGAATTCCGATCGGCGATTCGCCGGGGGAAACAAGAATAACGCCGATCGATTGCTCGCTCAAAGCCGTCCGCCTTTGCGTTCTTTTTTTTTTTCTTTTTAGAGGCTTTGATTTTTTAGGCTATACTTTTGCGTAACTGCGGTTAAAATTTCGTTGTCTCTTTCATGGCGTCGTGTGCGCTGAGCGTCCAATTAATCGACGTCTAATTTTGACGAAGCATTTGAAATTAGCGCTGTTAATTTTGTTTAAAAAAATTTTGAAACTGTATTTAACCCTCACAGCTGGCTGAAACATACTTCAAGTTAACAGGCGAAATTTCTTAATCCTCGGTCAAAATCGACGCATAAACAAAGAGGAATATTCATGAAAGTGCACTGAAAATTTAGTCCCTCCTTCTTCTTTTTTTTCCGAAAACTTTGTCCGACTTGTATTAAAAGCCGTGTTTTCGACGGCGAAGGAAGTTTTTTGTTTAAGAAGCCAATTTAGCAAAAGTATCAAAAAACTATTACAAAGTTGCGCAGCGGCCAAGTTCGCGTCTCGGGGTTGAGAAACTGGGAGAGAAAAAGAGAGAGAGAGAGGAAAGGGGAGAGAGAAAGAGAGAGCTACGGGCTTGCGTCTTTGTTCTTTATGTCATTGTGCGCTCGAGAAATATACGTTTCCAACTATAGCAGATGTATGAGCAGTCGGGAGGAGCCAACGGAGACGGAGGAACGAGAGAGAGAGAGAGAGAAAGAGTGGAGACCGAGATAGAGGACGCATGAAGAAACATAAGAAACGAAATACCTCGGAGCCATCGCTTTGTCTCCGAGCCAGGAGAGGAGTCAGTCGTCTTTGATCGACAGTATATCGAAGCGTCGCTCGCCGTTTATATCGATCTGCGCGAGGCCCCGAATCCATTGGCATCGATTCCGACGATTTAGGGTTCGCCGGCAAGAAAGATGGCCGGTCGCTCTTCTTATACCTAGATTTCTCCACTCCTTCGCGACTATCTTTATTAACAATCTTCTAAACATACGCGCATTCGTTACGGCAGCTCCGACGTGGCTCCATTTTTTTCTCTCTCCCTCTCTCTCTCTCTCTCTCTCTCTCTCTCTCTCTCTCTCCGTTTCAGTTTCAGTTTCAGTTTTTTTTTTTTTGTAAATCGGCCGTTTTATTAGCCGTCATTGCCTTTTCTGCGGCCGGGGAATTGTCAATCAGCGGACGCGAATCGAATGTTAAGTGCGCGCGCAGCAGCAGCTTCGCGGATGAAATTTCTTCTCACACGCAGCGATCGCAATACCTCAAGACCCCGACGACACGTCTAGCGGGATAAAAGCCGGACTCCCGGAGTAAAGTAAGGCGCATTAAGCCGATTTAATATAACTGCCGGCCGGCCGAAGGAAAGAAGTAAAAATATGAGCTCCGCGGCTCGGCTTATAAGCAGGAAGAGCCGCGCGGCAACCCGGCGCGATAACGAGCCGAAAATTCAGCCTAACAATCCCGGCGAGGCGCTAAATCTCTGGCAGCAGCGGCCGCCTCGTCTTTGCCGCGCGGCCACGCCGACTCCGAGGCTCTCGGAGGATCGGCGGCAGAAGAAACGTCGGGCGACGTGGTCGTCGTTCTTTGCGTCCGGGGTGAGCGCGAGCGGCGCGGCAAAAAAGCGCGGGCAAAACAATGGTGACCACCCTCGAATCCTCCTTTGCCCCGGGGCCCTTTTTGCCCGGCATTAATTGGCCCGCGGGCATAAAACGGCCGACTCTCTGGCATACGCGCGGAGAGAGAGAGAGAGAGAGAGAGAGGAGAGCCCACACAGAGGCTCGTTTGCTCGCGCGAGGAGCGCATTCACCGTTCGGGAAGGAGAGAGAGAGAGACGAAATAAACCTTCGGTGCGGCGCGCGGACGACGACTCGAGCTCGAGTCGACAAAAACTCGTCTACGTCGACGGGCCGCGGGACGAGCCGGGCATCAATCGTCTCTCTCTCTCTCTCTCTCTCTCCTGGCCAGCTTCTCGATCCTTGTCGCTTTTCAATGATCCGAGCCGATCTCCCCCGTCTTTGTCCTCCGTCTCTCTGCCGAGTGCTTTCTGTATATTATGTGTGTCGGCCTGAGGTTCTCCACGGAATTCCGCAGTCCAGCACTCTCTCGGTGCATTTTCGAAATTTCGAAGAGGAGGGGGAAGGCTCGTCGAAGTGCCGCGCGGCAGCCAGGAAGTGGCCGGGTAAAAGCTCCGGACGAGCCTCGTAAATAAAGGCGCTAGTGGGACAATGCTAATGCAATTGGCACCTTCTTTAACCTGATTAATTACGCTCCTGTCGCCGCGGAGAGCCTCTTTGCATTCGATGAGCTTTATCGACGCCGAAGATTCGACACACTTTGTGCCCGTCGTTTCTCTATGCAAAGCTAATTATATTTGCGAGCGTAAAATTTATGGAAATAGTGTAAGGGAAAAGATTACCGGCCTATACCAGACGTGCCATTATGCTCGCCAGCAATTATTCGGAGAGGAAGTGGAAATTTTAGGAAAATTCGTTTTATCGAAGAAAGGTAAGAGAGTCGATAATGAGCGCCGGAGCGTACATTTTTAAAAGATGGCTTTAAAATGCATCGCCTTTTTTCGCTTGACCCATATAGATATTTGTACAGTATTGAAAAGCTCGACATGGTCGCGGAAAACTGGAGCTCTGCAGCCGTGGAAACTTACACGAATTATAATGCGTCGAAATGTAATCGGGTCAGATGCTTCGTAGAAAACTCCCAGTTTCCAGCAACTTTTTCGAGTCCAAATAAAAATTTGAAAAAAAAAAATATATAAGGTAAACGTGGAAACGCAAGGAAAGCAAGATTTGAGGGAAGAGCAGGAGGCAGGAGCCGAAAGCAGCGGGGATTTGGTTTATTAACCCGAGAGTATTTGACGTTGGGGAAATTTTTGGTGAAAAAGAGAGAGAGAGAGCGAGAGAGAGAGAGAGAGAGAGAGTAAGCAGGGATAGGGGCTTGCGCGTGCGTGGATAACGGCCGCTGTCTAAACACACTTTAAAGATTTGAAAACGTAATGGCGGCGGCTTTAACGAGATTTGCATGTCACGGGCGCGCATCATATATCTGGATTTAGCGCACTCCGCTCCGCTCTCCCGAACGGCAGAAAGAGACGGAGCTGCGAGCTGCTCCGTCTCTCTCTCTCTCTCGCCCCCGTTCTTTGCGACACCCCCTCCGTCTATTACGTCGTTTGGGGTTGAAGCGAAGGGGTACTTTCCGGATCAACGAAGGATCCTCGCCGCGTCGTCATCGTCGCGCGGATGCAGAGAGAGCGAGAGAGAGAGAGGCTATACACACGGGGACATTAACACCGGCGGATTACCCAATGAACTTGAAACGTGATTTACGCGAGTTCGCGCGAAAAGGCGAGGACAGCCGAGAGATATATATGCAAGCTCGAAGACGAAGCCAAGTATATAAGTGAGCGAGCGAAAACACGGCGAGGGGAAGAGAGAGAGAGAGAGAGAGAGAGAGAGAGAGAAGGGGGGCGGCGCGCAGGCAAGACAAATCGCTCGGACGACCGTCGATATGCTAATGTGTACACACGAATGCCGGATGACCCTGAAGATTAGAGGATAACCCGCCTGCAAAAGCGAAACTTTTTTTTTCAAACTTTCCAGGCCCCGATAAAAAGAGCCTCCGTAAGGCGGCTCTTGACGCGTATCGAGCACGCGCCAACTTGGACTTTTCCGAAGCTTTTTTGCAGACTGCCAGCGGCACGGCTCTTGTACGCTTTCTTTTGCCGCTTCGGGCGATTAATCAAATTCGTTGGATGCGTTATCTGACAGAATGTTGACGTTGGCTGGTAATAGAGGAATGAAACTGCTACTTATTTTTCGAAAATATCCCTTGGAAAACGGTAGGAGTGTAAAAAAAAGTACGTTCAAATTAGTAAAGTCGAAAAGACATTTTATATAGGCTTGTGTGACTTGTAAGCGATACTTTTATACCGGACAGCAAAATAAATAAATTTCTCCTTTAGTAAAAAATGGACTAGTTTCAATGGTGACTCGTTTATTGAGTACCATAATCAGCCGATGTAACAGTTCTTATTTATAAATTTATTCTTAATTAATATAAAATTAAGTTATTTCAGTGAAATTATGTATCACTATTCACTTGTGATAGTTTTAGATGACATAAATGAATTCGCTATAAATCCTAGCTTCCAGAATTGTAAAATCAACTTTTAATAATTGATAATGAATAGAATTAGATACGCGTCAGTTACGGCATAGAAATTTCTTGTATCCTACTCTAACGTTTCAATATTTAACTTGATTTTCACTGGAATATATTCGATATAATTGAAGTGAAAAATTATTTATAAAAAATTATATAAAGCAATTCCTTTGATATAAGAAACCGTTTTCTATAAAGTGCCCGTTTGCTATATGTTGCATAAAAAGTTTTTCTTGTAAATTTTTAACAAAATTTCACTAAAAAAGATACACTGGAATGAACTCATACAATTTATTTTGGTTCAAAAATAAAATAATAATATTTGGAATTATTATATAATAAATAAATTTTCCCCAACTCGGGCATAAAATGGCCCTCATTTGCCCGAGCAAGCATTCCAATAGTTTGTCAAAATTGTTTGTCGGAGCAGAGAAAAATAATATTTTTCTCTGCTCTGTTTACCGGCAAGGGAAGTCACTTTTTTAAAATTTTTTAAATTTTTCAAAAAAAATTTTTTTTTAATTTTTGTTGTCTATGTTTTAAATTATTTTGTTGATTTCTGTGTTCGATTTGAAATGCACGATTATCTATCCAAGTTTCTAACACCAAATGAGGGCTTTTCATGCCCTCGTTGACAAAAACACGATGTATAACACGGGGAGAAAAGCTATTTCAGACTTGGGTGAGGTATTTTCAGCACTCGTCTGTCTCGGGCGCGTTCGGCGCCCTCTACTTCGACTCGTGCTGAATACCCTCGTTAGAAATGCTCATTTTCTCTCCTTGTTGCGCAATGTACTATTATTCCGAATTTTATACGAATTTTATTTTAACAAATTTCATTTTTATTAATAACTGAAGATTTATCACTCAGAAGAGCGTTTCTATAATGTATCTACGTTTTTTACAGTATTTGAACTAAAATAATCTAAAATCTACGGTGATAACTAGCATAGAAAAATCGTAAGAAACGAACGAATTCAAAACTCTTTTAAACTGCAAGCAGCTGACGAGATTTCAGTTATTCAAATGTGTACGATTAATTACTGAAGAAATTTTATTTCACTCTAATAGCTCATTATACGTATAAGTAATTGATTATAGATTTTTATAATTTTTTAATTTTATAATGAGAAATTGCGTAGAACATATTTTCACGTATTAAGTAGATGTATCCCCGATTGGTAAGCCTTGTGCGTAGAAACTATTACATGAGCAGAATCTGCATTTTTTAGTTATTTAATAAAAAATATCGCCTTTTTATCTAAAATGGGCAACAGCAAAATATACCTCCAGCTGTCAAAAAGGATACGCATAACGTTGAATGCATTACTATACATGCAAAATATCTATTTCGAGTATTTTAAAGTAGCAGTAGAGCGCGCACCTTATTCTGGGTAAGATAATTCCAAGGAATATTCAAAATGGAGCGGGAGCCAGTCTTGCAGAAGGAGGAAATATAAACGATACCGAAGTAGCATTAATTTTTATACTTAGTTGTAACAAAGAACCTCTCCCCTCCCCCCGAACGTTAAATTACATAACGCCGCCGTAACAAAGATACTTCCATATGCACTTTGTTGTTGTTGTCGTCCTTTTTTTCAAGCCGTTTTCACTAGCAATATTTGCATAAGAACATTTTCAATTCCGTTCAGCTTTGCGCCGTGGCTTTTTTTGCGGGGCGCAGGGCATCCGCCTATACACAAAATGCGGCCATAATTACATATTGTGAACGGCAAAAGGCCGAAGCCGGCAACCCACCCAATTCCCCTCATGTAAATTCCCTACTCTTTCTCCCTCAGCTTTCTTGCCGGATAAAGCGCCGATCCTCAAAACTGACATTCCTTGCATAACGAAAGGAAGAAGAGGCCGAGCGCTCGCGCAAGAAACAAGAGAGAGGAGCGCTCGGGTCCAGAAGAAAGCAAAAAAAACGCGCTCTCTCTCTCTCTCGGCTAGTCGCGTCGGTCCCAGAGAGAGCGAGAGAGAGAGACAGAAAGTTCCAAAGTCAGCCGCGCTGCCGGCTCGCATTTGCGCTCGCGAAACATGCGTCGCCGGCCGCGCCGGGCGCATAATGGGGGTGTATAATACGCGGCTCAAGACAATGCCCCCATTGTGCGCAGGTAGAGAGAGAGGGAGCGAGAGATTCGGAGGTGCGCGAGCGCGCGCGCAAGCCCTCCCTCTTCCCCCCGAGCAGACAGAAAGCGTTCGCGTCGTTTGCCCATATTGACAGACTAATGATCGCGCGGAACAAAGCCCGGAGAGCGTCACGTGGTCGCGCGGTCACGTGATGGACCGCTTCCGCCGGCGAGAGCTCTGCCCTATGCGCTCTCGCGGCTCGAGCGAGTATAACTGCACCCCGAGCTCGCGACCCCCGACCGAGGACGAGACGCATCGATCAGGCCAAGTGCGCGGCGCGCCCGCGAATCGCTGCTCCTTTTTTTTTACCGGCCGCCGGCGCTAATGCACTTTTCCGCAGCGGCGTCGTGCCCGATTTATGCGGCTCTGCGCCCGTCGTTTAATGCGCCGCGTTCGCGATGAAGCGCGGCCTGACGGATGCGCGTCACGGTATAAGTCCTTCCCTATTTGCGTCTCTTGCCGGCGCGCGCATTTTTTTTGGTCGCGAAAAAGCCCCGCGCTCTCGAGAGCTTTGGAGCGGAGAAAAAAAGAGAGAGAGAGTTCGTTTCAATTAAACCACCGGGGGGAGCTCTTTAGGCTCAATTACGCGAGCGTGTTCGTTAAATTAACGCGGCGCGGCGGAGTTCTGTAATTTCCCTTACGCTCGTTAGGTCCCGGCTTCTGATTTTTTTCCAATTGCCACTCGTACAAGTCGGAACAATTAGAGCGAGCGAGCGAGCCGCGAGCTGCCCGTGTCGTCGTGCGTATAGGTATTCTCAGGTGAATACGGGACGTTAACGCGTTGTTAAAAGCTATATCTGGGAATCATTGATACTGTATACGCCGGGCGCTCGCTCGCGCGCGGGGGGAGAGGGTGGCTTTCAGTGTCAAATTTACCGCAGCGGGCGCCCCACTGTTTCACTCGTTACAAGGCGGCTTTGCGCCCCGGCCATTGGACGAGCCCCGCAGCAAAGGGGAGCTAATGGCGTTTGGATTCGCCTTGGGAAGGGTTGGCTCCGTCACCGAATACGAGAGAGATAGAGAGAGAGAGAGAGAGAGAGAGAGAGCATTTTAAATGCATAAATAATGAGCGGGCCTCGTCTTTGGCTTCCCGCGCGCTAACAAAATATCGCGCGAAGCTCTCCATTAAAAGAGCCGCCGACGATGTCTTGCGAGAGTCGATTCGAGCCGAGGTTGCGGCTAAATCAATACTTTGGCGTAGTGAGGTGCAGCGTCGTTCCCTTTTTTTGACATATCACCTAAAAAATTAGCGTCCTCGCCGCTATGTATTTGAGGCTGTACTCTTGCTGTTCATTTAGCGGTGGTGTAAAGGCTGCACGTGGTTGAGCGGTGCAAAGCTACTTAATTAAAACGAATCGCCTAGAACTGCTCGTACATTCCCCTTGGCTTGGTTCGCATCCCTTTCTCCGATTCTCCGTCTCTCTCTCTCTCTCTCTCGTCCTCGTTCGGAGCGCGTCTATCGCTCTTTCTGTCACTCTCATTCGTTATTCAAAGGGTCTCGAAATTCGCACTTAGGTATCGAGGGAATTAGCCGCTCTACCCGGCGATGATTGCCGCGATAGCGTTAATTACGTTACCATTTTTTTCACGACAGATTGAACTGTCAAAAGACAAAAGAACGACCGAAACGCTCTTCATTATCGAAACCCGGAGAGAGCCATAACACTTTTAAATCTCTCGGTAAGCGAGAGACGGGCGGCCGCTTGTCGTTCCCTCTCAATATGCTTTCCCGTCGAATCATCAAAATCTTTCCACGCGTAATTCAACGGTCCAACAAACTCGTCTTAGCGGAATTTCGGCGTAATCGTCGTTGCGGATAGAATCGACGACTGTTACACCGTGGTAACGCGCGTATAGCCCGGCAAGGCAGAATATAGCCGAGGAGGCGCTGGCGCGATTCGCAGCTTCGGAGCGGAGGCAGATAGAGACGACGCCGAGGGGGGAAATGGAAGCCGCTAATGAGGCCGCGTGTAATTAGGGAGCTCTCGCGGCCTAATGAAGCGCTTACCTACCTTGGCTGTATAGAGAGAGAGTGAATGAGCGGGAGAGCGAGAGAGAGAGAGAGAGAGACGGAGAGCCCCACGGGCCGTCGCCGGCATGGGAGCAACACACGCGAGCCGTCCACGGCGCACGGGTTTACCTACGTAAGCCCCCAACAGTCTCCCGAGGAGACGGGAGAGAGAAGTTATACGTATACTCTTCTTTCCTTCTTCTCCTGGCGTGTTACCACCTCCGGAGCCCGAGAGAGTCTTGATCACGCTTCACGCGAGCTGCAGAAAAGGGGATCGGGACTGCAGATGCGAGGCAGCCTCGATGCCGAGAGAGAGAAAGGGGACGAGGAGACGACGACGACGACGACGACGAGGACACCGCGACACGGAGGAGAGAAGATACACCTCCGCACGACACGCTCTCTCTCTCTCTTTCTCTCTCTCGCATCTTCGCCGGGACCCATTACGGAATTAAGCTTCCAGGGATGCAGCTCTCTCTCTCTCGCTCTCTCCTTTCCTTTTTTTTTTGTTGCCCCCCTCGGCTGACGTCGTCCGGCTAAGGACTTTACCCTCTATTAGTGGCAGCCTTCCACTCCATCATGATCAGGCGATCGCGATTCTTTTTCGCCCGAGAGTCTCCCGGGCCGGCGCTTGGCGGAAAGCAGAGGCGATCGAGCTGTTATTTCTTTTCTCCGCGCCGTTGTATCGTT
Source organism: Ormyrus rosae (assembly GCA_035047165.1). NCBI lineage: Eukaryota > Metazoa > Arthropoda > Insecta > Hymenoptera > Ormyridae > Ormyrus > Ormyrus rosae. Next base: position 31,878,887 of record JAWWML010000012.1, on the reverse strand, counting down.
CGAGCGCGGCCGAGCTAATGCGAGATAAACGCGGGGGGAGAGAAAAGCAGGGACGACTTTCTTTAAACGGGACGAAAATTAAGGGAGATAATGAAATGGTTCGCGGAAAGGTGGACCGCGGCGTGGGAAACGGGGGAGAGTGTATATATAAAAAAGTCGGGCAAAGCGCGCAAATGGCGCCCGATACACGAGCTTTTATCGGGAACGTGTCAACGGATTAGCATCGGGAGATCAGTCAGATTCCCCGGAAAGTCTTAATTATTTAAGAGGGTCCGGGATTCGTCTCTTTGGGCTTTGAGTCCGGCCGATCGGGGGAGGAGAGTGAGAGGGAGGGAGGGAGGAGGATCCTGCAGGGGCCCCCCTTATCTCTCAATTCGCCGAGCGGGAGCGAAACTGGGCCCCAAGAGAGAAAGACTAACCAGACACGGCTACTGGAATCACGACTCGGCCTCTCTCTCTCGCTCCGGTCGGCTTTTTAAGGATCGGTCCCGCTATCTGCGCGATTTGCATATTAAACTAACTCACAACGCGCGGCATATTTTAGCACGCTCTCGCTCCTCGGGCCCCGTCGCCGCTCTTTCTCTCTCTCCTCTCCTCCTCCCTCAAATCGCTAAAGCGAATAGATAAGCCCCGGCAGAAAGATCGAGCAGTACTAACTAATTTTATTTGCGTGTCTTCCGATTAGCCTCTTTTTACTCCTCGGGCTCGGGGGCCCCGTCGGCGATAATTGCCCGGCGGAGCGCCGCAGCCGCCGCCGCCTCGCGACACGAGGAAGTGCATTTTAATGGCGTGCTGAACTTTAACAAGTCCTCGCTCGTTCTTCCCTCTCCCTCTCTCTCCCTTTTTCTCTCTTGGCTCTTTAAAAATTCAATCAAACCTGCCCGCGGAAACGCAGTCGTAAATTAAGAAAGGCGAGCGAATTAATAGCCCCGGCGGAGCGACAATTTTTTTTTTAAGCCCGGCCGCAGACAGTTTTTTCAGAATTAGCCAAGATTATGGTAATGTAAATTGCAGGAAGCGCCGCGGCGGCGGAGAAAATATTCGGTCGTCGGGGGCGGCGGTAAAGATTCGAATGATGCGACACGGCGGCGGGCCGTAGCTATGCAAAAGTGTCCGGTCCGCGAAAAAAGCGGCACTGCAGACACGACATTATCCTAAGTTACGAACTAGGGAAACTTGGCTGCGGAACCTCTCGAGGGCCGAGTAACTGCGCTAAAATTCAACCCCCCCTGTCGACCTCCATTCGTATATACGTTTACGCGGGATGTTCTCGCGTTGGCGAATGAAGCGCCTCCCCTTCCCCCTCGCCCCGCTGCGCCTCTGTACAGTCCTTGAATTGCGGCTGGACACGTTTTCGTAAACGGATCTCGGTAGTTTATTGAAACTTTACTGTCGACTCGTGAATGCAGCGGCGCTCCGCGTTATTTACGGCGTCGTACGTCCCTCCAATAGACCGTGCAAACTGCACCTAATGCGCACTCGAACTTGTCGTTAAAAGTGGCTTATGCTTTCGTTAAACGATCTTTGCCGTCGCCCGGAAACGGCTTACTTCTCGGAGACGTATCGTTTTCTCCTCGCGAACCGTTTTTTCTCGAATATCGCTTCGGAAGAAGCAACTTATATTTTTTACCCTCCGTCGTTGATTTAAAAAAAAAAGCAAGCTATTCGTTCGGTATTGATCCGCAGCCGGAGGAGCAGCAACAGTAGCCGCATCGGCGGTCGTTTTAGGTCGAAGATCGATAGCGGCGGACAGGGCAGTTCCGCGGAAGGACGTTTACGTGTCCGAGCGTAGTTTTAGCGAGGGCATCGCCAGGCGGCGGCGGCGGCGGCCGACAACATCTTAATTCCCGATAAAACGTATTAGGGAGCTGGACGTTCGGAGAGGCGGCCCTCCTTGGAATTGGATCTGGAACTCGCGGCATGTGGACTCTCGGTCGCATTGCTGGATGGTCGCGGGACACGCAGCCGCGACGGCGGCCTTCCCTCCTCCTCCTCCTCCTGCCGCTCGGAGGAGTTCGAGATTAGCATCGCTATTCGGCCGCGCGCGTCTTACACACGCGAGAGATTCGCCCAGCCGAATGCTATATACGCTGCGGATCCCCCTTTTATTCGGTGTGCCTCGTTATCACGCGAGCCGAGGATGCGCGAGCAAATATTTATACCGTCGCCGCCGCCGCCGCCGCTGCTGCCTTGAAGGTCGCCGCCTATATTTCTGCGCCCCCTAATGGCGTCGACTACACGAAGGTGCGATTGCGCACTTCGAATTCCTAGCTCCCCGGCCGCGGGAGCAATTAGATTTCGGTGTTTCTGACTGCGTATATAAAGACCGTGCGATTTTTTACGAGAGGCAAATCTCTCGATTTACAATTCGCGTCGGCGATGATCTTAACGAAGCAGCCGCGCTCTCTCGCTTTCGCTTTCTTCGAATAAATATTGATCGAGGAAAGTAGACACGTGGCCGCTTCTGCAGACTCGATCGGTCGCTAATTAAAAATCACAAACTCACCGGTTCATTACAATAGCCGGGGCCGAATGAGACGTGCCTATTAAGTCGGCGATTCAGTTAGATCGATCTTTCGCATGAGCATTAATCCCCGCGGTATACAGCTAATCGCATCTGTCGGTTAACACGCGACCATACAAAGCAGAAAGCACACGCGGACATTTGCATACTCGGTGCGGCGCATCAGAATGCTCAAGACGAGACCGCGCGCGCGGCTTCTCTTTCGATGGAATGCGTTAGTCGCGGTGCGGTCGGCGCGTCGTTCGGCAAACTAAGCGAGAGAGCCGCACTCTCGTACGTCACGAGCTGCCTGCAATTGCACGACTTCATTATTATATCGGGGGGAGAGGGGGAGATCGCTGTCGTCATCGCGCCGCGCTCTGCTCGCTCGCCGGCGTCGACTTTTTTTTTCTTTTCGTCCAAAATCGGAAGGCCTCCGCGAGATAACGCGCCGGCGAATCGGCGTAATTGGCGCCAGGAGCGGCCGCGGTGCTCTCGTTAAAGAGCTCGCCGTCGCCGCGTTTGCCTTGGCACGCGTGCTGCTTTTCCCTCCTCCGTCCGTGGGATTGTTTATTATTTATGCTAAGTTATGCACGGACTGACGGAGAGCGTCAGCGGGCTCTTTGTCGTCGCTCGAACGTATTTGTATCAATTAACCAGTAGTCGATTACTCCGGCAAACCGGAGGTAAAAGCCCGATTCGCCGAAGAATATATCGAACGGAGAAAAAAAGATGCGCGCGCGGAGGTAGCTGGGCTCGGGGTATATAACCCAAACATCAATCGGACTCGGAAAACGGGGCTGTAATTAGAGTTTAGCCGCGCGGGCGTCGGGGCCCCGGGATAAGTTTGGTCCCCGGCCTGGCTCGCCGCGGCAATTCCTACGGGAGGCCAGGTCAATAGATGACCGGGGGTGTCGTCGACTGCGAGAGCTGCGAGGGGGGGCTTGATGCATCTCGCTGAATATGTATGAGGGGGCCCGCGCGCGCGACACCCCGGGTACTACCCTGAGAGACCGAACCACTATCTGCGGCTGATAGTGGCTATGCTCTATGTCTCACAGGGCTCCTTGCCCCGGCGCGTACACCTCTCTCTCGCTCTCTCTCCAAGTGCCGCGCGCCGCCCCAAAGGCGAGAGAGCGAGCGCAACTGCGGAGAGAAACTCCGACGGAAGAGAGGGAAAACAGAGAGGAGAGAGAGAGAGAGAGAGAGCTTATATCGCAAGAACCACCCCCGAGCCATCCCGCGCACTCGCCCGGGTATAAGACCGAACTTGCCTCGTAATTCCTTCGCGAACAGGTGCCGATGCCCGCCGAGTTAGTGCTGATAAACTGCAGACGCCGACGTCGGGAAAACGTTCGAAAAATTAACGAGAAATCAACGCTCTCTCCCGAAACACCTCTCCCTCCCTCCCTCTCGGGCCGCTCGCGTGTGTATGTAACACGCTCCGTAAGAGATCTCTCGCGGCCGGTGTAAAAACGAGCGCGGGGCCTTTACGACGACTTGAACATTCCGGGCGGCGGGAAAAATGGCCGAGATTGACAAAAAGCCGAGAGAGGCCGCGAAAAAGCTCTCGGACTCTCCTGCCATTTTTCCAAATGCGATCGAACTTTCTCGTTAACGCCGCGCAAGTTTTTACGCTACTCTCCGCCTCGGCCGCGGCGGCGGCTGCCTCGAGATTTTGCCGCGCGCGGCCGCGGGAGCCCGAGTGAAAGTTTTATGGAAATCTCCGCGCGGGCCATTACGGTATCATAGTAATTTTGATTCACGTTGTTATAATAATTTCAAAATCGCGCGTCGAATACGTAATTGTTTAGAGGGGGAAGCCTAAGTGAACAATTTTCCGAAAACCCGTTAATTTAATCTAAGAAAATTTAGCCTCGACTTTAAAGTCCCGCGCCGCGCAAAAACGGCCATCTGCAACTTTCTAGGCGAGCGAATAGTCTTCTGAAATATTGCAAATAAATTTTCTCTTTTTGCCGACGGGAGAGAGAGACGGAGCAATCCATCATGGAGAACCGAGCGGCGAATCAATCGATAACCTCTTAATTATGTTTTCAACGGGGCATAATAAAGAGTCAGGATTGATTAGGGCGAGAGCACAATACCGTGACAGGGCGACAAAGCTTTCTCTCCCGAGCGGCGCAATGAAAAACGATTGAGCGCGGAGTTAACGAGGCCCCCCTCTCTCTCGTTTCGCTGCTTTTCCCGCCCCGCTTACGGCCGTCCATTCTTCATTCGACCAATCATCAATTCCTCGCCTACGCGCGCGGCGCTATATATTCTCTCTCTCTGCCCTAATGCGCCTTGATTTCGGCGGATGCGGTGGCCCGAGAGCGAAAGGGTTGCAGAGGGAGAGAGAGAGAGAGCAGCCTCTGGAAAAGCTCACGGCTCGTTGAGCGTCGCCGCGCCGTTGGAGGGTCGGAATTCGCCGGGCGTGAGGCGAGGGTTCCAGAAGCGCGATAATAAAGCAAGCCCGCGATAAAATACATCCTAAGCAGAGCCGTCGTCGACTGGTTTAGCCTCGGGAGGCGGAGAGAGAGCGAGAGAGAGAGAGAGAGAAGAGCACGGGGAGCTTCATGAACTCGATCGCCAACCCTTCTTCTCGGCGCGGCGAAAGAAAAGGGGCGCCGCGGCTCCCTCCTCCGGTCTCTCCGGGCGGCAAAAATTCCTCGGCGCGATTAACACTTTCGGCGCTCGGCCGCAGGAATGCAGCGCATAATTGGGAGAAGCGATCGGCCGCCGCCGCCGCTCCTCCTCCTTCTTCTTTCTCGTTTTATCGGCCCGTTTGCGGAGATACAGCTTCATTTAGAGTGCTTTAATAGCGTTTCACTGTCAATAATTAGGGATATCGCGTGCGCTTAATGCGCCTCGTTTTCGCGTAATATCGCGCGGCGGCGGCGGCCGACGACGAGTCCGGAAAAAGAGGAACAGAACAGAGAGAGAGAGAGAGAGAGAGAGAGAGCCGAGGGAGGAAGGGAGAGGAGACGATAAGTGCAGCGCTCGCGCGAGATAGACGAGCGTCGTAAAGTTTCGCCGGCGCGAGCTGGCTGCCTGGCTCGCTCGAGCGACAAACACTTTGAGAACGAGCGAGGGAGAGAGAGAGAAAGAGAGAGAGAGAGTGAGGGAGAAAGGGGGAGACAAAAACTTACCGCGAAAAGCCCGCCAAGTGCGGAAGAAAAATATAACGATCCGCGGAACGAGGAATAACGCGCGACTTTACTGCGTTCTAAAACTCCCATAAACCTTCGCTACGTCAAACTTTTCAATTCTACCGTTTGGCCGTTCCTCTCTCGTGTTTTTTCCTCCCTCCCGCTCTCTCTCTCTCTCTCTCTGTCTCTCTCTCTCTCTCGTTCGCCTACTCTTTTTTCACTAACATCCGGGACTCGATAAAAGCTGAGATATATTATGGAGAGAAATAGGAGAAAGTGCCGCTTAAAATATATCCTTTAAGGAGCCATTGAAATTTCATTCTGATATTTTGCTTTTCAGGTTAACGATCCATACTTCCTACCGGGTTTATTATGTTTTTTAATTTTAATATAATGCCACTATTTAATACGAGTTTATTGATTTTTTTTTCTATTTTTTTGTAAAGATTGCTTGAGAATATATTCATCAAAATCAAAATAGATCTTGACTTAATTTCCCATCATCAAACATCTTGAAAACTTTGTTAGTCTGGTTTATTACTTTGCGACGAGCCAAGTTTTGAGCACCAGCCATCCCGAGCAAAATTCAAATTCTAACCTTTCGTAAATCATTGAAAATATTTCACGTTGAATAAAAGTAATTTCACCCCTAATTGAAACGAAAATCCGAACGATTTAAATATTCAAAAACCAAAGCAAAGCTGAGATTCCAAACGAAAACAAAAAGAACCCGCTTCCAATTGCATCAAGATTGTGCGCGAAAAATAAAGTAAGCTCTTTCCCGAAAAGCTGCTCAAAGAAGTAGGCTAATGTAATGAGGTCGCGCGAAAAAGGCGCGCGCGGTCGAATAAGCGCGCACTCGTAATACGCAGTGCGGGCTCGCGGAGCCAAAGGTTATACGCGGCGGCTCTCGTTGTCCGCCCGGGAGAGACGGCGCAATGTTTTTCGTATACGTAGACGAGCTTGCACAACTGGGGACCGGCTCCGATAAGCATCTTAATACAGATCAGCGATCCTTTGAGCGTATAATTCGGTTTTCGCCGCGCGGGGACAGCTGTCGCAGTGTCGCGCATCGCCGAGGCGACAGCCCGAGAGAGAATGAGAGAGAGAGAGAGAGAGTCGGTGGACGCACGACAGAGATGACGGCCGATGATGACGTTCCGCGCGTCGCACGCACTTTGATCGCACAGATAGCTTTCGTTAGATCGCAGGGGTGTGACGCGGCACAAAAAAACTCGTTGCGGAATATCGCGGCCAGATATCGCCTTTGGGCTGCGTTTCGCCGGGAGAGTAGACTGACAGATTAGTGGGGAGACGTGATAATTCCTGTTTCATAGGGCAGCTGTCAAACATGCATATTTGTCACCTTGACGAATTCTTCGTCGAGGGCTGACCTTTTTCCGTGGCGCGTTTCTTTCTCTTTTTTTTTCGGGAGTCTCGGATATTTTTCTGCGGTCGAATCAAAGTGTCAGGAGACAGTGAATAATGACAGCCGACACTAATCTCCTTATTAGTTTCTGATAGTATTGGGAATCAGATTTTATATGTTCAAGACAGAAATGTATTTCTTGATGAAAATCGATAGTGAATTAGTTAAAAAAGTTGTTTTTTTCCGAGAATGCTTGTAATAATTTTACAGATTGCAATCAACATTTCAAAATTATATGAAAAATCAGTTTTATGTTTTTACGCGCTGCATGCATAATCTCCATCACAATACAATTTTTACACAAATCTGTCAAAAAAAAATTCTTTTATCTTTATACTTGCGATTCCACCTAGCATCAAAAGTTATCAAAAAAACATATATTTATTCTTTTAAAAATATTACAAAAATTCGAAAATAATCATTTTGTTCATCCATTCAAAACACTTCACGCGCCGAAGTAAATCCCTGAATAATTGATCGCATTACAGCTCGGCGCGTAAACACAGGCGATTCCAAAAACTAAAATTGTAAAGCTCATCAAGAATGCACCCGTCCGGGCTGAATTATTCAGCGGCCTCGTAAAGACAAGTTCACTTCGCATATACAGGCTTCGAACAATTTGACGAATCCCACGCTCCTCGGCTTCTTGAGCTCTCTCTCTCTCTCTCTCCGGCATGTTTCGTCGGCGTGTCTGTCCAAGCGCGAGAAACAAACCTGGGATAGAGAGAAAAAAGGACGGCAAGTGGCCCCCGAGCGCTCGACGTACTTAGGCTAATGCGACACCCGCTAGAGCAACGGCCAGCTAGGCCGGCGTCGCGGCCCATAAGTAGCATAAAAAGCAAAGAGAGAGAAAGAGAGAGAATGCGTTTAGAAGGGCGTGTGATGTATTTGTAAAAAGGTGTCGGGTTGGAACTAAGGAGAGCCGCTTTCGAAAGAGAATGCCCCGAGGGAATTGCGGAGCGGCGGGAGGGAGGCCCGGGCAGGCAACAGATAAAAGAGAATTGTATAAAGCGGGGCGCAGGAGAGAGAGATCGGGGGGGAGCGACTCGATGCCCGTGGGGCACGTGGGAGGTGCGAGCACATAAGAGAGAGAGGGAGCGAACGCTCTCCGTCAGCATTTCGCTGCGCGGAGCAAAGCAGCTTCGCGTCTCTGATCTGTCAAATTTTGTTTCGCGCGATGGGACGAGATATAGCGACACCTCGCTCTGACCTTCCCTCGTCCTAATGCCGCGGCCTCTCCTCTATCTGTCCACGGCCGGCCGCGCTTAGGGATGTTATTACATCTCCCGCAGATATATATGCACATGTGCCGGCTTCGTGTGTCCTCACCTATGCTAATTGCGGATATCGGCCTCGATAGGGCAGCTCCTCGCTTTGCGCACTCCGCGGCGGGGAGCGCGCTTGCGACACGGGGTTCTCTGCGTTCCTCGCGGGCTCAAGTGGCATTTAATAAAAGAAATTGTACGCTTTTCATGCATACGCTTGTTCGCCCGATGCGGGAGCGAGGATTCATTTGAATAATGTGGAGCACCTTCGGGCGGAGAGGGAATGCCGCTCAAGTATCGAAGCGTTTTCGACGTTGGAGTTTACTTTGAGATTTATAAGCGGACCGAGTGTATCTTTGCGCGAGTTTTTCTCTTTTGATGTGTATTAACGGAAACAATTAAATGTTTATTCCGGTTGTTGGGTATTTTTATTATTTCAAACTCTTATTATGTAGATTTTATTTATCTTTGGTTTAGTCAAAGGTTTTTAATAGAATATAGAGTACTGAGTTATCAATAAATTTTTTAATGTTTTTTATAAAATGTATTCTTTTAATTTAAAGCAAAATTTTAATATTCTTTGTTTAGAATAAATTTTGTTTAGAATAAATGCTTAAAAAATATTGTTAAAATGAAAATATATGAGTTAAAGTTCATTCTTTTAGGGTTAATTTATAAGTACTCAACGTTTTTATAATTTGCAGCAATTTTTGACCAAATGAACAAAAAAATTGATGATTTTCCATTCTCTAAATTTTAATGTTTTTGAATTTTAAGTCATTTAAAACTGAAAAGTTGTTCGCAGCGAAATTTTTTGATTACTGTTTTTAAAATTAAAAAATTTAATAATAATTGATTTATTTAAATTTTTTGATGTTTGTAAGTTTTTTGAATTTTAAAAACATAAGATAATTAGAAGATTTGACTGCAAACAATCAGCTGTAAATGACACAAAATACAAAAACATCAAGCTTTGGAGAATGAAAATACATCAGTTTTTTTAAGTTGATGACAGAGCAAAAAGCATAGAATGTCATTTTTTTCTTCGTGGAAAGGGACAAAAGAGTTTAATTTTGATTATATTATATTTTAAATTTAAACTTTATTTAATAAGGGTACTATACATTTCGAGGATATATGACAATTTTAAATTACATTTTGCAATTTTTCGCTGCTACGTGCCGTTCTGATTTTTGTTTGGTTAACTTTTGACTAATAAAAAAAAGAATTTTTTTCCATAGTCTTTTTTCAAATATATAGATTTTCAAATGAATAGTTAAACAAGGAAACTCGATTGAAATTCTGGGTAAAATCCGTGTTCCAATTAAATGAGACTCTCATTGTAAGTAAAACTGAACAAAAGTTAGACTAAACGAAAAAATAATTTTAGCGAGCACGAGTTTGTTGAAATAGTAGTCCCCAAATACCAAGGACCTCGTGCCACCAAGCTCAACAAAATAATCCAATACGCAATGTTTCCTCGAAAGAAATATTAAATTTCAAGGCCTAATTAACTTGGAAAGCAATGGGATGCGTCAGCGGCGGTCCAGTAGCCCATAAACGAAGTTGGACGCGCTCGTCGCCGACGACGACGACGCCAGTAGGACCTTTTGCGTAAAAGACGGAGGCACGGGCGGCGATCCCAATATAAACGAGACAATAGATGATCTCCGACGTGAGAGAATGCGCATGTCGCCCGTAGCGGCAAACAATGCCCGGGCGGCCCGCGCGCGCGCGCGAGCGAGCGAGCGCGTCGTTTCCTTTGCTCGCCGGGATAAAGGATTGCGTCGAGGCGCGAAATTGCACTCGCAGCCGGCCTAATCGCCGCCTTGAATATTAACCAGCCGGTTTAATAAAGTGAAAATAACTCAATACCGGATAGGACGAGAGAGCGAGAGAGAGTGGGAGGGGGGGAGGGGGCAGAGAGCACTGTTTCCGTTGGCGTATATCCTTACGCAGCCGGTGCACCTATATCGATCGCGCGAAGGACCTTGTTGCGAGAGCGAACCGACTGCCAGCGAGCTTTGACACGCGGAGCACGTACACGGGGCAAGGACCGCCGCAAGCTCCTGCCCGTCTACTCTCGCTCTCTTTGCTCTCTCTCTCTCTCTCTCTCTCCCTCGGCTGCTTGCTATTGTGTTTCTTCGAGATATGGATTTTCCAAAAGCGCGTTCCGCCGCCTACTCGCTGCCCGAAAGCTTTGCTTTCTGTTTTTCTCTCTCCGCTCGCTCTCTCCGCTCTCGCGCCCTTTTTATGTACCCTTTGAGCGGAGCTTGCGAATTGCCCCTGATGCCGGCTGCCGGGAATGCGCTGCTCGGGGGTTTTTTCACTCAAAATTCTTGAGCTCTCGGTCCGCCGCGCTTTCGTATTCAAATTTGCATTTACGTCGGTATAATTATTCAGGAAAGAATTGCGATCTCTGTATATTTTTTTTCTCCTTTCCGATGCACGGAAGGAGATCGGGCGCAATTGGTTCTTTGGAAAATAAAAATGAGCTTTGGATTCAGCAGGATTTCTTTTAATCCGAATGATTTTGTTGTTTCTGTAAATTATGTATTCGCAGAAGTATAATAGGTTATAAAGCAATTAATTCAAAGTTTCCGAGTGCTTCAAATTGTATTTAAAATATATGCATGTATATATCAAAACTAAAGTTTCTCAAGTTTCTATTTCGTCTTAAATCGATTAACAATATAAATAGCGAATGTAAATTGGAAAATACAGTAAATGCAATTTATTTTAAATGCTTTCGATAACGGACCGATTTTGAACGTTTCCAAACGTATTTATACGAGAAATAAAAGATTCAGCCCCTTAACAATTATTATTTTTTCACGAGACTCGTCATGATTTAGAACCTGCATCCTCGATGCGAGTATCGATTTCGGTACAATAAATTATCTGAATTAATAATGCAATTGAATTACACCGCTCAGCAAATAAGATATCAATAGTGGATACGGGGCGATGAAAATAAAATAATTATGACAAAGAAGCAGAAAAAATTGGATACAGGGAGAGGTGGCCCCGACGAAGGTTACTAGCGGCTGTATTTACGACTACCTAGCCATAACTATATAGGCCATAAGTCGCCGGAGCAAACGCACACGAGCCGAGCCTCGCCCGTCCGTGTGTCCCTGTTGGGCAATAACGCCCTTCTTCCTAACATAGTGGCACAATATCACCCGGTTCTTTATGCCCCGTGGAAGGGCAAATAGATCACATTGCTGGCTAATAAGCCCGCTGCTTTGACCAGCCCTCCACGCTCGCTTTTTTTTCCCAACTCCGGGGCTCCCTTCGCGGGAGCCGCACGCGGCGGCGGCGGCGGCCACCCCACGGGGCCCTCGGCTCTTTCCCGTTTTCTTGCCAAATTCCAAAGTGCCCGGCGCGTCTATCAATTGTGTTATTGCTGCCTGCAGTGCCGCCTCATTGTCATGGTAATACACTCGGGCAATCGATCCGCCTCATTATGTCACCAGAATCGCCCCGAAAAGCCCCAAAGTCACACGAGACGTTTCGTGCCTCTCTCTCTCTCTCTCTCTCCTTCTGGTTCGCGTTCGCAGTCCCCTTTTTTTCTACCCGCTCTCTTTCTCTGCGAAGCAGTATTCATGGGAAATTGCGAAAATAACAAGAGCGAGACGTCGAGCTCTATTGCCGGCGATAAAGAAAGCGCTGCGCGGCGGACGAGGAGAGAACGCCCGGTTTCGCAATGTTATTAAGGCCTTTTCGAGGATCTAATTGAGATAAAGGGATTCCAGTTTTGCTTCCATATTATGCCCTAATTTTGCTTGTTTTTTCTTTCTTTTTTTTTTTTTATACGCGCCGCCTAGCGCCTTGTTTCAGCGGGAGAGACGATGATCGTCTCTTAATTCTAGATAATTAAATGCCATTATTTCGATTTATTATTATGTTCGAAATTTTTTTCTAACCCCGGCACTCGGCCATTATCCAATTTGATTTGATGATCCCTCGCCGAGGCAAAATAAAGAACCGGCAGCCATTACTAAATTAATTAAATCAAAATAATCCTGCGTGCAATAAGATTATATTTCAACACGCAATAATAAAGCGTCGCTTCACTGCTTGACAGCGCCGCTGGATTTAGACCTTCTTTTTTCGACTTAATTAATGGGCAGATAAAACGAGGCACTTTGGAACGAAACGGCAGCGGCAAATCAGTGGAAATAGCCGAGGAAATAGGATACTTTGATTGGGTTAAGCATCGATTATGGACCGAAAGTATCCCTTAAGTCCGTGGAATCGTGCCGAAACAAGCAAATCCTCCGATCATAAGACCCCGGCGACGATAAGATCTCGGGGCAAAAGAGGGGCAAAAGGGTGACCAAGCAGGAACGATCAACCCCCGAAGAAAAGAGGGAATCGACATTCTCTATGTCGGCAGATCGTGAATGAGTTGCTTGCACGGGGAGGCCGCGGAAAAGGAAAAGCCGCCCCCACCCACCCCAGTAATGCGTTGCGGCGGAGAGGCTCCGCCCGTCTCGATTACCCGTCTAATTATCTGGCGCTGTGCGGAGAGAGCCAATCCTCCCGGAATGGAAACTGCCGCTGTACTTCCCTACTTGGGAATTATTCGCGATCCGGGGACTCTCTCTGCTCTGCCGCCTAACCCTTGCGAAGGTCATTGTAACGTCGTTAGCACCCTTTACCCCGGGAGCCTCTCTCCTCGATCGACTTTGTTGCCCAGGGAGAAAAGCGTCGGCGCAAGCTCCGGTTAGAAGAATAATTAGTAGTTTCACGTGAGCTCATGCGTTATTCATCCGTTTCATCATTTTCTCCTTTTTTTTCTACGTCTGCAGCGCTTCTTTTTATTGACCGAAGCTTGTAAATAAGTGCTTACGTAATAAATTCTGCACCCAACTTCGGGATATCGAATTAGCGATTGACTGCGAGTTCAAGTAACTGTAATCGGTTACCTTGTACGAGTCGGTAAAAAGAAATTACCGCGCGGAATTCCGAAAAATAGTTTCATTAAAATTTGAACTCCGGCGCATTTGAATTTTTACGCTCGCGCAAGAAAAAGAAAATAAAGTATCAAAACAAATGACTTTCCGTTAAACAGAACAATTTTAATAAATCAAACTATTCATTGCCGCGCATATTTTTTTTTAGTGCGATACGCAGAAACTTTTTTATGTATAATAATTATTAATGTCATCTACTTTATGCTCATCTGAATAATGTAAGACAAAGTCGATAAAAAGTCTAAAGAATAATTTTTTTAAACAACGCCTACATTACCGCTAATTAGCCGAGAGGCAAAAACAAACTCATCGGTGAATATAGGAAAAGGTTTCGCAAGCAAACTGTATTCGAATTCTCATGAAAAGCAAAAGACAATCAATAGCGTCTCGTCATTAAAGAGAAACAGTCTCCCCGAAACAGACTGCGATTTAGTTAGCCTCGGCCTTAGTCTTAAATCCCCGTTCACAAGGCTGCTCAAACGAGCTCCGAACTCGCCGAAGTCGCTCTATTTTTGTCGTCCACCGCCGTTCGGCCGTCCGAGCCCGAGGCGTGCGCGCCGTTGTGGAAGGGCCCTAAGAGCAGGGACAGAGGTAACGACGGGTGACGGAGAGGAAACGTGCAGGACGAACTGCCTTTCGTGGCTCGCATACTGATTGGCCTTTCCGTATACTATCGAAAGGGATCTGACGATCTCCTGCCTGGTCCTTCTCTGCTTCTCTCTCCATCTCTCTCTCTCGGCTGGCAGCCCGTACAAACTTTGTCGCTTTCGCCTTAGAGCGAATTTCTCCGATAAAGGGGGCCAGACAGAGACGGAGAAGGAAAAACAAGCAAGAATACCGAGCACAACAATCGAGAGACGAAAATTGCCTCCTTTTTTACACGCTTCACCGAAATTCCTTATTCAAAGTTCCGATCATCGCCGGGAGATCGGCATTCGATCGGGGAGGACCCGCGAGACGAGCGCACGAACCGTCCTCTCTCGATCATTGATTTATTTTCGGCCGGCTGTAGTGAGTTGTTCCGCGACTCTGCCCGGATTCTGTGCGCAAACTCTAACCAGCACTGCGATCACGCAGATTTAACGTGTCGCGTGATTTCGATATAGGAGGTGAGTTCGAAGAATCTACTTTGTCCCTCGCGCTTTTGAGCACGTTGTCGCTTTGAAAATTCGAAATTGCTCTCTCTGTCAAAGCGATTCTCGGTATTTCGAATTTTTCGAAAAACACGCCGCCTCATTGAAAATGACAAATTGGCCCTCGTTGTCCAAAGTTTCTCAGTACAAATCAAGTGATTATCTCTCGCGGCGGTGTATAAAGCGCATGCATCGTCGCAAACTGGGACCCAATCTGTAATTTCGATCCCCGCGAAAGAATGCGCCTCTCTTAGCCCGCAAACAGGTCTTTCCCGATTTTTTATTTTTTCGGGCGCACACTAACCCTCCTACGAGACGGCGGCGGCAGGCCGGTATAGTAGCCGAAAGAAAAAAATGGAAGATCGCGTGCACCGGTGGTGCGCTATTTGGACAATTAGCTTCTTTGAAAGGGGCCGAGTGCAAGGAGAGAGAGGCCGAAAAAAAGTATAGAGAGACTGCCAGTTGGAATAAACGCCGGTAGCGCCCGGAGCCATGTACAGGCCCGAGAGTGGACGGGGAGATAGATGCAGAGAAGATGCAGGCCGGGGCGCTAAAGAACTGCAGGGTCAGAGAGAGAGAGAGTTTTCTTCGAGAGCGCACTTGGCTCTATGCGCTAAGTGGGTACCCACTCGTGAATTGCTCGCTCTCTCTGTCTCCCTCTCGCTCTCTAACCCCCCGTCCATCGTTCCACTCGCTGGATCATCGTCGTTCGACGAAAATTTCATCATTATGATTGCTTATGATGTAAATGATGCCCCGCGGCAGCAATTGTTTCCAGTAGAACGACCCACTGAGCCTATATAGAAGGCTGCCGTTGCCGATCACTGAGCCGCCGCCGGCGGCGGTGCTCCCCGACCCAAAGCCCGACGGTCAGCTCCCGCGCTCTCTGCTTTTCTTCCAGATATCCGCTCGTTTTTGCCGCTCGTATTGCTCTCGAAGGCGCCTCGAACGTTTGATCGCAAAAAGTCGCGAAATTGATTTAAAAACTCGAAAATTATTGTAATCCCCCGATGAGATTGCTTTGCACTTCTGGTGAAAAAAAGAAGAGAAAAAAGGTGTACGACGCTCTCTCCGTACGCCGGCGAGCACTTTTCGCCAATGTTTACCGTAGGAGAAAATGATTCTAAATGTATATAATTATTATATAAGCGTAACGGCATTTTAACATTGAAACAATAGCCTCGGCCGAGAAAGACTGTGTTTAAGCGCAATAGTGAAAAAGGAATATAATGCCCGAAGATGTAGGCTGGCCTGCTGCTCTCTCGAGAAGCGGCGGCGCGGGGAATGAGAGCGAAAGACGGGAATCCGGCTTTCAGAAAAAGTTATGCATTATCGCCGACTCGCTCATCCCCGAAATTCTCCATAAAAGTGTAGGAAGGTATCGCTTACGCGCGCCGAGCTAAAGACACCCCCCGAGGGTCCCAGTGGTCCCGGATAATTTGCCCGGGCCTTTTTTACGAGCGCAATTTCGAAATCTACAGCAAAAAGCAAACTATATTTAGGCTCCTCCTTCCCTCTTCGCTGCGCCTATTCTCTCTCTCTCTTTCTCTCTCGTTACGTGTATAGGCCTGCCGTTCCTTAGAAAAATGAGGAAAAAATCGGCAAAAAATCATCTCTCTTTCTCTCCTAGATGCGGGGGTAGAAAGTTTATATGCGCATGCTCCTCGCATCTAGCAGGTATACAGCTGGACACTCGACCGAGCCATTATAGCAATTTCGAGAGCTCGCTGGACTCTCTAGCCACGTCGCTGCGTAAGCGCGACGGTGGAGGGGGGGGGGGCTTAATTTCATTAGGGATAAAGATCGTCATTATTTTCTCAACGACCCGCCCGAAAATTGCAGCCCGCGAGCTGCTCCTCTTCCTTGAAAATAACGTCCAAGGTTCCCGAACCTGACGGATTTGATATATCGAGCCGCTCTCGAGTGAGCGCTGAAATTCCGCAGGATATTGCAGCGCTAATTATCTAAGGCTCCTCTTTCTCGGAATCGGTAAACGATCTCTGCACCGCGAAGAGAGCTCCTTCGGCAGAGCATTTAATACACCGATCCGAGGCTAAAAATCTCCACTCGGAACGAGACGCCTTCACTCCTCGTTACCAATATCCATCCGCCGTCTCTCTTCGCCTCGAGAAGAAGCAGAGGGGAATCGGCAGAGGTAATAATAATAACAATGTCGCGAGTCCGCGGAGATCGGCGGCGCATCGCGCATCCGGTTGTGCCCGCCGCGCAGCGAGGAGCCGACGATGCGAGCGACGGCTCTCCGCCGAGCGATAAATCGGCTATCGATCTGGCGTCACGTAACTCACGTACCGGGAGCCGGCCGCTCGACAGCCAAGTTTTTCTACTGCGTCCCGGGCTCGCGCGCGCGGAGGGACGAGAGGGAAAAGAGAAAAGAAGCCTGAAACGATCGGAGGAATCCTCGACGGACTGATCAGCCTCGCCGATGCCCGAGGAGGAGACCACGACGACGACGACGACGACGACGACAACGGAGAGACTTGTCGCTCTCGCGCGCGGGAAAGTAGCCGCGAGTAGAAACTCGGTGTGTGCAGGACCTCCGCAGGCATTCCTGCGCCCGATTTTTATCGAATCGCCGATGACGCGCGCATGACGCAGAGAGCGAGAAAGCGGCAGCTCCCCCGGCCCCGTAATATTTCACTCCATTGTTCGCGGCATTGTCTCCTTATTAAACGAGCCGCTTTTATTGCGCACAAGCGCGTCGCGCCGTTTCGGGCAGCCTTTTTCGCTCCTTTGCATAAACCTCGCGACGATGATCCTCGCCTGGCTTTCTTTATAAAACCTGCACGGTCTAAGTTTTTTTAATTGACGGTTTTCCGCCGGTTTTCGATGGAATCGTGCCGCCGCGGACCGAGAGCGGGTATAAAGACATTTATGCGAAGGAGGGAGTGAGAAAGAAAGTGAGCTCTACCGGTCGGGTATCTCGTATTACTTATATTACCTATCAGGCGGCCAATCTGCGCCGCTCTCGATCGCGCAGGTACACCAGGACTAATTGTTGTCTCTAATTGACAAAGTTCTCAGGCCTTAAAGCTTAAGCTAACTTGTATTAAGTCGTCCGGGATAGCTTTTTTCTCTGTATAAATTGACGACCGCGTAAGAAAAATAAAAGCGACCGCGCATTCTTCGCTAAAACGCTTAATGACAAAGTAATTAACGCGGGAGAAAAGCCCACGTAGTTCTCACTAACCGCTGCACTTCGGGGAACTGTGCTTCTTTTCAATAACCTAGAATGGAGGCACTTTTGTACCGGCGATGTTTTATTTTTTTTTTTTTTGTTTTATTTTACTTTGCGTGTCGTCGCTCGCAGAAATAACGCCTTAAAAAAGTTAAATGCTTTTGCGAATTATCTACTTCGTTCTCGAAAGCCGGATTCTCGAGTAATTAAATTGTAATATCAATTTAAACATTAAATTCACTTAAACATAATTTCTTTATCTGTGCATATATTATCGTTGCGACTACTTGAACGATTGTTTATTTCAGCTGCTTTAGGACGACGAGAATTAAAATATTCCATTATGCTGTGCGTGTTGAAAAAAAAAAATACGACTCTTCTAATTTATTAGATCGACAACAGGTGTGTTTTAATTACGTCCGCGGAATCTAGTTTAGAATAATAAACCAGCAAAATTTAATCAATAACGAAAGCGGCGCAGCCGACCGAACCGTTCGACTGCAAAGGTGTAAGAACGCAGAAATAAAGTTGTTATTCCTCCCAGCGTGCCCCAGAGTCTCCGAGAACACTCGAGCAAAACTGCGCGAGCGCACGCACGTTGCTTGCCGCTGCTCTCGGCCAGAAATGAGCAGAGATTAGACTCGCGCGGGGCCGCCGGTCGCTGCAAGCGACAGCTGTCAAATGAATGTTGAAAAAAAAAAAAAAAATGCGCTAGCCGAGCGAATTTCGAGTGGAACGGAAACTCTTGGGGTCGCGCGCTCGCCCCCATTCCGGTCGCGCGGCGAATACGTATATATATGTATATATATATCCCGGGAGCCTGCCTCCGGCGGGCCTGGAGTTCGCGCGATTTTCCAGAGTTTCGAGTTCTGGAGCCTCGCGCGTATGCCACCCCATATACATACATAGAGAGAGAGCGGAGAGCGGGCCGCCCGATCGATAAGTCATCGTTGACGGCTTGCCGGAACGAATTCTGCTGACGCCCCATCAGCGCCAGAACAAAGCGAATTGCGACGCCTCTCCAAAGTAAATGTCTCGATTTTGCGCGGCGGCGCTCCTCTTTTTTTTTTTTTTTGTTGCGAATTCAACTCTTTGCCGCAGTAAACGTCACTCCGTAGCCGAGCCTTTTAGCGAAAGTATTGAGACAATTAGTGCAGAAATGCGAGAGGTATATATATATATACGCGCAGCCGGAGAGCTGTCGTGGGCGCATTGTTATCTCCGAGGCGTTTCCAATCGATTCTCCGTCATGTTAATTTTTCACGCGCCTTTGATCGAGCGAGAGGAGTCTCCCTCTCTCTCTCTTGCACAACAAAGCTCGGGAGATAATGGAACGGAGTCGCGCGCGGAGTCGGCGGCGTGGGTGGGTGGCGAGAGAGAGATGCTCCCTCCCTTTGTGGCCGCCGCTCTGCGGCCGCCGCCGTGGCCCGAGGGCAGGGCAAGAAAATTTTCAGGGGTGGATTTCGCGCGTCAATGGCTTATTAAGAAGCACTTGTTTAAAGGCACCCTCATCGAGGCCTCGAGCCAATCGGAACCGCACTGGAAATATAAATGGATGAGAGAGAGAGAGAGAGAGAGAGAGAGAGAGACGGGGCGAAGCACCCTTTGCGGCACGTCGTGTCGCTGTAATTGAAGTTATTGCAATATTGTGTCCTGTCAGGCCGTCTGTCCGTGCCGCGAGGCGGCCGTGGCGCGCGGCCGAGCGCGTCAACTTTGCGGGATTGTGTAACGTGCCACGCCCGCTTTAATCCCGCTGTCACGAGCTAATACGACCAAATATAGAACAGCGCCCGATTGCCGTGATTGCGCGCCCCCAATATTTCGCCTCTCTCTCTCCCTTTACTTCGTCTTTTGTATTTCTGGCCGGGGCGATTCGCGGCCGAGCTTACTTCGTTTACATGCTGTAATTTAGCGAGGTGTAATTCCGCGACGTGGCGTTGGCAATCAGTAACTTTAACTCGCTCGAAACTGATTCCGGACAAATTTTGCGTGTTTTTACATTTACAACTCGAATGTGACGCATTAATCCGAAATTCGGAAATGCCTTTATTTTACCAAACAGAACTTTGTTCGTTAATTGAAAAATGGAAGAACGTATTCTTCTTACATCCATCGAGTACTAATTCCTCGTATCATCGCTGTACAGCAGAGACACGGTAGTTCCGAAATTTCGGCGTGAATTTTCGAATGGGTTTCATTACGGAAGAAAAGCGGCACGTCGGAAGCAAAGAAAAGAGACGGGGGCCGAAAGAGGGAGGAAGAAGATATAGAGGGCAGGGAGAGAGAGTTCCCTTTTGTCCGACCAAGTATCCATACCATTCCCGCTAATGTATGCACCGAGTTTCTCGGCGATGACTCCGGCACTCCTATATAGGAGAGAGAGAGAGAGCCCCACGGAAAGGAGAGCCGGCGAGGGAGACCCCTTACCGTTCGTTCGGCTTTATTGAATTTTGGGACCGTTCGAGGGAGGCTGCGCGCGAGGATATAAAGAACAAGAGAAATAGAGAGAGAGAGAGAAAGGCTGCAAAAGAACGAGAGCGCGGGCAGGAGGATGTATATATATATAGATGGAGGAGTCGAAGCTTGCGTTGAGAGACGCTGCCAATCAAAATTAATTCGCGTCCCTCTCTATTGCTTTTTACGATATAACTGCGGTTTGTTAGCCGTCATTCATGCGGCAGATTCAATTTTTCGCGCGTCATGTTGCCACTACCTTTTTTCTTTTTTTTTGCTTCTTTTGGCTTTTTTGTTTCCTTTGGCCCGGATTTCGCTTGTTTTATGTGATGAGTTTAAACAAAAAATATCGCCTATTTTTTAACAAATATAAATCTGCTTCTTTTTTTTTATTTTACTATCGGTTTCTCTTTATTCTTTATTCTTTATTAATACCGTATAGTTATTTACTTCGGAATTTTAAAGGATTCGAAACTTTTGAAGATTTTCTTTTTAGCAGCTTTACGAGCGTATAAATTTAAAAGATTCTTATATAAATTGTTTTTCTTAAAAATTTTTAATAAAATAGTAAATCATTCCTTTGGCGGGACGCGAAGACCTCGCAATTGTAAGAGAAACAACTTGTCGAATCACTGCTAACCTTAAACAAATCACCGTTTACACAATCTGTCAATTTGCGCTGTTTAAAATTTCGCTCGGTGCGCAACTGGCTTTAAATTTCCATAATTTGTCATTTTAGGCGGCGGAAAGGAGGCGAACGCCGCGATGATTCCGCGAGAAAACGACAATAGGAAGGCATAAATCGCCGGGTGAAATAACGTCTGTTATTAAGGGAAAAGAGAGTTATCAATTTTGCAGTCCATAAATCGAGGCTCGCATCGGGCGAAGCCGCGCGCGCGCGCGGCGATAAAGTATGTGTGTCATTGGCACGGGAGAAAGAAAAACAGGTGGAGCGAAATCTCGTGCATTACAAGCTTCAGGGGCCCCCGTCTATTCGGATGTCGAAGTGGTTGTTGCTATTCAACTGGTTATGGATGGCGCGATAAAGCACGCGGCCCGCTGCTGCCGGCTCCTCTCTCTCTCCCTCCACCTCGGAGCACCTCGAGATACGACCAATTAGCTCGTGTGCCAAGTAACGTTTCTGATCGGCTCCGCGGAGAGAGAGAGAGAGAGAGAGGGAGAGAGAGAGCCAGCCGAAGGACGGGCAAACGACGTTTTAAGCCGACGCGTTTCGAGGGCGAGCGCAAAAAAGGCAAACGCGCGCGTACATAACTCAGATTCTTGGCTCTGGATTCACGGGGTGTTAGTGCGCTGAAATATTTTCGCCGAGCGTGACTTACGATAACCTGCCACAACGTGAAATATGCGCTTCCGGCAATGTTATATGCCTCTGCGCCCATAAGAGAGACGCAGAAAGAGAGATAGAGAGAGAGAGAGAGAGAGAGAGAGGAGGCAGCTACGGCCGTCGCTTCTTTTTCACATTCGTCAGGTTCTACTGACGCGCTCTCGTGTGCCGGCGGATCCGAGGCGAAAAACTTGTAAATACTCTTTAAAGACGACAATTCCAAAGGACTTGCGCAAATAAACCTTCTTTTAAATTCCTCCTTCGGGTAATGCATTGCTTCCTAATATTTCAAACACTTTACTTGAAATACAACTTTCTTAGTTAGAAATCTGATAATAAATTAGTTACAAAAATCGTTCTCAAATTTTGATTGTTAGTTACAACTGTTGTGAATGCGTAGAAATACACACAACAGCGAAGCGTTTTAAGGGATAGCGCCACCTACTTATTCTAAATAAACTAATTGACTGCCTAAGCCGTCGTGCGCCCTTCCCGCTCAGTCCGCGCTGCGCTAACGTAGCGATAACTTGTACCTTCCGTACCACCGTTGTATACTACTCAATCTCTTATAATAAATATATAATATAAGATTATTCAACCTGTGCATTTCATTATTTGTTTGATACGACACTTAAAATAACAACAACATTGATAATCTATTACTTAATTCTCAGGTTACTTTTGTCTAGATTTCATTTTATTAAAATTCTACACTTGCAAAATAAAAATACCACCTTCCCTGACGCCTTACGATAATAGTATAAAAAATAAGAACGTACCTACATTCCCGACGATGGGTTACGGCGCCCTGCGATCTTCTTCGGCCCCGTCCCAAATTCAAAACTCCACTCGCGACTGCAGCGCTGCTTTAGCGTTCGAGCGCCCCCTACTCGAAGCTTCCTCAGCTCCGAGCCGAGCTGCTCTCGTTCAGCGACGCGCGAGTTCCATAAGCTGTCTGCGCCGCTGCGGGCTGTGTACCGCGGGAGTATGGAAAGTAGCTACACCCCTGCCGTCGCCCGCCGGCTGCCCCCCCCCCCTCCTCGGGCAGCGCGGGAAACGGCGCACTTTGCCGCCCCTCTCGCAGCTGCCTCCCCCGCTTTCTTTCTCTCTCTCTCTCTCTCTCTCCAGGAGCAGCTCCTCGGCTGAGCTTTCGCGCCAGGAGCGTACGTATCTACTCTCGTGAATTACTTTTATGTCTTTGGCCTAGGGATTAGCGAGGCACTCTCTCTCACTCTCTCTGTTACGGCTTGACCGAGCCACCCCGAGAGCGAGCGAGAGAGAGAGAGAGCGGGAGCGAGTTTATTTTCTTTATCTGCTGGCGCGATGCTCTCTCGTTTAATGAGAGTCGAGAGAATTTGTCGCGAGTAGTTGTTTTTCGGCAATTGAATGGAGGGACGAGTAAGCCCGGGTATTAAATATTGCCCCCGAGAAAGTCGCGCTCTAAGTCAGTCGAGTTTATGCGTCTTTCCAGAATATACGTATATTCTACTTATTTTAAAAGGGATGTAAGTAGATTAGGACCGGCTAGTCTTATCAGACGGCCGACTCAACTTTAAGCAGTAGATTTTATTTAATGCTAATTTCGCCTTACTTTTTAGCAGGCAAGACCGTTTTTATTACTGTCATGTATTAACATAATTTTCTTCTCGCGGAGAGACATTTTTCTTAAATGATTTAGTTTTTCTTTTTAAAAACGTTATTATTTATGCACTTTCCGTATTACGTTAACGAAACGTAAATATGTTCAAACAGCATTTTCGCCACTCCTCGCAGTTAACTGTATGTTAATTGTCAGATCAGACTGCCATTTATTCTTTCAGGTATTCGCGCAGGTAGTAATTCAAGACAATACATAAATTATACATTTATCTGTCTAATCATAAGGAATCAAATCTGCTTATTAACGAGCTCGAGCGTATTTACAGAGGTTCATAATTCAATTCAAAGTGGTTTCTACTAAAATAGCAAGTGTAAGCACTAAAAAATAGATGCATTATTTATACGCGCGACTATTCTCAATCGCTCAATCATTTGTAAATTTATAAGCGTCTACTCTTCTTCCTGGCAATTCCCAATGCACACATCTCCGCAAAGATCGCGCTCCGATGCGAAAAGAACAGGGAACGTTAAGAAATCCGCTAAATAATTAGCGAAATTACCGTCCGCCTCGGTTGTGGAAACGAGTGAGAGATCCGCAGTGGTCTCGGGATAAAATTGATTCATTCATTTATGCAAATCCCGCCGGCAGCCGAGAGAGAGAGAGATAAGTGGTTGAAAACATTTATCAAAAGGGCGTGATGATTACAATAATCAGTCGCCGGGGCTCGGTGAGTTTTTCGACTTTCACGGTGATTAATGCCGACTCGGAAAGTAGATGCACGCCAGTCGTTCGCCGGGGTATATAGGTTGGCGTGACGATTAGCTCTCTCGGCCAGATCTCGTGATGTGAGACACGTGCCTCAATCAAAACACACAAGCAGAAGCCTCCGAAAGAAGAACGGCGTGGAGGAAGAGAGAGAGTGAGACTGCGCGCGCACGCCAATGTAATCTATTATAATGGCGACGCTCCGTCTCTTTTGCATTCTTGGCTACCGCGTTTGAATACATTACGCGCCGAACGGCGCAAGCTTTCCGGCTCTATGTATATATAACTGTCCCGGGCGCGCGTTCTTCTCCAGATCTATCATCGCCTCTTTATTAATCTTTCGGGGAAATTTTCAGGAGAGCCGATCGAGAGCCGCCAAGATCTGTTTATTTTGCCTTCGTTATTAGTTTGATCCTTATCTCTTTTTTTCCTTCACAATGAATTATTGATGAGCGGTGTATTTTAAATGTTTTATTTATTATGTGCCTTGAATGAACTATTAAAATCGCATTAAGCACCGATACGCTAAATATTAATGAGTCGCATCGAGTGGCTGCCTGCCTTTTTTCTCGCTCCATTCAGAGGAAAACGCTGAAATTTAGAAGAATCAACGACTGTTGTCAATGAGAATGTCGCCGATTAGCATATGAATGCAGCCTCTCTCTTAAATAACTCGCAAATTACTCTTTTTTCTTTCTACCCGCAGCTCCCAAGCGTTTCCCTAATTGATTGACCGCTCGAAGACTCTAAATTAAGAAATCTTCTCTAAAATTAATCACGCATCTCATCAGACGCAATTCGCCCCCCGACGCCTTCAATTCGCGCGTTCTCCTTTCGGGCAGGTGCCTCTCTCTGGGTTAATTTGATTTATTTCCGTCTCCGGAGCCCGAGATTCGCATCGTAGGACGGGGGCGACTTTTCGAACAAAAGGAAAGAAAAAGAAAAAAATGGCGAACGAAAGCAATTGTTTTATCGGGCCCAGTGCGGCGGCGGCGGCGGTGGCTGAATGCTCCGGGGTTCAAGCTCTCTTTGTTTGCTCTCGGCGGCGAGATCCTCGGGGCCGTTCCCCCGGAGGTGTACATCCTCGTCTTGCATGGTCATTGTATATAAAATCACTCGGCGGCGTTCTTTTTTTCGCCATACTCGGTAGCACTATCCTGTGCACCGATATCCTCATTATTCCAGGTTCGCAGTGTGCCGCGCGCGCGGGGCCCCCCTTCTATCTCTCTCTCTCTCTCTCCCTCTGCAGCGCTAGAGAAAACGGCGGAGGAGGAGGAGATGCTTATTAGCAATTGTAATGCACAATCGCGGAATGCAGGGGAACCGGCGATGCCTTGATACGGCGACGCCGGTACACGTGTTCCTTCTAACACGATTCTCGAATCTCGAGCCACGAGAGAGAGAGAGAGAGAGAGAGAGAGAGAGAGAGGCGACGAGAGCGCACGCCCCGAGTTTAATCGATGTTCCTCCGCCTATCTCGGATTCTTCGAATATTAAGTCAACCGAGCAATTAGTCAACCTATACACTAAATCGAGAGATCGAAATTCGCTCGAGAGCTCGAGAGCTGGTCTGACTAAGGCGACTCCCGCCTTTGCTCGAGCTATTGTTGCGTGAAAATGGGGTAACCTTCGTGGGGCTATCCGGCTATAATTAGCCGGCTATTAAACCACCTGCATACGTATGAGAAAAAGGCCAATCATTTTTAAGCGAACGCTCGTTTTACGACTGAAAAAAGAAAACGGGCAAAGCGATATTGGAAATCCGTCTCGAATCAAGCGCGAAACTGCGGCCGAGAAAGCGACGATTCAAGGAAACAAGCCTCTCCCTATCAACGCGCGCACTCCTCGTAAGCAGTTCGACGTTCCATCGCCTTTCGGCGTTTGATCGTCATAAACGGTCCGCGCTGCAGACGTGTGCAAGTCATTCCAGTAGCAGCGGCAACAGCAGCGGCGTACAGTGCCGGCACTTGGCGCTCTCGGATGTATCAGCGCGTAGCATCTAACGCAAGCAGCGGCAGGCGGTTAGAGAGCAGCGCGGTAGGCCTGTTAAAAGGCCCTATCGGCATCGGCTATCGCGCCACTTACCGGCCGGCCACTTATAGGGCACGTGAAAAACCGATTCGCGGAATATAATATTTCAAAAGGCCGCGCAATTCCTCGCCGCCTGTATATGAAAGCGACAATAACCCGCCGCCGACTCCGCGAGAGAGAGAGAGAGAAGTGGTATAAGGAAATATCATCTTCGCGGTTCGCCGTGTTTCGCCGCGTCGGGATAGATTTTATCATTTTCGGTGGGAGCAGCAGCGCGCGCGGCTAATATTTTACGGCGGGCTTTTACGTAACCGCGGCCGTTTTTTAATATTTAAATGCCCCATTCGATTCAGAGCGACTCGCCGCGAAAAATTTGACTTCTTAAAAAAGCGCGGCGCGCGAAAAGTTCCGAAGCCGCTCTCACGTGGATGTATATAATATAAGACTTATTGCAGAAAATTCGCCGATGCTTCGAGGTAGATACGAGATTTTTTAATTTTATTTGCGCAAATAAGAAAAAAAAAACACCGCAGTGTCGGTTACGTGAGAAACGGTCTTTATAAAATATCTCTCGGCAGGATCACACTCGAGGAAAAACTGCGAATGTCTTTTTCAGCCGAAACCGTTTGCGCGTCGATGCCGTTTTCATCGAGCCTTTAATTGCCCCCGCCGGTGCTGCTATATCGCAATTAAGAGGAATCGGCATTTTAAGTGCAACAATAACCGTTAGTTGTTTAAATTGTAAAGGAGGCCCCGGCTAATTAAATAATTTAACGTATAAGACCCATTCAATAAAAGTTTAAATTCCCGATTGAAATATGCGCATACCAGACGTGCCGGATTAATTGTTTTAATGGGCCGACGTCTTGTGCCTCCGTGAGCCATTAAAAGCCGCAATAACAATATAGAACGCGAACAGGTTCTGCTAATGTTCGCCGCGCGCGCGGCGAGGCGGTAGCACACACATTCGATTCCATTACGGAAAGGGTTGACGAGATGAAACGCTCTCACGAGACTACATAAATAGCATCCCCGACTGCCGCCGCCGTCGCTAAGGATAATTGTCTTTTCCATTACGCGAAATTCCCCCGAAATTAGCGCGAGGAGCCTCAAAGGGAAAATTTTGCCGGGCCTCGCAAAAAAAATCCGCGGCGAACCTCAAAGGCCGCGTTAAAAAAAGAGAGAGAGCAAACAGAATTTTCCATCGGACGTCGCTTGCGAGAGGCAATTTTCCGCCCCCCTCGGCGGTGGCTTGACGCCGCCTGACTTTTGATGTCAGCCGGCGTCATCGTCGTAGGCGCGTGTGTCGGACGCCGCTCTCTCTCTCTCTCTTCCCCCTCGCAGCAGCAGCCCGATCTTTCAGCGACGTTAACCCGAAGTGAATGGACCTCGCGCGTCGGCGCGGGGGTTACGTTTTAACTCCGGGGTGACTTAGCCGGAGCGTTATCTATTTTGACAGCGCGGGCAGGCCGCGGTCTGTCGGGCTGCGCCGCAGCTCGCCCCCTTCCCCTCTTCTGGGTAATTGCGTTTTAACTATACGCTCTCTTTGCAACTCGTTTTTCCTTCCAGCGCGGCCTTCCTCCTCCGCCCCTCGTATCGATTGCTGCGGATATAGGAAATAAAAAGGGCCAAAGTTTGCCTCTTACGGCGTTTATGCAAATTCGAGCTTTATCGATTTTTTAATCTTTTTCTTGGGGTTTTTTATATTGTCCGGCCCGCCGGACTTTGGATGATTCATTACGGTAGTCCGTCGGGTTTTTACGCCGATTGAGAGCGAAATTTGAGTGCAAAAGGCGCGGAATCAGCGATTTTGCCGCGCTTTTAAAATTTGCAATCGTCATCTTTAATATCAATATGGCTTCAATCTGCGGAACGGATAGGCGGCGGCTCTCAATTTACTTGATGGAACACCGAACTCCCGTCTGCTGTAATTAAAATAACGGGCCGCGAATTTTCCCTCGGCGATCGATCGAACGGGTTCATAAAATCAGTGGATTCCAGTTATACTAATAACAATAAACTAATCGAATAAGACCAAGAGAGTCGTCTTAACGGAATCGAATATTGCGAGTCACCCAGGCATTCGAACATTCCTAGTTTCTAAAACTCACGCATACTTAGAAAAAAAATAGTAATCCTCCAACTTTTTCACGGAGTGACGGGGGCAAAAAGTGCATATCGGAAGAAATAGCCCGAGTCCCACGAAAGAAAAGGAAAAGATACGGCGTCAGCCGTGGCGTCGGCGTTGGTTAATATCGTTGCCCGGCGCGACGCAAGTGTCCGTTAAGCTAAGCGGATCCTCGATAATCCGGATTACGTATTTGCCCTGCCATCTCGATATCCCGCGAGCTCGCACGCTATACGTACACCCGGCCGACGTACACTTGCCCGTCCGCAAACATTGAACTCCCGCCGCTCTCGCCTCTTTTACCAGCGCGGCTCTTGAAACATCAGACGTCAATTTCGCTCGCTAATCGTCCTCCCGGAAAACGCAGTCGCCGTATATGCGCTAATTGCTCGCGCGATCGCGCGCGGGAAAGACTCTCCGAACTCGCGGGCAGATCGACGCGATAAAAGCGCCGGCCGTCTAAATCCATTCGGCGGCGTTTAACGGCAGGTGTTGCGAGCTTAACTGTCCTTTCTAGTTTACCGGGTCTCTCGCGCGTAAATTACGGAATGCCGGAGCAGTGCTTAATCCAGCGCCCTCGAAACACTAACTTCCTTGCGCCTCTCTCGTCCTCCCCGGGGCCAATCAGCCGCTAATTTACGCAGCGGGGCGGCGGTTAAAAATTGCTACGGAAAAATAATAATATAACATGCGCGACTGGAAAAGCGCTACTCTTCGCCGCGGCTCTCCGGGGTATATAATATAGGCTGCTCGCTGCTCCGCGCGACATTTCGCGGATCGATACAGGCGTGTGCCTCGTCGCGGCTGTAGCCGATCTTTAAACGCTGCCATTAGCGATTGCGTGCGCGCCTCGCGCCGAGGGAGGGCGCGGGGGGAGGGAGGGAGAGAGAGACGGGGGTCGCGCGATCAAATGAATATGATGAAAGAGTGGCGGCATTAGGAGAACGTGCCGTGCATACTGATTTGCGGCTGATTGATTGGACCCCTTTACCCGCCACCCGACACAAAGCTGCACCCGCCACCCTCTCTCTCTCTCTCTCTCTCTCTCGCCCGCGAGCTCGGAGAGAGAGGTGGAAGCGGGCCGGGCAAACCTCGTTGCGATATTATCAAGCGTTCCATTGTTGTCGCGCGCCCCGCTTCTATACGCCCCGCACTCACCACCGGCCGCGCGTCGTCTCTCCGTGTAAGTGCGCGCTCTGCGAGTGCCGCGGTGTGGTGGCGGTGTGCGCGCGCGCGCGCGAGAAAGAGAGACCGAACGCGAATTTCACAGGTTTCCGGAGGCAAGATCAAGATATGTTTACATTCACTTTGTAACTTGGTAATGGCGGAATAAGAACAATGCAAAGAGCAAAAAAAGCAAGGAGACACACACACAGAGACACACACACACGCGCGGCACTCGCGAAAACGGTAGATTTTAAGGCGATACCTCTCTCTCTCTCTGTTTTTCTCTCTGCTTTCGCGCTCTGTCGCGCTCGCCGCCGTTGCGGAGGGGTACGACTCCTCGGAAAGCGATACGCGAACCAAGAGCTCGAGAAGCGCGCGGGGCTTTTTCTGGCTTTGCATTTTCGATTCGCGCTTTCTTGCCGGCTCTCCGACCCTTTTCTTGCCGCCTGCTTTCCGCGCGCAGAGCACTTTTCCTCTTTCTTATATACGCGCTTCTTTTTTTTTAACCCCCCCGAGCCTGAACGCACGTCGCACATGCTGTGGAATTTATTCCCACAGATATCCGAGTGCACGGCTCCGTGCGCGCACGTCGCACACTTTTCAATTCGCGGCGGGGCTCTTTTCCTTTTTTTCAGGGGTGACGTCCGCAATTAAAACCTGATTCAAACCAAGTTTTCCCGCGGCGATAAATATTTAGCGCGCAAATACATTTTCGCGAAAGGCTCTTGATTCGGAGACGGACAAGCGAGAAAGAGGAAAAAAGAGAGGAGAGAGAGAGCGTTTGGGAAATAGCGCAGGCGCCAAGCGGAATGACGCGTAATCGCTTCTGATGCGCCAATGACGCGAAGAGCGAGAGAGGCGAAAGAGACGCGCAGCTGCGGCGGAGAGAAAGAGCGCAAAAGAGGAGAGAGGCCGGAGCATTGGTTTGTTCCGCTGTTTGAAAAGCGAACGAGCGCCGCGCGCGCGCGGGCGACTCGCTCGACTGTAACGTAATTGTTTCTGATGCGGTAATTTTACAGTGTCGTGCGTACAGCTCCATTCGTCCGTCTCTCGGGCCGGAGTGCCGGCCGAAGTGTCGTGATAACCGCTCGTTTTTTCTGCCCGCTTTGACAGGCCTCCAATCAGGAGCCCATCTTCCGCCGCCGCCGCCGTCTGTCCGGGCGGGGAGAGAAAAAAGCGCGGGAGAAGAAGCGTCCCTGCGAGTTCCCGGGGCATCAATTAGAAAAACGATCACACACCGCCCGAGATTCGCGAGAGATCCGCCACTCAAAACCGGGGCGGTTTTGAACGTCCAATCTTGATTTCGTGTCCGCGGCCATCCGGAGCTGCTGCGCGATATCGCGGCTCGAAAATCCTTGACGTCCCACGCGCAGATGCGTCTGTGCGTATATAAGCGCGTACCTGCCGAGGCAACCGTCCATTAACTTTGCGTCTGCTTACAGTGCTGGATTTCCATGTAATTACCTCGGCCGAGGGGGTTTTATTGTATTTGTTTAATTAATTTGTACGACATAACGAGTATGAGCGATAAATTGTACCCGCAGACGGCTCTCCGCCGAGATTAATGCTCCTCTCTTTTCCTTTAATTTGTCATTTTACCTTTTATGCGCCGCGTGGCTATATTTTCTCATAATCTTAAGAAGCAGGTGGACGAGTTATCATAAAATATAACCTCGGACAAATCGCGCGGCACCGCCTTTATTAAATATAATAATTCTATAACAGTCGCGGAGTCGTTAGAGAGGAGAAGATACGATCTAGCAACGACGGTGTTTCAGCGAGGAGTAAATATACGAGGTGGAAACAAAAGCCTGTCAATTTGGTAGCTGCTCCTCGACTTCGGCGCGAAAATGCCCGGTTAATGTTTTACGATCGCTTTCAGGAGTTATGCTTTTAATTACGTTAGAAATGAATGACACGTCGAGGCTGGCCTTTTTTTTTTGATCTAATAACAGAGGCGCGCCGGGGTATATATACAGCGCGCGCGAGAAGATTAGAGGTGGAAGTGGAGTCGAGCCGTGTGCTCGCGCGCGTCACGAGCCGAGAGAAAAAGAAGGACCGGGAGAGAAGAGAGTGGCGAGTACTTGTTGCGGGAGAAGCTGCACCGCCCGGAGGAATATCGGCTCCTCTCTCTCTCTCTCTCTCCTCTTCCCATTTAATTCTCCGGCCGTCCTCGTCTACCGTGATGCGTACTCGCAATCTGGACGTCCCGGGGAGGAGAACGGGGGGAGGGAAGAGGGAACGAGCAGAAAAGAGAGCTGCGAGAGAGCAGCGAGCGCCCGCGCTACCCAACAAAGAGAAAGAAAAACACGGCGGCGGCGGCGGCGGCAGCGGCGTCGAAACGTCGACGAGGGCAACCAGTTGTTCGTGATGCCCGGGAGCAACCTTGCGGGCGACTTGGCCAGAGTCATTTCGTAGGCTGTGTGTTAGGGCGCGACGAGCCGCCGGCGAGGAGAGCCGAGCCGAGAACTTTCAAGGGAGCACATCGCATACCGCTACTCTTTGGAAATTATTCTTCCGAGCTGCCTCTCTGCCGTTTGCTGCTGCTGCTGCTCTCTCGTTACATAAGTCCGCCCGACGGATAATTGACTTTTTTTTCTTCCGCTCCCCTCTTTCGGGGGGATTTTTTTTCGCGAGAGCCGATTTCGGTCGCGGTAATTGCGCGCTTCTATATCGCTCGGCGACAGAAATTTATCGCTTTATACGGCGAAATATGCGAGGAGCAAATAAAGCGAGAGAGCGGCGGCTTCTATTTTTAGGAGGCCGCGAGAGCTGCGACTCTAGAGCAAACGTCAATTATAAAGCGTGCATTTAGATTCAATCGCTCCCGTATACACCGAGAGGCAGGCGCGCGTATAAGTCGAGGTTATTTGTGATGCACGCATATACACGCCTTTAACGGCCGCGGTGCGAGAGCGAACGAGCTTACTTAGACGAGCTCTCTGCACGCCCGGGAGAAAAAAAGCCGCGCGCGCGCGCGTGTGGGTGTGGGTGAGCCGAGGGGCGCGAGAGATGTGCGAGCGAAGCGTCGCGGTAGCCGCGTTCGGAGAGATGGGATTGCACGATAGGCCGCGTGTCGAAAATAGAATTATAATCTGATAGGCTCATTGTGCCCCGAGCCACTCGGTGCGCTGCTATCTGGCACAACCACCGTCGGAGAGCTGCCTCTTATATATACCAGCGAGAGAGAGAGAACTCCTTACCTGCTTTTTTTCCCTTTTGCCTCTCTTCCTTTAACTTTCTTTGCCTTCTTTTTCTTCCTCTCCGCCTCTCTCTCTCTTTCTCTGTCTTTCCTCCCGGCCGAGCGCTTCGTTTTACTCCTGCATATTATTGTGAACGCTCGTTTCGAATAAAGCTCCTTTATCGTCTCGCCGAGAAGGTATTTAAAAGGGCCAAGATTTGTCATAATTTGCGCACGCCTGACCGACGTCGCCGTGATTGTAAAGAAATTAGAGGGACGTAACGGTTTCCGGGTGTGAGCTTTTCCGTTTGGCGTTCGTCTTCTGGACCGGACCGTATAGATATATATATATATATATATATATATATATATATATTCGGGGTTATATTACGTTAGGAGCGAGTGACCCTTCGTGGCGGAAACATTACATTTGTCTACGTCGCGCTAACCTTTCTTTCCACCCTCGATTCCAGGCGGGGCTGATGGTATGCGAGAAAAAAAATTATTCTTTTATCTATATCTAAATAGCTTCCTCCAGAGCAGAGGTCGTTATTTTTGCTCGGCGAGAAAATTTGTTGCTTATAGGACGCCGAATACAACGCCGTGTGACTCTGCTAGATTTACGAGGGAATTTTTGGCGTTTGGCTAAATTTAAATTATCGACAATATTTACCGGAATAAACGAAATACATTTTAATTGAAATGTAGCAGAACATCATCGAGGGAAGTTATAATGCTAGAACTCAAGTTTATTCGCGGTTAATTCACTATTATTATGTTTCAATTAAATGAATTATTCATTATATACATTTAACAGAGATCAGATCGATAAGTTTCAATCATCTAATTAATATCCGCATAAATGTATATTCCATTTAAATATATTATAATTCGCATATGCCTCGTGTGCGGTTGCAATAATATCCCGTTAAACAATAACGTCAATTGCGCGACATTAAATCGCGGCCATTAAGTCTAATAGGGCGCCGAATTTTTCGGGAAAACGCGACGAGAAAAGCCGAGAGAGAGAGGGAAGGGAGTAAACAGAAAAGTGCAACGTTTTCAGAGGGCTCTCGGCTGTACGCAGTTTGTACTTTTTCCTCGTGCAGAGAGCGAGAGGGAGAGAGAGAGAGAGAGAGAAAGAGAGAGCGTTGGTTGCAGCGGCAGTCACGATGAGCAAATCCAGTTTAGCATAGACTCGGGAAATTTTTCGCGAGCACGTTGTAGAACGTTCCTTCTCCCGCCCCCACCTCTCTGTGCATTCGGCCGAAACGACGGTAAGCGCGCGCGAGCGTGCAAACAGCGCCGGGCAATCAGCGTCGCATCGAGTTTTCTCTCTCTCTCTCTCTCTCTCGCTCGCTCTCTGCCCGTGTCGAGAGAGGCACACCGACACGCAAGCTCGAGAGTTGCCCGCGTCTGTGCGCAAATCCGCGAATCGACGTTTCGCACTCGTATGGAGCTGTCTGCGCCAATATAGGTAATCACCGCGACTGTGTAAAGAGCGCGCGAGAATCCTTTTATTTGAATATCACTGGGCTGGAGAGACCGATGCTTAATTTCGGCCCTTTCAACTAACGGCGTGAGCGGCAAATATTTGCTCATCAAAAATGACAGATATCGGACCGCTGCAACGCCGAGCGCGCCGCTTTTTTAATTACGGATCAATTATCGCGACTGCCTGTTATTGTTTCTTCATTGAAATATCGGATTGTGTTGCATTTATCGCTGAGCTCGCGGAGGGGGTTTTTGAGGATTTTCTGTAGTTTGTGCTACAGTGCTTGTTATTACAATATTATGCTTTCCATATTCGAGTTCATTTTAAACATCAACAATTACTTTTTAATTTTACAATAAATTATCTATTCAATACATTATTTAAATATGTATAACACTGACTTTATTCTTGAAATCATAAACATTATCTTATGCCAAGAATCTTCAACTTTTAAAAAGTTTCAATCTAATGTCTATTTTACAGCAGTGATTTTTTTAAAAATGTGATTTTGTAATCTACTTTTATGCCTTATCTCCGAGGCACCTTGTACTCGGACTTCTGAAAATTTTAATAAATTTTTATACCAAGATTCTTAAGATGTTAGTTGTAACATACAAATAATATAATTGTAGTAAATTAATAATACGAACGTTTTCAATGTTTTGAATACATTTTTGCTACAATTAGACCAAAGGTATTGTTTAGAAGAATGTTCATTTGTTGGGGCCATGATTGTATGTATGTTTAGTCCTCTATAATACTTGGGATCACATGATTTATAAATCTCTGCTTCTTTTCCATCGTATCCATCATGTTGAAGACCAAATCTTAAAAAGAATATTAAATTGTTTGTCGATCAATTAAAAATTAAAATCAACTATAAAATTTATATCGTTTTCAAATTCTATTATTGCTGTAAGAATATTTGCTTTGCATTGTACAAAACAATTTGTAATAGAATTTATTTGAACAATTTACAATGAAGTACAATTTGAATTAAGAAAATTAAATTAAAAAATTTCTAAAATGCTCACATATGACCAAGCTCGTGAACAGCTGTGTGAATTCCTTCAAATCCACCATCATCATGGATAATAGAACAACTTGTGTAAATATCATTGCAAAATGATCCTCTTATGGATCTACCTTAAAAAGTTTGTTTTTAATGTTAACTTTTTAACTATATTTTAATAAATGTGCTAAAAATTTCTAATAAATATACTGTATTTATTTTTCAGCAAGATTTTAAAATAGGCATTCAAAAAGACATTAGATAAAAATTTATTTTACATATGACTTACCTAGTATTCGAATTGGTCCTTTAAAATCGTAAAATCTGTAACATTTACATATAACTTACATATTTTTAATGAACATTTCCAAATTGTATGTTTATAAATACCTTGTCATAGTTATAATTGCATCAAAATTGGATAACTTATGTTGCTTAAGATGCATAAAATCTTCTGATTTTAATTTCATGCATTTTTTTATCGAACTTGTCATATTAAGTCTAATTTCAGTCTGACCGTAAATATTGTTAATAAAAAAGGGCAAAGTATTTCTTTCCTTTGACGTTGGTGAAATTTAAAATATCAACTTTTATATTACATTTTAATGAATTAACTTAAAAAATACATTACCTTTTCGATAATAAGTCCAACAATTTTTAATTTAATCTCAGGTTCTATAATTTGCATGAAGGACTGATCAACGGAATTCCAAAATATGTTCATGTATTTCATGATATTACTAATACTATAACTATGTTTCCTATTTTATATGGAAATATAATTGAATCTATATTTGTAATACAAAATTATGTAACGACCAACTTTAAATATTTGATTTTATGAAACACTTACTCAAATAACGCAAAATCTACAACAATAACAATTTTAGGATTCAATGTTTTCAATACCGACACTGATCGAGACTGTCGAGATGATGTCGGGAGTTCATCTTCATCTTCAACTAAAATATAAAAAATTCTTTCTGCTACATATAAATTTAAAATATAAAATGTAAATTGATACCATCATAATCAGGAACCCCATCTAACATTTTAACGGGATAAGTGTTCTTTTCAATCAATTCTAAGGTAGAAGCTTTTCTTCTACCAGTACGACTTGAAGTAGTATAAGAATGTAAATCCAAAATTTGTTGACTTTCTGTATTTCCAAAAACACCAAACTATAAAAGTGAAATAAGTTTATCTGTTGAGTTACTTATGATGTAAATCGAATGATTCATTTCAACTTGATATATTACACAAAAATTATTTGTGGAATTTGAAATGGAAATTTTCAACTTTAGCTAAAACATTTATTTTTAAAGTGCAATTTAATTTACTTACAAAACAACGAGTATCGCATCCACCTTTGTAAGGACATTTAGGATTAGGTAGAAATACAGCACCTTGTTGAAAATCTTCGCAGATTGTATTTCGTTCATCATTGGTAGAATAACCCTTTAAATATTATTTTAATATTTAATTTATAGATTATAGATTTGTTTCGATAAAATTGCATTCGAAAAGGATATTTTTTCTTCTTACTTACTACATAAGTCATACCCTTTGAGTTTACAGTCCACATCTGCACTTTTTTAAATACTTGACGAGTAGATTGACGCAGATGAAAAACATGGTTGTTGACTTTTAGAATTTTAGTTAGATTGTTATCTGCGCAAAATACCTAATAATGAAAAGAGATGTTGTAAGCTTGATTTTTTTTAGTAAGGTAGATTTTTATTAAATTGCAAATAAAAAGAGCTCCACTTTACAAAAATTGATATTTATATATTTTTAAATTGAATTTATTACATCTGAATTCTGAAGCCGGACTTTAGATTATTCTTGATATTCGTATCAGTAGATCCATACTCACGTCCTGAAAAAAGACGAAATTCAGAAAAATGAAAAAGTTTTTAGCAAAATGCATGCTGACGTCGACAAACGAAAAACTGAAATGGAAACTTTACAGTACGCTGCTAATAGGATCGTTCACAAAAACAAAGCGTGCTGCACGATTTTGCGTCGAGTCACGTCAGACAAGGTGGTAATTTACCGCGATAATAAAATTAAATCTACAAAACAATCTTCTTAACGCGTCGTTCGTTTGCAAAAGATGCGCTCGAAAACGACTCGCGACATAAATACCAATTCAACGGAATTCCGTCGGTAAGCACCTCGTCCTCCGGCAGAGAAGTACGTATATTTCTTCGGCTCTCGTGTACGGACTCGTACAAGCTCCGCAGCTGCACGCAGTGGGTGGACGCGCTGTGCGCCAGAGAACGGAACGGCGCGCGGGGCTCTCTCTGCTTTCCCGTCGGGCGCTGTATGTCCCGATTGATCAACACTGTCGCTGAATTAGACTCGGGCGAGATGGGCATATTGATTGGCAATCAGTGTCGGCCCGGCCGCCGGACGATGGAAACCGTTCGCCACCACAAACACTGTCACGTTGGCGCAGTTACGTCAGCCGCGTACACTGCACAGCGGCGTCCAAGCCACGAAATATATAAACTTCGACGCCCCCGAAACGCCACGTCACACCTTCCTGTCCGTCCGCTTTCGGTGCCGCCTCGTTTTCCCTGCAAAATGAATATACGCCCTTTATTATACCGGCGGCGGCGGTATGGCCACCGCTTTTTTCCTACTAATTTTTAAAGCTTTAAAGCGCGCGGCCGCTCACGCGCCTCGCTTCCGCGAGCGAACAGACGCCGCGCGCGTCGTGTTCGTCTGTTAATGACAGTCGGCGAGGGGAGACAGGTGTCGGATAAATATTTATAAAGGTGCAAAGCGGCGCGAGAGGCGCAAGGGACTTCCTATATTTTGCGGATACAGAGGTGCGTAATTACTCGGCGGATGATTAAGCGCGATTCCCAGGACTGCGCGCGCTTCGGGAAAAAAAAGCTCTCGGCGGCAGAGTGTTGCCGAGAGCGAGGCACTGATCTGAAAGTCAAAAGCGCGAGCGTTTAGGGTGAAAATGAGCGCGCGCAGCGGCGTCGGGCTGGGAAAGAAGAGCCGGGGCCCTAAATGGCGGGAGAGGTCATGCATGCGCATCAGGCAGAGGAGCAGCAGCGTCTTCCTTCGCCTACGAATTAAATATACGCTTCCGCATTGGGGGGCAGTCGGCGGAACACATCGCTTTAACTTTGGCTCCCAAGCTTCTCCTCTGCCTGCCTGCCTGCCTGCCTGCCTGCAGCAGCCAGGAACGTGTCGACTCGGCGATTTGTCGCTCGTAAAACG
The DNA here is from genome assembly GCA_035047165.1 of Ormyrus rosae. Classification (NCBI taxonomy): domain Eukaryota; kingdom Metazoa; phylum Arthropoda; class Insecta; order Hymenoptera; family Ormyridae; genus Ormyrus; species Ormyrus rosae. The sequence continues at coordinate 31,840,812 of JAWWML010000012.1, read as the reverse complement.
CTCAAGCAGGCCTTTTTCGATATGGAAGAGTAGCAGAGCCGAGGAGCCCACACGATCTTCGCCGGCGAGCATTTCGAAATGCCATTCTCCGTTACGCTCCGGGCGCCCCGAGGCATCCTCGGGCCGCTCTTCTCGCCTTAAGCGGCCCGCAAAGAGAGAAGAAAAAAAAGAACCGCGGCGCAGAAAGCCTCCCTTTCGCGTATATATAAACGGCCTCTCGATTTTCCGCTGCGTGGACACGGATATCGGAAACCGGGCGTCGATTTTCCGGACAGCCGATGCCTGACCGAAGGCTACTTCCTTAATCGGGGCCGATTTCTGCGCGAATTCTCCCATGCCGCTGCTGCTGCTTTTGCCGCCGCGGCGTTCGTCACTCCTCGATGCGCTCGAGTAGTCGCTGCTCTCTCGCACGCAGAGGAGGCCGTTACGCGCCGATTATACTTTGGGGGATGTTATGCACCGCCGCTGAAAACGGACGCCGGGAGATGGCCTAATGCACCGGCTGCTGCGCGGGATTTTATATTGTTGCCCAATGCCAGCTCTCGAGGAGAGCGCGGTTCTCTCTCCGAGGAAATCGTAAAGCATCGCGCCAATCTTGGGAATCGGACGTGTCTGCGAACAAAGGAGGAATTTCCGCGCGAATTCGATACCGCCGATTTGGCTTGTAATAAGGGCAGACGCCTCGATTATTCCGCATCGCTCTACTTTTTCTTCGCTTCTCGGTATCGATGGGTATATATTGGCCGCATGCAAAGCGCCGGAACGATTGCCCATAAAACTGCGTTCTCTTTCAAATTCTTCTCCCCCCGATGAATCTAAATCCGTGGGAGAAATATTACACTTTGGCAAAAGTTTTAATTAAGAGTAAAGTTCGCGCGGCTACATTTCTAGACCGCAATCTCCTTAAATAATTAATGTATGTGGAAGTTTAATGAAATTCAGGTGGAGATCGTACCGGATAAAACGGCCGCGAGCCGCGAGAAGCTCAAAAAACTTTCCATATTTTAAATTAAATAATCAAAAACTTTTTATCTGCACGAAGGCGTCGATTCCCGAATAATTGATAAAAAAAATTGCGCGTCCGTCGATGATAAAAGCGCCGCGGGCGCGAGTCTAGAAACGAAAATGATAAACAAGCCGAGAGAGAGAGGAGCGCTTAATGGGATAGGGCTATTAAGCGAGGCTTTCCAAGACATGTAAGTCTGGCGTAAGTGGGTTCGTTTTCTTCGAAAGGGCGCTCTCGGCAGCAGGCGCGTCTCGCGTCGTCCCGGCTAACTCTCCGGCGAAAGATAAGCCGTCGGAGGATATCCCCCTTCGTTCTCTCTCTCTCTCTCTCTCGCGATCGTCGATAGTGCCAGACGAGGAGAACGGCTCCATCGGAAGCCACGAAAAGTCACTTGATCTCTCGCAAATTCGGTGAGCGGCGCGCGCCTCCCGCTTTCTCTCCCTCGGTGGAAAGAAAGAGACTGCCGGAGAGAGAGAGAGAGAGAGAGAGAGAGAGAGTAAGAGACAGGGAGAGAAGAGACTTAAAGACACCTAAAGGCGCCGCGCCAGAAAACGAAGCCACCGCCGGCGGCGGCTCTTGTGGTTTGGTTTGGCTGCGGCCGAACGCGAAGCCAACTCTCCTTTATGGCCCGTTAAATGAACTTCCCGCTCTTTTATCGCCCGGGAGGGTCATCAGGGCAAATCTCACCCGGACTCGATTTACGAGCGACCCATGCGATATTGGCTGCCGCTGCTGCCTGCTGCTGCTGCTTGCTGCTGCTGCTGCTACCGACGCCGATGCTTTTCACGGAACCGGATTGTGTCTGTGCGCGAGCATACTTCTTTGGCTCGAGTTTGATAGACTTATTTGCACACCGGGGAGAGCTACTTATCCGCCAGATTATTTACCTTCCGATTCTTAAGGGACGGCAAGATTGATATTCTGCAAAGAGTCCAGGAGTGATGATTTGCTTTTTTATTTTCTTATTAGAGCAATATTTCTTCTTTGTTGCTACAAATTTTTTGAAATAAAAACACCATTAAAATTGTAAGAAGAGTATTGCTTCCTCCTAGAGGAAGCTTTGTGATAGTAATTTTTGGAGTTCTTCGAAAAACTTGTTATAATTGTATTTCAAGGTGTCAGGAACAAGGAACAGATTTTCATTTGTTCACGTTTTATCGCAAATTTTCGATTTTCGAAAAATTTAATTTTACTTTTTTTTAATGATACGATTGAGATATTTGAATCGAACAAAAATCATTTTAAAAAGCATAAAAATACCTATAATTTCAGACAAAAAAAGTTACCCTAGCTCTTATGATTCTTTTGTTTTTAATAAAAATGTGTTTTTTTTAAAAAGCTTATAATTATATATAATTCTTAAATTAAATTATCTTAAATATAATTATAATCTGTAAAAATTTCGAGCCATTTTATCAATTAGTTTTTGAATAAAAAGCTAAAAACTGAAAAAAATGAGTTTTCTTTGTGCAACGATTACGGAAGTAAAAAGACTTTAAATTACTTCAAATTTTGAGAAAAGATAGATCTTTTGTACGTTCAGAGCTGTATAGTTTTTATGCTTATGAAACTATGAAATTTATTAGTTCAAAAGATATTAAAGTTTTATTTTTTTTCAATTTTTTGAATAGCTGTATCATAGTGAATAATCGATCTCTTTCAATGATCGACCACTTATTTTTCTCGGTAAGGTGCGTTTGATACACATAAGAATTGTACACGTAAACATTGTACACAATTTAACATTGGTGAAATTTATATATAGATATACAGAGCCGTGCTAAATTGTGTACAATGTTTACGTGTACGATTCTTATGTGTATCAAACGCACCTTACCTTTTTCTCGTCTTTAACTAAACTTTCAAAATTAAAAAGAATCTTTGAAGTTCATCTACTAGTTTTTGTTTTATAGCGATTTTAAATTATGTACGGTATCGCAATTATATATATAACATAGTGCTGTCATATTTTTATTATTATTTTATTATGACTTTTTACATTAGTTTTAGCAATATAGTTTAAAAATTCAATTTACTTGAAAGTTTTATTTAATTTATTTTTTAAAAACGAAGATAGAGTGAAAAGGTAACACCAGGTTAAAATCTCCTTTATGCTCTTGTATTGAGCATTATTTTTTGATACGACTCGTACAAAGCTTGATCTAGTGCATGATTTTTATTCCAGCTGGCGCGAAATCGTGCTTTGCGCAAGGAATTTCAAAAATTCTGTTTTTTAAAAGCTTAAATATTCTAATAACAAAAGTTTTAAATTTTGTTTGCTGTTCATTAAATTCTAAAATGGACATAGAAAAATAAAATAATAATACAAAAATTGAAATTGATTGTTTTTAATGAATTTCGGAGATAATATTGGAATTATAAATTAGTTAGGAGAAAGCTAAGTGCCAATGAATTAGCAGCGGTTTTTCATATTACAAGACACTAATTATAAGTAAACGAAAAACTTTATTTGAATTTCAAAATTAACTGATAATTTTGAATTATATCGAATTAGTTGTCAATTAACTACTCCTAGTCAATTTTAAATTTAAATTTATCATAGAGTTAAATTGAATCATCCAATCTTTTTTTAAAATGAAATATAATATGACCCTGGTAGAATTTCCAGCATTGAAAATGGCCAGAAAAATAGTTAATAGATAAGTCCCGTGGCTATTTAATAGGTC
>JAWWML010000012.1:31608373-31837019 GCA_035047165.1 Ormyrus rosae | reverse complement strand
AAATACCTATTTTATACGTAAAATTTTTGAAAATACCTTATAAATAGATATTTAATGTTTTCAATCTCTACCAGGGACTTTGCAGAAAATTTGTTTATTTCATAGATCTCCAATGACTAGGTTGAGCTTAGACTACCTTAGTGAATGAAAAAAAGGGTAGTGTGAGATAAGCTTCTTTTAATAAAAAAAAATTTTGCTGATCTATTGAAACGTTTTGCTAGACTTGCAAAAATTTTAGCTAAAATTCAGTTTATATATACTTATATTAGCCCATAACATTTTGCCGTTTTAACTTTATTATATAGTTTATTTTCGCGTTTAGCATTAAATATTTAAAGATTTGTGAAATATTACATTATTATATTACGTTTGTCATTATATATAAAAAAACAAACTTCTTTAATGTTCTCAGGGAATTCAATTTTAATATCTTCGCATTTTATCTGATTAGAAAACGCATAATAAAATCCATTGAAAAAGGCAGTTTAAAATTCCTTTGGAGGTTATCTTATGTAAATTTAGCCTCCAATTAATATATATTATTGGCAATAATATTATGAATGAAAGCTACGAGGCACGACTACATATTTTTGTCAAGTGACTATCCTAGGTACGGTATAAATATTTTTAATAGCGGGAAACCTGTCCGTAAGTAGTTTGAAGAAACACAGTATTTAAAATACTGTATTCAAATATTTTACGAGTTTTATCTCTTCGAGAGAGCAAAAAGAGTCCTGGGGTGGCTGACGCGTATAAAGTTGCTTCAACGAAAGCAGGCCTGCACTCGTGTTTTAGAAAATAAAGGTAAAAATGAGGGCAGTTATTGAAGCCGGTAGGATCGGTGCTGTCCTCGGAGCAGGATCGCAGCTGCAGCCAGCCGGTGCTCCTTCTTCTTCTCTCGACTACCTTTTGCTCCTGCTACATTTTTTCAAGGAGACGAGAAAATTAAGGCATGATATTAAAAAAAGATATATATCGAGGGAGATAGCGAGAGAGAGAAAGAGAGAAAGAGAGCTCCCCGGCAGGAGGAGGCGAGGAAGAGGCGAGCGAGATAACCTGCGCGCCGATCGAACGTGCTTGCATATAACCGAGGGAGAGAAAAAAGGGAGTAGAAACGAGGCTAAAGCCGGCGGAGGGAGGACATAGACTGGTATACGCTGTCTGCGGCGGGAGGACTTGCACGGTAGCAGTTTCCCAAACCACCGCCATTAATAACCAGCGAGATTATACGCTGCTGCTGCTGCTGCTGCCGCTGCTGCCTGCTCGCACGGGACCTTAGGAGCGAGCGACGTGCGCGAGAGAAACGAGCCGAGCGAAAGAGAAAAAGAAGCCGCGTAACCAGACTGCCATTTAATATCGCTCGGCGCGCGGCTACCTGGCCTAACGGCCAACCGACTATTTGCTAATTTCTTTGGAATGCTGCGCGCAGAGACGCGCGCCGGAGGAAGAGGGACTGCTCTTATTTTTCATCGGCGCGGAGGAGCCTCGAACGCCGGTGTACCGTTCATCATTGCGCCTATTACTCGATCGTTATTTTAATGCCGATCTGCGCGCCGATCGAAAATTTGCCGAAAAACGAGGACGGCTCTAAGATCGGGCCGGGCAGCGGCGTTAATCGAACTCGAGAGCCTCCCGCCGATGTAGCTTTTACGTTTTTAATAATAAAAAAAAAAACAAGTGGCTGTCGAGCTTGTAATTTGCTTATTTGATTCGCGAATCGGCGATCGAGCAACTTTTTCATGTGGTATAACACCTTTTATATTCGCGCAAATCGAGTGAATTATGCTCGTCGCTTTTACGAGCGTGGAGTATAAACTTTAAGTTTTATAAACACGTAAGTACCTAGTAAGTATGCTAAGCAGTTCTTAGATCGAGTCACTTTGGTTTTCAGATTTCATTTATATGATTTCTTAAAGAGCGTACAGTGAAATGTAATTTACTTCAAATTAAACGTACGCATTAGCGTACAAGTTGCAAACAGTAATCAAATTAGCCTTCGCGAAAAAGTGCAATCTCGGGCTATTAAATAATTACACACTGACGCCGAGGTAAAAGCGTTCTCCCGAGCGAAATCACGACTCGCGACGTTCGCCGAGGCGGAATTTTAATTTCGTCAAGGAAGCAAGGCGAACAACAGTTATCCGAAAATAAGTCGCTCACGTCTCCGGCATCGATTCCCTCTCATCCTGTTATCTGGGTATAGGTGTATATATATGTATATATAGCTCGAGCGAATGAGAAATCGTTCGTCAAGCTCGAAGCGAGCGACGATTTCGATCGAGGTGGTTGCGAAGAATTCGACCGTTACGTACGGCTACCGAGTGACACGGAATTCACGTACTCGGACGCGTATGTGTGTGCGCGCAGGTACATATATATGCGTATATAGGCGAGGAGAGCGGGCAAGTCGATTCGCCGGTATTTGGACAGGCTGTCGGGCGACACAAGCCGGCAAACAGTACAATTCGATATTACAATTCAGGCAGCGCCGTCATCCCGGGAAGGTACAACTTGCACACCTGACGTGGCCAAGCGGCGCACCTATCTGGAGACCGGCTACCGATCTTTCCCCTCTCCTCGATCGTCTGTCTCTCTCTCTTCCTCGCTCTTTCGCTCGCGGGCACACACGAGCGATCGCCTTCTTCCTTTTTAGCACCGGTCCACCGAGGAAGAGGAAAGAGAGCTGCTCCCTCTGCCAATTGCGCGCTTGTCGTTGATACGCATCTTTTTCCGCGCGCGAGATTCTTTATCGGCGATCGATTTTTTTTATGAATGCGCCGAGTCGTCGGTGAATTAGCGCCGGTTCCTCTCTGCCGTGATACATCTCCCGGGGGAGCAATAATTGAAATTGTCCAAAATTTTTTAACGGCACATCGAAATACAGTAAATTGAAAATAATGGGACGCGCTCGCGAACGCGGGGCCACTCCTGACGTTTCCTTATCGACTCGCGCGCAGGATGCGGTGCAAATAGAATCGACCCTCGTATTTTAATGAACGCCTCTCCCATCGGCCAGCAATAAAGCTCCCGGGCTTATCCTCCGGGCGCTCTAAAAAAAATAAAGAAAAGATAGCCCCCGAAGCTGCTCTCGGGTCATCCCCACGGGCAGGCAGGCAGGCAGGCAGGGCAGAAGCGTAAAAAGTCTCGGAGACCCGCCGTACGACGGCCTTTATCTCCCGCTTTCGGAAAAACGCTATCGCGCACAGATTTCGTGGATTTTCTCCTCGGCCAGACGGTCAATCAATGTGATTCAGTTTGTCCAGTTAAGAGGAATCGTCGTCTCCCGGACTGTCGATTCCGAGAGACCCGGGCTAAGGGATATAAAAAGAGCAGGAGGATCGGGACGAAAAAAAAACAATAGCAGAGGCGCGCGCGCTCGTCCTGTTAGAACAAATTGGCGTCCATCGGTCGGTGGTCGTCTCGGGCTGTGCTGGACGTCTCCTTCCGGACGGACCCTCGGATCTCTCTCGGGGACAGCCTCTAATAGCCGGATTATCTCTCGAGGCACCCTCGCTCTTTCTTCCGCCCTCCCTGTATACACACATATATATTCCGCGGTGGCCGGCCGTCGCGCGCGCGCAACAAGCCGGATTCTGCTGGTTATATATATACGTCTCTTTTCCTCCGACCAATATCTCTTTATCGCCTTGACACGGAAGCAGGTGCGTATCTCGTAACGGCTCGAATTCGCTGTTTCTCCTTTCTGCTTACGGCCGCAGCCTTGAATCGAGAATGATTCCGAGTACTTTTCGAGGAAAACAGAAGCGATCGCCGGTGGACGCGGTGGAAGAGGATGAGTCGCGGAGAGAGAGAGAGAGAGAGAGAGAAAAAGCAGAAGCGCGGCGTCTGCGGAGAGATCGCGAGATGCGGCTTAGCGCGGTGTGCGCGCACGACGACTGACGGGCCGCGAGTTATTGATTTATCGATTGTTTCGCCGAGCGATTAGAGACCGTTGATTAATAGTCGCTGGAATATACCGGAGAGAGAGAGAGAGAGATAAACTGACGCGGCGTCGTTCATCTTTCCTTTCCCGGTGCCTCGTTTCTTCTCGTTACTCGGCGCGCGAAGGAGCGAGGCGGAGAGCGTCGCGTTGTGTAAGTTATTTGTCGAGCGAGTCGAGTATTAGCAGCGTAAATATCGGCTTCTCCTTTGGCGCGCGCGGGCGCGATCAATATTTCATTATTGATGTTTGGGGTTATTAGCTTTTTTTCTTTCCGGCTTTGCTATTGAGCTACCAGTCGTGGTGGGAGGCTGAAACCGATACCGAGCACTGGTTACCTTGACATTGTTTGCGAAACTTTGAAAATCCGGCGTGACCGTCTTTTCGAGTTCTGACAGTGCCACGTGGAAATATAATTGCGTAATTAGCGCGTTATGTAAAAAATCTGTGTTCGATCGAAGAAGCGTAATTAAAAAGTTTTTGCTATATTTAATTGAAGTCGCGGTAAAATGTATATCGTTTATTTGCAAGAGACTATATACAGCGAGGCTGAAAAACAAAACTATTGTTGCACATTTTTCTCGGTCCTTTTTATATTCAATTTTCATTCGACGAGAGAAAAAAATCCAATAACCGAGAGCTCGGAATGTAAAAAAAATTTCATAAATCAATATTGAGTACACGTTTTATATATCTATATAGCGTATACCCGTGACACGCGTGTTCACCGATACCTTTACGGGGGTCATTAAAGTAAAAATTATCATTTTAAATGACCGCTCCGAGCTAATTGAATTATTTAACGCGAAGCGCCAAATTATAATCGAAGCTTCACGGTATATAGGTTTAATTATCAGTCGGCTCTCGGCGGCGGCGGTAGCAGTGCGGAAGCCGAGAGAGAGAGCCGAGCTAATCAAAAGCAAAGGTCAGTCGCTCCTCTCTCTCTCTCTCCCGCCTGGGCAGGAGTATTGCAATGCCGAGGCTCGCGCATTAAAGCGGCGCATCGTGAAAAGTGACCGCCGAGGCGCCTGTCCGCCGCTACTGACACAATGGCGAGCTGCTCTCCGTTGCGCGGAGAGCGTCGATGAAGCCTCGAAAATCCATTAACTCGCCGGCTAATAAATTTTATTAATGCAGAAGCCGAAGCCAAAGGCAATAACGATTCGCCGCGCGGCGCGGCGAGAGCTAAGTTTCCAATGGGGGAGAGGCGCGGAATTAGCTGCTATAAAACACGCCTAGGAGCCCCGTTTAATGGACGTGCGGTGTCAGCGAGCGACCGCGCGTGCAGTTTTACTTCCGGGATTCCTACGGCCGCGAAACACCGGTGGCACTTTGTAAGAGCCTGCTGCCTGTCGTTGGCCGAAAAATAACGCCGCGAACAATGGCCAATTGCGACGTTGCACCTCGGGACGCGAGCGGGGCTCCGGGCGACGGCGCTGTCGCGATATTTTCTTCAGCCCGAGGTTTCTTCGCTTCGATATTAACGTCTGTAAAAGCAGATGTTGTTGCACGCGTGTGTATACGTTGTTCCGGCGATGGAGTTGTAGTACCTTCATCAACGGCGACGGGCTTTATGTTTATAAAGCAATTTTTGCTACGAAATTTAAAATTTCAAATATGAGAGCTGGAAAACTAAGGGAGCAGTTCGCGAAACGTCGGCGGTAAGAAGCCTCGTCAAGTGCCACAAGTATGTTAATTGAAAAATGTCCATAAAACGTAGCAATCTCAAAAATTTTTAAGAGACTCTATTGACGGGTGTTAAAGACAAGATAAATCTGTTCCTTGTATTACGCATAACTGGTCGTAACTCTGGGCGCAAGTACCTCGGCTGTGCAGAGCGGCGGCAGTCTCGACGTCCTCTTTATTTTCAGGCGCGCATATAGACGCGCCGCGCGCGCGGTGTGCCATTACCGTTTATTTCCTAATGCCATTAAAACGCGCGCGCGCGGCAGAAAATCAACAAAACAAAGGCGATCCCGAGAGTGCGAAATGCGATTCGGCGGAGTTCTCTCGCGGGGAAACTAGTTTCTCTCTCTCCCCCCCCGACAATGTTTCTACAAATTGCGCGCCTTTACGGTAAATGACGTAATCAAGTATCTTTATCGGTCGGCGAGTGCGTCGGCTAAGGGGGTGCGCCGACGACGACGACGCGACTCCCGGTATTTACGGATGTCACGCTCCGAGTCTGCGCGCGAAGGAAGCTCTCTCGCAGGAAATTCCGGCAGACGAAGAGGAGGAGGAGGAGAGCGAGAGAGAGAGAGAGAGAGGGACTTGCTCCTCAAGCCCTTCTGTCTCGCGTATGATATTAAACACTATAATTATTATTTAAATTCCAGTAGGATGGCTCCCGGTGTTGCGCTCGCTCTCTCCCTGCCTCGGCTCGCTTGTCCTTCTCTCTTTCTCCTCGGACTGGTCCGCCGCTACCGCCGCCGCCGCTCGCTTATCCTGTTCGCTCCTGTTTCCCTCTTTTTCTCCTCCCCCCGCTGCAGTTGCTCGTCTCTCGTCTCTTTATTCCGAGGCCTCCTCTCTTTCGCCCGGTGCACTCACGGCGCACTTTTTGCTCCTGCTACCCCTTCGGAATTCGCTTTGCTCGTGCGCGCCTCATGCGACGACGGCGAAGACGACGTCGGCGGCGGCGGCGGCGGTCGCTCCGCCCGCGCGTAGGCGCGCACATCAGGTCTCTCTCTCTCTCTCTTTCCCTCTCGCTCGATGTCCGAGAGGGACGAGGAGGGAGAGAGAGAGAGATGCGAGGGAGAGGTAAGACCGGCAAGCGGCGCGGCCACCATCAGATGGTTTATTGCCGGGACCTGACCCCATGTAATCACTATAAACTATACCTTCCTTCTTGCGAAGCCGGAGCCCTATACCTACGTGCCCGTATTAGGTGCCATTACGGCCGTACAGGAGGCCGCCCTTTCCCTCCTTTTTTCCTTCTCTCTCGCCAGCTCTTTTATCCGCCACCTCCCCCCACCCCTTTTTTCCTTTTAGATTCCGCCGCCTCGTTTCCGCGCCTCTCTCCCTCTCTCCGCCGCGCTCTTTTAATAAATTAATTGAAAACGACCGAGTGAATAAGGGAAAAGTGCCGCGGGAGTCGAGGCCTTCCATCATCCGAATAAGCAATCTGAATTCAAACAAGTTGTTTCCAATAACAAATCGGGCATAAATCAAAAGCCGCTCTCCGCGCAATAACATCGCCTACTGCATTGGAGGCATCATTCATGGCGATTCCCCGGCCGTGCGCCGAGAGACAGAGAGAGGAGCGGGGAAAAAAGAAGCAGAACAAGAGGAAGAGCCGAGCGCGAGGGAGAGAGCCTCCGCGCTGAATGAACCCGACTGCTTATAAATGTATCGCATGTAGGCCAGGAAGGAAGGGGGATGCCGCGCTCGCGCGCGGGTGTAGTTTCCTATATATATATCCGCTAGAAGAAACCGCCGCGCCGAGCTCTCCCCGGGACCTTGGATGCAAATAATAGCGGCGGCGGCGGCGGCCGCGCGCGCAGAAAAACAATGCGCGCGCCCGGATTCAATACCGGTAGCGAACGGCCGCCGCCGCCGAAGCGAAAAGGGTAAGCGCGCGAGAGACCGCGGAGAGTCAGACTCCCGGAGATCGTGCTTTGTGGGTGGGCCACGTCCGCGTCCCCGCGATATGTACGTGGCCGCGAGGGCCCGGACCGCATAACTCGCTTCTCTCCTCTCTCTGCCTCTCTCTGCCTCTCTCTGCCCCGAGAAATGTATGTGCGACTACCGCTGCCGTTCCCGGCTGCTGCACCAAATACAACCTCCTGAATCGATGCGTACACTCGATGAATGCGAGTTATAACTGCATATACGTGCCCCGCCGCTGTCCGCGTCCCCGGACCGTCTCTCCCGGCTTTATTGGAGCAATTAGTCTCTGCATTTTTGCCTCCTCTCGCATCGGAGAAGCGCGGCTTAGAAACGCATCGGCCAAAGATCCGCTCGCGAAAAAAATCCGCGAATTGCTTGTTAGAGAGCTCGAGCTCGGGGAAGAACTCGGTGTGGCGCCGGCTCGTCGGAGAGCAAAAAACCCGGCCGAGGGTAGCAACGGGCACTTCTCCGTCGCTCGCCGGCTCTTAAGTAGACGGGCTCCGGTAGCGGCGGCCTCTCTCGCGCCCGTATTATTTGTACTATTGTTGGCTCGTGACTTGCAGCGCGCGAGAGCCGCGCGCGAGGAGGTTTCCGCCCACCGCTAAGCAAACACGCCGCAGCTCCTCTCTCGCCCCCCCGCTTTTTCCCATCTAGGCGCAGAGGCAGCAGCACACACCCCGCCGCCGTCAACACAAACACGCACGATCGACGAAAAATACGTACTCGAGACGAGCCGCGCCGCGAGACGAGAGGATCTCGAGAGGAAGGGAAACAATGATCTCCGCAGTCTGGCTTCGCTTTGGCTGCCGGTTCTCTCCTCTCCGGCAGAGCTAGGAGAACCGGCAGCTAGCTTAGAAGAAGTGAGTTTGCGAAATTGAGAGCGAGAGAGAGAGAGCTCTGTTTTGAGGGCCTTCTTTTTTATCGGGCTCTTCTTATTGCCGTTTGGAGGTAGATTAAACAAGCTCTACTATTTGGGGATCCTACTTCTTTTTTTCTCGATAAAACAAACTTTATTACAAACTTATCCGACAATGTACCATGGCGTGATGAAATGACACCGCGTTTAAAAGAGTCGAATACTTGAAAAAGCCAGTATTTAATCGTCGGATTCCAAGGTAATATCGAGCGCGCCACTAGTAATTAAATTCCGAGCAGTAATCAATTTGTCAACGCGAGCTAGATCCGCGAGAGAGAGTCGAGCCCGAGGAATTCAGTTTTCTCGCAACCCGCCGTAAGCAAATGTCGTCGCTCGCGCAAGCTCGCGCATATAAATGCGCGATTGCCCGAATTTTTTACCAAGCTCCCAAGGCTGCCGCCGCGCCGATGCTTTGGAAAAAAAAGGAAAAAAGCGAATCCAGGCGGTCCGCGAGAGGGGTCCTACATGCGACCTCGTTCCGCGCGCGCGCGGCGTTGCATCACTGCGCGCGCTTGTTTCCTGGAGCGGTCCCCGATAACCAGACGCGACGTTGGAAAACGGGCTGCCGCGGAGAGCGAGCCGAGATAGACACGCACCAGTTGTCGGGAGAAGCCGGGGAAACCCACGCAATCGCAGCCACGCACACACCGAGGCAGGTGCGCGAGGCGCGCACTCAGGTGTGCGTTTCCCGCCGCGGAGGCTGTGTATAACCGGGCACCCGCCGACTACGGCGAAAGAGGCCATCTCGCAGGCAGTGCCACTTAGATTTGATGGAATGCAAGTATCGCTCCGCTTTGGAGGCTTCCCAGAGCCGGACCGTCGAACCGTTTCCTACGATTTCTGTGTCGAGGATGCTTGTGATAAGAAAGTTGCCCGCGCGCGGCTGTTTCTTCCGCGATTGAATAAATTTTCTATTTGTTTTTTTTTTCAGGTCTCCCGAGAGCATTTTGAGGTTTATCAAACTTTGCTTTTGATTCTACTGACGTAGGTTATGAAAAATGTTAAGCGTTCCTTGTTAAGTAAAGTCGGTAATAATATTGTTTCTTTAAATTACTTTTATGGACACCAAGCGTCGAGTGCATTACAAAATAAACGTACAAGAAAGATAAATAATTTTAACGGCAGGGGTAAATCAAGCTAATGCGAAAACAAAACGTTTGATTGTAAATAACTATTTCGCCACAATTGTACATTAAAATAATAAAACAGCAATAAAAGCAGCGATATCTATTTATCTACACGGGTAAAGTTTAATGTAACTAATGCCGTCGTGACAATGGCGCGTATACGAGCAATTCTCGCGACGCAATACGACTTTTGCTAAAAGCCAGCTGTTTTTTTTTTTTAACCGGAACGATAGTTGTTGACCATTGAGGCGGTTAAAGTTTATTGCTGAGGTGTTGACATTTACTATACCAACCGACTAACATGGAGTCTTTGTCCTTGAAGAAAAGGAGTGACTGGAGGTGTCGATTCGAAATGAAAAATCTTAATGGGACCTTGTGTATGTCACGTAATTCAACCTTGCGCATGCGTGCTCGTCGGGAATATTATGCGTATAACTCTTTCAACATTGATTAACGTTTTCTTCTTTCTTTCTAAATTGGTAATTAAATTAAGATTTGGCGTGACAAAATGGCTTTGGAGCATCGGCAATAGACGAAAGTTTAATCTGAAATTTTCTCATTTCCAGTGTTTTATCTTTACAATCCTGTTGATCCTTTATTGATACTAAAGTATCGTAAATTAACATACTGAAATTATTAATGTAATAAATTATGCGCGAACGCAAGTTTATCAAAGCAGTTTATCAGATGTTTAAAATTTTAATAAGTTTGAATATTTTAAGTAAAATTTATCTAAGCGGTTAAATTCTAATTACTTTAAAACCATTAACGTAACGAAACGATTGTCAAAGCGAAAGTGAATAAACGAAAAAAAAAAAAATAAATAAATAAATAAATAAAAAGCTTAAGTAAGAAAAGTATACAGCGGTTTATTACTTAATGAAGACAAACTGAATCGAGCGTGTCCTTGTAAAGGTGAACTTTCAAACGAAACGGCTTTTCCTTCAGTGCAATCGGACGCGTGAAGTGACAGACATTCTACAATCTATTTCGAAATATCTCGGGCTGTTTACGTATTATTAGAAGCCCGAGTATCATTATACCCACGTCAGTCAAAGCCGCGTCTCCCTCCCCAAACGGCGTCGGTCCTCCCCGAGGTCCGAAGCCCGGAGAGGCCGTGAAATATTCGAGAGCGGCCCGGCAATCTACGCCAAATATTTTTCCATCGCGCGCCTTTTCCCTTTTTTTCCGGGCCCTCGTGCGTCTCTCCGCGGGAAGCTCTCTCTCTCTCCTCTCGCAGTCCCGCACGTACATGTCGAAAGCATCATTTATAACCGGCAATAGGCGGATATAATAGGCCGCCCGGCCTCCGGACAAAGAGGCTGCGATTGACCAGATATGGATCCGCGATAAAGGATAATATCCGAGGGATATTTTCCCGAATAAAAGCATATGAGACCACACCGACGCTGACAATGATGCACGCACGCGGAGCTGTCGTAAAGTGTGCGCCCGGTGAACTTTCGTTCGAGCGCGGCTCTTATCTCGTCCTTTTCTCAAGCTTAATCTCGCTCCCGCTTGGCTTTATTCTCCTCGAAAAGTAAGCGGCTCCTTTTTAAGGCTGTTTTTTTTTTTTTTCAAAAACTGTCGATATACTCTCGCAATAACTCAAAGTTTCAATTTCGGTGAAAACGAACTCGGGCAACGGATAATTAAGATTTCGATAGTTTCGTTGCTCAACACCGGGGAAAATCAATTAAAACAACGTGGCAATTATTAATTTTTGAGCGCAGCACACATTTTTCCCGCACTCTTCTCCCCATTCACAGGAGGAAACGTATAATCACGCGCATCCTACAATAAATCTCTATTAAGTGCGCGAGCCGCGCGCGCGCTCGTAAATTAAATTTTCTAAAATAATGTCTCTATAAAAGAGCCGCGCGGCGAGCAACGTTACGCGGGGCGGGAGAGGTGGTTGCTCGCTCAATGAAAGAGAGGCGAGAGCGAGAGCGAGAGAGGTGATGATAATGATAAAGCTCGGGAGAGCGAACCTGATTTGACGCGTAGGCGAGCCTCTCGGACTCCCTTTGCTCGAGGAGCAAAAGGATGCGCGCGCGGAGAGCGAACGACTCGGGGTACGAGCGAGAGAGGGAACGATAGGCAAATCTTGCGCTCGGAGCCTCGCCCTTTTCTCCACATGCGACGTCTATGCCCTCTCTCTCTCTCTCTCTCTCTCTCTCCACGTGCGCATATACCCACTAACCCATAATTAGAGGCTTTTGCAAATTATATGCGCGAACGTGTGTCCCCTTGGTAAAATATCGGCTTAATAATAACAGTTGGAGAGCACCGCAATTATCGCTGCGCCCGAGAAAGAGAAAAAGAGGCACTGATAGAGACCCCCCGAGGAAGATGTGCGCCTTCTTCCCTCCGCGATTCGCCTTTGTTGCGAGAGAGAGGAGAGCCCATGCTCTAATAGGCGATCCCCCGAAAACCGAGGAGAGCGAGAGGGGGAGGGAGGAGGGGGCAGAATTAAAAAAAAAAAGGAGCACGCCACACAGCCTTACGACTCTGTCGGGGACCGGAAACGACGTGGGCGTCTAACATGTTCTGCGCTGAAGGCGCGTCACGAGGAAACTTTCGAATGGGGGCCTTGTCAATGGGATTTCGGATGATAAAGCAGAACGCCTAAGAGCCCAGAGAGTCGAGGAGAGAGAGAGAGAAAAACCGTGGATCGTGTATAAACGCAGACACCGAGAGCCGATCTCGACTCCTGCCGAGAGAGAGGCAGCTCTTCTCCAAACGATGATTTTCGACTTTTTCGACTCCGCGGGCGAATCGGTAATCTCTTTTTTACGATTAAGTAGGTGATTACTACACACCTCGGAGCCGGTGGCTCCTTATTTTTTTTTATCGCGCTAAGCCGCACGTAGCCTCGCGGGGTTTAGACCTTTTGCTTTGGCAAAGAGGTATTATCGTTATTTATGTGCTTATTAAGTATCAATACGGTAATTCCTAGCGGAAATGACGCAACACTCCGCGGTGAATTATGTCATCTATACGATCTTCTAATTATTTTAAAGAGTTCATTGAATCGAGTCGAAAAGAAGTCTATCTATCCGGGACGGGGGTGAAAAAATAATGACAAATGGTATACACTGCTTCATTCCTGTATTCAGACTGGACTCAGCAGCTTTTCCCAGAGCAGAAATACAGTAGCCAGCCAACTCTATTGAACTTTCCCCGCGGAGATACAAGCGACGGCGTACCAGATACTTTTTGGCAGATATACGCGGCAAAGGTGAATTATTGGTTTTCGGGAAAGCAAAGTCCCGCGCGATTAGATACCAAGTGAGATATCAAAATCCGCGATTTACCAAGAAGTGCACGCTCTCCGGAATCATAATCTCCCTTTCGCTTTCCGTAAGGTGCGGGGCAATAATTATAAATCAAGCGGGACAGGGAGAGAGAGAGAGAGAGAGACATTTTTCTCCGGACTAGTTTTATCGCGCCGCGCGCGCGCGCTGGTACTTTTTGCTCGGAAATTCCACGTTTATTTCATTACGTCGTAAGGTGCTCCCGCGTATATATAGGAGGCGGCGGCTCTCTGCCTCCGGTCGGGGAAGAGAGAGACGCATCGGCGCACCGGTTGCTTTCGAGCGTTGGCACGGTGCATCCATAAAGCAAATTAATGCCTGCGCGAATAAAGGAGCACGAGGAGGAGGAGGAGGAAAGAAAATCGCGCGCGCTGATGAAAAAGACGGCAATAAAAGTAACGCGAGCGCCTCGCCAGGAGAGAGAATCGCCACCGAGAGAGAGCACCTCGAGAAAGAGAGGGAGAGAGCCGGCTGGTTTTGCCACTTATAATTATACAGGGCTCGTTTTTCGTCCGGGGGCCCGCCGCCGCTTCCTAGGGCCCCCGTCGTAACCTATGCGCCGCGGCCTTTTTATTGGATAATTGCTAATTAAGCCGGGTTAAGCAGCCCCGGTAGCCGGGCAACGCTTTCTTGCCCCGTCAGGCTCTCCTCGACCCGTCGTCGTTCCGCGACTCGCTAATTTAATTTGCGGTTTCGTCTTCGTTCGTCCTCCGGCCGGCTTACCTGAATCATTCCGCCGGGAGACGGGGGCCTTGGACATTGGGATATTCCCCCCGCCAAGCCAAGCGCGCGTTCCTTTTTCATTCATCAGCGCGCGCGGCCTGCTTTTCGGATTGATCCATTCATTCAGAGACGCTGGCGAACATTTATACTTCGAGCTATTTTTGTGTATCACTGGTCTTTCACTTGGACTGATTTCGTGTTCTGGATGTTTTCTTTCTAATCGCTTCGAGTTTTTTCAAGCTTTCGCATAGTAGTTTCGTCATTTATAAAACAAACAATCGTAAAGTTTATGTTTTTCTTTCGTTTGTTACTACATCAGCTATAAGAGCAGCAGAAAAATTTCAATGAAAACTCGATTTCTATAGAACCACTTACTTATACACCTTCGCGCCAATTTGTTACGAGTTTATTAGGTATAAATAACAAACTGTTAATTACCGATCTTAAAATCTAGTTTGCCATACAATCTAAAACTTAATAGTATAAACCGGCAAATAATTTTTTACTTACTCATAATATTTTCGCAACCGATACTCTGAACTACCGCAACAGTACCATTTCAAAGAGTCAATAATACGTTGAACTCGCTTTACACGTAAGCGTTCGCTGCTAGTCACGTGCTCGTTTCATTGAATCGGTAAAGAGCGTCGTTGCTCACCGACAATCTCTCCCGCGAGGAAGCTTCAGTGAATGAACGGACACGAGGCAGGTATTGAAAGCCGCTCGTAAGTCGAGCGGAAACAAATTTCCGAAGCACCTCCGTACAAAGAGGCAATCCGGCGCAGATTCCTCCGAGCGATTAGACAAGTTGTAAACACGGAGCCGTAGGTGTGGGCGCCGAGGAGAGAGAAGGAGAGAGGGACAATAACCGAGAGCGCGTTAGATGACCCGGCCTGTGACCTCCATCTGTCCGTCTGCGCGATTCCGCGGCTCAGCCTCGAAGGCCTTTCCTCGCCTCTTTTTCCATTCAAGTCCTCTCTCCGCTCCCCGTAACTCTCTTTCGAGGAGGAGGAGGATGACTCGGGGCTTTCGGCTTTTACGAGGCGACGACGATGACGACGACGACGGGGAAGTCGTGTTTTCTGTAAGTGCTGTACTACAGCGCCCAAAGCGAGAGCAAACATCGCGCGCGCGGCTTACCGGTTGTGTATTGTATATCGATGGCCGCGGCGGCGATGGGATTCCGGCACGCGAGAGGAAACGGTCGAGGAGCTTTTTTGTGTGTGTACGCTCGCGATTAATTTCCCGGGCAAAGAAGCTCTCTCTGCGGCTTCGTTATTTTTCGACAATAGCAAATGGCTCCTTTATTTATCGCTTCGGAGCTTGCTCGCTTAGCGGCCCGCGGGTAGAACCAGCCGGGAGAGAGAGAGAGAGAGAGAAAAGAAGTAAAGGAAGGATAAAGGGAAGAGGAGAAAAAGTACAGAGGCGCGCTCATAATCCATGGCATTGTCGAGTCTCGCGCGGCGACTTTGGCTCGAAAGGGCGGCCACTCTCGTTCCTTGCCTTTTTTTCTCTCTCTCTGTCTCTCTCGGCGCACCACGCGCCTCCACTTTCTTTGTCTCTCTCTGGCACGCAGGTAGGTACTCATCAAAATGTGTCTATATACCTATTTACATGGGTCTTGGCGCCCACGTAAGAAGGTTGGCAAGAGACCCTTTGTTCCGGCCTCCTTCCTTTTGCTCCTCTTTCGCGAGCGCACCTCCGAACGCGAGTCCCTCCCCCTTTCGAGAATCGGCCGTCTCTCGCTCGCCTCTCGAACTAATCGAGGGACCTCGCGGAGAGGGTGACTTTGCACGCCGCGCGATCGAGCTTATATACTCCGCCGCGACGCAACAATGCACTTCCTTCTCTCATTGTTGCGAGCGGCGGGGCCCGCGACGAGTGAGAGAAAAAAAAAGAAGGAACGAAGAAATCAATCGCGATTTCGATATTAAGACGTACTTAGAGATACACGGAGAGCGAGAAAAATTTAACGAGTCCGGCGCTCAAGGAAGCTGATCCGCGCTTGGTGTTTGCCGTTAATTAAAACGGACGCGATACCGTTCCTTTTTTCTATAACCGACGAGCGTGATGAATTGCAGACTACGAATTTGTACGTTGTACGCAATATTTCTTTGCCAGCGTGATTTTCTCTTTCGTTCTCTCTCTCTCTCTCTTTCTTCGGCTCTCTTCCTTCTCAAAGACAATAGAGTCGTCCGAATGCGAGGAGGTGCGTAGGCGGACCAGACAGACGTTAACCTTTGCGTTAGGTCCTTCATTCTCTTATAATTTCACCTTCGACTCTTTTTGCTATTGATAATACAAGCCCGGGAATTATGTATTTCCCTTGATGATTTCTAATTATACGCGAGTTATGAGTTCGCGCAGCCAATGCCTCATTGTTGCGGGCTTTCATTCATTACTTCGGCCGGGCTAATTAAATTGTCCTCAAAAATCCTCTGACTTACGATTATGTGAACCTGCGAGTGATTACAGCGTTTCAAGCATTATGGATTATTTCTTGCGCGGGCAATTATAAAAAAAGAAAATCCACCGAAATGCCTGTATACTTATATCACCGAGCTTAAGTTGTAACGCATTGTGTTGTGCAGTCATTCCTTTCACTCGCACTGCAACGATCGTTAACGTTTTCCTTTAAATTTAATATTATCCTTGCCATAAGTTTTTAGGCGCTCAAAAAGGGTGGCAAAGCTTGCCGCACGGCAATATTTTAGAAAGTACAACGTAGAGGCCGCCGGTAACTGAATGTAGCATGATCTACCGGAGTCTCGAGTGAATCCCTCAAGTAAAACGGCACGAAAGTATCATCCCGAGCCGCGATAAAACGATTGCCGACGATATTTGTTCTCTCCGCGAGCTCGAATTCCTGCGGAGCCCAGCCCGCCAGGCGCAGTTAAAGCGAGCCCGGAGAAAAAAAGGGCACGCGGGCAGAAAAAAGCGCTCTGGGGCTGCGAGTAGTCGCGGGCCAAGAACGACGGCAAAAAGAGCGGCGAGGGTGCAAGACTCGTGCCGCAGCAGCTCCTTGTTTCTCTCTCTCTCTCTCTCTCGCTCTCCGCAGCGAAGAAGCAAAGAAAAAAAAAGGGGCGGCATGCACGAGTGGCGCTCTCGATGGAAAAATTAATAGAATCATTTCAACGAGCTGCTCGCTCGGCCGTGGAAAGCTGCCCCCGTCCCGCTCCCTTTTACTATTGCGGATTGGCCTGAGGTCACGGCTCTCTCTCTCTCTCGCGTGAGGGGTGGGTGGAAATGGAAAAAAATAGCAGAGACCCGAGCGCTTTTTCCTTCCTCAGCTCGGGCAGAAAGATTCGATGAGTGGCTTCGCAAAGCGTGAACGATTCGATAAGGTTTCGCATTTTTATTTAACGCCCCGCGGCAGCGTATTCGCGCGCGCCAGGAAATTCAAACTTGTTAATTGAAACTAAAAGTAGCCGCTGCACGCGGCCAAGGGAGAGAGCTCACTTAACGTTGAGGAGGCCGCAGTCGTCGCTGCGCGCGGCTGTAATTTCGCTCGGGCAGCCGCGCGTATTACCTATAGCGAAAGATATTATTCCCCAACAAAGACACAGAGATTGTCCATTATGTTGGCTCGGTGCCGCTCGCGCGCTGCGCGGCAATGGGTTTAAATATTCAAATGGGCGCTCGGTTTTAAAAGCTCGCTCGGCGCGCGTGCGTTTCTCCCGCGGACTTAGATGAATCGTAAAGAAGAGGAGGCCCCGATGGAGATGCCGGGGCTCGTCGCCGCGCGCGCGCTCCGCGAAAAAGAGACCGAGAGGAGATTTGTGGCCGACGGAGAGAGGATACGAGGGACGAAAGAGGCGCGTAGGTAGCTCGTCCGTGGCAGGCCGTAAAACTACGCTGAAACGAGAATGACGATGCCCCTCTCTCTCTCTCTCGCGGTCTGCAACTTCTATTTCGAGAAGCGCATGACCCCGGAAACGAATGGAGCCCGGCGTATAATACGCGCCGCCGCCGCCGCCGCCGCCGCGGAGAAAGCCGGATCCTTCCTTCCTTCTTTTTTTTTTTCAGCGGGCGCGCGGGGCACGTACGTAAACTCTCTCGGCTCTCTCGCTTATTTCGTTTCCACTCGTCTCGGTTAAGACGTTATACCGAGAAGCCGGCGTGTCGTGCGTACGTACGTTACCTGCGCACCGCGTATATATACCATACGTATATACGCGGCTCTCTCGGCCGCGGCTATTATTTTCGCCGGCCGGCTGCGGGCGCCTAGAGAGCCTAATGGCACTGGCTCGGCGCGAAAACCCGTAAAGCTCGCCGAGGAGAGTCTACCTCTACCTGTTGTTCGCCGCCGCCGAGCGGCTGGGGGCGGATTTTTCCCACTTTGCCGTGAAATCGTAATTGCGCGACGCCTTGCCCGGACTAAATGGACTAGTTCCTTCTCGGAACGCTTCGCCACTTGACTCTCTCTCTCTCGGTCTCTGTTAGCGCTAAGCAGTCGGGAAAAATCTGTTATCGCGCCCCGCGCTCGTTTCTGAAAAAAAAAAAAATGAAGGAACGAAACTGCTTTGCATACTGCGCAGGCTCGTTTAAAAAGACATCCATTAGCGAGGTTTAATAAAAGGAGGTATAAGGAAACCGCCTATGAATCCAAGGCTCCGCTATTGCTCCGGGCGCAGCCATTAATCTCCGAATTCATTACCGCTCGATCGATGCCGCACGCAGAAGCGCACGCGGGACGCCGAGGCGATCTCCCCCTTCTTTTTTTCCAGGATTTCGCCCCTAGATCAGGGCCACCTCAGACTAGCGTTTTTCTATCCGGCTTCCCCTTTTCTCTCTCTCCGGATTTTAAAGGGAGGATGACTCCGGCGGCGGCGGCGCGTGCTGGGGAGAAAGAGAATTTTTCTTTCTCTTTAACGGAGGGAGTGGTCCTACGTGTCGGACCGGGGCTGCTTTTCCTTTCCCCCCCGTGAGCTCTCCGATCGCCTTCGATCGACGAGCCAGAGTCTCTTATTAAAAGTCATTTCTCCCGGTTAAGCGAGAGAGAGTGAGAGAGAGCAGAGCGTTTCGTTTAAGTAGCAGCGCCTCGCGGGTGATTTATCACGCTCGCGAAACCTTATCCCCCGCGCGCTAACTTTAATGACGCGTTGCGCCGCGGCGCTTTTTCTTTTTTTCTGCTCGGGAGAGCGGCCCCATAATACAAGGCGGCTCTTGTTCCGGTAATTTTCGCGCAATTTATATCTATGGAGCGACAGGCGGCTCCGTACCGGGCGGGGCTCCCGCGCCGGTAATCTCGAGTGCTCCTCTCCGTCTTTATTGTCTGGGCAAACTTTTTCCATCGCGCCTTCGTTCATTTGTCTCGGGCCTCGTTCCTCCCTCCTCCTCCTCCTCCTCGCTCCGTCGTCCGTGTCGCGCGCGCGCAGCCCGCCGGGTATTTGGTCTATTAATCCTGCTAATTTTTCGGAGCGCGACTAAAAGCCCCCAGCTTGTCTCCCGATAGCTCGCGGATGAATCTATTACGGCCCGGGCATTTATGCCCGTTTCGTTCTTTGCGACGCATCCCTCCCCCCCCCCCCCCGCCGACGGGAGCGCAGTGCGTCTGTCTCTGTTGTGTATGTGCGACTGCACGGTTGTATGTGTGCATGCAGCGCGCTCTTCCTTCGGTCGCGGAGCCCAGGCACATTGCAGCGCGCGCGCCCACCGTCTATATGATACATACGAGGGTCGTTATGTTTTATGGCTAATTGTTTTATTATCTTTGACATATTTCCAGTTTACGGCCGCGCGGACCGCCGTTTTGTTTCATGGCTGTCTATTGTGTGTGATGAACGCCGCTTTATGTGCCACCCTGCGCAGGCTCTCTCTGTCTCTCTCCCTCTCTAGACACTTTTTCATCCTTCTCTCTCTCTCTCTCTCTCTCCCGTGCGCTCCACGGGCGTTGCACCGCGCAGCCGAGCTCGGCGAATTATAGAGAAAATAAGATACGAGCCTGATGAGATATTTTTACACTTTTAATGCGAGCTATTATTGCCGGGGCAGTGGCAAAAAGTGGATCAAAGCTCTCGTGTGTGTGCCTGCTGCTTTGACTTTTACACGCGGCGCGAGAGATTTAAAACTCTTGCCGATTTTTTGCCACTCTTTGCCTTTTTCATTATATTAGCATACAAAGAAATACTCTCGAGCGATTAATTTTACAGGGCAGTTTTTATGTTCATGCCCGAATGATTCATTGGCCTTTAATGGCGCCCGAGCGAGAACGCAAACGTTAGATATATATGCAATAGCATGTAATAGAAAAGTAGTAAAAATGCAGAGGCCCCTCTCGAAAGCATCCGTCATCGGGTTCCGAGGAATCGATGAGTTTGCAAAGTGGGGTAAGAAGGCGCTCGCGAGACAACGGGGGCAGCGGACGAAGTACTCGTCGCAGGGCGGAAAAGGTCCCGTCTTGGCGTGACGATGCGCGTCCACTTGTCACCTCCCCGGGACCTCCCCGACATTCCAAGGCTGGAGGGACATCTATCAGGCCTTCCCTCGCAATTGAGCCAAGTGCGCGCCAACTCCTCGGGGCTCTCTCTCTCTCTCTCTCCCTCTCTCGGACGGGGAGAACGAGGAGCGACAAGCGAGACAAGCCCCGCCGACAGACAAACGAACGGAAAGTGGCTTTAGCCCGGCATTCTTTTTGCTATAGGTATGCCAATATATCGGACTCGGGCCGAGAGCCGCGCGGCACCCCTAAGGCACACACCAAGGATATATACGTGACGCCTCGCGAGAGAGAGAATGCAACGCGACCCCGGGAAAAAGGCTACTGCCACCGGATCTCGCCGCTGGATCTACTCTCCACGCGGAGACGTGAGCTTTTATATATACCGGAGCTTCCGTTTCCCGAAGCTCGGGCATTTTGATAAATCGAGCCGCGACGGATGGCGAGTATTGCACTTCGACTGCAGGCGCCCCCCCGGGGGGGAGTATCGAGGAACTTTGGTAATTGATACGTTTCGACGTTATTTACCGTTGTAGTGCCTTATTAGGGCTATTACTCAAGAATTAGAGATTTCTCTTTGCGGAACTAATTTCCGATAAAGGGGCTTATTGATCGCGCCTCTTTATATATATATACAATTTTCTGAGCTGTCGTAAGGATATAAGGAGCAATATTAGTGCAAGCAGGTTATTCATTAGGCATTTCTCAGTTGTACATTCAACTGTGACTATTACAAGAGTCAATTTACACGAAGTATATTTGAAAGTTTATAAGCAAAAAATTTGACGAGATACAGTTGTCGGAAATGTGGTTACTTACCCTGACCGAAATTACAGTTTAACTTAATTTTATTAGTCCCCAATCAGACCAGGCAACCGCAGCGAAGAGAAAAAGAGCCCGTGCAGTCTTTGTTGAATGGAAAGCTGGCGGAGAGGAGGACAGAGACTTCGAGGGGGGAGACGCACTCGCAAAGTGCGTTGCCTTAGAGCCGTCGAGGTTGCGCCTCTCTCTCTCCCGCTCTTGACACCCGAGAAGTATAAATCAATGTCTGTTCGCGGTGCAGCGCGCATATCGTATCGTAACGCGTCCTCGGAAGACCTCGATATATATCCCGGTGCGCGCACATACGCGCTGGCAGCAGTGCACGGGGAGAGAAAGAGAGAGAGACTCGCTGGGGTCATCCGCGGACATACATCATTTCCGGGCCGCCAGCTTCGCTTCGCCTCTTTTCGCGCTCTCTGTCTCTCCTTCTCTCTCTCTCTTTCTCTCTCTCTCTCTCTCTGCCTCGACGCTCCGTTTCGTCGATCCTTTTCCATTTCTTGCATGAATTCTTCTCGTAAATCTGCGGCACGCAGCGGAAGCCTCTCTGTTCTCTGTCTTTTCCCGCCCAGACAAATAGCCGCCGTACACACATTACTTATATCCCCCGTATCCCGGAGCGGATTTTCGTATGACTTTATTATTAAAGCTCGCGAGCGAGAGAGAGAGAGAGCGAAATTTTATCTCCTCGCGGACGACTTTACACTCTCTTAGATAATCACAACCTTTCACTCCTGCGCCTCTTGCCAATTTCGCGAAATATTATATGGCTCCGAGAGAGTTTTTGCAAAAAGTCGCAAAGCCCGGAGAGCTGCTTGCTTAATTGAGATGGATAAGCGAAACCTAACATTTGTAAAGCGCGCCGAGTCCGAGAGGGAATTCGTCAGAAAAATCGTAAAAAGCCAATAAAAGGATAAACAAATTTTCGAATAATTATCGTCTTGCGGCGGGCCATCGCGGGCCGGAGGAGAACGAGCGAGGTTTTCGGGGGGGATTCTAGAAATTCCAGTGAGAACGATAGAGTGCGAACTCGCATCGGCCGCGCATCGAGCGTACATATAAAAGAAGTTTTAGTTAGACGCTCCGTTATGGGTATTTCGGCTCTTGATTAGGGGGTCATTAGAGGGAGTCTCTCTCTCTCTTTCCTCTCCTCGGGGTTGTCCCTGTGGTTTTGTCGAGAGTGAGAGAGAGAGAAAAGAGTCCGGGGCCAGAGGTTCGCGCGCTGCAGTTTAACTCGCGGGCGTGTGGGCTGTTTTACTTTCGATGTTTTTGAGCCCTGCGGTCCCGAGCGTAGAAGAAGCGCAACGTGTTATTATGCGTCTGGGCGAACGCAGTGGAAAGACAGAAGGAAAGAAGAAGACGGAAATCGTACTCCCTCTCTCGCGCGCGGAGCGTCATTCCCTTTTTACCTCTCGGTGGAAATTAATTTCGAGCCGGACGACGACGACGAAGAGAGAGAGAAAGGAAGAGAGAGACTTGCTCGCACTGTCGCGTCGGGATGGCGCATAATTCAAAGTACAAATTGACGGAACTCGCCTCGTCTCTCGGCCGAGGCGAGAAGCCCCGGAAAAAAGTGACAGGCTTGAGGAATCGCGAGGCGAAGCGCCAAGCCGGGGCTTTTACTGCGATGATTATAGCCGGGGCCCGGAGAGGAGCTCCGTGGCGCTTTAGGCCAGAACCTTCATTATGTGGAGGATACTTGCCCGTTGCCCGGCGCGGCCGCTTATATATTCAATAGAGGAGCGACGATCTTCCGAGAATCCGGCAAGCTTTTTGGATAATGGAACGGCGAATTGGGATGTAACGTGTCTTAAATTGTCTAATGGCCGAGCGAAGGCGCGCGCGTTCCCCCCTCAAGGTTGGCCTATTTTTTCGGAAGACAGACCAGCGCCGCCGCCTGCCCTCCAGTGAGATATGCCCTTCTGCATCTCGCGAAAGGTTAAATGGCGGAGAGATGTGTATCTAGGAAGATTTTTCGGGGGTTATTTGCCTACTTTGTCCGATGGGATGCGGTCGCAGACGGTCTCACGGTACTCTCTTCAATTATCGGAATCCGCTGAGAAAAAAATAAAATAAGGGACTCTCGACTCGAGGAATGTTTCGTTAAATCTGCCCTCGCAGTTCATTCAACTGCTTATTACGAGCATTCGGAATTAATGGAAACTTTCGGTCCCTCGTTTCACGTGCAATCTTTTGCACAATGCTTCGTTCAATAACAAAGTATCTCTTAATCACAGTACAAAGTGGACGAAGAAAATGAGCTGTAATTTTAGCAGCAGCTCTCGCGCTAAGTAATTGGTCAATTTAGTTTTCTCGTAAAACTGTGTTTGCAAACACCCCGAAGAGATAACGAACCCGAAGCGTCGCCCGTGATTTTTTTCGGATTCAAAACTTTTTACCGCCCCGGCCGCGCCGATGATTTATGGACGATATACTTTAAAGCGATTATATAAAAAATAGGTTGAATAAAACGCATAAAAAGCGACTTAGCTTCGGCGGAGCTCGGAGGAGAACATTTATCACGTTTCCACGTAACAGTTTGAAAGCGCGTTCGACGCGTCGGATTTTTTTCTAGTTAGAGCGCGAGCCGTGCGGCGCGCGGCTCATTGTGGAAAGGAAAAAAAAAGTTGTAGGAAGAAAAAAGCAACGGCTGCTTCATTTTGCCTAATACGCCGCGGCGCCGAAAGCAGCCGAGCCTATGCAGAAGCACGTACGTTTACCCCAGGGTACTTTGGGGGAGGAAGAGGTAGGAAGGCTGGAAGGGACGAGAGAGAGAGAGAGAGAGAGAGGAAAAAAGGGGGCAGAGAGAAGCGGCCGGGGGTCTGGGAGAAAGAATCGAGGCCGATCGATTTTTAAAGCAACCGCAATATTTGACAGCTACAAGCTCTCGGCCGTGGTTTCGGCGCCACCTGTTTCCAGCGTCCCTTCAAGCTCTCTCTCTCTCTCTTTCCCTCGCTACAAGCTAGCCGGAGAGTCAAAATGCGAAAGCAGAACCGCGCTACACGCGTTCCCACCCACACGGCATCTCTCTCTTTCTCTCTCTCGCTTTCATTTGCGAGAGACGAGACGTATACACGCCGCACGGGGGAATGAAGCAGCGGCGGCGGCGGCGGCGGCGGCAGCCTGGCCTTTTCCTGTGTTTCCGCGAATGCGAGAGAGCGAGAGGGCGAGAGCAGTGCGCCATACCGGCAGACACGTCGCCAATAAGTGAACATCGCTCGCTCGTACTACACCCTTTGCCTCTCGCAAGCCGCGATCTTTCTCTCCCTCTCTCTGCGTGTATTATATATATATACATATATATGCGCGGAGCTGCTCGGCTGATCGCGACATGACGCAACGACTGCCACGACGACGCCGCCGCTGATACTCCCCCGCGTGCGATAGTGCCAGCTTTTTTACTACGCACTGGGGGAAAGCTCTGACAGCGTCAAATCTTGACGTTATATCGAGGAGCAGGCAGTGTTTGCGGATGTCGCCAGACAGAGAGAGAGAGAGAGGCTGCGAGTCGCGATAACTAATTGCAGAGTGCTTTTATCGACGCTGAGATTCTGCCTCGTTCATTTGTCAGATTTTTTTTTTTATTGAGCATATATTCTTTTTTAATACGGCTGCTCGAATTGATGGTTTGACGCGCGTCCGGAGAAAGCAGCTATTGGGCATCGTAGAAAATCACACCTCGACTTCAATCACTAAAGTGATACCTTTGAGTAGCATTGGACGTGCCAGCTACCTTTGGCAACCGCAACTATGTCCGGCACGTCGTCATTATGTTTAGGAACTTCCAATACCTCCGCTTGGACGCAAAACCGCCGAGGTCGACGCCCGGCTACAGGCTACGTAACTATAATGCATTCGTCGAGTTCAATTTTTCTACAAGCTTGACATCCATTTCGGTTTTAATTCGATCTAAAACGGCATTTAACGTAAATTCACGATCGAATCGAGAGCAGAAACTCATTCGCCAGCTAGTCGCACCGGTCAACACGTTACTTCGATCGCTTATTCCCTGAAAAGTGTCTTACTCGGCCTCGGAGGACAGGCGTCAATAATTTTGTTTTCGCGGAAAAGCGGCGGTCGTCCCGTTCCTCGCCTCCTCGCCTCCATCCCTCTCCCCCCCGCAGCCCGCGACATGCAAAAGTGCCGGCTCGAGATGATTCTAGGAAGCGCGCGAGATAAGGAGGTCGATAATAAGGTGTAAGTGGGACAGGTAAGCCGGCCGATAAAGAGTAGCAAGATGCCGCGCGCGCGCGCTTGGCAAAGTTATGCGCGAGCACGCACATCGCTAATTCGAGCTTTCCGCGGAGAGTCGCTGCTGCCGCAAAATCGTTAACACCGCGCCGACGACGACGACCGGCCTCTCCTCCTGGTAGAGAGTGCTATATACCCCGCCAGCCGACATCATTCGCCGCCGCGCGGGGTTATTGCGACAAATGACGTTTCGCTGCCAAGGCGTAAAAGCGTTATAAAATTGCAATGGCTTTCGAGAGCCGGGTGTGCGATGAATTATAGATCGGCTTTTTCTCTAAAGTGCACGAGGCTGCGTTTATTTTTAACACCCCTCCCCCTGTTCCTGTAAGAGTACCAGCTTCTAATTTCAAATCAAGCTCTTTTCAAAAGCTTCTGTTTTTCAACGAAATCCCGAAGAAATTTAAAACGGGAGAAGCAAAAAGCTGAATTCGCAACTTTATATATATATATATACAGAGCGCTGTTCGGAATGGCTTGGCGCAAAATAAAAAAAAAAAGAGCGCAGATAAGGAATTAATATTATTATGAAAAGGCTTTGTTCGGTGCTTGCAATCTTTTCTTCGCCCGAGACGCGGATGTCGGGGGCTCTCGGGGTGGTCGGGGGGGCGCGGGTCGGTGCTTTTCTTGCTTCTTAATTTGCTCGTTTCGGCAAGGACCCCCAGCGAATAGTAGTTTGCATATTTCAGCCTGGGATTTTTGCGCAGGTGGCGAGGGTGGATCTCTCACCCCGGCCTGGACCGGGGGAATACACACTGCGGCTTTCAAACGCCCTGCCCCGGCGCGCCTTTTCGACGCGATGCGTACAAGTGAACTTTCAATGAAGCCTCGTTAGCCGAGCGACTGCGCCGCCGCCGCCGCCGCCGCCGTTGCCGCTCGCGTTGAGCGCGTGAAAGAGAGAGAGAGAGAGAGAGAGAGCGCTTCCTGCTTTTGAAAATTTCGCTTCTCGGCATTTTCGCCCGGGATTTTCCTGAGCTCGGCGCCTGGCGTTTCTTCAAATTCTCTGATTTCCTTTTTTAAGGCCTTATTGGGGCGAGGTAAAGTCTTGTTCATTATTTATTCCAGCTTCGATCGACGCACAAAGCTGCAAGGGGGGGGATATAGTTGGGGATCTTGAATAGTAATGTAAAGTGCAGGAATGAGATTTCGAATTATTTTCTGAAAAATATGCATTTGTCGCGCTCGAGCAAAGAGGCGTACGGAAATTTATTTCCGCGCAGAAAGATTTCTAAAGCGATTTATTAATTAATCTCGTTATTCAAATGCGATCTTTATTCACGGGGCCGCTGTAAAACGTTAGAAGAGTTTTCCGCTCGCTCCATTCGAGGCGTTAAACAAAGTTAATTTTAGGTAAACAATAAAGCACTCGGGCACCGGGATCGAACGACGTCGGTAATTGCGAAAGGCCGCCGCGCGGCAGCGTGCAGCGCGGGTACACATTTAATCTCGGGCAAAAATCGCCGTGATTATAGAGTAAAATCTTTGTCCAGGATCAAAAGCCGAAAGGGGTGAGGTCAAGAATGTCCTTTATATAGATTGGCCGTAACGGCGTATAAAAAGGAATATAAAGATAAGGAGGGGGGGGCCTCTGCGCCGCGCTGCGCGCAATGGAACGGAGCATGCACGCGATATTACGTATTACAGAGTGGAAATCTTATTTATGAGGGTGTGGTTAAACGAGCGTAGCCCACTCTAATATTTAACCTCATCGGCGGAGGAAGAATTCATATCGGCGAGCCGCGGCTCGCTCGCTCCTTTGTGGCCTGGGTTATATCCATTCACATGCCCGCCTTTCGTTCTAAACTTTCAACTACTTTATGTATACATGCCTGAATGCAAGCACCTACACATGCAAGAGGCCCTCCTTCTTCTCGGCAAAAGATATCGCTA
This sequence comes from Ormyrus rosae, assembly GCA_035047165.1. Lineage (NCBI taxonomy): Eukaryota > Metazoa > Arthropoda > Insecta > Hymenoptera > Ormyridae > Ormyrus > Ormyrus rosae. The sequence continues at coordinate 31,809,994 of JAWWML010000012.1, read as the reverse complement.
AATTATTACTTATGCCGTAAAAAATGATAAAGCCCTCCCCCCCCCCCTACCCGGTAATACCCGGGCGCGGGAGCGCCGCGTTACGTTCCAAACGGAAAAAAATTCTATTATTATTTATTTAAGACGATATTCCAGTTTTACGAGCTAAATAAATACTTGTAATCTTTTATGCCGGTGCCGTGAGCCGGAGCTTTTATTAAAAAGCCCCGCTATTTACGAGCGATAGGAGAGAGAGAAAACTGTGTCATACGCCGCCGAATAAATAACGACGGCATCAATAACGCTCGTAATTTGCAAGAATCGCATTTAACATTTCATAAATTCAGCGGCGCGCGACTCGCTCTCTCGTCCAGGTGAATGAGGCGAGTTTTTCGCGCGCGCGCGGCTGATATACGATCGGTAAACTGAAAATTCGCGACCGCCGCTGCTTGCTTACCGCCGCGACGAAACGAATCTCTCGAGCCCTCGAGGTAAGCGGAAGTCGCGGCGAAGGTGCAGTTTTCGGAAGCCGAGGCGGCGAGCCGGGTAAAAGGCAGCGGCTCCTCGCGTCCGCAGCGGGCGCGCACGATGCGTCTCTTCCGTGTGGCTTAACGCGAGAGAGAGAGAGGGAGCGCCGCGCGCACCGGCAATGCGGTAGCCTAAGCGCCGAGCTGCATTGTGCGAACACGTAGCGGCAATCATTATTATTTATTGCACATTTCAACCGTAACCGCCGACTTTTCTCTGGCCGCCTCTCTCTCTCTCTCTCTTTTTTTCCTCGCTCTTTTGGTCCATCTAGGCCGCTCCTCTCTTTCTCTCTCTCTCGTCTCTTATCTTTCAACCCCCTCCACCGAGGACCAACTGTCGTTGCACGTCGTCCTTTCATTTGGTGTTTCGTCAGTTGTGCTCTCTCTGTCTCTCCTTCGGCTCTGGATCGGCGCAGAGCAGATGCCTCGCGGAGATCGTTGCGTGCAAATAAATCCGGCCTCGTCCAAGTCGGGCGCGTATCGCTGCCGATCTTATTGCCCGTACGCCGCTTTAAAACGACTGTGGGAGGAGAAAAATATACGCTGCGGAGATCGATGCGCGCGCGCTGCCCTTCATTATTTCGTCCGCGTCTCCTCGGAGAACGTAAAATTTCAATTAAGACGTCCCTGCCGGTGATCGGGGCCTCGTTCGAAATTCAAAGATAACTCATTTTTATTTTTACTAAGGGGTAAACTATTTTGTGCGTCAAAAAAAAAAAAAAGTATTCTTAAATGAATTCTTCGTTTTCCTCTGTAGTATTACTTTAATTTACACTCTGTATTAAACTGTATTGTATCTGTAATTTTCTGGATAAAAAAAAGAATTATTGTGCACTAATTCGTAGACACTTCAATAAAAATATTGACTTTTGTAATAACTGCCCGATCACGCTGGAAAAATACTACAAGATAAAACGACGCAAGATCGAGAACTTACCGGTAAACTTTTTCAGATACTCCGTTCGGATATCGTAGTCTCGAAAACGATTGAATCACTTAAGAACGAAATGCTAAAAAAGCCCAAAGTACATCTACACGCCGGCATCGGCGGATTAAAAGAAAATAAGAAGAAACCGTGTCACCGGAACGTGACAAACATTGACAATGGCTCTCGCGCATCATTAGCGTGAGTCACATGATTCGCGTCGCGCGGCATGACTCACGATCCGAAATCCGCCGCTGAATCGAATCGCGATGCGGCGCTCTCGCGTATGTGTACGCAGGTGTGCGCGCACTTTGTCTCTTTCGAAAAAAAAAAAAAAAAATCGCGCGAAGCTACGCGACCTTGGAAACGGCGCGAGACCGAAATAAAAAAAAATAGTAAAAGGAGCAAAGCGAAACGGAAATCCTAACCCCTAACCTAAGCCCTGAGCCGTGAACCGCCCGCTTATACATATAGGTATGTACGGAATGACATTGTGCTTGCGCGCGCGATCGCCTTTTCCGGAAACGTCCTCCGTCGCCGAGGCGATCTTTGCGCATGGGGTCACTCGGCAGGAAGTCGCCGCCACCCGAATGTCTCACACACTCTGATTGTCTCTATGCTAATGAGCCCCGAGCAACGGCGCGCGTGTCAAGCCTTTCCGACTCTCGAAGCGGGCCGGAAGATTTTCGTAATCGGCGCCCCGAAGCACAGAGGCCGACGTCGAGCGTCATCGCCGCGAACTCTCCGTTTTATTTTTAGGCCGCTTCCTCGCCCGCGCTCGCGGAGATCGATCGCCGCGCGAGGAGCGATTTCTCACCGATCGCCACCACCGGAATATTTTAGTTTTTTTTTTTATGGGCCCCGCGGACGAGATGCGTATCTCTCTGCCGACTGGGAAGGCTGGGTATTGAAAAATTATGCATTTATACCGATAAAATTGTCGAGCTCTCGCGAATTTAGGCCTCCGTAATAAGTCCGGATAATTGCGCCGAATTAAGTGTAATTTATGTGCGAGTGTTTTTTCTACTTTTAAGAGACTCCGCGCGCTGCTTTGATCTTGCACCGTGAAAAAAGTCTTGACGATTTTTTTTTGTCGACGCGCGACGAGAGGAGGCTTCCTTATTTTCACAAAATTGATTTAATGAGACGAATATTTAAGCGTTGCTACTAATTTACCTGATTTCGATTAATCTATTTTTATTATTATCCGGTTCGTTTTGAAAATGTCAGAAATTTTCTCATCTCCATAATTTGTTTAGAAATTACATTAGCAATAAAACATGATTTTTTGAATATTTATTCATTATTCTGTGTATAGAACTTTATTAATTTTTTTAGATTTTTTTTTTTTTTTTTTTTTAATTCCAAACAATGAATTAATTTCGTTCTTTTCAACGAGTATTCGTAAATTTATAAGTAAGCTAATACTGATTGCTCCTTAAAGCGGTGGACCACAATTTTATCTCCTCATCAGTACAAAGGTAATCATTGTGGCAGTCGTATTCAAGCGCAGCTATACTATTTTAAAGTTCTAGAATTAAAGAATGAAAAGAACGACAAATTCGATTTCAGAAACGGGCCAGATGGCTCGACACTCCACATGCTGCCAGCCTTCTTGATTTCGCCTGCAGGTATATTTTTGTACAATGGGTTGAACGCATGACATTAAATCCCCCAGAGTATATTGGGTCTAGTAATTGCTGCGACTATTTTTAACACTCGAAAAATTTTAAACATTTATTTTACTACGTAGATCACTAGTTGTAAGCAACAATCACAAATTCAATCATTAATTATCGAGGATAACTCTTTGCTCAATTACATAATCTTCGTGACGGAATTAGATCACTTGTAAGTCTCAAAGCAAAAGTTAAGCAGCCATTGAGAGCTTCCTCCTTCAGACGGTCCCCTTAAAAAAAAAAACTACTAAAAGCCGGGAAAGAGTCACTTTTCCATTAACATTATTGTTTGAAACAGTTTTAGTGCCGGAGAGATTCGCGTAATTTCTTATTTCTCGCAGCTGCGAGAGAGGGAGCAGCAGCGGCGTCAGGCTGGAAGGGCTAGTTAGCTGTCTGCAGGAGCGACGCCAATCCAAAGTAGATACAATAAAGACAGTAAAGCTTAAGGAGTTTAATAGTCGGGGAAAAAGAACGACTTCGCCTTGACGTCGCGGCTTCTCTCTCTCTCATCAGGGAGAGAGAGAGAGAGGGGAACTTCAACCCTTTACGAGAGAGCCGGGCGGCCCGAGCGGTGAACCGAGGCGCGCGGATTGCGCGCTCTGTTAATCCGTAACAGGCTGCGCGCGAACTCGAATATCATCATTATATATTAACACTTTCCGTCCTCAAACTTTTCGGCTTGCGCCATTTACTTATCCGAGGAGTTTATATCTGGGTTTGTTTCGAATGCGATTTAATCAGCGCTCGCCAAGATTGAAGCGAGAGGAAAGCTCTCGAATTTGACTGTTTCTGCACCGGGCAGCGCGGGGAATGTGTCCCTTCCTCCTTCTTTTTTTTTTCTTTTTTATTTTTTTATTATTTTCATTGTCTCGAAGTTAGTCGGGACACAATACAGTTTTTTTCCTTCCTCTCGCCGCTTCACTATATATCTTTCTTTGTCCCTCTTTCTCCGGCGCGTTGCCTTTGTCACATACTATCTCTTTCTTTGTATGCAAAGAAATACCAAGAAGGTTTTACGAACGGCGAGAGGAGAGAGTCCGCCCCCTTCGCCGGCCAGGCTAATTCCATAGTGCGCGACAAGCAATTGTTTTCCCCTATTGGTATAGAGGAGCTCCGATGCAAAGTAGAGAAGCGGGCGTTCGCGGATATATTTATATATATATATATACATACGTGCACACACGTAAAGTCTCTCCGCGTGCATGACTTTTGTTTGCCGCCACGCTTGAACACGTGCATCGTTCACTCGGACTGACGTCACGGAAAACGACGACGCCGACGACGACGACAACGAGTCTTTGACCTGCTTTTGACGTAATCTCTCCTTCTTCTGCCGATAAAAGAGCCAGTCGTTTAGTCGCGAATACTAAAAATTTAATAAAAGAAGAGGGTCGCTCTCTCTCTCTCTCACTCTCTCTCAGCTTTCGAAGCCAGGGAAAATGAGTGCGCGTTAGGTAATCTCTGGATGAAGCTCGGGGACAGTCTAACCGGGAGAGAAGGCAGGGAGATACGCGAGGAGAAGACGACGGGCAAAGAAGAAAGCGTGCGTATAGCCGGGAGAGAGAGAGAGCGAGAGAGAGTATTGATCCCACCCTCAGAGAGTAGCGTAGCGGCGGCGGCAACCCCCAGCTGGCCTAAACCCAGGCATCCTCTCTCTCTCTCTCTCGCTCTCGCTCTCCTTACCTCTCCCGCGTCACTCCTCCCGCGCCCCCCGCGCTCCGGTTTGTTGTGCGCTGCATACCAATTTTCTTGATTTTTTCCCTCTTCTTTCCACCCTTCTCGCTCTTTCTCTCTCTCTCTCTCTCTCTCACCCGACTTCCTGCCTGTCTTTACACACAATGCCGGCCGAGAGCGCACGAGCAAGCGAGCGCCTGATATAGAAAAACAAAGGGAAAAATGCGTTTATCTCGGCTGCCGAGAAAATTGAACCGACTGGATAAATAGTAATTCCTCACCGACAACTCCGCCGGATTTACTTTCGATTAAAACGACTTGTTACGGCATTTTCTGAACGACGCTCAATTCAAAACAATGCAAGCCTCATTGAGAATCAAAACCATACATTAACAATATTTTCTTATCTGCGCGACGGTATATTGATATATACGACAAAAAAGTTTCCTGTTATAATAGGAAAAGTACCTGAAACTCTTTTGCGCAGACACAAGGCAATTTCTGTAAAAAGTAATGAGATTCAATTTGCACATGTGCGCTCCCGGTAGGAAAACATTCGCCTCGAGCTCGCGCGCTAGAAATCAAAGTATGTTATTTCGCTCGCGGTTAACTGAATTTCAAAGAATCATTCATGAACGCGAACGATGAACCTTTTCGAATGTCGAGCTAATACGTGTTATAATTTAATTGCAAAAAAAAAAAAAACGCTTTTGATAAAAACTCGCTCTGCAGTAACGCGAACGAACGGTTACATTCGATACCGAACGTGCACACCCGGCAGGTGCAACGTGAATACCTCCTTTTTCGAGGAGAAAGGAAATATAAAGTTGAAAAAATTGCACTACACCGATTAGTCGAAATAGAGTTCTTAAATGACTTGAGGAGGGGGGGGGGGTCTCGTCTTTTAGAGGCGGGCCATAATAGCGGAGCCACAGCAGCTCGGCTCCGGCGGGTGGAAAGTTTGACGAAACTAGTAAGATTAAAGTTATAAGCGCAGAAAAGGTTTCTCTTTCGCCTCGGTCGCTCCGCTCGGTTCTCCAATGATATAACCAAAAGATAGCCGTTTCGTTTAGAAATTCAGCTCCGCGGCCATAAATTTATAGTCTTTTAAATACTTCTCGGCGCATTATTCAGGACTGTGTCAAGATAATAACTCATTACGGCTATCAGTGTAATAACTGCAAGATTTATTAAAGAAGTGAATTTTTTTTTTCTTTTTTTACTCCATTCCGGAGGCACGTCCTAGTCAGCGAAATACGGGCTAAAATAACGCTGAAACGGCGAAACGCTCTCGAAAAGATAAACTTGCGGAAGCACGCGACAAAAAGGACGAGCGGAGATGTGCAGCGGCGGCGGCGAGGCGACCTCCTCGCCGTCTGCGAGGAGGAGGCCAGCGGGTCGAGAGAGAGACGGAGGGAGAGAGAGCTAAAGTAAAGGTAGCTTTGAACCCCGGAGATAAACCTGCTCTCGTCTGGAATCTTCTATTAGCAATTATAGTTGTAATTGTTTCCTGCAATATGCATGGAAATAGTGGAATTATTTAAACACTCGCCCCCTGCTCCGCTTCCTATTCTCCAAAGAGTCTCTCTCTTACAGCGCTGCTGCTGCTGCTGCTGTTTTCTTTATTTTTTTTCCTCCTCTTCCCCCTCCTCCTCCTCCTCCACGGCGGAGTGCAGCGTCTTCCGCATCTCCTCTCCTGAAGAATCGAAGCTTTTCTTATACCCCTCGCGCTCCGGGAGGATGCTCTCTCTCTCTCTCTCTCGCTTATACTCGTTGCGAATCGGGGCACGAAGGAAAACCTCGAATCCGAATCCCCGAGGCGGCCTGGCAGTTAATGGCTAATGGGCTGGAAACAATTTAACCAGAAGGAGAGAGGCTCCCGGTATTCGTCTAAGAGTCTTCGTACATGAATCGCCCTCTATACGCGCACACGGAGCCGCAAGCCGATAGCTGCGGGACACACTTATATATACATATATATATGTATATACACTTGATTCCCTTCGATCGAAGGAGGCGACGGTGCGTTAGCTTTAATGTTGCGCGACACTTCTTTCCCTCGCTTCCTCGCGATAAATGCTTGATTTTCCCCAATTTTCTCCGCCGATCGACGTATCGTGCATCGCCTCGATCGCAATCGAGATAACTCGCTTAGCGAACTCTTATTAAAAAAAATTTTCAATCAAAAATTGCTCGAAAAGAAAGATTATAATTTTAAAGCTCTCCGTCCGCATTCTTTGAGATATCTATTTTTACGTTGTACTATTTCAAACTACCATTCTTGCCGCTCGGTGCCCCAGATCTATTTACATTCAAATACCGCATTTTCCAAAAGGGACAAACGTTTAATACAATTTAAGAAAAAAATCCAAATAATCTTATCGCAGTCTTTGACTGCGTCCTTTCCATCCTTATGCCGAAACGACAGCAGCAGCAGCAGCAGAAGCGGAAGCTCGAATTCTCGCGTAATCATCCGGGAAAAGTCTGTAAAAGTGAAAGCGCGCCGGCTATAATCAGTTGAGCCAGCGGCAGTGCGCGATAGTACTCAGCCTCGAACAAAGCTAGGAAAAAGCACGAGTAGCGAGAGTTGCAGCAGCGGCAAGGGGATGATGCGAAGCGCGGGTAGATTAAAAAGGGAAAAAAATCACTGGGTACACAAAGACGGAAAGAAAGAGAGAGAGAGAGAGGCGAGGAAGGAACGATCTCCTCGTGTATGCAGAGGTATACCCTCTAAGCGGGATGGGATCTCTCTCTGCGTAGTGCGGTGGCCGATGCATTATCATAACCACATTCTCGATGCAGCAACTCCGGAGAGAGAGAGAGAGACAGAGGAAGCAGGCACACCGGACGATACCCGGACACCCTCTCTCGCCGCCTCCTACTCGCGGTAAGGCTGTGTGCGCGCGCGCTCTCTCGTGCGCTACCGCGCGGCTACTCGCTCGCTCGCGCGTCCGCATTTGCCTCGTGTGCTCCTTGCTTTTTCCACTCCCTGCTCTCTCCCTGCACCCCCTCTTTTTCTCTTTTCCTCGTCTTCGTTATCTGTCTCGTTGCCCGCCGTGGCGCGCTTCCTTTACGCGCGCTCGAATCTCGAATCGCGACGTGAGTCGCGTTCGCGAATTTTCCTATATATACGCGAAGCGAGCGCCTCTCTGTCCTCCGCGCTCTCCCGGCGTCAAGATGTTTGCGCGAAAAAGTTCCCGGAGGTGAGATTGCGAGCGCTTCCTCTCTTGCCCTTCTTTCTCGATCGAGAAATGGAGCTTGCGAGCTTTCTATCTCGAGAGAGAGAGCGAGACAATTAATTCTTCCGACTTTTGTTCGGGAAACGTTTTTGAGAAAGCGACGAGATAGCGGATTTTCGTTTACGTTATCATTTAAATATACATATATTTATATACGAAAAACAAAAGCTCTTTTGAACGGCGGACGGTAGCTTTTTTTCAAAAGATTATGAATGCTTGCTCGCGAAAAGATAAGAATATGGCATCCACGTGCGCTCGTTACGTCAATTAATCTTTATTCACCGCGGTATTCCGCGGACTTGTTCGCCGCTTAAAAAGCAATGAATATCCCCAGTCGTATACAAAGGAGTAACGAACTTTACGAAATGCAGTTCATATCAAAACCCATGAAGATTCATGAAATCTCTGAATAAACGTTAAAACATTACGTTCGTCGCGCGATGAAAATTTCAGCGGCCGCGGCAGGCTTAAAATAGTATCAACCGGCTAATTGAAAATCAATGCGTTTTCCTCGTTAATGCAAGCGGCGCGAATCCAATTTGCCCGTTCTTTCCGTGAGCGCGCGGCAAAAGCGACGACGGCGCGATCGTCTACTCACGCGCCGCTGACAAAAAGTGCGCGAGTGAGGCTAAATGCGCGGCCGCAAACAGAGCCATTACAAGACGATGCTTAGAAATGAATTTATGGTATTGATATGCAAACGCTTATGCAAACACTCCGCCGCGGCTCCGGCGTAATCTGAGAATGTCAAATGGTTAAAAGTGTTAATCAAGCCTCATTAGCATAAAATTTATCTTGCGCCTAAGGTGGCACTAATAGGCATTAAAATGACGAAATAAAGGAGCTCGGGAGGCAAATACAAAAAAAAAGAAGGAAAAAAGGCAGGAGAGCCTCGCGCGACTCGACCCTCGGCAAGGCCGCCTTCTTTCCGAAACTCTTTTTTTCTAGCCTCTCTCTCTCTCCGCGCGCCGCGCGGCAGTTCCGCGTGCATCGCGATTATATTCATGTATGTAGAATTATTTCAAGAAAGCTTTGAATATAATGCTCGCGCCGGGGGTTTCGTCGGAGGGGGAGGGGGGATCGAACCTCGAAGCGCCCCGGCCAGATGATTCCGCACCCGCCGCGGCGAGCGGAAAGCCGGGCAGCTCTACCGGAAAGATGTGCGCGCGCCGGAGTCCGGTTTTGGCGTTTCAGGTTGAGCGAAAACATTTCTTCTTACCCAATCTAAGGCGGTTCTGCATATCATCGCGCCTGAGCGCTCGGTTATTTTTTTCTTTTCTTTTTTTTTTCGCCGCGATTTCTGCCTCGAGGTAAAAAACAAACTCGAACGTTTCAACTAGTTTTTCCGCGCCGATAAGGAATCCGTTCGAATACTTTATTCGTCGAACTACTGCTAGCTTCCACGAAATTAAAAACTCGACTAGCGGGGAAAAAGGCGAGAGAGCGCGGCTGAAAACGCGATTTTCAAAAGATTTACCGGGAAGAATTTAGTTGAAAACTGGGCGGCTGTACGCGGAGTAAAGATTATATTTTTTCGAAGGACCCAAGTTTCCATCACGCCTCGAGCCCAGAATTCGTTCGACGTCGATCGGGAGAAAGACACGGAGGAGCGTTATAAGGAAAAGGAGAAGGAGATGACCGAGCGTCCAACCGATTCGCTCACGGTTTTAGGTCAGATCGTGCCGTGAAAGCTAATCGAGCACTACTCTAGGCTCGATTCTTCGTTATAGCGGCTGCCGAGATCTCTCGATCCGACGTGTCATCGATTTCTTTCTGTCAGCGCGTTAAAGAGAGATCATTTTTTAGGGCTTTAATTGTCAGGAATCAATTACGGGCCGCTCTTTAATGAAGAAGTTTCTCCGCCGGGCATATTCTGCCTAATGCCCGGCACTGGGAAGGAGACTCGTTCGATTAATTAGCCGCTTATTTTCAAATAAATCTTACGCGCCCTTTCGCGATGTACTTGAGAAGACGATGGGAAAAGTGCGTTGGTTATTTGCACTGGGAATATGTTTCGTTTATTCAAACGACCGCGGAGACGGAATCGAAGCCGTATAATTCTTATTGCTGCTTCTTAAAAGTAATTACTTCTTTTTAATTTTAACAAACCGATCCTTTAAAAATATTACTGACAAATAAAAGTAGCTGTATTTTTTATTATTCCGAGAAATAACTTGAAATTTTATGAAGCCGTCGTCTCTTTAGACGAGCTGAATTTTAAGTGATGCATTTTCTGCAACACACAACTCCTGGAAATCTTCGAATGGAAAATTTTTCCGATACGTTATTGGAAGAAAAAGACTGTATTAGATAATCTACTTTAACGGAATATTGTTTTTAAATGAACCACTGAACTGTACTAGCTGCAGCTTTTTCGCAAAGGTCCAAATGCAGCTTTCCAAAAATAACAATGTTGTACACGTATCTGAAAATGAACGGAACCGTCTAATGGAATCTATTTCTACAATCGGGGCAGATATTCAAACACGATCGTCGTCATCCGCCGGGCATACAATCCTTAAGATTAAAAAATTCCAATATCTGAATAAAAATTGCGGCCTTCGCCATTTTCTCCGTCTCCCCGTATCGCATTGATCTGGGGTTATACACGTAAGAAAGCCGAATCGTCTGAATGCGTTTTTCGCGGTATCGCAGCCGCCTGCCTGCCTTGCCTCGATCTCGCATCGCGCGTCGATCAGCAATTCCGATTTAGCGCTCGCTCGCTCCTCCGTCGCGGAGACAAAAATATTTTCTCGGCTTCTGCGTAACGCCGCAAGTGGCGCGCGCGCACCTCCGGATATGTACAGAATCGTTCGGTAGGAGCGTTAGTTATAAGTGCGTCAACATCATCCATCATTCGAGCGAGCGCGCTTTATCACTGAAATCGACGCGCCTGAGGTAACTGTGTCGTCGGTAGGAGGCAATATCGATGCCTCGGATTTTTTACGTTACAAGCAGCCGAGGCTCGAGCAGTGGCGTCATCGTCCAATTATCGCCGCATCCTTCCTAGAGCTAATGCGGCTTATAGGAGGCTGGAAGCGCTGCCGGCTAATGTAACGGATACCGGTTCCCCGCTAACGACACATCAAGGGACACGCAGTCGTCGCACATCGATCCGGGAGCGCGCGGCGATAATTCCATGCTGCTCTTGCGTCGGATCGATGCCGATTGATAGATCACCCGCTGGACGCTTTACGATTACGGAGAACGCGGACTGACTGAGCCGCGGAACTTCGCCGAGCGCGAAGTGCTGCGCGCTAGAGAGATACGGAGGAGAATTCAAAAACATTTCCAAAATGTGAGCGAGGCCGACGAGAATCTTAATTGATATGAGTCACAACCCGATTTTTGCCCTGGAAAAATACCGTATCGGAAGAGTTTGGCGATGGATCCGAAAATCTTTCGAGATCCGTAATGTACTACGTGTCTAAAGACATGTTCGAGTCGGAATATTTCTCACAGTTTATACGTAAGGAAATAGTTAATTACCGAAGAATTTACGATATTACTCGCTTCCAAGACTCGCCGCGCCGAGCATATAAAATGAAATGAAATCTGTGTTAGCCGCTATCGCACGGCACGAGACAACATTTTCCCTCGCGCGCGCGCGCGAGCACTCGTTTTACGATGCAGTTCTCTAAAAGTCCTTGCGGCATATTTTTCAATAAGCGAAAAAGAGTTATTTGTTGACTGCCGCGCGGCCGCCGCGCAACGTTCCTTTTTCAATATGTGAAGAAAAATATTTATAAGATCAGATCATAAATCGATCGTTGTCCGAGTATAGAGCCGTCGCGCGTGCATGCTCGGAGAGCCGGCTCGCAGAAAGGTCGAGGCAACCGCCCATGATTAATGTCGCGGTTACGAAAGTGGTAATTATACGACAGACTGGATCTTGCCTGCTTCTCTTTTTTTTTTCTTCTCTCTCTCTTGCCGATTCCTCGGATAAGTGATATATACACCTTGTTTCTAACTTGCTGTATGCGCCGCGAAATTGCCGCGGACGCGCGCACGCATCTGCATATAATGCGATAATTTCGCGGCTGCTCCGCTGCATTTTGATGATGTGTCCCTTTTGAGCGCGCGCGCGTCGAGAAGTGGAGCTACGGAAATTCGAGAATCATTATTATAAATGTACTTTTAATAATCGATTTACTCTTTTTTTTTCGCTTCGTATATACGTCGGCTGCTTTTTGCATCCCAGTAAATTAAAAAGTATTCGAATGCCGGGTATTTGCATGCAAATAATGTGTATTATGGATGCTGAAAATCGTACTCGTATTAAATAAGATTTAAGTTATGTGAAAATTTCATTTAATTAGACAATTATAAGCTAATCAATTTAAACACCTTAATTACATATAGAGTTTAAAGCATTAAAAACGAGTTTTACGGTCTGTTAGGTTATTTTATTTCTGAATCTTTTTTAACGGCTATAAAAATGTAAATGTCATTGAAAGCGCACTTTATTAACATAAAAACTTTTTGAAAGTGTCAATATTATCCATAAATCTCGGCTAAATGTCTAAAAAAAATGAATACTTGCATAACCACACGTACAATTCCCTACCGAGAAAGCTTTATGCCTCATGCATGTCCGGAATTGAAAGAAAAAAAAAAAACCTCAAACTCCAAAGTGTTTTTCCGCAAACGCCTGCTGCGTATAATTTTTAACTACCTCCGTACCGTAAACGTAAAAACTATTTACTCGAAAAATTATTAAGCTTCGTCCGTCGGGCAATAAGGAGGTAAAGTAAGCTCCCCTCGCGAGGCCGAAGCCACTGCTTTACGCGCAAATGCAAAAAGTAGTACAATGTCCCTTAGGGCTATTTATTATCAGGAGCTGCGTATATCATGCGCGTGTTTTTAGATTACCGGTTTCAGCCCGATCTCGCGAGAGAGAGAGAGAGCTTACGCAACGCCGAGAGCCTTATGCAGCACACACGGCGCAAAAGACTGATCGCGCGCGCGGAAAAGAAGACGAGGAAAAAACGATCGGCTACCATAAATCTGTCAGCGGGCACGGCGAGATCGAGCCCGCTCGAAGACACCACCCGCTGTTCCAATCGCTCGGCGCGACTAGTTGCCGCGGTCCGGGAAAAATATGATCATTGGCCGCGCGCACGAGAGCTTTCATTAAACGCGCTAAAAGACACTCGCGGGAAAAATCCTATGGACACGTCGTCGCGCGCGGACGTATTCGCCTGCCGGAAGTGCGCGCGAGAAAAGTTCGCTCGTAGCTCGCAGGCAGCTTTTCCTCGAGAAAGCTCGTACGCGCGCTTCAAGTGTAAAAGCACTAAAATCTGATGCATCTCAGCAGTAAAAGTGAATATAGCCGCCTAGCGCCAGTAAAACTTGCTTTTGGCTCTTCTGCTTGCGGACGATCATATTCAACTTGTATAAAGGCTTGTTTTATGTAAACGCGCGCCAGTAAACCTACAAACTCAATAAGAAATCATCGAATGGCCTTTAAGGAATTTTTATACGACGTTCGCTCGGTTTCTTTCGATCTTTTTTATAATGACATCACGGCCTTCATAACGGCCCGGTAAGTGAAAATTACAAGCGTCGCGTCGCCGTATCATCGAGATATTTATCACTTTTTTTTTTATTCACGAGTGCCGTATCGCTTTCGCACACCTGCCTCTCCGCGTGCATAAATATTGATCTTTCGGAAGTTTTCGTATTTTCAAGGGGACGTCTAAATTTATACCCGAAATTCGGAGAAATTTCAATTTTTTAAAAATATCAAGCCATCCTATATCGTAAGAATTTGCATATATCCACTCGCGGCTCGGTCCGAAAAACGATATCGCCGATTAATTCGGAAATTCGCACGGCGCGCGGCTTCATCGTTCGCGTGTCCGAATGCCGCGCGTAAAATAATATATAACTCGAGACCCGGCGAAATATATATTTTGTCACAACTCTCACGTAGCTCTCGCGGAGAGGAATATATATCCGCAGGGTGTAAGAGATGTATTAGTGACACATCGTTACCCCGAGGGCGTATAAAAGCCTTTGGCGCTCTCGCGCGAGAGAGGCTGACGCGTGTATTATTCGCCGGGCGGCGGGCGGCGCGCGCGGCGACGACGAGAGCCAGTTGGCTGGGCGTCTTTGGGAAAAGAAAAACGGGGCTGACAGGAGCCGGCTCTCCTCCAGCCCCCGCTGCCTCCTGCCGGGGATATAAAGGGACGTAAAAGCGAGGCGGAGGAAAGGATAACTCGGAGTGACGAGACATCGTAAAGTCCCATTCGCGCGCCGATAAAAACAAGCGGGATAGAATGTTCCCGAGGACGCGGTCGACGAGCGACGTTATATAAAGGGAGCGACGGAGAAAAGACGGCGACGCGAGCTCGGGGGGAGGGATGGTGTAGTCGCGGTGGCGGAGGTGCGAAGCTGTTCGCCGAGTGCGTTCGCTGCCAGCTATGACGCTTCTCTTCTACCCCGCTAAATTTGCAATACGATCATCGGGAAGCAGAAGGGACGTGACTTCTGCAAAGTGCCGCGCGGCGAACTGCCGGCGGGTTGCGAGCTTCATTCATTGGGGGTAAATGACGGGAGGCGCATTTTTCAAGCGTCGTCGCGGGAATTTCGACACGTTTACTAGTTACTTTTCGTTTTACTTTGAGAATTTCAGAAAGCGAGAAATGGTAACATCTTTTCATTTGCTATACGTATATACGCGTTGGTTGCTCGCAGCAACGTGCGTTTTACAAGGTACAATTTTGCCGGAACGAGATGAATTCGTGTAAACAATTTTGAAGAAAAATAAAAAAAAACAGCAGCTGCCCTTTCCAGCCGCGATAACCTATTTAGATTAAAAGCCATACACGTACGTATGAAGCCGCAGCCGCTTCGAGCGTCGGACGGAAAATATTTTTTTTTAACCCATTAGCCAATAGATCAGCGTCGTCGACGCAACCGAAATAACGCAATCCGGCCGCGCGTTCGGCGTCGGGCTCCTGCGGCCTTTCGTCCCTAAAATTTGTCACGCGCCGCTATCCGCTCCGGTATTTCAAAATGGAAAAAGTTTTCCCTGCTGGAGATCGACAGCGACAAAAATAGGTACAATGGCAGCGACGGCAGCAGCGGCAAGCTCGTTGCGCAAGCCCGTTACTTCGAAGCGTGCACGCATACCACAATCTATCTCTTTGCAGCGAAAATAGATCGATAAATCGTAGCGTTACCCGTACGTTCGGTAGCTCTCTCTCTCTCTCTCTCTCTCGCCCTATCGAGATTGCTCAATCTCGCTCGGGAAATAAAAGCACGAAGCAAGGCAACAGCAGCGCGGCAGCAGCAGCTTCGAAAGGACAAAGTCAGGCGCTCATCGCTCTTTATGCAGGGGCCGCTCCGGGGCGAGTAAGTTTGCAGCGAGCCCATGAGTAATTGTAGAATCTGCGCCGGCTGGACGCTCGGCTCGGCTCTCGCTCTCCGGCAACTTGTCTCGGGGAAGCTGACGGGCCGAGAGTCTTTGGAGCCGCGCGCGTCTCTCCTCTCCTCGGCGGAGCGGAGCTCGGCGGCGACGTTCCCCCGGCAGTTGTTTCTCGCGCACGCCATCTCCCCGATCTCCTCCTCCTTCCTCTCTCTCTCGCTCTCGCTTTGCTCGCAGCTTCTGCACGCGCGGCAATTCTGGGACTGTCAGCCGGCGCGAGCGACAATGCTCGATGCAAGATAAGCCCCGGCAAGAGAGCAGGCTCACCTATATGCGCAGGCGGCGACTCGTGTGTCTCCTATACACTCGGCTCTCCTCCCTCTCTCCCCGCGGACCCCGCTCTCCTGCGCAGCTCGCCCTTTCTTGCCTTCTTTATCATTGTGCGGCTTTTTTCCGCTTTGCTCCTTTTTGCTTTTTAGCCCGTATTATATGTGTATCTCTCGACGCGCTTTGCCTCCGGTTTTTCGCTTTTATTTCCTCTTTGTTTCTTCTTGCTTTTGTGGGCGCCCGAGAGAGAGAGAGAGAGAGCCCGCGAGCGGGCCTTCTTTTGAGGTTTCCTTCGTATACCCGGCCCGGGGGAGGGGGGGGGCGAGGGACTATACTTATAAATTAACCGAGATTTACACGCGGCCTCTCTCCTCCGCGGCAGAGCTTCTTTACTTTCCGGAGGAGACTTTTGCGCGGTGAGAATTATATTGGCGAGAGATTCGGCCCGGGATTCGGTCGCGAAAACTGCGCACGCCTTTCTTCCGGCGAGACCTTGTGCCCGAAAATAAGCGGCGCGATAAGTTATGCACCGACGCCTTTTGACGGAATGCTCTTGATAACGA
Source organism: Ormyrus rosae (assembly GCA_035047165.1). Classification (NCBI taxonomy): domain Eukaryota; kingdom Metazoa; phylum Arthropoda; class Insecta; order Hymenoptera; family Ormyridae; genus Ormyrus; species Ormyrus rosae. The sequence goes on along the minus strand of JAWWML010000012.1, from coordinate 31,793,709 downwards.
GAGCTGCCCGAGCGAAGAAAAAAGTCGCCGTTTTTAAGTCAATATATAAAAACAGCTGGCCGCTTATCGGCTAATATCCGCGATGTGAAGGTGTGGCCTTTATTATTAGTATCTGCATCTTGATGCTAATAAAAGAAACAAGCAAGAAATCGAGTAAATATTTTTCGAGAATCCGCAAAAAAAAGAACGAGTATCTCAAATAGCTTGTAAAATTATTCCTTCTAAATCGGTCCATTCTTATCGCCCCTTTACACAGATTCATACGCGGAAAGGTTAAGCATTAGTCCAATCTTCGTTAATAAACAAGTGCCCGAAGACGGTGAATAACAAGCGGCGCGAGATCGTTGTAGGTGCTGCTCGCGGACTCGGCGCCATTAATCGCGCGACTTCCATCGAGTGATTTACACTCGGGCCGGACTTATCTTTCAATTACCGAGATTAAAGGAAATGCATCGATAAAGAAAACTGGCCGCGGGACCGGGCTCTCTCTCGCGCGCCGAGCCATCGCGGTAAACTATACACGTAAAAGCCTCCGCTCTCTCTCTCGCGCATACATAAAGATTTTTTTCTCACGGCGATCTCTTCTAGCCGATCGGAGCGGCCGAAGGAAGGCAAGGCGAAGACCAGATCGAATTATCGAAAAAGCAACGGGTCCCTCTCGCCGGCACAAGTGCGTAGGCCTTCCACCTATACGGCCACTTTCTCTAGTGTGGATTTCGTCAAGTCTATTAAAAGAGAGCACACCGCGGCGAAGGAGAGAGAGAGAGAGGGAGAGGGAGAGAGGGTCTCCTTGGTTGTCACCAAACTAGTTTCGCCTCTGGAGCCGAAAGGTTTCTTCTTTCTCTCTCGGTCCGATTTGGGCGAGGCCGGGCTCGATCAGCCCACTTTACAGAGGTGTGCGTGTGTGTGTGTGTGCGCGCGAGTGTGCGACTTATCTCGCGGCTTCGTATATCCTAATACGTGGCAACGGTCATAGCCCCTAAGGCGTGCATTTCTATACACGCCCGACCTCGAATGCTGCTGCTGCTGCTGCTGCTGCCGCTGCTGCTATTCCTCTCACTCTTGGAGCCTCGGGTTCCTGAGCGTCGTGTCTCCTGGCTGGTTTTCTGGAAAAAATGCCAGCCGGACGATCTGCCAAGTGGAGAAAGCCTTCCGAGATAACGGGACTCTTCTCTCCTCGATTATTTCGCTTTTTTTTTTCATCTTGGCGTCTCTTCTTCCTTTTTTAATTATATATATATCTCTTAAGAACTACCTGAGCGATATTTTATTGCTTCCGTGTTGGAGGACAGGATTCAGAAAACTACTAGTTCGGCCTCTCGCCGGTCATATTTCAATCCTCTCCTCGCGCAAATTGCTGAAATAATATTGTGGATATTTTCAGGGTACTTTTCGCTTTTAATGCAGGCATAAATCAGGAATCGCCTTTTTTTACGAGTCAATAGGCTTGTAACAATTTAATGTATTATATGCGCAATTATTTTCCTGATGGAAAATGTAATGATAGCTTGTCTTATAACAAATCGATGATCCAATTAACATTTTCCTCTTTCTCTCTATCAGCAAATTTAAACGCGCGCATGACCAATAATTATCATACATAATGGACCCGCCGATAACATAACTTTGCGAATCCTTTATGAAGTTGGTACCAGCCAGAAAAGCGGCGACTGTACCGCTGAAATTTACGTAAGCGTGTAATTAACGAACCTCTCTAGCGCCGCCGGTTCATTACGTTGACGGGGACCAGTCGAATTTTTTGTCACTTTTAATGCTTCTTACTTTCGAGTGTCTTTTGATTCGCGCGAGAAGGTATACGAGTGGCGGAATTATTAAAGGTAATGCCATCATTAGAGTTTAATTGTTCGCATTAAGACAATGAATGAATCCGTTTTTTTTTTTTCGGGTCCCGGCAGTTGGCAAGAAAAATTTATGGTACGGCAGCGCGCTCGGAGCGAAGGAACACGGCTCGCAAACAAGATTCTTTGATAGAGTTAACGAAAAAGAGAGGAGAAATTTATTGCGGGCCGCGCAAAAAGGTTAACTGAAAGGCTCGGCTGGGCCGAAATTATAAAGCGATATAACTCGCGGCGTGGCGGAGGAAGAGAGAGAGAGAGAGAGAGAGAGAGGCAGCGAGCGAAGTCTGGCAATCGTTGCAAACATCTATAGAGAATCTTCGGGGAGTTTCTTACCGGCGTCAATTAATTCCTCCTAAGAAAGAAGCAGCAATAGCGGTGTGTGCCTCGGTAGCTTCCAGGCGATCTTCCGGACGCCACTTGCGGCGGCCTGGGCCCGTCTTATGGAAAGGAGCGAGATGGCGAGATTTTAATGTCCCTTTTACGACCCTTTAAAATACCGTCGCGCCAGCTACCGCGAGGAGCGCGCGCTCGCTCGCCGAACTCAAGCGCGCGGGCCTCTTAATTATTTTACGAGAATTCCAACGACAATGCCGCGCGGCGCGCCGGGCCGCGAGAGCGGGAGCAAGAACGACCGGTAACATCCTGTCTGCAGCATGTTGCAAAAGCTGCCGAGATTATGGATTATATAACTCTTTTTGCGATTAACTCACTTGCCGCCGCCGCCGCCGCCGCCTCCTCCGCCGCGCCGTCTTGTCAAAGCAGCCGGGGGAACTGATTCTGAAAAAGCTATCTGCGCGGCTCCTTGATTCACGTGTGGCTTAAGGCTTTTTTACGACTTGTAATCAGGACTCGCGCGGAGCTGCGAACGGGTAACTGGCGTTTTACTTTTTTAATCGTTAAATTAGGAAGGAACGACTCGAGGAGGCGCGCTGACAGATGTTTCATAAAATTACACCTCGCGACGACGGGATTCGTTCGGAATTTGCATTTCTTTCGCGCATTATAATAATCGCCCCGATCGAGTTCGGTGCTTTATTACGAATGTTTATCGGGCGTTGAAAAAGGATCGTAAAATAAATTGAATACTATTTTTTCTCCGGAACGTTCATCGGATTATTAAGAAGCTCGAATGACAATGAATTTTTTCTCGGCTCGCTCTTTTTTTTACCGACGCGCGCATCAATCAATGCCGCGTATCGAACGCCTCTCGCTGCAAAAGATGATAAATCGCGCGCGAAATCGGTCCTCATGACCGGTGGCGTAACCGACGCGCAAAAAGACAAAACGATCGAGAGCTAAATATCGATGATAATCGGCCGCGCTTCACCTGCACTCGGAAGAACAAAGAGAGCGGTAAAAATAAAGGCCGATCTGCATTGTAAATCGTAGTTTATGCCCGCGCGATAAGGATCGCGCGTAAACTGCGAGCGCGCGAGAGAGAGAGAGCGCATCGATAGCCGCGCGTCTTATTAAGGATCCCGATATCGGCGCCTTGCGTAATTGTCGGTGCCTACGCACCTCGCCGCGAGGAGAGTTCATCGGGAGAGGCGCTAATCTCGCCACGGCGGTGCGAGGAGAGCAGGGCATATAAATATAAAAGCGAGAAAGTCGGGCGACGCACGCGCAAGAGATCCTTTTCACTGCGCTCGACCCAATTAACGAGGCTTTATTTATGCCCCGGCGTCGTCCGCTGCATTAAACCAGTCGAAAAATTAATCGAAAAAAAAAATGAGAAGTCTCTCCGAAAAAATATATATGTGTCGCCCGCGCGCGGCTTGGAAATTATGTTTTTAGGGAGTAGATTATTCAGCTTTTGAGCTCGTTAACAAAATCGGCCAATGTTCTCGTATCGACACTCCTGATAACTGTTTTTTTAAACCTCTCACGATGTGGCTTTTTAGCGTAATGTATTTCTTTGTTTATTTTTTTTTTTTTTTCGCTTTTTGCCGAGATTACGGCGGCCGCTTGAAATTTTATCTCTTTTTCTTTATAAAGCTTTTGTTTGCTCAGGTACCGAGTGATTAACAACTTTTTTTACGTTTGGATAATCGCTTCGAATTTAGCTGCATGAGAACCATGGTCTACTGTAAACTTGCCTGCTATTTTTAAAAAGCTGATAAATAAAAACATTTGTTGTTCGCAGGCTTGCAAAAATACGAGAAAACGGATTTTGGTGTATGCGGACGAAAAACACTCGTAATATTGTAACGTTATCTCGAGTTAGATCAAGTCCATCGCTAATGACGCCGTCATTTTTCAGACTGCCTCGCTCTTCTTTTGAAAGAACCTTTGAACTGCAGCCAAATACAACAGCAGGCGACAAGTAAGTGCGCAGTTCAATATTTCTGAATGCGATGGATATAATCTAGGCTCTGTCGAAAATATCAATAACCATCCGTCTGCCGATCTCCGTTTTTCCGTCTTTGCAGGTATACTATACTTTGGAGGTGACGCGCCGGACAAGTATATAAGTCGAGCCGCGCGGGAGAAGAAAAAGAGGAGCCATGCGGGAGAGAGAAAAGAAGGCAAATAGAAGAGAAGTCACTCAGACGGACAATCTCGCCTCGTTTATCAGAGGCGCATTGTGAGCAGCATCGCGCTCCGGCTCCTCCGCGACAACCCCTTTTGTTGCTAACATCTCAGAATTCCCGACTACTCAATCCTTTCTTTCATTCGCTCTCCGTAGCTCCTTTTCATTTTTCTTCGAGACACACCGTCACTTCCCTCCCGTGCCCTCTCCCGCTCCCCGTTACCTTCCGCGCGGGCCTTTTTTTCCATCGCGTATCTCCTCCACCTACGCGCGCGTATAGGAAACCCTCTTCCTTTAAAAAAAAGAGAGTGAAAGAGCACCTCTCCACGTGCTCTCTCCGTCGTGTGTATATCTGTATACTCCGTTACTCACACAGCGCCGCGAGTCGAGCGCGAACGCGCGACGATAACAACAACAATAAAATGAATTTTCGGCGCACAACGAGAATGCAATCCCACGTACCGGAAGTTGATCCTCCTCCTCTTCGTTATTTTTTTTTTCTTTTTCATTTCGAGAGAGGGACGGAGGAGGAGAGAGCGATCGCCGCGCGAGCGATGCAATACGCCCACCGCGTATACGAGAGAGAGAGAGAGAGAGAGAGAGAGAGAGAAAGAGAGATACGATCTTTCGTAATAGCCGACGCGCCTCTGTCACAATTTCCTTGGGCTTTTAAAACGGGCGCGTACACTTTTTCGGCGGCCCCGTGTGTCCTCCGACCCTGGAAGTCGGGGGGGAACATCGCGAGATTGCTTTGTTGCGTACGCGGGACTGATGGGCTAATCTGGAACCGATGCGCGGCTACCGACGCGCATAAATTCCTTTGTAACGTATACATGTGCGCGCGAGCGTTGCTCAACATTTTATTTGGCCGAAAGTGGAATTCTGGTTCCGTTTAGGTGACGTAATACAATTTTTGATAATTTTCTAGTTTCTTTTTTTATGAATTACCGAAAATTGCGCGTGTAATTGATCTACGCAGTGCTCGGTTCCCAATACAAAGCAGACTATTTCACGCGGAGCTCTTCATTGTAGTACTGCTGAAGATCAAGTGTACTATACTAATTTGCATTGAATTGACGGAAGAGTAAAGGGAAATATCATAATCGCGACGTGAAAGCCCAGGAATTCGAGGCGTTCGAAGGTTAAAATTTATCAGGCGTTATCTCACACCCACGGGCAGAGCCAGTATATCTCTATAGAAAAATGGATCCCCCCGGTCTCTCTTGATCGAAGTCGCTTTGCTGAATTACCTCGTCTCGCCGACTAGGCTTGCGCTCGATCGCTCGCATATTGCGCAAAAGCGAGCGCCGCGCGAGCCTATGTCACAATGTTGCCGCCTAGCCGAGAGAGTTACACATCCGAGTAGCGGCCTGCTGCCAGCAGCAACAGCAGCAGCAGCGAGAGAACGAGAAGGACTGGTTTGAAAGGTTCGGGCCGCGCGACGGATTAGAGGCCAGCGGACACCGTCGGATCGACGCTGAATACATTACGAGACGTTATTATTGATTTAATTTATGCCTGCACCTTGCACTGTCGCCTATAATAGCGCCTCCGGTGCACGGCGAATCGGTTATTTCGAGTCGCGAGCGCGGATATACGTCTCCTCGCGGCTCGATAACGCGCCGCTCGATTTATATTGTCGATTGCCGCGCACGAAAAAAAAAAAAAAAAAACGAGCCGGCAGTCATTGGGAGTTTAGCGACGGTCATTAATCGCACGCTCGGATAATCGCGCGCCGAGCGCGGCCGGGGGAAAGAAAAAAAAGAAGGAACGAGTGTAAGACGAGGAGACTGGTAGGAGGAGAGAGAAAAAAAAGGAGAGCCTGCCGCGGAGTTCGTTTAATTGCGTTTTACGTGCTTTATGGGTCTCGTACGGCTTATTAAACAAACACGATTGAGTTTTTCTCGAGTTCGGAATGGAGGGTATTTTGTATAATTGATCGCGGCAAAAAGAGGCCTGTGGACATTTTTTTGAGGCAGAAAATTACCGGCGGTTTTGTCCCGGGTGCACACGACTATATTAATCGATAAAATTTTTTAATTATTATCGATGATTAGGCGGCGATAAAAAATTTATTGCCATTAAGAAAGAGTTTCCTCGTCGGTAAATTTATATTGCGAGTTCATTTGTGCCTTTTTTTTTTTTAATCGACGTTCTATTTTTTGCTCGGGACTTTAAAACGAAAAACTTGTAGCGTTGTACAATTTAACGTCCATTTGAATATATGAAAATCTTAAAAAAATAATCATCGCGCGGTTTGGAGTAAGTTTAAGTATCTCCAACGAACTGACACGGTCATATCACTTGCCGCTGCTGCGTTTTATGCAAATCGTCAATATCCTTTGAGTTCCAGTAATGAGGAAAATGGAAGTTCCATAAAACTAAAAGCCTATGAATCAGGTGGAAAAACAAATTTAATTACGATCGATCGGTAAAGAGCAGCGCGGAAAAGTATAAAAATAAGCGAAGATCCGAGGGGGAGAGAGAGCAAGTTTAAGGCTAAGCGCGATCGTTGCGCAATTTAGCATTGGCCTCTCGGCGCATAATTTAAGGCTCCCCGGGCCCGGGATTTCAGTGGCGCGGGTAATAATTTCATCGTAGGCGGGTTGTATCTCAGCTCTCTCTCTCGCCGTGTGCCGGCTGCGGCTGCGTTCGCGAGCGACGAAATGTTCAAAATAGGAGGAACAGCCGATTGCTTTTAAGGGAGAACACACGCGGCGCGAGCGCGAGTCGACCGGATACTCTCTCTCTCTCTCTCTCTCTCTCCCCCTGTTCGGTCATCGTTTTGCGCTCTTTTATACCGATCGCCGATTCCTCTTCTCTTTTTCTCTTTCTTTCTCGTTATCGCTCTTTCCTTCCTTTGGACGGGTCTTCGCCTTTCTTTTTTGCCAACTAGCCGGCTGCCTCTTTCTCCCTCTCCCCCTCCCCCCTCCTACCCGGCTCCTCGCGAGCTTTTTCTCCGCGCTTTCCTCCGCTCGCTCTTTTGCTAACCTGTGCTCTTTTTCTCTTTTCACTGATTTTCCCCATCGGTATTATCCGGTAGGCTGTTACCGTTTTATTAAATAAAAAGGGCTTCGAGAAATAAAATTAGAGATATTCTCGGGCCCGCACCCTCTCGAGCAAATGCAGATATCGTAAATTAATGAACAAGAGCTTCGCTTAACTTTAACTTGTACGAAGAAGAAAATAAAATTAATCTTTCTTATTCAAAATTGTATTGTTCTACAAAATGTAACAATGCTTGAGGAAACTTGTATGGCTAATTCTTATTTTTGAGTGTGAGTTATTGCATAACTGTTATAAAGCGAGAGAGAGAGAGTGACTGTGTGTGTTAAAATAACTTTATCTGCTTTACTACCGTACCGCTCAGCTTAAGAGCAAATATTTTAAACAAGCAGAAACCTGCTTAAACATTAAATTTCGCCGCAATTAAAGAAAAAGAAAACGCTGCCAAAAGAGAAAACAGTTTTTCCCAACCCCGAGAAACGGCTGCTCCGCGCCGAAAGTAGGAAGCAGTTTTTGTGTATTTAAGCTCGCCATAAATTCGATGCTATCTGCCACTTGTACCTCGATCCCGGGGCCATCGGTCCCCGAGCGGCTCGTTTCCCCGAAATTCCCGAAAATTCCCTCTATCGGGGTACCTGTTGTTGTTTGTCGGCGACTGTGCCTACGCTCGCGAGAGAGAGAGAGAGTGCCGCAAGTGCGCGCCACATCTGGTGAACACGTGGGGACGACGGGCCCCGAGCGCTCTGTTGACAGAGAGTCCGAGAAAAAGGTGTCCACGCGCGCTGTCTCAGGTGCGAGGCACCGGCTATCCCGACATGTGTTTGGAATTAGCGGCCCCGGAGGCCATTATAAACGCCGGGGGGTGGCGGCCGCGCGAAACGTGGGAAAGCGGCCGGGGAGGACACCCTCGCGTTTGGGTTTAATTGTTTTATTGACAACGCCGACAGGTTTTCCTACGGTCGAATAACACCTACCCCGACTGGACGGCCCCGTTGTTGTACTCACGAACTCAACTTTTTCTGCTGACCTTTGGTTGAAAAATAAATCTGGCTGTCGTATATTATTGTACGATTGACTAATTCGTTGACGTTTACGTTCTGCGCACAATGACGGAGTAATAAAATCGGTTAACTAATTATTTTTAAGTTTTTCGCTCTTGTTTACGTTTTTCGGCTTTGTGCTAGTTTTCTTCTCCTGAAAGTTAAAAAACATTTGTTTTTAAATTGCCGCCGCAGACTGTCAAAACTCAAAAAATTACTCTACTTTGTAAGAAATTTTACTATACTGTCTGGTAAATTTTCCTATAAAGTGTTATGGTAATGTTTTTGGTTTTGACAGTCTGTGATAGCCTTACTAAGCAGTATGGTAATTTTTACTAAACTTATTTCTCAGTGTGGTGAAATTTTAAATTTTATTTTTAATAAAGAATTACAATTTTTAAAGTTACATTGGATTTAAATAAAGTTAATATTAAGAAAAATCATAAATTTTGTACAAAAATGTATTTTCTTAATTTCCAAATCTTAAATTCTAGCTAGGACCTACAGACAAGGCTTACCACTAAAGAACACTTGACATGTGAAGCATTCCTGGACAAAAATTAATTAGAAAAAGGTGAGTAATATTAATCATAAGTGAATAATTAAATATCATAAAATTTTATATATTTTTAACAATAACTGTATACTGTTGTAAGAATAAAATACAAAAGTAGAAACAACGTTACTTGTGATTTAAAACGCGTTTAAAATTTTTATCCACTGCAAAGAATAATAACGGCAAAAAATTTTTAAAATAAAATAAATTTTCAATGGGGTAATCACTCAAAAGTACTAGTTTGTTTCTTTGCGTTCCTATAAAGTCAAGTTTAAAATCCTATTATTTAAAATAAAAGAAGTCAGCTTAAATCCGACCAATAGCAGCACCAGCAACGCAAACAGGTAAAAACAATGCGCTTAACGACCTGCAGTCCGAGTTTAGAGGCTGGTAGGCACATTTATAAGTCCTACGGTCCTCGTGCGCCGAGGAGAGAGAGCGAGAGAGAGAGAAAGAGAGGCGGGGTAGTACTGAGCAGGCATCCGCAGCCACCCGCCGTCCTGTCAATACAACCACCAGACGAAGCAGCAGGTCACTTTAACTACCTGCGCCAAAGTGCCGGGAGAAGCCCCGGCGTTTTGTTTGATCTGCGCGGCCTGGCAAACTGCGCGCACACGCATTTTTCTCGAGTGCACGCCGATGCGACGCCGCCGCTCTCCGCGCGGAGGATTTTTCGAAAGCAAGCGGGGAGAAAGCGGGAGACGAATCGGGGGAGACGGGCTTAGGCTTCCTATCGTAAAATTTCGCAAGCCTCGATGTTTGCGCAGGAGGGACGCTCGATTCGAGGGTGCGCAAACTGTTTTGCTATATGTCTGCTGATTTTTCCGATAATCAATTGTCTTAATCTCGGGGAATTCGCGAAAAAACAACCATTTACCAAATTTCGATATAATAATGCAAAGAGTTTTGTTACCCGGAACTTAAGGTCCTGTAGCGCATTACTGCCGAGACCTCGAGGGATAATTAAGCGGCGCCTTGACTTAAAGTTTTAGCGGGAAAGACTCGTCTAATCGCGGTATTAGCGTCGGAGCCTCGGTCTATGGTCGACGATGGCGGAGAGCAGCAAGTCGGTGATCGTTCTTTCCTCGGGACATCGAGGAAATGGAAAAGGAAATACGAAAAGGAGGCAGAGCGTGCGGTTAATGCGCCTCTCCGAGAGTTGGCCAACTTCGAGAGGCGTCGCGGCGCGCGGCGCCCCGCTTTTATTAGTTTTAAACACGCGTTAAATAAAGCGGGTCTAAGTATCCTCGGAGAAGATTGACTTGCGCTTTAAGGCTTAATTGCACCCGCGAGCCGCGCGTTTGCCTCCCCCTCTTCTTCGTTCTTCTTTCCTTCGAACTATCGAGATACTCTCTCTCGGCAATTGATAAATGGGGATATACTTTAGCTCGGGATAAACAGTCTCGTTTCTATTAACTATTTAATAGGCAACGTCTAAAAAACTTTTGAAAATCGCGGAAAGACCGCAATTCGTCCGGGAAAAGTTAGGTCGCGGGTGGACGGATAGGCGATTAAAAAAAAAAAGTAAAGGCGATTCTGGTACTGATGAGAAGGTGGTGTGGTCTCGTTCATAGGTAAATGAGGGGGCTGCTCGTCGCTAGGAAAAAAAGATCGAGTCCGACTCTATCTTTGGCGACTTCTTTAATTAGACCGTTTCTTTCTCGGTAGCACACGGCATCGTCTCTCTCTCTCTCTCTCTCTCTCTCTCTCTCCCGCTCTCCCGGGAGACGCCGCTGCGCGCGACAGAGAATCACGAGCCGTAACAGATCCAGTCTTTTTCTCTCCCCTGCTTCTTCCCGCTCCTTCCCTTCTCTCTCTCGATCAACTGCCGGATCACACTTTTAATTCATTTTTTAACTAACTCAACCGTACCCGCCGCCGCCGCCGCCGCGAACGCCGTCCAATCAGAAAATTGAGAGACGAGAGCTTAATTTCCAAGAAGCGCCGCGCGCTCGAGAAAATAAAACTTCGGGCGGAGAGTCGCTTTTTCAAACCAGCCGACTGTGAAATCCGGCGAGCGCTCAAAAGGAGGCCTGTTAATCAATGAAAAGGATGAAAATCTCATCGCTCGCGGGGGAGCCCCGGTCATATAGCCCGTAAGGGAAAAAGTCAGTTATTCCAGGTCTAGTCGTGAAATTAGAGCGACGGGGGGAGGGGGGGGGGGCGCGTATAGCCCGGCATAACGCGGGAGGGATATGAAGGTGAATTGTGCCGCGGAGGAAGGGGGGAAGAGGGAAAAGAAAGAGAGGCCAGCGGATCCCAATTGGTCGAACGATCCTAAGCATACGCTCGGCGTGCAGGTACTCTTTGAGCAGGAACGGTAGCACCTCCACCGAGAGGGAGAGAGAGAGGGAGTCGGGCCTCCTCTCGTCGTCGTCGTTATTGCTTATCACACCGGCTGCTGCTTCTCTTTCTCTCTCTCTCTCTCTCTCTCTCCGGGCGAAAGCCGCCCCCGAGAGCGAGCCCCACGGAATTGCTGCGCACGGGATGCCGGCTCACGTACTGGCGAATGAGTGGCTATAAACGTAAAGCGTGTTCTTTTAAGTGGGGCGCCTTTAAAAAGATCGCCTCTCTCTCTCTCTCTCTCTCTCTCTTTCTTCGGCTCCGCACGATCACCCGGGGCCTGCGGGGGATTCGACGACGACGCGAGCGGCGCTATACCTTGCGCGCGCGCCGCCGGCACGGGAGAGCGATAAATGCACGGGGCGAACGATGGGGAGAGAAGCGGAATGAGATCCGGAGACAGAGGCAGAGAGAGAGAGAAAGAATAATCAAAGTGAGAGGCCGCATAAAGCTGATGTAGGTGTATCTAATTCCGAGCCGGGGGTAGACCGAAATAAAAGCAACATGTCATTCAATAAGCTGATTACGGTTTTGCCCGCCGCGCGATTAATTAACGACGCGCCGCGCGAACGAACGTTTTAAAAAAATCCAGCCGACGTAGCGGCGGATCTCGATCGCGGGAGAATAAAGCGCTCGCGATAAAGAATCAGAGCGACGCGCGGGAGGGAGACGGCGCTTATATATAAAGGAGAAAAGGTAAAAAGCCCGAGGGATGAGGAGAGAGCGGAGCAGAGAAAAGCAGGTCGGGGCGTACAAGCTTCGTTTGGGATAGTAATATCGTTGAACCCCCAAGAGAAGGCTTACTGCAATAACCTCTCTCCGAGGAGAGGACGACGGAGCCCCCGAAAAAGCACGCACGCACACTTTAAAACCGACGGAGGCCGCCGCCGCTGCTGCTTTTTCGCCGGCTCCGCGATAAATCCTTCGCGTCTTTAAAGCGGAGGAGCTGCGCGTAAACCCGCGATATGGAGGGCTGAATCCCACACCGCGAAAAAGAACGCGCGCCGCACGCACTCGCGCTTTTATTAAGAGTTATACAGACGCGCCGGGCTTCTTCTCGAGCCGAGAGGGGTTATTTATTCGTTACGAGAGGCGACGGCGCGGGGAAAAATTTTTATTTCCTTGAGAATTCGCCCTTTAATTTGCCCCCGTCTCGCTCGTCGTATTTTATTCCGCAAGGTGTCGGGAACGGTTATATTCTTCCGCTCTCTGTGTGTGCTTTTTCTTTTCTTTTTCACGCGCGAAAAATTGTGACGAGCGATAATATTCTTCTCCTGAAAAATCGGCCGTCTAATTCGACGACAATCAACGTGTTATCGGGCCGCGAGCGAGAAGCGGAGCGATCAAAGAGATAATGGATTATTAAGCCCGGCGATAAATCCGTCCCGCGGTCAAAGCATCCTCGTCGTCGTCGGCGGCGGCGGCTTATAATTGCCTCTAAAAATCCATTAGGCTCTAAAGCTCCGAGCGGCGGCTGCGGCGGCGCGGCGCACTATCAGAAAAAACACTTGGCATTCTGTCCCATTTTCCAGTCGGCATTCAAATGCTTTTACGCCGCGGCGGGCGGGAGAGAGAGAGGGCTCGTGCGCGAAATTAGCGGAGCTGCCGCCGCGCGCGCTCTGATCGAGGGGTGGAAAAATTGCCGGCAATAAAAATAAATTACATGCATCGTATAAAGCGCCGGCGGTACTTGCCTTTGGAAAGCTGCGCCTCCTTCGTGTATATATATATATATATATATATATATATGTATATATATATAAGCGCAGAAGGATAGTCGACTTCTCCTGATTAAAATTGGGGTGCGCCGCCGCCGTGCCGCGGCCAATGATCGGCTTTCGCCTTCGGGCTCCGCCGCCGGGATTTTCATTCCTCTCTTCCGCCTTAAATAATCCCATCTGCGCGCTCTTTTCAAGCTTCGATTTTATGCCTCGGCTCTCCTCTGTTTTTTTTTCTTCTTCTTCTAAACGCCGCAGCTACCGCCTTTACTTTCTATGCTCGGCTCTCTCTCGAGAGAGCCTCGTTCCGTATCGTGTCCTCGAGCCAAAGTCAAGGATAACAGTTAGTTGATCGTATTATCTCGATATGTACGCACGAGGGACTTTTTTTTCTTTTTTTACAGAGGCCGAGACGGATTGTGTATTATGCATAATACGGCGCATGCACACACTTTCGTGCGAAGTTATTTGCGTTTCCGAGGCGTTTACGAGTGTTAGCGTTAATCGAACTCTTGCCTCGACTCGTGTTTTTTAATGACGCGCTATTATTTCCCTTTGATTTATTTCTTATTAATTAAAGAGTAAATATCATGTACAGCTTTTTTTGCGAGAACATCGATGATTACGTTGCAGTTACTGCCGCTATTACGGTAAAGCGAGAAATTGATGCATTTAATTTTTCGATCGACGTAAGAATCATTCTTCCGTCGAATTTGCATTAATTTTTTTTAATCGTGGTTTTTAGTTAGAGTAAAGAATGACGATGTACCGCCGCTTAAAAAATAGAGTATCAATGATTGATAGCCAGATATAAATCACGTATCTACAATAACGACAATTTCCTCATTACTTTTTGACGCGGGTCTCGACCGCGCGACGTAAAATTCGTTCAATACACAAGCCAAGCAGAAAAGAGTGCTTATATACATTTATTTCCAAGAGCATCCGGTAATTAGAGCGGCCGCGCGTCGAAACGGTCCTTGAGAAAAACGATTTTGAAAAACTGAAAAACTCCTTCTCCCGTCGGGCTTTTCTTCAGCCTCACCTTGGCAGCCCTAAGTGGAGCTGCGCACAGCTCTCTCGGGCTTGCGTACATCGCTTATACCGCCGCGTCCACGTCCCACGGAGAGCTCGCGCAGCGCTTTGAAAACGCGTAGGTGCCCGATAAAAGAGTGTGCGCGCGCGCACTTACACACGCGGTCTCTCTCGCTCGCTCGGCGCTTTTTTCATTTATTTAAAGCGCAAGGACACCTAGTCGCGAGCTCGAAAGCAGCTCTCCGCGCGGCTTTGTAGGCAGAGAGACTCGCGGCTCCAGCTCCGAGAGTGCCAAGATGTGTCTCTCTCTCTCTCTCGCTCTCTCGGCGAGCAGCTGGACTGCCGCGCGCGCTCATTACGCGCCATTACCCGCAATAAATCGTCGCCCGCGCGCGCGAGCGAGAGAGAGAGAGCGTAATTACCCCGGCGATCGGAATTATTAATGCCCGAGAATCGAACGATATAATCGCGTTAATTGACATTATATCGGCGCTGCTACCGCTCGCGCGCGCTCGAGAGAGAGAGGGAGGGGGAGAGCATCGACTACCGGTATGCCGGTCGCGCAACCACATTTTTCGACGTCTTACCTATAGCCACTTACGGCATAGTTTCTCTATTTTCCTCGCTCCGGTCCGGCTCGTTCTTCCTCTCCCGGTCCCGGGGACTAATCCATTTTCCTCTCCGCGGCGAGCGAAGCGCGAGCGCGCCGAAGATCACGGACGAGAGAATATACTATAAGGATTACTCAGGCCGAGCGGAATGCAAGCGAGTCGCGGACTAGAGAGGATGCTTACGTAATATTAGGCGACTCGTTGCACTATCATCGAGGAATTCGCAGATCACGTGGCCGTCGAGACAGAGAGAGAGAGCTTGCGAGCCTTTTATACGAGTCAAGGTACACGAGTTTTAAGCTGCGGCCACTTCTTTTCCCGCCCGACGTCGTCTCTCTTTTTTTCCAGCTTCCTTTTCGAAGACGCGGTGGACGGACTGCGGGATTAAAAAGAGACCTGGGGACTGGGACTGCTGCCCGATGCGATGTGGCTCTCGTTGGCCGATTCTTCTGATATAGTAGTTTTTCAAGCCTCTCGTTACGTAGTGCGAGTCGTAAATCTTACGGTACGATATAGGAAAAAACAAAACATTCCTCTGTCAACGATCGGCGAGCGCGAGAGCAACTTATTTTTTTTTTTTTTTTTTTTCACTAGATTCCTTTTAAACTTATTTCTCCCTTTTTTTTTTTCTTCAATGCGATATCTTAACAACTTTGTTTACGAGCTGTTTCACTCGCCACTATATAATTTCATAATAAATCGATTATTTTTGGAAAAAATAATGTTTCGTAACGCCGCGGCGGAGCGTCGTTGAAAAAAAGAGCTCGACCGTTTTTCTGCCCGGGGAAACTTGATCGTCGGTTTTATTTATAGCGATTAGAGAAAAATAAAATTATCCGTAAATTACTTTTTCCCTTTTTCGATGTAGAATTTATTTCTCGCTTATCGGAATACAATGCCGCGACGCTGCAACGTTAGGAAGATACATTTGTATAACGGTTTTATTCCAGCTTAAGAGAAAAGGAATTAGCAATTGAAACAAGTACAATAATACTGTCACTTCTGTTAACGTATGTAGATAAAAATCAATTGCAATTTTTTTTCATCGAGTTGCATGAACGACAAATTAGTTTCCTAGTGAGTCAGTACCTGCATCGTATAATGGAAATCGACAATTAAGTCATTTTTGCGAACGGCTGAGAGTTTAATTTATTAATCGGAGTACAACAATCATGCAAATTTATTCCGGACAAAGTCAAAGTTTAAGCCGCGGCAACGGGGGGCGAAGGAGCAATTTTTTTTCACCGGGGCCAAATATAAAGCCAAAAAAGTAAACTCTCTTAACTCGAAGTGGCTTACCGTGATCCTTATAAGCGAGCGGAATCTCGCTTAAAGTGCCGCGGCGCGGATATAGGATATACCATTTGGCAGAAGGACACGATTTGCGCGATCGAATGAGCGAATGCGCTCCGGCCCTAAAACTCGACCGAGGAAGCGCTCGCTTTGCGACGACGCTAACCGCGGCGGAGAGAAGACTCTCGGCTGAAAAAAAAGGGGCCGTATAACTGACCGGAGTGTTTATCCTTTTATGCTAATATCCCTCGGCGCGGATTAACATTACTTTTGATGTATGTAAAAGCGCGCCTTAAGCGCTTTACGATTAGAATACGATTGAATTTTAAATGGTGCGTAAGAACGCGGCTCTCTATCTCGAAGCGTCAAATAATTAACTCGCCCGCGATCGAAAGTTCTTTGCCAAGAGCAGCGGCTGCTTTCGATGTGCGTTCGAGCTACCGTGGACGCTGTTAAAAGTGAGTCTTAATAAAAATAGTACGGTCGAACAAACGAAGCGGCGGTTACGATTCGAATCTCGTTCCTTCTAGAAAACGAGTTTAGCCGAGGCTACCTTGACTCATCGTCGTCGCCGTCGTCGTCGGCGGCGGCTGCATTCGCAACGCTCGTATAGTTCCCGAATATCATCTTTCGCGAGAGCCCTGCTCTCTCGCGCCGAAAAATATGAAGTCGTGTAATTGTTGCTCTTGGAGCGTGCGCGCGCGTGTCTTTGAAAATCTCTCTCTCTCCTCGGAGCTCCTCGAGAATATAAAAGGCGAATCGATCGAGAGCTCGGCGACGGCTAAGTGGTATACATCGAGGCTCCGCGGCTTTAGCCTTGAGAGAATCGCTGAAGGATCGGCGAAATAACAAGCCTGGCTCGCGCGGCAATAAAGTTTTCAGGCGAAAAACGATAGCGCTGTCGGCGTAGCGCCTATATCGCTCTCTCTCTCTCTCGCGACGTCCGCCGTCGAATTACGGGAGGTCGTCGACGCACGGAGAGACCAGCGTGTGCAGTCTGTGCGAGAGCGCCGAGGCACTTTATATATCGCGCCTAAATTTTTTACCGCCTCCTTTTTCGCCTCGGCGCGCTCGACGCGCGGCGACAAACGCGTGGGCGTAGCACACGATTCGCTCTCTCTCTCTCGCTCGCCTTCTTCCTTGGGTCGCTGCGTTGTATTGTAAGCCGACTCGATGCTTAAGGCAGGACGGGGAGAGAGAGAGAGAGAGAGACAATCTCGATCGGCGGCTCGCTATGGCTAATCGATCTTTTGTTCGATGTCGCGCACGTGTGATTCATGAATATGTATCTTTCGCCAGTCGGGAGGTCTCGGTAATTTATGAATTTCCTAAAACGTTATTACGTAAAATTACTTTGTAGACTTTATCGCCGGAGAGACCAGGCTCTTTTATGCCCCCCCTCTCGCGCCGACTCGTCGTTTTTCGTCCTTTTTTCTCTGATTTTTCAGTCTCCGCGCCGCCAGGAATTCGCGGTGGGTATGTTTTCACGTAGGCTTAGCCGCGCGGCTATAGAAAAACTAACGAAATAATCCGAGCTGCGCTCATAATGCGCAGTAAAAGTCGTAAATGAATCATCGCGGATAGAAATACACTCCCAGGCAAATTGTTTATAAGCCGCGAGAGATACACCGTCGGCCAGTTGCGAAAAGTTGCGTAACCACTTTTTTTTTTCTTCTTCTGTTTATAGAAAAAATTAAGCGAGGCGGCGGCGGCGCGACAAACAAGGGCGCAAAGCGACGTTTTACGACTGCGGTCCCGCATCACGCGCAAAGCACATATTTGCCGAGGCGCTCGCCGGCGGTAATCGCATCATCGACACTTTTTCGCCTAAATTAATTGACACGTTTTCAATGAGTATATATATACATCTCCTTAATTAAAAATTATGTGGAAAACAAGAAAATTAATCATCCCGCTCTCCGGGGGAAACTCGTTCCTCGGCGCCGCGCCGCGCGACCAGTCCGCGCAAAAGTTCAATATCAACCTGTGCGATAAAAGTAGAAAGTCCCCAAAGCCGCGCGCCGATCTTACCGATCGACTGTACAAGACTGTATAAAAAGAGCGCGGTTATTCCGATTGCCTGGAAAAACTAACGATAATTACCCGCGAGATAATCACTCTGCCGAGAGAGGAGAGCTCCTAATCTCGCGTCGCTCGGGCGACGGACGCGCGGGGGAGGGGAGAAAGCAGCGCGCATCGAAAAGCGCACGGTAAACGGCTTATTAATGGCGCGCGCGAGGCATAAACACTTTAAGTAAGGATATTATCGATCGATAAATCGGAGGCCTACACACGCGCACGTGAGCGCTCTCGCCTCCTCCTCGTTCCGTCCCTCTTCCTATACTTTATCCGGGCAGTCTATCGCTCGGCGCCGCGTTTGTCGTCGATCACACGCGCGGCTCTCGCCGGGCGGATATGTGCGATCGCGACGGAAAGAAGCGGAGAGCCTTCTTTTTCGAAGCCGCGTGTTCGTTTTCGTTGATTTCGGCAGGCGGTACGTGTTGTTGCGGGGATTTATTATTTATATAATTAAATTTTCGAGGCGAAAATTCATAACAACGACGGCCGTTAAAAGTTTTTATCGGGGCTTAGTCTTTTTAACTTTGTAGCGCACGTAAATGAATAAAGGAGAATTTATGGCCTACGCGTTTCGATGAAATTAATGAACTTTTATGGGATATATTACACGTATAGGTGGAAGGTTTTTCTACGCCGAGCGATGCAAATCACCTTGAGCGCCGAGGGGAATTGCTTCCAGTGGCCAGTCTATTGATACTATATTTAAGAGTATCGGTAATCAGTGACTTTATAAGGGCCCTCGCCGCCTAATTGCCTCACACCTCGTTCTTTCATTTAGATCGACCGCATTCTTCGACCGGGAGATCGACGCGCGCGCGAAATCAGCCGACGTTCGTCCAGTTTTCCGTCGCACTAATCCACCTTGGCTATTAGATCAATCAACGGCATCCTACCCGCTCGACTTTGCCCGGCTCTTCTTGTACTTTGTTTGCGGTGCTGGGCGAGTCGAGTTAATGAGCTTTTAAGAGGCTGACGTTAACTTTTTGCCAGCGCGCCGATAAATAAAATCCCGACGCAGATGCAGACGCGCAGTGCTCGAGTTTTTGCCAATGATTTTGCTGCTTTTTTTCGCGAGATAAAAAGCTGAAAGCGTCATTTGATGAAACGCTCCGGGTTTGATATCCCACTTTGTTAAATTACTTCATCCGCGGCGATCGATTAAAATTTTCTCTAATCTCCGATCGCGTTTTTAGTCCGCCTCTAATTAGCCGCCGTTAAAAGCATCTTTTCCAAGCTGGATCTCCTTCCGCGCGGAAATCGGCGCTCCCTTTATACATATAGCATTAATAATCTCGATCATTTAGCAAACGAAGCCGGAGCTCGCTTGCCGCCCGGAGAAACAATGAGAGGTAGAGAGAGAGAGAGAGAGAGACGAAAAAACTAGTCTCTCGGCGGCAAGGGGCGGAGAGAGTTGTGAAAGAGCTCGTAGGAGCGAATGAGCACGTGAAAGCCGTCGGCAAGTTTGGCATTCAGAGGGGGCGGCCGGCGGCGGCGGGCGCGGGCCACTGGCCTCGTGTGTGCCGGGAGCTTTTCAGAATCGCAAGCTCCCGGCTGGCGCTTGGGATGCACGGCTCCACTCGCGGCCTGATTAGCATGATAGCCCAGCGGGAAGGAGCGAGAGAGAGAGAGGAAGCCGGAGAGCAGTCAACGCTCGCGAAGGCCAATGGCAGTCGGCCTCTGGCAGGGGTGTGTGTGTGTGTGTGCGCGTCGAGCCCGGCGGCCGAGGGCGAAAGAGAGCGGGAGGAGAGGAGGGGCGAGGGAGGGAGGCAGGGAGGGAGGAGGGTGGCTGCTGCGACGACGACGTCGCCCGGTATATACGCCTGGCGCGCGACATAAATATGTATGTATCATCCGGCGCGACCTGCCCCACTACCCCACTGGGTCAGACTCATGCTTCATCACAATGAGCACCTTACCTCCGGCGGCGCGTACGCCACTGCCGCCTCGCTTCGCCCTCTTCCTTTTCGGCGGAGGCTCCATTCAAGCGACTGTACCCCCTCTCCATCTCTCTCTCTCTCTGCCGCGAAAGCCCTCTCCGATGAAAGATGGCCCTTCCGATATGCAGATCGGGGGCAGGAAAGAAGGAGCTTCGGCGACGAGCGACCGACGACCCACCGACCGGATGTCAGCTCTGGCGAACGTGTTTGTCTAGTCGTGAAACGTTGCGCCGGATATTGCGACGCCGGCCTTAATCGGTGTCTTCTCTGGCCGCTCGGATCGGAGCCCGCGAACCAGTCGGTATATGTGCGGGGGGTGCGCGGGAAAAGCAGTCGAAAGATAAAGGCCGCGCTCACACATCCCCTCGCCGCTTTAAAGAGCCTGGCAATGAAACGGATAGGAGAGAGAAAGAGAGAGGAGAGAGCAGTGAATCCGAGTACGGGCCTCATGAATACATGCAAGCCGCGAACTCGGCGGAGCGGCTAGAGAGGACGACCCTGACTAGGCGCGCTGCTGCTTCTCCAGGGGGAGGTTCGTCGCTGTTACCGCTCTCTGGTTCTCTCTCTCCTCTCTCTCTCTCTCTCTCTCAGCTGACTTCGATCAGTGTGACGTTGCACGCAGGCTACGTCACGAGCTCGCCTCTCCATGACGTCGCCTCTATCTATAACCTCTCTCTCTCTCTCTCTCGCGCGCGCGCTCTCTCGCTCGTGAGCGGAATAGAGCCGCGGAGGCTGCGGGGGCGGCTGCGGCACCGCACAGGACGAACGGGGGTAGCTCTTACATA
Organism: Ormyrus rosae; assembly: GCA_035047165.1. Classification (NCBI taxonomy): domain Eukaryota; kingdom Metazoa; phylum Arthropoda; class Insecta; order Hymenoptera; family Ormyridae; genus Ormyrus; species Ormyrus rosae. Next base: position 31,772,917 of record JAWWML010000012.1, on the reverse strand, counting down.
TTTATGCCGCGTTCCGCGCGCAACACTCATTCCCAAGCTCTCTCTCTCTCACTCTATCTCTCTCGCTGGCCTTGCCACTGCACGGCGCGTATACGCTGGCTGGCCGCGTTGTCGGAGCGGAGGTGAGATGATGCTTATCGTGACCCGTGTTTCAGCGTGCGCCTAGGACAATGCTAACTGCACCGCTCCTCCGTATCAAGCTGAATTTCAAGGATTGGAGGAGCAGCATATAGGGCTGCTCGAACTTTTTCAGTACTGTACTAGATTTTTGTTCATCTCCTCTTGGAATGGATTTTATTTTTATTTGTTTCTTTTTTTTCTTTTTTTTAATAGGCTGAAAGAAATTACCCGAAGAGCAGGGGGGGAGGGAGAGAGAGGCGAAGCGACGCACGAAGTCACGGCGCGCGCAGGATGCGCGTGTCTTTCCTCGACCGGTGCGTTTTGCGCGGCGAGATCGTTCAGGGAAAGACACGTTCATCCGTAGGCCATATAAAAAGTTCGTGCTCGGCGATCGGCCACTTCCGCTCCGTCGCCGATCGCCTTCGCCGTGCGTCGCCGTGCCATCCGCACTTCTTTTTAGAGAGTCCGAGGAGGCCGCCTTTTGTAACAGGCGGCGACGGCGTCCCATTTAACCGGGGGGTTAATAAACTTTCGTTCCCACATTTATATTATCGAAGCGCGAGCTGCTTTCTTTATTTTTAATTACTTTTTTTGTTTGGATGATACATGATGTTAACGTTTGTCTATGTTAGAGTAAGAACTTTTTTTACTCCATTAAAAGTTAAATATCAGAATACGCTTGATTATTTTTAAAAAAAAAGCACCGATATTTCAGCTAGATTCCCTTGCACATACTAAACCGCTTTCGCCCGGCGGGTAGGGAAAAAAAAGCAAAATTCCGTGAGAAAGCGTCTAGGCATTCGCCGAAAATATTCGAGCGTCGGGAACGCGGTTCCCGAGCCGGAGCACACAACGTCGATGAGAAATTTCTCTACTCGGTCTGTTATCGAATGATTTCGCCGGAGTTCCCTACAGCGGCCCGATATATATCGAAGCTCTCTCCTTCTCTCTCTTGCGAGCGCGGGGGTTCGCGCGCGCAAGCACGCCGCTTCTCTCCCGCAACCCCCTTGCGAGCTGCCGCCGTTGCCGCCGCCGCCGCCTTATAAGGTCTCGAGATCTACGGGCCCGAGCGAGATAGACCGCTCGGAGAGAGCGAGAGAGAGAGAGAGAAGGATGGCTAGAACGAGAAAAGAGAGAGGGCGCCGAGCGTGCGGAGCGCGAACCGAGTAAAGCGCTCGACTGCAATTTTTCTCGCCACATACGTGACAGGAATCGGAATGAAAAACGGAAAAAAGCCGGAGCGAAGCGAGCGGGGGGGCGAGGAAGGGGCTGAAGGGCTAGGAAAGAAACCCGGGGAGGGCGGCCTCGGAGCCGAGGCTCCTGGGAAGGAGGGGAGGGGGGAGAGGGGCGGCTCGGGGAAGATTCGCTCTTCTCCCGCGCCCTGCGCGCGAATTTAACTTGCCTGCCGGAGGAGGCACGGCGTGTATGTGTACGAAGGAAACAAGACGAGCCGAAGGGGAATATCCTCTATCTCTACGATACGCGATCAGCGAAAATCCGTACACCTTTACGATTCGGAGAGGCGAGCGGCGTCTGCGACTCTCTGCTTTTCTTATTTCGGATAGTCCAGTATTGACCAACTGGTCTGCGGAAATTCATTTGGCGATATTCATCTGATCGTTCGCTTTTTCAATGGGAGGAAAAAGTATTTTGCAGTCGATGTGGCAGCTGCTTTTAGTCTACGTTTTCGTTCATTATTACAGTTTTTTTTTGCGACATTAAGGCTAATGTTGAGCTTAATTTGAGAGTTTTTATTAGATGATTCATGTCAAAATAAGAAAGAAACTGTTCGCATTTGTAACCAATTTTCTTAAATGTCAGTACTATGTATAGCCGAAAGAAAAAATAAACACGACAAAATACGTTTTTGCCTTGATAAAGCGAACCAAATTCATTATACGAATCAGGATAAGAGAAATATATGCGCAATATTCATTTGTTCCGAAATCTCATTTCACATATATTACTTTTATGTTTTACTTATCAATAGCTTACGATAATATCGAAAGTTGCGCCCGGCGCAAGCGCGTCGAATGCAGGTCGACGCCGAGAGAGTTTTCCCGTAATTGCGAGGATATCGCCGAGAACGAAGGAAAAAGAATAGCATTTCTCTCGGCGATATCACGGGGAAAAGGAGCTCTGCACCGAGAGAGAGAGGAAGCGACGAGGGAGTAAATCAGACGCTATCGGCATTCACATTAGATCACTAAGTCTGATTCGCATTGACGCGAATCGAGCCTTTGGGGCGGAAAATATGATTGCTTTAGCGCTTGGCGAACGCTTCTCCTATATAGGTACGGACGAAAGTGCCTAAGGGGGGCGGAGGGGGGGAAGTGTAGCGGGATTAATGCCACCCTCGGGGATTCACGTGCCTCCTCTCTTCCACCTCCTTCCTACCTTTAACCCCACATGCGTGTACCCTAAGCGCCCACCGACGCCTCTACACGCTCGCGTATATTTCCCTTACCGATTCCCCGGCCTAGACCCTCTTCTTTTTTCTTTCCTTCCTCCTTCCCCGGCTCTCGAGAATTATTTTCAACTACCTGGAGATTTCTCTTAATTGCCTCCCCCGCTGCACGAGATGTAACCGCCGCCGCCCCTCGCTCGCTAAACACTGGGTCAATATTAATTTATGCTTCAACTATATTTCTTTGTTATATTATGAAAAGTAATTCTTGGCTGGAGTCGCGTGAAGGATGGGGGGAATGAGAAACTTTGTTTTAAGGAAATTTTTGACGTGAAAGGAAACTTTTGCATATCTTTTTGGTTGATGTAAATCTTGAAAACTTTTTCAGCTAGTTTTGAGGAGAGCAGACATTTTTGCAGAGATATTTTCGTAAAAACGAGTTTTAAAAATAAATACGTAATACGAAAAAAGTGTAAAACTTGCTAGATTTATTTTGAAAAACAATAATATTTCTCTCGACTACAATATTATCGAACGAAAAACTATTCTTACGATAATTACAGCGAAACGTCAGAGGCAACTTTCCCTGGAAAAAAAAGTCTGCAACAAAAAAAAAGAGCGTAGCACGCAAAGAAATCGTTTCGATACACCGATAAGAAAAAAATGACATTTGCAGGCGTCGAATCTGCGTGTCGGCTCTTATCCAACCTCCAGTCCAAAACTGCGGGCGAAACGAACGAATCCGCGTAACGCGCAACGGCAGAATCGCCTAGGCGAAGGAGGCTCGCCGCGCGCTGCGGGCCTTGTTTTATAGCGTCACGTGCGAAGGCACGACGCGACCACCCCATATATCAGTCGCGCGTCAGAGGGGAGAGACGTCGATATCCCCCGATCAATCATTAATAAGGCCTGGCAAACCCCAAAACACCATAAAGAAAAATCCTCGGTCGCGCGACCGCTCGATCCGGCAAAGAGGTCAGAAAAGTGTGTGCGTACCGCCAACTGCTGCGCGGGGCCACGGATTGATGGAATTTTATATTTCTTTGCGTGATTTCTGGCCTTTTCGCCCTAACTACCCTTCTGATCTTTACCCACTTTCGTCCGTATGAGTGAGAGCCCGCCACTGGAGGTATGATATACACCGCCGAGTTCCCCGACTCCTTGTTTTCCCGTCTAATATATATACTTTTTTTTTATTATTAGGGTATTTAAAAGGCTTGAAAAATGATCCTAGAAGGATTTTGTAGATTAAAAATTCCGCTTTCTTTTTTGATCCGGGAAGTCGGTCAAATTCTGATAAATTGTAGAAAATAAAAATAATAAAATAATGCTGTATCTTAAAACTCGAAATGTAGAAACATTTTAAAATATTTATTTTAAATTTGCTTTTACTTTACTAAAATTTCTAACTTTCTACGCAGGAATCATTGTTTTTATGTTTAAGATCAGTCATTTTTTATGTAAATGTTCTGAATATATTTAAATTAAATTTAAAAAAATATTATATTTGGCTATATTAAAATAAAAAACGTAAGTTATCACCTTAGTAATTAAATTATGGGTTTTGAATGTTTTTTATTTACAAAATTGTTAAAATATACAGTTTCTATATTTTTATCACTTTTTATTCTTTTAAGGTTTCTTAAAACGCAATACACAGCTTAATTTATGAATTAAAACGTTCATCCTTAAATTGTCGTATATTTTCGTAGAATTTCCATTCCAATTTAACAAGTGTCTTTTGGAAGAAACGCCTCCCAACACAGTAAAAAACCGACTGTTGTATATTCGGGATTTTGGCATGTTTAAGCCACGGAACCGCTCGAAATCAAGGCCCTGTATAAGAGAAGGAAAAGCCCTTTGCAATTTTTGCCGACTATACAAGTCGGTATAGAGAAAGAGAGAGAGAGAGAGAGAGAGAGAGGCTTGCGTAGCAACCCCCTCGTTTTCCGGGAAAGTCCCTGCGGGACTCTCTCTTTTTCTCCTATCCGTGGCGGTCCGCGCGCGCGCGCGCGTGCAAAGTCGGCTTGTTTCGACTCTGCCGTCGAAACGAGCGGATATCGCTGCGGTTTAAAACGTCGTTCCCTTCTCGACGACGGCGGCGGCGGCCGGGCTATTGCCGGCGACCCTCGATGTCGACCAGAAACCGGGGATTTCGCGAGGATCAGCAGAATCCGAAGGTCCTGCTCCTCTCGCGCGGCGGCCGCCTGCCTGTGTACAGAGAGAAACGCCTACGAAACGGGTGATTGAACCTCCTCGAGTGCGGGGACAGAGGAATTTTAGAAATACGATCCCGAGCGAGGAAAGAAAAAAAAAGCGGAACGGGGGACTTTTCTTTCTCTCCCTCTTCCCCCCTCCCCTTTTCCATTGCCAAGGTATTTACGTATATATGCCTATTTTATCGCCGAGATGAATATATTTCTTTTTTTCTCCTATCAGCTTCGGAGATACAAGAATCACGGTTCGTATTCTTTCTCTTATGTGTGGCCTGATACATTTGCTTTATACAAGGATACGAATATTAATAAATGAAAATATTTTGCATGTATACTTTTACGCATTTCGTATTGCGAAACGACGGCTTTCGTTAGTCATTTTCAATGAATTTTTGCAATAAACTTTACAATTTTCCCCTCGTCACAGAAATGGAAAAACTGTTGGATAACCCGAGAGTTAACGCACATAAAATAAATTGAATTAATCAAGCTGAATAATAACTTATAAGCGATAACGAGAATCGTAAGATCATTGTTCCGGGAAAAAAATCTCCTCTCGGGAGAAACCCAAGTGCAAAACAGTATTCCACCCGCGGTGTGCCTCGAGCGCATTGCTCAGCACATAGAAACTAAGTTGATGGCTTTTCCACCGCCGCAGCTTGGCGAAACAAGTTCGAAGGTTGCGCGCGGCTACGGGCCTTTCCCGCTACTCTTTCTCCCTCTACGTCTAGGACGATCGTGAAAGATAATATACAGCGGGACTCGCCGGGAATACACCGGACTATAAACTTCCGCAAAGGAAGACAAACGCACGTTCGATGCCGCGGTGGCTGAGCGCCCGGCGGCGGCGCGCCGCTGCATCATTGATGCGCGCGCTCTCGAGCTATTCCCCAAACGGCGCTATACATCCGCCGTTAAGGCCCTGCTTTATCTGCTCATAACTCGGCGAACGCCCGACAAGCTGCAGCGCGCCTGGCTGTACGGGGCTGATTGACAAGCCCAGAAGAACACTTCTCGCCGCGCCGCTGTTATATCCTCATTCGTCGGTAATCCGATTTGCCGTTACAACCGCGGACGCGGGTGCTCCTCGCGCGCGTTTAAGAGCAAAGGGAAAATTAGTTACGAGGTGAAATCCATACGTCGCCCGGGAAGGAGGTCGCCGGCTCGTAAAAGGAGTATCGGAGCCTTGGCTCGAGCCTATTAAAAGACGTTTTAACCCAATTATGCAGCGGCCGCACAGGGAGCTCCGCCGTCGTCGGGGCCTCCGCTCCGACACAGTAAATTCGATCAATCGAGATGAGAATCTCGTCGTTCCTTTGCCTCTCCACCTTTCTCTCTCTCTCTCCTGCATATGCGCGCACATACGCGGCGGCGGCGGCGGCGGCGCACACCCTCCACCGAGCGAGCAAGATCGTGGGGCCCTATAAGGCCCAGACGCCGGTTATAAGGCCCTTGGGCAGTAACAATGCAGGCTCGCTTCGTCGGCCGCTCGCAATGTCTCGTAAATATAAATGATGCCGCGACGCGGTTATAGCCGAGCTACCGTACGAAAGTACGTGAGTGCCTTGCCTGCTGCCCATACCTCCTCTCCCCTCCCCCCGTTCCTCCCTCCTCATCCTCTCTCTCTCTATATAGGTATCGCTCGCGGATGCGTGCGCATATAGCTATACGGCGCTGAGCCTTCCGAAAGAGAATAAAAGAGGAGGGTATAGCCGAGGGCGGGAGAGCGTGCTAAGAGCGAGTTAAGAGCCCGAGCCCAGCCGTGAAGCCCCGGGATCAAGACTCTCTCGCTCTCGACGTTATATTTTCACACTCTCCCCCCCGAGTCCGACTGCTCGACTCTCCGCCGATCGGGAACAATGCCGTTCGCCGCGGCCCTTTGTACGAAACAGCCGCGGCCGACGTCTCTCCGCGCCCGGCATTAGCCGGCGACGACGACGAGCGCTTTTCGCGAGATATCATCGGCCGCGAATGAGTCAGGCGTCTAGGCGGCGTGTATATCGGCAGCTCAATGACTGCATAAATCGCCGTTCGCGTTTACGGCTCGACAGGCACACGTGCTCTAACGGCCGCGTGCGCAGGTGACGGCGAGGCGCCGGCTTGTAAGTCGTCGGTACGTTTCCAGGTACTCGTCGTAGGTAAATTATCAGCCGGATGAGCAATCGGGGAATGAAATGCCCGCCGCCGCCAAGCGGGATGAATTCGTCGTCCTTTCTCTCTATCTGTCGAGCGCAGCGCTATGCATGTAAGTATGCGCGGAGAGTGGGATTGCGCGACAATGTGCGCGCGCCCGAGAGAGAGAGGGATTCGATGACTGCTGTCGCGCCGACACTCGGGGCATGCATTGTCTTTGCTATTACCTTGTTAGTCCGGGAAATATATTATTCGCTCGCCGAGCCGATACAGCCAATCCGCAACGGCTTAATTGATGCGGCATCCGTTTGTTTTCCCCGGCTCGATATCGCCGCGCTCTATGTTAATGCAATCAAATTCACGCCTTAATAAGCGGTACTTTATATATATATATATATATCTTCGGCCCAACTGGAGGATCGATTGAGAACGACTCGACGGCGGATCGGAAATAGGTTAAAAACTACTCAGACTCAATAAAAATGAAAATGCGCGCGCGCGTCGCTTGTTATTGAGCGGGCATTGGCGTTGAATTAAATTAGATGATACGGCGGTAGGAATAATAAGTTTCCGAGCAATTAAGTCGCGTCTGCCTCCTGGACGGAGTTCCTGGAAAGAATTCCAACTTATCAATCCGTATTGAGCTCAATCATTTCCATGGGTGCTGATTCATGTGTACGTCTGGCGATTACATCGTCGTGTCTCTCTATCTTCAATTTATAAGCTTTCCTACGCGCCCGCGCACGCGCTCCGAGGCACAGGCAAAAAGATGAGCTGCCCACCACGAGAGGCAGATAAGGGCTTAGCGGGCGATTACTCGCGGCGGCGGAGGGCCTCGAAAAAGGAGGAGCGCGCGGTCCTCTAATTTAAAAATTTGAGAAGCGCGCGCGGCCGAGCCGATTTTTCACGCATCTCGTCGAATTACGGCGGCGCGGCCGGCTTTTTGTTCGCGCTGCATTTGTTAATAAACGCTCGGGCTCTCGCTCTTTCTCTCTCTTTCCCTCTCGTCCTCTGCAGCTGGGCTGCAGGAGGTGGAGGAGGAGGAGGAGGAGGTTGCGAAGGAAGCGCCGAAGTAGGGAGGAGGAGGACGAAGGGAAAAGAGGGCGGGACAGTCCATTAGGTGGTATCGGGACCATCGCACGGTAGCACCACGCTCTCTGCATCTCAATGGCTCTCCGGCCGCGGTGTGTAGCTGCTCCCGGAGCAAGCGGAGGCGAGAGAGAGAGCGAGACCGACTGATAGGTTTGGGCCCCAGCCCGAGAGAGAGACGGAGGCGATGCGAATGGCAGCGAATCCCTTCGGGATCAATAGCAGTCGGGAGCAAAGTGCTTACCGACTCCTCTCTCCTCTCTCTCTCTCTCCCTCTCGATCTTCTCCTCTCTCTCTCTCTCGCACGTGATTCTCCTCGGCGAACAACACCGGTAGCCCCCGCGGCGTTGTCTTCCGATTCGCCGCCGACGCCGACGCCAACGATATACATTGCTACCTTGATCTTGCACGCGAGGTAGCTGAAAAGCAGACGGAGGACGAAGCGGCTCGTTCGCCTCTCTGTGTCGGTGAGAGCCTGCCTGGCCCCGTATACACACGCATACGCGCAGCCCGAGGCTGCATTCCTCGGGACTATGCGCGACCGGAGATTCGAGTGTTCGGACAATCATTTTTACTCTGCGGCGCGCTTCTTCGCCCGGATTGAAAATTCGTTTAATAAAAGGGCTCTCTGGCTCTTGGAATTATTAAATTTGCGTTCTTCGGCTGGGATAAAGGTCATTTACTCACGTTTCTTCAAATTAATTGTAATTAATGTAATATTATTTAAAAACCATTCTAATACGTTTTGTAAATCAAAATATTACGTTCGGAACAAAGGGCGAAAATCAAGCAGTTTTACGAACCGCTTTTGTTACTTGTCAACATTTTTAACAAATTTGTTCGATACCACGCGTCTAGAGCTCAAGGGGAGCTCGAAAAACCGGGCAATCGCGCGGGGCCCCTCGCGAAATCCAATGTATTTCGCTAAGAGGACAGTTAGGCCCCCATTAAAAAAGGCGCACGGCTTTTTCGAAGGACTCCCGGGTCTCTCTTTCTCTCTCTCTCTTTCTCTGATTGCGAGCACGCGCTCGGCGGCCGGCGGCGCGCGCCCCATCAAAATAAAAAGCGCCATACCGACTGGACGGCTCTCTCTCTCTCTCTCTCTCTCGCTCCGAGTCTCGCGCCCAGGATTTTTATCGCGCAAAAAGGGGGAAAAGGATCGCGCGCGCGTCGCGGACTCGCACATCTCAATCGAAAAAATCCATTAGCCCCCTCCCCCCGTCTCCTCTCCTCCCGGCGAGCCTCCGGAGAGGATCGCGAATATACACCCTCTATATCTGTCCGCCTCTTTCTCCCCGACAACCTACGAATGCTCGCTAATGGCCGGCTTAAGCGGATTATACGCGGGGAATTAAATTATAAAAGGCGAATCGCTCGCGCGCTTGTTTTGCCTTTTCGTTTATAAGGATCTCCTCTCTCTCTGTGTACGTAGAGGGCCGATCTGTGCGCCACACTACTAATGAGCACTCGATCATGAGAGCTCTGGCGAGTCTGTGTATATATAGGTATGCGCGGCCCACTGATTCCGCGAAGGAGAGGACGTTGCGTGATGCCGAGCGCTGATTATTGAATTTAAGTACGCGCGTAAACTGCCTGCCGGCCATAAATCTTGAGCGACGACTGTCAGTTCCGCGGGCGACGTTTTTCTTTTTCCAGCCGGCCTTTTTCTTTTTCTTTTTTCTTTTATGAAATTGCCTCGGCACGCAGACTTTATACTTCGCGGATACATTTAGTGCCGCGCGTCTTTAGCCGCTCCTCTCAATCAGCCTCAAACGCTTCATTGTCAGCGGCTATTTAATTACTAAATTCCAACCTGCAATCTACACACTCGTATTTCAGTCGGAAGAAATTTCCGAAATCGACGAAGGAACGAAAGGCGAAGGCCTGGAAGAGCGATCGAAAACAGTGACACGGATTGACGACCAAGTCGCCTCCTCGGCTATTTAACTGTACTGTGACCTCCTCTAGGTGAGCGCCGCGTCGAAATTCTTCCTCGAGGTCTCCCCGCGATCTTCAACCTTGATCGGGCCGCGGCGTAGGAAGATTCCACGGGAAGCGCAGGGTTTTCGGGGCTCGATAAGCGCCGCAGAAACTCGATACGCTCGGCGCTACATCCTTAGCCGCGTAAACTACGCGGAGAGGTGAAAAAAAAAAAAAATTTACATTACCGGACGCCTCAATTTCGCGATTTATATATAAATTTGAAAATAGTTACCGAACCAAGACTGAATTACGGACGGTCCGAATCTTCGGCAGTAAATTAAAAGCCAGACGCGACGAGGTAAAAAAGCGTCGAGTTTTTCCCCTCGCGAAGCGATAACGCAAAAGCGCTCGTAAAACTGATCCCGTGACTCTTTACATACAATATCGAAAATCGGCAATTTATTATCTCCCGCTGGACATCGTATAACCGCTTCCAACGGGGAGCAGCGGCAGCGGCGGCAGGCTGCTTCGGAGCTCGTCGTCAGCTGCGAAGGCCACGCGCTCCGCGGCGGCAGCTTCGATCGCGCTGCTCCGCGCGAGGTGAGGTAAGCCCTCCCCCTTCCCTCCCGCGCGCGCGCGACGTGCTCGAACGCCGACTAGATTTTCCTGTCAATAAATCAACGCGAGCTGGCTATAGAGAGAGAGAGAGAGAGAGAGAGAGAGAGCGAGATGGCTGGCCTCGGCATTTCTGCCTAGGCACCAGCCGCTCCCTGCTTCCTTATTCATGCTCGCGCGACAGTCGAGCCCCGCTGCGGCGCGCCGCTCTGAAAAAACATCATCCTCCATTACCGTCCATCTTGCGGCCGTCGTCGACTTGGGCACGACGCGACTTCCAATCCTTCCTTCCCCCGATGCGCAGCCCGATCGCGAATATCGCCTCTCTCTCTCTCCCATTGCTCTCTTTGCCCCGTCTCGGAGCTGTTCTTGCTCCGCTTATATTTTTTTTTTTTTTTACTCCGCGCTGCCGTGCTTTCTTTGCCCCGCGCTGAAAATTGCGGCGCGCCTTCGGCCGCCGCGCGGCTTTTGTTCCTTTATCGATGCGAGAGCCGCGCGGTGCGTGCAAGGCGCGACGACGACGCTTTCTTGGATTACGCGATTATAAAGTTGGAGCGCTCCTCCCTGCCTTTCGAATGGCGCCGTTACGTTCGAGGGAGCTCTTTTTGCTCGCCGCTGAACGTATGGAGTGCCGAGCGGGGAAAAAAATTTCCCTTCGATTGACGAGCTCGTTTTGCGGGAAAGCCAACTCCCCCCGCTGAAAAAGGGACGGTTTTTTCTCTCTCTCTCTCTCGACGAGCTCGAGAAAAAGTCGCTTGATTACTATAATTTCAGACTAACGAAGACGAACTGACCTCTAATATATTTAGTGAGCTATCGCTTTACCCCGCGGGAGTCGTACAAAAAATCGGCTTCCCGACAATTGAATTTCCATTGAAATTCAATAGCGTTATTTCTCCTTGGAATTTTACCAAAACTCGATGTGCTTCCTCGCGTCTCTCGCGTCTGCGAACATCTTTATGTCTTGATAAATTGTCCTCAGCAGTAAGAACTAACTAGGAAAATTAAGAGCCATTTATCACAGTTTTTATTCCGAGCGTTAATTACACACACGTGCATTAAAAAAAAGAAAAAAAAAAAAAAATCCAAGATCAAGATTCGTTGCAGGCTTGAATCACTCGGCTCGCGGCGATGAAAAATCCTTTACCGACACAGTCCGGCCAGCTGAAAAAAAAACTTAATTGATTTTTAAGTTAAATCGACATAGTAGCTCTCTCTCACGCGATAATGCCTCCGCACAGTTATACAATGCAAAAATCGCTCGATCGCCTCCTCGTAACCCTCTTTATCAATAAGAATATGCGAATTTTATGTGTCGCGCGTAAAGTTAGCATTATCCGCTATTGCATATTTATGTATCGCGACGCTTTTTTACATTTACGATCAGGTTTTATTCGCCGAAGAGATTACTAAAAATGTATATCGATAGACTCGCCTTTGCGTCCGCGTGCTCGGTAAGCGCGGAGATCGCGGCACTTAGCCTCGTACCTGTCGAATCTGGATTCCCCCGCGCGGACCAATGAAATTCGCGTTATACACTTTGGTCCGCGTTATTAACCCTCTAAATTATCGGGGATTTCTCTCGCTTTTTTTTATTTTCGGGGAAGCAGAGCCCGCGGGGGATTGAAATTATGAAGGTAAGTGCGCGCTGCGCTGTAGAGGTGGACGCGGCGGCGGCGGCGACGGCGGTGTGTTAACCGGACATTGGCTACCGTAGTCGTGGTCGGCGGCGAGGTGCAATCCCGCTTGGATATACGAGGAGATAAAGTGAAACGGCGTCGCCATTTAATTGGAGCTCCTGACGCGTTTCTGGCATTAAGTATGATGTTGCGTTGAGTTCAATTAAAATGGAAATCGAGGATCCTTTCCTCCTCTCTCTCTCGCTCTCTCACTTTGTCGTCTGCCCGCTCTCTCTCTCTCTCTCTCTCTCTCTCTCTCTCTCTCTCTCTCTCTCTCTCTCTCTCTCTCTCTGTTCGGGGCGCGCTGAATTTACACTAGGCTCGAAATCCGTGATGGCGCGCACGCACGCACACTTGCGCGAGAGGTAAACACGTCGGGGGCCTCCTCCTCCCCCTGCCTTCGCAGCTTCCAGAATACGCGCGCTGAAAGTTTGCCTCTCTGCCTCGGCTGCCTATACGTGCATGTATATATGTATATATGTATATATCGCGCGGCAGCCTCTCTGAAAATAGTTCGGCATACTCGGCACTCCCTAATGAACTGCCGAGATTAGAAATCGTCCTCGCTCCGGAGTCCTCTCTCTCTCTCTCCGCGATCCTTCGAACTCTCGCGACGGCGGCGGCGGATATCGTTCGCAATTAAAATTGAAATATCATCGGTGTGGTCCGCTGCGGAGCTGCCGATGTCGAGCAGAGGAAAAAGAGAGGCCAAGAGAGTTAGCCGTGCGCGTTGTTCTCTCCCAGAAGCGAGGGGCTAAAGCCTCTCTCTCGAGCTGCGCCCCCAATTAACATTCGCTCCTTTTAATTGATTCTCCTGATTCCGACGAGTTTTCGCTTGTTCCTGCTTTTGAGAGGGCCGGGAGCGGCAGAGTTAATGCCTCGGTTTTCCTGATAATTAACTGCGAGCGAACTCCCAGTGTAAATTGTTGCGCAATCTTTGAAAATCATCTCTCGATGCGCCTGGGGAAGTAAGGAATTTCCCGAGTATATATAAGTAATATAAAAGCAAAAGCACATTAATCCGTCGTGGAGTTTCCGAAAAGACTGTCGAGCGAAAATGCAATTAAGCGGGTAGGAAAGCCAGGAAAAGAAAGCACGACCAAATTGACTGTTTACCCTCTTCTTAAATTACTCAAGATCCATCCGAGCGTCAGCTAAATAGCCGCAGAGGCCAATGCAGAATCGATCGTGGCGCACTCATATAATAGATCTTGAATCCCGCTCGGCTCGCTGTCGATATTCTCTCTCTCTCTCTCTCTCTACGTCCTCTCCGGGATATATATCGCTTTGCGCGAGTAGGAGAGAGAGAGCGAGAGAGATAGAGAGGGAGCCGTGTAGTTAAAAGCTGCCTGCTGCCCCTCGCGGAGGGACTTAATAAGACGTCGTGACTCGGCACTACGTCAAGTCCTAAGTGATCGGGTAATTGTACATTAAACCGTACATAATAGAATTATCGACGGAAAAAGAAGCTGCTCGTGATGCTTATTTCAGGGGCAAGGCCGTTCGAACCTTCCACTTCTTCTCTCTCTCTCCCGCGGACTCTGCCACTTTGCTTTTCTCTTCTTCTTCTTCTTCTTTTTTTTCCTACCTCATCTTCTGCTCTCCGCCAGTTTGCTTATGCGCCTCCGATGCTTCAGGATTTCGCGCCGCCGCCACGAGTGTTTGCTCAGCGAGATTCCGTTGACGCATGCAGCGACTCTCGGGCAGACGAGGCTCGGGAAAACGAAAGTGCGATTCTTCGGGCGCTTAATCCGCGAGCGTGCCTCGCGGAGATGGAGTGACGCTTCTTTAAGTTATTCAGAGGCTTCATCGCGCGCGATGTTGATTTAGCAGAGCAAACACTATTTATTGGATTATTAGAAACTGAAGACTTGCTTTTCGTGCGCCGCGTGAAAAAAAATATATGTCCCTGTTCCTATAAACGTTTACCGACGATTTAATTATATATAGTTATTCTCCCCGGCGCGATTGTCATCGGGGGCCGTAATACTTTACTCTAATTAATTGGTGGAAAAGAAGCGTCAAATTGAAATGGACTCCCATCCGCCGCTTACGATTCAAAGAGTGTTTATTTGAGTGCGCGCATTCCTGATTGAGTGTAAATTTCTTACTTTAACACTTTTGAATTTCTGCATCTCGGCTCCGAGAGTCTATATCTAATCTTCGCTCGCGATATTTAATATTGCCAGTTATTTAAGGGGAAACGCTCGGCGCGCGAAACGAGTCTCGGCGGAAGAATCGACGTAAAATCATTGATATAAAGGTGCTGCGGGCGTCTCCCCGGCTCGCAAGTATAATAATTAAAAAAAAAGTCCCCCGTGGCCGCGTGATTGAAAATTATGCCAGTTTCACTTATCGGCTAAAAGAGTACACGTGCTACGCGAAGTGAACACATTACTCCCGTGCAACACATATAGAGACTTGTAATGACAGAAAAAGAAGAGGCAGACACTCGAGGAGAAGAAGCCAGGAGCCGGAGAGGAAGAGCGGCGGGGAAGGGGGACGAGAGAGAGAGAGGATCGAGAGAGTCGATAGGTTACATACTCTCACACCGAGAGGAGAAGATCGGACTGCCGGGGCGCTGCTGCTGCTGCTGCTGCCGCTGCGCATCGGATCGGTTTATTAACCGCAGGTCAATTCGCAGTTTAGAGACCGTAAGATAGCAGCAGCAGCAGCAGCACTTTATAAGGCGAAGTGATCTTGGCGATAGGGATTCATTAACCACCGTTAATTAAGACATTATCACGTCATAATGATCTCTCGGCGTGCTTTAATGAATGAATGAAACACGCCTCATAAATAATTAATCCCCCGATTAAGCCGTGACCATCGGCCGTGGCCATGCGCCACGACGCCGTGCACGATGGCACAAGTGCGCATTGCACGCCGCACACCAAGAGAGAGAGAGAGACAAAGCGAGCAAACTGACAAACTTCCCAGGACGATAAAGGTCTCAGGTTTGTTTTAGCCGATCGCAGGCCTCTCCGCTTTCGTTCCTGCCCCGCGCAGACTCCTCTCTGACCGAATCATTAAGACCTCGCGCCGAGGCAGATTCCCGAGCGGCTCCGCTCGATAAGCGGGGGCCCCGTCGATCTATTTAGCGGTTAAGGAAGCACCACCACCTTGCTTCCATTTGACGGCCCAGAGATTGATTGCCGCGGTATACCCTCGCCTCTTCGGTCTCATTACTTATGAGCGTTTCACCGTAATATCCGCTCTCTCTCTCTCTCCTCTCTCGCCCCGGCGTTTATCTGCCGACGCTCTTTAATCGCTAATTAACATGTCCCGCCGTGCCTTTTCGATTTGCATTTTTTCTTTTAAATCGTTCATTTTTCTTCGCTTTCGTATCAGCCTGTTTTCCCAACGTGTCTTAAGGGCGCTCTTTTCTTCTTTTAACGTACAAGCTTTTTCTTTGGATAACGGTTGTGTCTGTAACTAAACACTGGCGATCTCTGTAAATCAATACGCCGATAAATCTTAAACGCACTAATGTTCGAATAAAAAAGGGGTAATAAATATATATATTCTTAAATAGAAAGTATATGCATCTCTCGATTCTCGTCCGCGAAATTTGATACTTGAAAACTACGCTTTCCAAGATGCGCATAAAGTGAAATACATGAAATTCGCAATGTTTACACGAGAGGAGAAGATTGAATGGGCAAACGATTTTGTTGCACAATTTTTCTACGCTATCAAGACGTTACATGCGTCTCGCACCAACAGAGTCATTTAGAATTTTATTTATAAGCACTTGTATCGCTAAACTCCGCAATAACCTTCTTTCACTATATATTCCTGATTATTTACGACAACGCATGAAACGCTTTAGCGTTGATGCAGCCCGTAATAAACGTACATTTACTCGGCGCGAACGCGCGAAATAACGAATCCCCAGCCTGGCGGTGACTCAATTAAATCCAAAATCTTTTCGCGAACTCCACAAGCATTCGAAATAATAATGCGAAAGAAAAAGTCGAGGAGGCAAGGAAGACACACATACACACGCACACACACGAGGAGCCGGCGCTGAATAGTCGTCGGCATTGCGCGACAGCCAGTCTGCATCGCGACAACAAAGCCATTTCCATGAGAAGGATCGTTCGCGCGTTAGGGTCACGGACTAAGTGTCAGTAGACACTTGGCTTTAATGGTGTGCTCGTCAGCCTCCGGATCGGACGTCGGCGTCGGCGGCGGCGGAGAAAGACAGTGCAGAGAGCTAGAGAGAGAGAGACAGAACCGCAGGTCGCTGCCGTTAATTCAAAGCGCGTCGCCTCGCGAAAAGCCGCGACCTCGATTGTCTCGCTCCGGAGGCGGCGGCGTCGGGCGGCTTGATCTATGGCCCGGCGACGAGTTGCTCTCCTAGGATTTCCAGAAAATCCGGTATTTCGCCTCGGCACCTTAAAACTACTGCTCGTGCGCGCCCTTCTTCCGCGCGGGAGAATGAATTTTTTGCCAGGCGCTCGCGCGACTTATACGATACCGAGAATGCGAAACGTTACGAGCGTATCGTCCTGACTTTTAACGTTTTACGCGTTACGAGCGCGCTTTGCGCGCGTTTAATATCTCGCGGTTTTACGCGCTACGTGGCAGCAGCCGCCTATGAACTCTCTCGCTCTCTCTCTCTCTCTCTCTCTCTCGCGACCGTAAGCGGACGACAAAGACGCACCGCGCGCACCACTGGGTCACATGTCAAGAACTTTGGGGGAAAAAAGTCATTATTCTAAAAATAAATGCAAAAGAGCTCGTTTAAAAACTAGCGAGCGGCTTATTTTTCTCGGGCGCGCTCTGCCGCGCGCTGTCTTTGATTTTTGCTCTTTTTTTCGACGCTTTTTCCCCGTTTTGTTTAGTCAGTTTAACGTTTTGCCGTCTTTACGATTGCTTTTTTAAGAAAAAAAAAGCAAACACAATTTCAATAAATTAAAGACAAGTTCCTAGAGAAATTTCAGTGTCAGTTTATTAATTCGCGATAAATAATTATGTTCCGGAGAAAAATGGACCTTTAATTACGAGTGACAACCGATTTGAATATGAATCGCGAACATTATTCAGGAGCCGATAACTTTGATTTTTTACGATAGCATCGAGTATAATAGCGAAATTAAGCGTTCCACTTGCCAGTTTTCTTGCGCACTTCCTAAAACTTTCTCGCCTCGCCGTGGTGCGGAGGACGAAAAAAAAAAAAGAAAAAATTTTTTTTTGCGTTTTCAATATTAATAAGAACGAGAGGAGCGCGAAGCGAACCCTGTCATTTTGACGATACAGTCATCAAGGAGCTTTTTATTCAGGCGCCAATTACTCAGCCCGCACTTTCTCGCGAGAGAGCGAGAAAAATCGAACGACGAGCGCGGACAACAATGCAAAAGAGAAACTCTCCTGCCGCGCTCTCGTAATAAACTTTCGGCCGATTATCGGGGAGACACATCCGTCTTCCGTCATCCGGCGCCCTTGAAAGCTTCGCGCGCGCATTAAAAATTCACCTACATATTACGCTCGAGCGTATATAATCACGCGTATTATGCGCGGCTGTAATAGACATTCGCTCCTTAGTCTTATATGTACACACGTCTCTCTCTCTCTCTCCGTCCTGCTCCTCTGCCTCTGTTTCACTTTGTCTCCGCGCGGCTTTCGCTCACTCCCTGTTATTTTCTTTTGAAAAGCGCGCAAAGAGAGAGAGAGAGAGAGAGAGAGGGAGACACGCGCGTCGAACGTATCTTATACTTGTAAGCAAGCGAGCGATTACCATACGATCTGCATATTCCCGTATGGCGCTACGGAGCTACTACTTCCCGAAGCTGTAAATAGTCGCGTCGCGACCATAAAACGACAGGTCCTGTGTGCTGCTTCGCCTTATGACAGGGCTCGACCTCCCGTAGACGCCGTTTCGAGCCTCTCTCCCTCTCTCTCTCTCGCGCAATTTTCGCGCGAGAGGCGTGTATTTCTTTAAATATTCGAACCTGCTCATGGAAATTATCTAGGTGAATCCTCGTCGCGGCTATCGAGGATATTTACAGCGCGTCGTCAGTCGTAAATAAACTGACCTGCCATCGAGCCGCGGATGAAGCAGTCGCCACGCCGGTTAAGAGCTTTTTGCTGTTCGAATTTCTCCTCCCGAGGAGTCAATGATCGGAAACGCCCTATTAAACCGCGGCGACATTTTGCAAATATTTATAATACAGCTACGTCTTCCAGCAGCTGCCTCGTTCCCGCAAAGCGGTGAGTAATTTTTTATATATATATATATATATATATATCGTTCGCCGCGGTTGCAAAATGGCGAAAAAGGATTGCAAAATATTGCATAACTCATCGTCGGTTATCGTTCCAGGAGCGCGATAAAACAACTGAAATTATTACAAGATCCGAAGTGTATAACAGCCACCGAGCGATCGTGACATCTGCAAACAGATGTTACATTTGAGAATACTAATTCGTTGCATTTTAACACCATTCGGTTAAGCGTGCGATGTAAAGCCGTCCCGCTCTCTCGCGGCTCATATGATTCATGCATTAAAATGCTACAAAACATAAAATAACACGTTAAATCAATACGGAAGTTATATTGTCCCCGCGGGCATTTAACTGGCGCATGTTGTAATACAATCTTCGTATAAAAAATTTTATCGCCCGATAAAAGCTATAATAAAATGCACATGCCGGGCATCCTTGAAATTAAAAATATATCCATGAAACTCACTTTAAGACTTTGATTTGATAATAAAATCCATGCAAAATATTAATTATTATATAATTTATCCGTTTATTATCCCCTTTCAATTAAATTAAACGCCGCGGATGCGCGCTTCGTTATTGCCACTTGTTACCTGACGCATTGCGCAATATTGTCCGACTCGCCGCGCTGGGACACAAAAAAAAAAGGCAGATAGTAATAAATTCGCACTCCGATCCGAAGAAATAGGCCTCCGCGTATAATTGAAAACTCTCAGCCTGCCTGGGATAAGAAAAATCGGAGAAAAAAAAGAAGCAGATTAAAAAGCGCGAAACGTTACGTGCCTACAATTAATATCCAGCGATGCGTAAAAGCAGCGCCGACGAGACTCCCTGAAATGAAAAAAAAAGGTCTAACCGACCGAGAGAGAGAGAGAGAGAGCAAAGTGAAGGCGTGCGCCGTGCGTTAAATTATATATACACACATAGCTCTCGCTCGCTCGCGGAGGAGACGTGTTTCGCTCTCGACACGGATTGCGCACATATACGAGGCGGTGGCGGTGCGGCGACGGCGCACCCAAGGCTCACTTTGTCACCGAGACCTCATTCGCGCCGCGAGCCGCGCATAAAAGAGCCTGTAGCCAGGTCGCCGCTGGTACCACTGTTAAACGTGTCCTATAACCTGCCGCTCTCGGCGAGAGAGTACACCTTGGCGCCTAATCGCTCTCTCTCTCTCCGCTTTTAGCCAACTTTTGTCAGGCGCGATCTTGGGTAAGTGACGGCGCTTGACTCGAGTTTGCGTGCGTGCGCAAGCGGTAGCACGCTCGGTTTTTCGAACTTGGAGTGCGAATATGTGGATAATTTTTATAGAAATTTATTTGCAAGCACTTTTGGATTCATTAATTGCACCTATTGATCAATCAAATCAAGTTGACAAGAGATGATAGTGGATTGTTAAATTTCTTAAAATTAAAATTATTGGGAAAATATTTGAGATGCTGATAATTGTTGCTTCTAGTTAATTTAGAGCAGAGGTTTACCGATTTTTTTTGTTCCTGTCTCATTATATTTGACGTATTCAATCGAGAGTTTTATTTATAACTACAGGAGTCTCTCCCCTGGATACTTTTCGGACGCGGACTAATCGATCAAAGGTACAAAAAACCATTAAGTTATGCGTGGTTTAGAAGGATTTATGATGATTGAACTTTGAAAGCGATTGAAATAATTAACTTTGTACCGTTCCTCCTTGTGTGGCTTCAGTGTTGAATACTGTAAAGAAAATTAGGGCAAACAAAGAAGGTTTAGAAAACATTTTTCTGGTACTTTTTAGAACCGAATTTTTCTTCCGTAAACTATATTCTACCATCTATTTTTAAAACAAAATTAAGGTCTGCGGAATGCAATTCAATTTTTAAGAAATATACCGGCAATAACAAACACAAAAGCAACATACGTTTGTCACAACAAACATATATAATTGAAAATATGAGGCTTTTGAAGAAAATAAGCGAGTTTTTTTTTCCCAAGTCGTAACGCGCGGGCAGAGCATCGAGATGAGCGCGTGAAGAATTGCAAGAAAAAAAAAGGAAAGAACACAAGAGAGAGAGAGAGAGAGAGAGAGGGAGAATATAAAAAAGTGAAAAAAAAGAGAGGGAGAGACAAACGAGCAGCTTGCCACGCAGTCAAGGATGGCTGCCTTTACGAGACTCGCTGGAAGTCTCCGTGTCGCAACTCCATTGAACAGCCTGGCTGCATCGCGCAAACACTCGGTTCTTCGCTCGCTGTATGCATATATATATATCTGCCGATACACGGGCATTAACGCAGAATCTATCGAAGGTCCCCCGTATTTGATCTAACAGCAGCCTCAATAACTAAACACCGATCTCACGCACGCTGCCCGGAGATAAACGAGTGAAAAAGGAGCAGAATGGGAGAGGAGTCCTGCTAACGAGATTATATCCTCTCGTCGGATTGTTCGCTGGAAATATACCATTAGTTGGGGATAGTATTGTACGCTTAGATATTAATTACGGAGATGTTTACCGCGGCTTTTTAAAGCTGTTAAGGATCTATTCTTTGAATGGTCATTTATTATTATTATTATAGGTGCGCTCATGTAGGTAAAGTTAATTTTAGTAATCAGTGACTTTGAAGTCGTTGTAATTGGATTTGCACAAAAAGTATTTTGTCATAATCCGCCACCAATCTTTCCCTCCGATCTGCGGCGCGTTTTAAATCACGTTCTGATTCAAAAGTAATTTTATATTTTAACGACTTTTTGACATTTGACGAGAAGAGTACTTATTAATTTAAGTATCGTCCGAAAGAATGGATGTAAACTTTTTTTAATAGCCTGCTGATTTTTAACTCGCAACACCTGAACGAACCTTTTTTTTTTCAATAATAAAGGACGCTTTATCATAAACCCGGTAAAATATGAGACGCTTAAGAGCTCGGATAAGTACATTAAACTTTCCAATTAATCAGACGTCACAATATTATTAAATTTTAATTTGCGGACTACGGGGCGAGGTGTTTTTTTCTTTCTTTCGCGGGGACTAAGACAAATTCCTAAATAGCCCGGAGTGCAAGGCCGAGAGAAACAAGGCAATGTCACTCCTTGACAGCCCGAAAGAAATCAAGAGCCGCGCGGCCCCCCATCAATCTCGAAAATAAACGAGACTTGCTCAATCATCCGGCTCGTTGCGTTGTGCACTTTCCGCGGATTAAAAATCGCCTCATTAAAGTAACCGTAACAAATTTCCCGACCCTTCGTTCCTCCAGAATCAACATGTCATTATTCATTCTATGCTCTCCGGTTGTATTATATACCCCCGGCTCGAAGAGCCTGCTGGCAGCAGGTACATATATACACATATACATATAACACACGCACTTGCGTAGAAACGGAGCCCGCGAAGATTGGCAAGCGAAGGCAATTAGCGGACTTTCCATTTGAGATAATAGACGTCTGAGGGTCGAGGTTTCGCATCATATGTGCAGGCGCAATGGCGCAAGTGCCCGGCGCGCATGCTCAGCATATGGAAAGTCCCGCTAAGGGGGACAATGCTTCTTTCCGTCGAGAGTCGCGGATCGGCTTTGACCTTTCTCGCCCGGCGACAGAGAGAGAGAGAGCGAGTACTTCGCTCCGCGTTCTTCTCTTATATATCTCATTACCCGTCGCGCTAATGCTCGCGCAAACGCGCGAAACCTCGTCTATTATGCGTCTCGTTCTCCTCGGCCGGCCGCGCGGCCGTTCATTAACCGCGCGGCGACGCTTCGCCCATTACCGATGCATTGGATAATAACCGCGGCGGCGGCGGCGGCGGCGCGCGCGAGATCGTTCGAGCGGAAGGATATTGTATACCCCCCCGTTTGTTTATTGTCGCGCTTTCGCGACGTGCGCCCCGAGATCGATTATTGTTCGGGATCGCGAAGGAGGCACGCGCGAGACACGAGTGCACCCCCGCTGCGACGCTGTAATGTATAGTTGCGTGTGTATGTGGGTATACAAAGACAGGTTGCTCGTTTCGAGCGGCCGGTTTTTTATTTTTTGAAGCCTCGTGCGTTCCTTGTCTATTGTTCTCGCTTTTGCCGACAATTAGCCCCTCTGCGATTCGTGCGCGGCTCGATTTGCTTTTATCGCCTGTACGAGCTGCACCCCGAGTAACCGATATATATATATATATATATACATTATATTTACGATACGAGCCGCGCGTATAAGTACTCGATTGTTTTTAAAGCTCCCTCGCGCGCGATACAATTAATAACTGATTTAATGGCGCTTTTATATATATATATACCTCAACGTCCCGTGGAAAGTAATTGTTTTCTTATATACATTTAACTCGTTTGCTCAATCGCCAAGCTCTTTCGAAGGCTCTCGTGCTAAGTGTGTGCGCTTGATTCGAAAAGATCTCCAGTCGCGTAAACGACGTGCGCGATTAAAAGATTTTTATTACCTCCGCGCGCCGTCGAGGAGTATCAGTATCAAGAATATACCGACTCTGTAAGAATATTATTTTGCGCGAGAGCGAGGCGGTAGTTTAGAATGGGTGTAAAAAAATAACATGTAATACAATCATTAATCACTACCTTAAGCGCGAGTTTAATTTAAACGTGCGTGTCAGAAAAACTCAAAGCGCGATAACGTAATATTAAAAAAAGAAAAAAAAAGCACGTATTTATACCGTTTTTACGAAAATTACAGGGAACATCTCAATTATCGACATTTTGCATAATTTGCCTTTAGAATAGCTGCGCTATATAGCATAGTGTTGGCAGAAGGAAATAAATTCAATTTTTAAAAAAAAAAAAGAAGACAATATTTAAAGTCCCGGAATCAATCATATATTTGTTTATTGATAATTCAATACGAAGACATAAAAAATTGAACGGAAAGCAACGCGGGCATACACATCGCATAAATTCCCCCAAAAAACGCGCAGTTTCAGCATAAAATATTTTTTTACGAGCAGAAAAAAGTGTTTCTGGTTTACTGTGTACATATCACCTCCATAAAACAAAACAAAAATTGCCTCTAAAAAAAATAAAAGAAAATAAAAAAAAAAGTGGTGCGCGCGCCGCGCCACGGGTTGGTGAAAAAAAAAGCGGCGCGCGCGCGGAAAAAAAAAAACGAACGAATCGAGCGAACGTCGAAACGCATACAAATATTATAGTCAATGAAAGTACGGTCGAATTAACCGTAACCGAATGCAGATACGCAGAAGGATTTTCATGTGCTACGGAACAATTATTCATGGCTCGGGCATTTATGCCCGTGCCGCGGCTCTCTTGCGGGCGAGCATCCTCTCTCTCCCTCTCTCTGGCGACCATCAAACACGAAAAATCGGCAGTCGAATCGCCTCAGGGACGATGCCAGATTGCACGATCGTATATACCGTCTCTCTCTCTCTCTCTCCCCGTGTGCGTGTGTGCATGCAATATTGCGTCAAACCATGTGTTTGTTTTATTAATGCGGACCACGGCCTTCGGGCTTTCGATCGGCCCGAGCGCTTTCTCGCCCACACGCTCGTCGGATTCGTCGCGATTTATGGTAATCCGAGTGAGAGAGAGAGAGAGAGACCGCGCGGTTTAGAGGACCAAACTGTCGAATTGTCGCCGATTCTTTTAAAGGGCCCCGACCTCCGTGTTCCGCGGGGGGTGGGAGAAAAAGAGGCAGTTTCCGTTTGCGCAATGCATGTTTTCTTAACGGCCCCGCGCGGGGGGGAATATAGACTCGAGAGGAGAAAAATGCTCCCGTTTACGCGAGCGAAACGTGTTGGTTAATGTTAATCGAGGTTTCTTTTTGAGGACAAAAAAGAGCATTTAATTATATGCAGAAATTCGAGCCTCGGCTGGTTTCTACTTCAGATAACGATAAAAGCCACCTCTTTCCGACGTTTGCACGTGTCCAACTTGCCGCTCTATTGCGAAGGTCAACCTGTGCACTCTTCACTCTAGGAATGTCAACATTCGAAAGCACCCAGTAGAAGCTAGTCTTTAATTCCCCCACTATATTCGTGGAATTTTTATCCCATACGTCTTTCGTCTACGAACAGGATACTAAAAACGTGAACTTCCTTTACGAAATTTATACAAAAATTGTACCTTCTGCGGCTGTCGGAAGCACGTCGTATATATTTGCCAGCCCATCGAAAATTCATTAAAAACGCGAAGGAACAATTTCGCTAGTACATATATTTCGCGGCACGTAACGCGCGCGGCAATAATTATAATTGAAAAAAAAAAAAAAATGAGCGATTAATCAAGCTGACGAAGATCGTTATTTATTGTTTTCCGTCTGGCGAAGGATCAAATTTATGAAAGTACTTCGCGTCAGCCTAATGATTTATACTGAAAAGCGTTAATTAATAAGAATGTACGGTGTCTTTAACAGATTCTACCCGCAAGCTCTACGTCACGTCGGTAAGAACCGCCTTGGGTACACACAGACACACACACACACACACACACACACGCCTCCATCTCCGAAGCGAGATGCGCCTTTAAACCCCCGTTATCTCGATCGCGGAGGGCCCTCCTCTCTCTCTCTCTCTCTCGATTGACCGGCTACCAGTTTCTGCCCGCGAATATAATTCACGCGCTCCAATGACAACACATGCCGGAAGATCCGCGAGCGGTCTCCCCGGGATTGACGGTGCACACCGCGGGAGAGATGCGCCGGGGGCTGCAGCGGCCGCTGCTACCGATTTCCCGGAGAGGCCTGCTCATCTTTTGTCGCGACGTTCAGCCGATATTCCAAGAGTCGAGCGCTGCCACAAGGAGGGGGGGGGGGATTAAGACGCTCGGGGATCGCGAGGCTTAAACGTGTGACGGGCGCGCCTCTCGAATTATCCGCGCTCGATAAGAGGTTCCGAGCGCCGTCTGATTTTTCTTAATTACGCCCGAGTCGCCGCGCGGCGGAGTCGTTTGCGAGTCCGTTTCTTTTTCCTCGACGCTCAAGCGATATACTCTAAACAGCCGGTTTATTTTAGCCTTGTCGACGAGCCAATTCAATTACCGTAAAATGAAAAATTTTTCTAAATTATGCAAATGGCCGATTCTTTTTATAAATATAGTTTAAGCAATAACGGAACTCGTATTATGTAAATGGAATGTTTACTTAGTTCCACGCTGCAATCTGCACGGCGGAGAGTATACGTAAGAAAGGAGGTAAAAAAAAAAAAAAAAAATACGGGGGGGAAAAACGTTAAGTCGCTCTGTAATCTAGCAATCCCATAATAAAGCGAACAATATTAAAAGCGCAGAAACGTTTCTCGGAAAGAACTATGAAGACATCAGCCGCTCGTACGCGTTTAAAATCGCACTTATAAGTACTTGCACGCCCACTCGATCGGCGCTCTCGAGCTCTGCGCTCCGACGTATATACCGCTAGAAAATCTCTCGATGCTTTTACTTTCCCGGCAGAAATGTGCGCACGGCGCGGAGTAGCCCTTTTGCTCTCTCTCTCTCTCTCTCTCTCTCTCTCTGCTCTCCCGATGAAGACCGTTTCCGTTTCATTATATCGGTACCGCGGCGTCTCGTCGCGAATCTCGCCTCTCGCGCGGAGAGTAGCTTCGGTCCTTTATTTTTTTTTTTTTTTTTTGCTTTTGTCGCCGCTCGTCGGACGCCTAGATAAGAAACTCTCGGGCGCGTGTGTGTGCGGCCGCGTACGCAGAGGAAATTTCCAGTCGCGCGTGCATAGGAGGAGAGTCGGAGAAACCGGCACGATCTCGCTGCGCGCGCGCGTCTCGGCCGGCGGAGCTCTCGGAGCGTCTTATCGGAGGCTGAGATCTCGAAAAGTGCCGCGCGCTCTTCGGCCAATCGGAAGTATATTACGGATAATCGGCGAGCCGTTCTTTTTCCTCTCCCGAGAACGAGCGCCCGGCGAGATTAAAAAAGAAGGGAGACGGAAAGCAAGAGAAAAAAAAAAAAAGAAAAAATCCGCTCGAAGCACACAGGCACACGCACACGCACACACTCGGCTGCGGCGCGCTCGCTTAAACGCGCGCATAAACGAAGTGGACTGCGCGATCCTGCTTGCCTTCGCGTCGCGCGAGCGGGTATTACGTAATGCGCAAAGTCGTTTGGTCGGCTGGCTGACTGTGGCTGTGGACTGTGGCTGTGGCTGCGCGCGGCAGTCGTCGAGCGCTCTCGGCCGTAACGAGCTTAAGAAGGTGTCCCTCGGCACAGCCCGCGCCTATCGCGCACAGGCGGAATTTGTGGGCTGAAATTGCCCGCGAGCCTGCCTGCCTGCCTGCCTGCCGCGGATACGCGCGGCTGCCGACGGTCGAGAGAAGGTGTCATCGGCGATGGCTCCTTTCGCGGCGAGGAGGCTCTTATGGGCGTTACTCAAAACACTAAATTCTAATTAACGCCGCGCGGCCGAGAGCCGAGTGTAAGCGAGAACAGGATGCGGATGCTTTTCCGAGCTCGGCTCCGTAACCTGCAGCGGGGAAATTATAGATATCTTTCGTTTTAAATAATGGTTAATGCAGCTTTCGTAAGCTCGAAAATTAGTCGTTTTTATTAGGCCGCTTTCATTAGCTGGAAATAATTTAGTCGGGGTAATGGAAATGCCGATTGTTTTGTTGTTACAAAACATATTTGTTAATGTGGTCACTTTACTTTTCATCGCTAATAACGCGCTCGAATAACAAGGCTTTTATAATTGGAGCGATTACGGCAGTTTTTGCTACGATTATCATTAAGTATTGTGCGGTTTTGGTTAGTTTAAGAAGAGTGGGGATTGTAAAGTGTTTTTAGAATCTTTAAACAATTTCATTTACAATCAAAGGGAAGTCGAAATCGAACGTTTATCTGTACACTCTTATCGTAATAAAAAATGAGGACATCAGACAACTAGTTTCGTATACGCAATGTTTGGAAATGAAAATGAAATCTGATACCTCGATTTCCAAAAGTCCCCATGGAAAGTTCAACTTTCCTTTTACTGCTGCCGCTCAACTTTTTAATCGTCGTCTAGAATTTTTGAAATCCATTTTACATTTTGATTACTTTCAATGCAAAAGCCGTCAAATAATTAATTTAATTTCAAATAATAAATACAACACCGAGGCGATCCTGATTTTCGTAAAAAAAATCGAGCTCAAAGAGCACGGAGGTGCATAATTTTCATTCTCCACGCGTTACTAAGTAAGGTGTGAGAGTGGTAGCGAGATAAAAAAAAACCGACGTCGACTCGAGAAAAATGATAAAAAAGCAAAGAATTACCTGGCTCTCTGATATTTCTCAAGCCTATATATACATACGTGTCGCTCCCGGTTGATATAGTCGACAGAAACGGGATCAGCGTGAACTTGAATCAAGGACGTGCGAATCGCGGCTAACGAGAACAGCAGGCGCGTTCGCTCGCTCGCTCGCTCGTTCGCTCTCGCCGCGCGGCGCTCTTTCGCAATGCATAACCTCTAAGGTGGAATGCGTTTAACGCTCGACGCCTACGGGACGCCTCTACACACGGCAAGAGCCGAGAGAGCCGCGCCATCCCAGGGAACCTTGAGGAAGAAAACGTTACAACACACCGCACGATCCTTTGAATCTCTCTCGGCTCTCTGCGCGCGCGGCTGGCAACGTTTCAAAGCCGAGACGCGAGCGCGTATAACCACTTACCGGTCCGCGGAGAGCCCGCTGGATGCGCGTCCACCGATCTCCGGCCAATACACTTCTCACGCTTTTTTTGCCAGGCCTCCGGCGAGGAGACCAGACGACGAGGGAGAGAGAGAAGCGGGGAGGCAAATATTTAATTGCCGCTTTTCTCCGAGATCGAACGCCCCGAGTCTCTCTCTCCTGCTCCCCGAGGCGGAGGGAAAAACTCTCCGCGGGAAAAAGCTTGTATACTTTACCGATTCGTCGAACTGAATGACACTTGACTCGTTTGGCTTTCGTTGCCCCGCTTGGAAATTTTGATATGCGATGGAGGAGATGAAAAACTGTGTCGTATGGTAATAAAACTTTAAATATCTATGCTGATTCCATTCAACGACCGGGGGGATATTAACTTGCTTAAAATACAGTAGCTTTTCGGCTCGGTATTTAAAAAGACTAATAACGACTCTTACCGCTGAATTAGAATTTAATAGTTCTGAAGAAAGCGATTGCTACTGTTTTAGTGCTTATTGCAGGCTCGACCACTTTATTTATCTCGCGCAAGTAATTATGGACGAAATTATTTACGATCATAATAATTCATAATAAGTACTGTAATTTCTAATCCAGACTATTAGACTGATAGAAAACGGTTATCTAAGAAAAACGACTGCTCCTTAATTAGTTGGTACTTCTGATGTGGACGCATACCAAAGCATTTATTAAGTAATCTGTACTTTTTTCCGAGACTTTGGATCTATTTCTGAAATCAAAAATGTACCCAAAATGGTAGCGCAATCAATTTTCAGGCATCGAAAGACGCTCGACGATATGAAAATAAATGAAGTCCCGCGTATGAATAATGATGTATTATCGAAATTTTTTTGGTCCTACTGAATTCAACATTCCAATTGTCTTTTTGGCTCCTACTGGAATTTACGTGCCGATCTTACCGTATGTTTCCTATACATCAAGATCAAGTATCTTGATTGACTGACCAGTTCTAAATTATTGAGATTCGTATTTGACGTATCAATCAATCTTGTAATCGCTCTTCTTAAAACGGTAGTACATTTCTTTTTAATTATTTAGGAAATAATATTGACGTAAATATAATTCTTTATTTAAATTCTCAATAGATTTGTGTTAAAAATCTTTTTATTAATTGTTAATTAGCGTAATATTTCAAATTAATAATTTATGCTTAGAATGATTTCATCCTTGAACAACTCACATGCTATTTCTAAATATAAGATTCTTTTACCTATTGTTTCATTGTCACAGTTTCACAGGAATCTGAATAATTTTAATCGTCCCATTATGGCCGCTATAAAACGTTCAATAAAAAAAAAACTCGAATAAATCCGCAGAAAAATCATTTATCGAATTTGCCAATAACCGACATTAAACTCACAATAGCAATATAAAAGATGTTTCAATCCCTAAGACAAGATTGTACTTTCCAATGTTGCAGGTGAACAAAAAAAAAAATACCCGCAACGGGGGGACACATCAATGGAAGTACCGACAAGGCAGCGGCGATTCTGCGAGGCGAGGATACACCCGACGTCCACCCCCGCTCCTCCCGGCGATCTCGTTCCGCCGGCCGCAAAATAATGGCGGCGGGCCCCGAACTCGTCGCGTTTTCGGGACGGTAAGAGAAAGCCCCCGGCATTCGGAAAGCGGGCTCCCCTAGTTAAGCGCCCGGCCGCGGCACTAGATCAACGACAGAGAGCAGCAGCAGCAGCTTTGGCTTTCATCCGGGCCGCTTAGAAAGTCGCCTCCCGATGGCCCAAAAAGTCCAAGACCGCGCGTCCCTCCTCTCTCGTTCTCGTTACTCGGCGGCTGTGGGGCTTCGGGCGGCGGCTGCCGCTGCCGCTGCTGCCGGCGAACGGAGCGAAAATCGAGCAAAGAGGAAATCGGCCCGGCGCGCGCACACTCGCTCTCGCCTAGGGGCAGGAGATGGAGAGCGAGGGATAAAATGCCATCGGAGGAATCCGGCCGAACGCTAGGCTGTAAATACTCGCCGGAGTGACGTTACGCAGAATGCAAGAGAGCCGCTGCTGCTGCTGCTGCTCCTTTCGTGGATAGGAGAGACTTTCCGCAGAACAATGCCGCCACTAGCCGGAGACCCGGCACTCTCGATTACCTTTCTTTCCTGCGTGTCGCGCCCGGAACGTGCGAATAAATCGCTCGAGGCTCGCCCGGCCTCTCTCTCTCCTTCTCTCTTTTATTCTCCATTTTCTCGTCCGAGAGAGGGCTGCCGCAAAAGCGCTGCTCGCGGCCAGAAATTATGGCGTCCTCGAAAATCTTCCAGGAACATCATCGACGCCCTCCTTTCCTCCTTTCGCGCTGCGGTGCTACCCCGCTCCGTGCCGCAGTCGCCGCTGCACTTGGCCGGTCGACGCATCAAAACTCGATTTAAGACGAGAGGCCTCCCGTGCGGTAGTTACACGCCTTTTTAACTGCCGCTAAATTCATCCTTCTCAATTTCTTCGCCGCGCGCGGAGCCGTCGTAATAGAGGCGTAATTAATTTTGTCGACAGACGGAGGAGGGCTACTGCTACTCGTCGAGTGCGCGAGGCGCGAGCGAGGAAGCTGCCTCCGCGGCGCGCCGCGCGCGCGCCCGCCGAGTAATCTATGCGCGCTGATCCGCCGAGAGATTGAAAAAGATGTGCGGTTAGTATGAGGTCTGTGCGAGCGCTTTACTTTCTCTCCGATTGATTGCGTTGATTTTCCTCTGAAAACTTATACTTATCTGAGATTTACGAGAGGTGTATACATATACGCCGCGCGGGGATAGATTATTATGATGGTTTAGCGAAGCGATAATTATATTCAATTCTATAAATGTATCCATTACCTTCACTTTTTTGGAGAAACTGTATATCCTTATATTACAGATTAGTGCGGTAATTACGGGCTTTTTTTCTGAAAATTTTATCGCCCATTAATCGTATAATGCTATTTTCTTTTATTACGTATCTTTTTATATCATTCATCGGGTAGTTTAATATCATAAAATTAACCGCGCCTTATCAGATAATTTGAATCGCCGATATTAAAAACATCGCATGTACGCACTTTATGTCGTAATCGCGATTTTTCTTCGCGAGATTATTTAATTTACTTTGTAAACAATAAATAAATTTAATTATTTATATTTTAAGCCGAGATAGCGGAGTGAAAAAAAATATATATTTATTTAAATTGAGCAGGTTCCGAGTATAATTTACAGCGCAACGTTAACCTAGATCAATAATTTAGATTAAATTTCGCTGAAATTTCGCCTATTTTTTAATTAATTACCGACACTCAATGTCTTCTCGAGAGATAGCGTGAAATAACTTTTAGAGAGAGAAAAAGAACGAATTGGAAAAAAAGAAAGGCGATAAAGAAAACGTAATTGATGCACAGTCGCCAAAAAAAAGCAGACTTTACTAACCTATTAAGAAGTTAAATAACTTTTCCAAGTCATCGGGCGTAAAAAAAAAAAAAAAAAAAAAATGACGGAGACGTCGCTAATCATTAAATAATAGAAAATACAAGCGCAAAGTTTCCATTAAGGCGTGTAACCGCGAGGAGGTCGGCGCAGCAGCTCCCGACAAATTGAAAATCTAGCGGAGAGCCAGCCGCGCGGCTCTCCCGCTAAAAGAAGAAAGCAATTAATAAGCAGGCGGCGGTGCGGAGTAGCCGGTCCCGCGCAAAAAAGTAAAATGCCGAGCCGCCGCGGCGGAGCAGTATACCTCAACCGGTTAAGGAAATCACAATTCATACGGCTCGCATTAAGCAGAAGCCACGATACATTATATCGGATTGCCGCTATTTGAGCTCGGCGCGCGCGCTCGGCGTTACACGCACACATACATACTCAGCTCCTCGATCCATTCAAGCACAGCTGATCAATGCGCGCGAGGTGTAAAAGCGCGTGCGGCGTCGTCGTCGTCGGCGGCTCGATTGGCAGGCGCTAAAAGGACGAGAGAGAGAGAGAGAGGCGCGCGGAGGGGGACGATCGGTGTCCGTCTCGTCCACACGCGAACGAACCACAAAACCGCAGACCGAGATGGAGAGCAGTAAAAGCGAAGCTTGCGCGGCATTTTCGCACTTTTTATTCGAGAGCCCCGACCGTTCTCCCCCCGCGTTCCTCCTCCTCCTCTTCCTTCCTTCGCCTCCGTTAGCAGCCGGTAATATATAGACTGGAAGTCGCCGCGATGCCGATCTCTCACGCGCGCGCGTCTGTCTACGGAGAGGCCCGGTGACACGGTCTAACGTTATAATTTCGACGGACGGCTCGGTGTTCTTTCGAGGAGTTCCTCAAATGCCCTTTTTGCGAAACAGACGCCGCGTGGCACGAGAAGTAAGAGATTCCTTTTGTCGAAGGGTATAGAGCGCGATTAATTTACCCTTGCAAAAGTAGTGTCGCTCTCGTCGAGAGCTCCTCGGCGCCGA
Source organism: Ormyrus rosae (assembly GCA_035047165.1). Lineage (NCBI taxonomy): Eukaryota > Metazoa > Arthropoda > Insecta > Hymenoptera > Ormyridae > Ormyrus > Ormyrus rosae. Next base: position 31,740,500 of record JAWWML010000012.1, on the reverse strand, counting down.
TTATTATAACGACGAGCGGCGCGCGTCGCGACTCGATTCGGAAATAGTAATTTGCAATGAGCAGCGGCAGCTCCTCTCGATAAATCGCGGCTCTCTCGTGTTTACTGCCGCGTCATCCCCGGGTAATGCGCTAATTAAAGCATAAATCCCGAAAGAGCAGTCGAGCTTATACGTATATCCGCTTCTGCCGGCTAATTAAAACGTCTGATTATTTAATGGAGGGATTCCCGAAAGGCAAAGGTCCGTTAATCATTGCGCATCTAATCGGGTCGCTTACGCGGAGAGGAGCCCAAGCCCAAAGAAAAAGGCCAAAACCGATATACGGAGAAAGCCTCTCTCTCTCTCTCTCTCTCTCTCTCCGGCGATAATCCTTGCGGGCCCCATCCCCCCGCGCTCGCGCGCAGGCGCAGAAAAGAGGGCTGGCTCGCGCGAGGGGCCGCAGAGAAGGGACCGACGGAGGAGAGACAGGTGATGCTGGGCCCGAGGCGCACGAGCACCGAGGAGCAGCTACTCTCACGCACACACGAGCTATGAGGAGCTCGGGCAGAGGCATTTTAACACGCGGGGCATTCCTGTTCTCCTCGGGGCCTCCGCAGAGAGAGAGAGAGAGAGCTTCGGCCGCTAACCTGCCCGGCGTTAAGTCCGCTTTGCAGGCCGATGTCTCTCGCAGCTCTCTCGCGGGGAAATAATATCCGCGAGCGACAACTTTCTGCGATTCTTGGCTGTCACGAGTCGCCGAGGTGGGGATCGAGTTTGGCTCTCGAGTAAAATGTTGATATAACTTTTAAGCGTCCTATTTTTCGAACGGAATCGGTGAGGTTGGCGACGTTTAATTAACATTTTTTCCGCGCTTCTAATGGGGCTCGGTAAGCTAGTCACTCCTGTGGAAGGTGTTAAATTACGAACATTTTATAGAGTCGTAATAAAACAGTAAGTGCTTTTTTTAAAAATTTTCCTTTACATTCTAAATCGGATTTACTACAAATATTATTGCATTCTAGTTCATATTGCGGCAAGTACTTAAATTATGTACTATAAGTTTAAATGTTAAAAGTTTTTTTTTTCACATATATTTATTTAATGCCGCGCAAAACGCGCGATTATAAAAAAAAACGCTCGATCCGCGTTCGGTCTGAAAACGAGCGTGAAGCCAAGGTCCTTGAAAAATTTTTAAATATAAAACGATCGCGGAGTCGTAGAAAATCTATGTAGGTAATTTGCTACGGCGGGTATGCAATAAAACTAAAACCTGTACCGCCATAAATCGAACATAATGCGATACGCATATTATGCGCGAGCGGTGAATTTTTTGCATCGATAACGTATTATATATTTCAACTGGTTCTTCTGTGTGTTTTTCTAAACAAACGTTGAAAATGGGCGCAGGAAAAAAACAAGAGAAGGGCCCACACGTATAAAACGAGCAGTCGAAATTACGCAAAGCTCTCCCGATCGTCGTCGGGCAATTGTACACACCGGAATGCGTAATTAATCACCCTGACTATCGAAAAATCAGAGAGAGGCATCTGTTCGGATTAATAAGTCTCGTGATCGATCGAACGAGCGCCGGTAGTCCCTCGAGTGCGGCGCGAGGTGGTAATCCGTTCACTCGGCCGAGATCAATTGCCCCATTGCTACCGAATAACAACAATAATAATGCGTCAAGCGGCTCTCGGCGCCTCGAGAGTAACAGCAGCAGCAGCGCTTAGATAGACACCGACGGTCCGCGCGCGCGTGTATATACGCGGGAGTAGCGTCGCTATTGCCTGCGTGCGAAATATCTCTTCATCTCTCGGGTTTATTATCTCATACCTACGTCGGATGCCTCCTTTCTCTTCTCTTTCTCTCCTCCTCGCCTTTCACGGTTCATCCTTTCTCCTCGCGCGGAGTCTGGCCGTCGGGGCTCTCTCTCTCTCTCTTGCGCGCGCGCGTCTGTCTGCGTTGTTGCGCAATAAGAGGCGCACAGAGAGCCGAGCTACCACGACGCACACCGCCCGCTACATCGTCAGCCTTCGTGTATGAAGATGTCATTTCGCCGGGGACTCGCGCTCATTCATGAGGAATAACTGAATGGCGGGGACTGTGTTGTTGCCCGTCCGCGTTACTTTGTCCTCGGCGTGGGCGGGCCTCTTTACTTCTCGCTCTCTCTCTCTCGCTCTATACGGGGCTGCTCGTGTATTAACGCTTGACACTTGGCGCAAAGAGTAAACGTATTATCCTCCGTTATTACCTTTCGTTAACTCGCGCGAGAAGCAGCTCGGTCGGATTCTGAAATGTCTAGAAGCTTTTAACCTTATCTTTATGCTTTCGTGTTTGTAGATTTAATGCACCGTTCGCTTCTGAGGGGGGATCTTACATAATTTCGCGGCGATTAACGAAAAAACTGGAGATTATTATCGACGTACCGACTCTGCGGTAAATACTTTATAATCGAAGTTATTTGTACCAATCAAAAAGTGTAAACTACTTTAGATTCTTTTTTTTTTTACGGATCGGTAATTGTTTCGCGGGCAAAATTCTGTATTAATTGCAAATAGAATTTTTAATTAAGCAATAACTTCTGTAATGGTTAGAAGTCCGTTGATAATAGTTTTTAATTCAAAAATATCGCAAATTAGCCGCTTTTTGTTTTAACCTTGTTTAAATAAAGCAGTATAATTATAATAATAAGTATTCGTAATTGATTTTATTACGAACAAAAGTATTATTATTAATTCACTTTTTACGCGGATATTGGGTGTAAATAACGCGAATTAACCGATCATTAGAAAACTTAAGTACAGGATTTTACCTAAGAAAAAAAAAAATCGAGGGACTCGATGTACCGTGCATTTGATCCTACCTCCGCCGATCAATCTTTAATCGCGTACGATTATTGCGATAAAAGTATAGGAGCCGCTCGATGATCTCGACTCCGGCCTGACGGCGCGATTCGCTGAAAAAAGCGCTGGAATACCGGCGGCTTATCCGTCGACGTCGAGAGCAGCGCGGCTGCTATGACATCAGCCGCGGCGAGCGCCGATAAACTCGTCGTCGCCGCCGCCGCCGCAGGATTTTCCTCCTTTTTTTTCAGCGCGGTTTTTTCTTCGGCGCACGTGACCTTCTTGCGCGGCGGGTGCACATGCACACACGTTGTCTCTCGACTCTCTCGCGACTCTCCGCTCGCCGCAACGAAGCTTGTTACGCGGCCTTTTTTTGCGCGATCGACTGCAGAAGCAGCAGCAGCAGCAGCAGCCTCTCTCGACTGCGCTCCAGGACCAAGTGACGTCACGCGGCTCCGAGTGTGTACGTGCACATGTAAAATATATGTACCCGCGCGTGTGGTGCACACATACAGTATCATTGCGCAACTGAGATTTCGACTCTTCGCGTGACTGCCGCGGGTTTTAAATCTTCGCGGCAGCTGTAAAACTAATAGCGCCTTCGATAAGATTTTATCGAGCGGCATTGAGCAAGCCTACTCCTTTTCCGTTTTCTGGGATATATGTAACGCGCGCCCGGCGACTGCCGACGAAAGAACGGCAGCGACACGTGCAGCGCCGTTATCCCGACTTTGTTATACTGTGTGTTCACCCGTTGAAAGGTCTCCCGTTAAAAACAACAAAAATTTAATCGCCGTCCCGTAAATTTGTATTTCTGCTCGGACAAAACTTTTTCTCTCTGAACTATTATTCAAATTTCACCTGCCATTATATCGACGGCGAATCATTAAAATTGATAAAACTGCAGTTATTAATTGCAGCCGATAGACGCAGCCCGCCTAAGTGGGCACTTTGCCTCCACTGGCGTGCGAAACCCGGCCCCGTTCAAGGCTTTCCGCTATCTTCAGTTTTCGGAAAACGATCTGGCGCACGCAAAAGCCGAGAGAGAGAGAGCGGCGTTTCGGCGTGTTCCCCCCGTCGACATTGTTTTTCGTTTTCGTGCGAGATCTAACGAACCGGTCTCTCCCGCTCGCTCGCGGGTCAAACGCGGCGTAATCTCCTCGAAATCTAAAGCCGACTATATACGTCCGGCGGCACCGCCGCCGCCGCCGCCGCCGCCACCCCCTCCTCCCGCGCGCGGGCTAACGGGTAGCGAGGAGAACCTGTCTGACCTTACCGAAAGTCGCGATCGTATCCCCGGCCCGGCGCGCAGACTTGGGCAAAAAACAGCACCGCCAGCCGGAGAAACGAGTCGATGATTCCGGCTGCTATTGAAAATTGCCGAATCGTGACGCCCCGGAGCGGGTAGATGAGTTCTAGAGAGAGAGGCGGATCACGACACACTGCAGATTCCTGCAGCGGCGGCGAAAACGAGCGCGCGCGCGCGCACGTAGCCAAGGCCCTTAAATTACAGCGGGACCGTATAAACTCTTCTTTTTTCCCCGTTCGATTTTTCAGCTGCAGCACCCTGCAGTACCAGCCATCAGCTTAGGGGCGCGGGTATATATACGTGCGCGCGGCTTCTCCCCAAGGTGAAAATATACCGAGTCTCGCGCTCTCCTTACCTGTCGGGGCGCCGAAGGGTAATGCAGCATCTGCCCGCGACGCTCCTTCGGGCCCGCGCGGCACCCTGCCCGCTGCGGCGGGGACCCCCTTTGCGCAAGCCTTTGCCGATTACGTCACACAGATGTCGCCTGCCTATTTAAAAAGTCGGCTGCTTCGAAATAATCAGGCGCCGGGTGTGTAATAAAACCGCGCGTTTTGCGCAAGAGCTCCTTCGATAAGGATCTCCGGGAAGGGGGGGCGAAACGGTCGGTCTCTCTCTCTCGCTGCATTTTTGATAATGAGCGTCGGTCGGCGCTCGACATGTTACACGTTGCGCGCCGGTGGTACGTACAAGTGGGTCAAGGATCCCGCGTCCGATGCCGAAAGCGAGTAGCAACGTCCGCCGCGCGCGACGTCAATGATGCGCCTCCGCGCGAGGAGAGCCTGTAACAGCCGCGCTAATGCGTATTGTACACGTGTGTGCGCGCGCGCGCGCCGCTCGACTCTCGCTCTCTGATGCAACTGAGGCGCGCGCGAGCTTCTTGACCCAGTCCTCCTTTGAGGCCTTAATACCCCGCGCCTCTGTATACCTGTACTGACCTCGCCCTTGCGCGAGAGCGAGAGCGCCTGCCGTCGACCGCGGGAGATAGCGGCGGCGAGAGCCACCGACCAGAGAGAGAAGGAGAGAGCCGACTTTTCTCAGATTACGCCGAGATAACTTTAAGCGAGGTACTGCCTAACCGCCCATCATCCATCAACCTTGCCGACTCCCTCTCGCTCTCTCTCTCTCTCTCTCTCTCTCTCTTGTTTTATTTCCTTCCTCCTTCTCGTGAGGCGAGGCCAGGCGGGTTTTACTGAAAACCGACGAGTGATTCTTCACGTGAAATTTAGCCTTTTTTTCTTAGCGATTGCGCAATCGCCGGCTGCGTGCGATCCGCGGAGGAACCTGTCGACGTTTCAATTTGCCTCTAATGTTTGTTTTATCCCGCCTAAAATGAGTCTTTGTATCTCGTCCCCCGGCGGAGAAAAAAAAAGAGCTCTCCGCATACACTTATCTTGCGGTAAAGGATACGGAGGAGATAATTCATTCGGTGGTAAGCTTCGAGAGAGTCGCGCGCTGCATGAATGAAATCCGGAGAGGAGTTTTCGTGCCGCCGCGGCGCGGCTCTCTCCGCTGTGCGTGCGTGCTTCCTTCCATTGGCCAGCTGTGCGACAAGTCGCTCCCCGAGAGAGAGAGAGAGAGAGGATATCTGGACTCGGAAGGCAGCCGGGGAGAGAAGCAGTAGCCGCCGCCGCCGCCGCCGCGACCTGTAAAACCTGATGCGGCGCGACTCGGGGCCGAAAATGCGCAAGACCTGTTGTCATCCGCCTCGGCGCGCGGCGGATGAAGAAATTTAAATTGATGACCGCCGTGGAAAGCGAGCATCTGGAGCGCCTTTTTATATACGTACGCGCGTCCCGCTGCAGCGGTCATTTGAATCCAGCTTTTTGATGGGATATCAAGACCGGTAGCTTACGATACGTATCGACGAGCCATGCCTTTTGCCTTCGAGAGGCCTGAGAAAACGAGAGCGGCTCCGATGAATTATCGTCTCTCGGGACTCGCTTGTTTGTGCATAGACGCGTCGACTTGTAGCTCCTCAGACGGCGAACAATTGCGCAAATTTGATCAATTTCGGGGAGATAAGCGCTGCGGGCCAGCCTGATATACCGCGACGTCGCGAGCTGCCGCGCGCAACAACATTGATGATGTAACTTTTCGAGAGCGCGGAAATGGGTGGAAAATTTTCTTATCGGCCTTTCGGCGAGCAGGCTGTGTGTATGTGCCTCTTGGAATTCCGAGAATGAACCACCTCGACGCGCGGGGGTACCGCGATAGCTTTTGGCCGACGGGAACGTACATCATTTGACTAACTGGTGTCGAATAATACGGCGGTGCCATTGAAAAAAATGATTAATCGCGAGGCATCGCCGTGCAAATATTGATTTCGAGCGATGAAAACTCGTTTCGCTCCTTTCGTTTCGATCGAGAGAGCAAACGCGATCAACAAACATTGTCGTAAAAAAAAAAACCACAGCGCGACGTAATCCAGCGGAGATCCTTCGTCAGCGCGAGGGGCATTATTTACATGGCATTCTGGAAGCCGCGCCAATTACACAAGAAACATCCCACGGCTACATAAACACTAGACGATAAAAGGAAAGCGAGATGTCAGCGCACTCGCGGCCAATTACCTCTAATATTGTGACGCGGATTAGCGTCGCGGAGTGTGTCGGGATTTGCATGGTATTTGCATAATTTCGGTTGCTGCAGTTCGCTCGTCCGATCTCTCGCTCTCTCTCTCCCTCGCATTCGTCAGTAATCCGGGACCGGGTAGCGGCTCGGGACGAAGGCGAATGACGTCACCGCGGGCCAAGCCCACGAAACCCCCGGACCGAGATTCGAAAAGAGCGCGCGCGAGCGGTGCATCGTAGGTAAAGAGCCGCTCGAGATAAGACTCCCCGAGCAATGACTTGCTCTCTCCTAGTCCCCCTTTTGCCGCCCGGCCAGATAGACAGAGGAGAGAGGAGGGCTAAGCCTCCTCCGAGGAAAGAAAATGGGAGGGCTTGAGAGAGAGAGAAAGAGCGAGGAGGAGGTAAAAAAGCGAGAGAGGATGGTGGCTTGATTAAACATTTTTCGCGCCCGGCATAACACGTGCTTTGTGTTTTAAGTGTACACCTTCCTCGCGCGAGAGAGAGATCTTTACTGGTCATTAAGTTATGTATTTAATATGCGTAAACGAGTTGTCTCATTTATCACGTGCTTTTTGTTTCCGCAAAAACTCTTAATAGGAGTTTAAGGAATTCTTTACGATCGTTCTTTCCTTCGCTTGTCTTTATTGTAAACTTTATTTCTGATTTCATTATCGCGCGCGGGATTATGAAATACGCGAGGGACTTTGCCGAGAGTCGTACGAGGCGTGACGTCACGATACCAAAAACGTTACCCGCGAGCGCGGATGATCGTTATGCGATTGAATTATTGCGCTGTGTCGATTTAAAAAATCATTGCCGTTGAATCGAACGTATTAAAGTAGTAAAGTGTTAATGTATGCCTGAACAAAAGCTCTGAATCGAGCCATTGAATGTTTTCATTTGAATATAAGCTAATACGCCGTTTTGCGTTACTCACGAGAGTCGTAATGCTCTAAACTATTTAAATATCGATCTCGGGTACAATTACGCAACAGCCAAGGAAATCTTTAAGTGAAAACTCACGGAAAAAAAAGGACACGACTGGCGAGCAAACGCGAAGCCGCGGTACAAGAAAGTAAACAGACAAGCCAAAGAGTAACAGCCGGGGCAAATAAAGCATTTTCGCAATTTTAACGCGTGAGAAAAGAACTCCGCGAAAAAGTGCTTTACAACCGAAGGAGCATTGGCTCGCCGGCATTTCGGTAACGCAAACACCTACGTCCCAGGGGCGATTGCCCAGGAGAAGAATATCACGGAGGCGCAAAGCTATCAAGTGCTTTCATTAAGCGGGGAGAGAAAGACAGAAAGATGTATAGACAGCTAGTAAAAGGAGAAGTCGAGAAAAAGAAAGAAGGGCATCAGCGACGAGGAGAGAAAAAAGGGACAACACGAGAGAGAGCGAGAGAGAGAGAGAAAGGGCCGAAAGCATCGGCCTAAGGGCCCGTGCGGCCCACGCGCTCCTCCGCTCCTCTCTCTCTTCCCGCAGCTTTCTCGGCGCTCGGGACCAAGAAACACAGAGAGCGAGAGAGTCAAAGAGCAAGGGAGAAAGAGATAGAGAGCATCTTCGTTGTCGGCTCGGCTCGCACAACTGGTTTTTTAAACGCAGCCAACGACGATGGCTACACTCCATTCTTCTCCTTCCTTTTTTACCGTTCTTTATAATCGTCAGTCCGTACAACGGGGACCGAACCCCGATCTCTGTCTCTCTCTCTCTCTCTCTCTCTCTCTTCGCTCTCCTTCGCCGTATTTTTCGATTTTTTTCTCTCTTTTTCGCTCTCCTTCTCCCTCGCTCCTCTCTCTCGCTCTCTCTCGCTCTAGCCGCGAGCATTCCTCGACGCTACACATCGACATTCTTATTCTCCTCGGAGCACATGCGAAATGATATCGCTAAACGGAAATGCTTCTGTATGTAGTGCTGCGGCCGCTCTCGGCTCTCGGCTGGACGAGCCGCATTGAAACGAAACAAAAAAAAAACAAAAAATGAAAATAATACTCATATAATACGTATATATACGCCGTCTCGCTATTTCTTCTGTTTTTTTTTCTCTTTATTTTATATACATATATACCTGTGCGCGCGCGCGCGCACCGCAGGTATAAAATCGGAACAACAGCGGTGTGGCGAGCTACTTGAAAATCCGCTATTTGATATGCGGCTGCGCAGAGCGCCGAGTCAAGGCCTCTCTCTCTCTCTCTCTCTCTCGTCGGCTTCGCGTACGTGTGCACATGCCCGCCACTGGTGCCTTTTGTGACTCAATCGCTCATTATTTCTGACCACGAGATGACTGCCGGATTTCAATGTCGAGAGCCGCGCGCCGTGCCCCGATGCCAAAATGCCTCTATTCACCGAGATCGCGCGGGGTGCCAAGCAAAAGAAAAAAAAAAGGGAGAGCTCGCGACGCCAAAAAAGCCTTCTTCGGTTACACTTAGGCCAGCTTTTCTCCTTTGCATACACGCGGGCGATCCCGCGCGCGACTTCTTATTTTTTCCAATACGGAAATGCCAGACGAGCGAACCGGTGCTAAATTCCATGGAAAAGGACCGGCCCGAAATTCCCAATGCTCTTATAGCCCGAGTCGACTGGAAGTTTCTCTCTGTCTCTCTCTCTCTTTCTACTGGTTCCCTCGGCTCTCTCGCGCTCAAGCAGTTTTAAAGGATGACGAGAGGACGGATTTTTGTTTAAAAAAGAAAAAAAAAAAAAAAGAGAGGAGCTCCTCCAAAAAGGAGAGGCGAAACGTGCCGTCGCGAGAAGAGGCAGCTGAAATAGTCAAACCATTCCGCGCCCGAGAGCCGGACAAACAAATAACGAATACTCGGAACTTTGAGCGAATATCTGCCTATGTAAAGGTAAAGAGCTCCGTGTTCCTTCCCGCGAGCGTGTGTATATATATATATATATATATATGTACGAGAGTGTGCTTTATTCGCTGATAAAAAAACGTGCCTCGAAAAGAAAAAAAAAGAAAAAAAATAAGAAACAACCTACACGCGCACGCACGTTTTTGCCGCGGAAATTTTTCCACGGCGGGTATATAATACCCATTTCCTCAAATTTTTTTCAGCCTCCTCTCGCCGCGGATAATCCATATGTTTAAAGGCTTAATCTTTTTATAATAATAAATACGAGAGCTGTCAATTCGCGCGGCCTCCGCCGCGTTGCGTAAGAAAAGCTCGCGCGGAATAAACAAGCGCGCGCCGCGTGCATGAAAATGAAAAAAAGAAAATGCCCTCGGGAGAAAAGCTACGGCGGAGAGAAAGAGGAGTTTTGCCGGTAATAAAATCATTTGACGGTGTATTATACCGCGCGCTCCTCCGCGCTGCTCTTAATTTTTCTCCCCCCCGCGGACAAAAGGAACACTGGGCGAGCTTAAACTTGTTTTCGACTTGCCACACTCCGCCGCGGAGAAGTATATCCTTAGCGCGGAGAGAAAAAAAAAGGTCGCTCCTTACGCGCTCCGCGCGCGCGGACGAACGAACGCGCACGCCGACCGGCGACTTGAATATTTGGCAAAAAGCCCGTATGTTAGCCGCACGTAACGTCTCTTTCAACGCGTAACTGTCGTCCGAAAAACCGCTCGTTCATTTTTTTTCTCCTCTGCGTATATACGTATATATATATACACGGAGAGATATCCGTCGCTGAAAGTTTCCATGGGTTTTCGGCGGTGGCGGCGGCGGCGGCGGCTTACCGATTTTGCATTCAGCGCGCAAAGCGATGCACCGCCGCGGATGATTCATGCCCAGGCCGGCTAAACTAATGCGCTTCGAGAGACGAGTTTATTCCTGCCGCTGATAGTCGCGGCCGGAGCTCTCTGCGGCGCGGAATCTTTTAATTCATAAGCGTTAGCGATCTTAACGATCTTTTTATAATGTTTACCATTGCGCTAATGCATGTAATCGTAATCTTGCGCGTGACTCACCGATTGGATATTATTTTCTAGAGCCTCCGACTCGCAGGTTATTAGGCCTGACAGCCGCGTCGTTTATGAAAAGAATTTCACTGTAAATATCGAAAATTGTCGGGGCCATTAAAACATTTTTTATTCCCCGCGATGACCTTCATTTCTAACGTTCGATAGGCTTCTAATAAACTTGACATTATTCCAGGAAAAAGATATCTCTTTGCTTTTTGCAGCTATATAACGTTAATTTTTATCAATTACGACCGCGAGCGCGGAGGAAGCGTTCGTCGCTCGAAATTCGAAGCAGTGTGAGCGCTCTTTGGAAGAAGTCGAATTCCGCTCGATAAGCAAATAGAACTGTGTACGGTCGAGAAAGTTATAAGCTTCGAAAAAGCTTTTCTCAAACTGTAATCTGCCGGCGCTTAGTTTTACAGAGCAAACGAGATTAAATCGAAAAATATGAGTGTGTTCGAGGCACTCTCTCCGACCGGGTACCGAGAGCCAACAAAGTATAAATCCGCGAGCATGTATGTGCTCGGGCAGAAAAATCCCAGGGAGAGAGAGAGAGAGAGAGCAAAGTATTCGTATTACCGGTCTCGCAGAGGGCCGCAACAAGGGGGCGAGAGAAGGACAGCGAGAGAACAAGAGAAGCGTCGGGAGAAGGAGCGAGAGAGAGAGCTGGGCGCGAGCGATGTTTCCTGCGGGGTCGAGGGAGGGAATTAGCGGTTTATTCAATTATTGTAATTTACTTCTCAAACACAAACAGAGAGAGCGAGCGAGAGAGAGAGAGAGGGCGCTGACGTACGCAGGACATATATCTTGCGCTCTCGGTAAAAGACGTGTACGGCGCGCGTGCGGGGGAAGCGGTTTGCGACGCGCACCGCAAACACTCGCATTACACGCGTCGAACTTCGGGGGATTTCATTTGTTTGCCCAAACCCAGCCCGCCGCAGACTACCGAACTGCTCCTTGTTTGAGGCTTCTCTTTCTCTCTCTCGCTCTCTCTGTGTTAGGGTTAATCCGACAGCTCGACTTTCGCCGCCGAAACTTCTTACGGAACGCGTGCGAGTCTGAGGGAGGACTATTAAGAACGTGCTCTTCTTCTTCTCCTCGAGAGAGAGAAAAGGCCTTTTTTTCCGTCGGTACCCTCGGGACCGGGGGCCGGGCTACTTTGCACGGCGGATTGCTTTCTGATACGACATTACGCGAATTACGGGAACAGTTGGCGTGTAAGCGAGCGATAATTCGATTGTTTGGCTTAATATTTATCCCGCTGGAAATTCGGTTACGCGAAGATACGGATATTATATGAAATCCTTTTCCGCGGCTCGGCGTGCCAGGGGATGGTTGGGCCTCATTTGAATATTCAGTTAATAAATTACGAGCAGATCCCCGCGACGCGATAAACAAACTAGGCATTAATCAATAAGGGAAAAGGTGCGCGGAGCTCGGCCGCGCGGCGTGAAGAATGGCATTAAAGGAAAAATTGGCCGCTCCCGTATTACAGTGTCGCCGTGCCACGATCGCAAGCTGCTGCTTTCGAGTCTTGAAATAACAGAAATCGTCGTCGTCGTCGTCGTCGTAGCACAGGTCCGCCCGAGGGGTGAGAGAGAGAGGTGAGACCTAAATTTATGCAAATTCTTCGACGAAATACGTTTTACGGTCTGTGTCGTTCGCGCAATTCTTTTCCTCGCCCCTCCCTCTCTCTCTCTCTCTCTCCTCGCTCCGAGGACCTTAGAAAAGAAGAGAGAAAAAAACCGTTGCGGCGCGCGCGCGCGCTCGCACTTGGCGGTAATGGAAGGGTTTTCCAGTCTCCATTGATCGGGAGGAAGCACGATCGATATGCATATGAGAGGCCGATGTTGCGCCGCGCGTATACGGTTTCGAGCGCGAAAGCGAGACAGAGAGAGGGAGAGAGAGCGTTTTTTTTTGTCACGGTTGGACCCTCGTTTGAATAACACTGAAAAAATTTCCCTAAACGGTTCCGGGGGCCGATGCAGCAGGTCGGGTTCGCAGCGCGCCCATATTGCATAATAAAAGAAACGCAGCGACTCGGGCCTTTCTTCCCTTTTCCCTGCGCCGGGAAAGGAGGACGAGCCGAGGCTCTGGGTGAGAGAGAGAGAGAGCACGTGGATGTGCGCGGACGGGCGTACTTTTGGGGCGCGAAGTGCATCGAGGCCGGCTACCTGCTCCCTCTCTCTACCTGTTGTGTGTGTACAAGCTGGTGTCGGGCCGCGACAAAAAAGACCGGGGACTAAAAAGGGTCCAGGGTTGCGCAAGGGTTGCCTGCGGGAAAGTGCGCGGGAATGATCGGATCGGCCGACGGGGGAATCAAGTATCTTCTATTGACGGGCGGGCCTCGATCGAAAAGGAGACGCGCCGGAAGTGGGACTTGTCGCTGCGCTCTCTCGGGGCGTGTGCTCGCGCAAGCTGCCCGATGACCTGTGCGTTTCGCGCCTTTTGGAGGAAAGATTGAGATTTGTTCTCTGTTGTTGGTTTTCGGGTGTTGGTAACCTATATACTGCGGAGCCTTTTTGAGTCGAGGTCTTTAACTCTATTTCTTTTGAGTTTCGGTAATACTCAAAAGGACGCAGGTCAAGTGGTAATTGAACCATTCTTGAAAATGATAAGTAAAAAGTAATTATACATTTATACACCGTGGTTATAAGAAGCACGGTTTAAGCAGCGAGAAACAGAAATAAGAAACGTCAAGTTGTCGCGCCTGACCTTAATCTCTAGAAAGTAGGAGTCGTGCGGGTAAAATATACTTATAAATCAATTATTTATGGAAATGAAGGAATTATTAATTATTTATTATCGCGATAACAGCTGTTCTCTTTGCACGCACGGGTAATTCCGAAAAGCTTTGTTTATTTCTTTTGAAAATAATATTACGTCAATCGAGCATATTGATTAACTTAATTATTATATAATTTTTTAATAACGGCGTGATGTCACTCGCGATAACATAGAATTATTCGGGCTCTCCTCCTGGTGTAAAATTCCCAAGTTATAATATAGTTATTTTTAGCCGCGTTAGCGTAAAACCGAGTTACATAAACTTGTTATTTGTCGTAACATCAGCTGAAAAAGATAAATACGATAAAGTCTCGCGGGCGCGAAAAAATAAATATCCTCGATAATATGGGTAATCAGTAGAATTTACTTGAATCTTAAACCGAGCTGTTTTGCCAGAGTGTCATTATCGCATCAATTTAAGAATAATTTCACCGGCAAGACCAATAATTTCTATAAATCGACATTCTTGTCAGCGTTTCCGCGCGAAATTACTATACTTCCCGGAGAGAGAGACGAATGCGTAATGGAAGGAATCTCGTATCGATGAACGCGCGTGCGCATATAAGTGCTCTGAAATAATCTCCAAGTGCGAGAGAAAGAAATGAGAGAAACGAGACGGGAGAAAAAGAGAGATCCGCAAAGTCGCCTGACGAGCCAACCTGCTATAGACACATCTCGCCGATGTGTCTCTCCGCGGCAGGAATCGAATTCAGCTTTTAAAAAACGATCGTATTCCGGTCTCGTTTGTTTTTTTTTTTAATCGCGTCTTAAATTTATCCATTTCGAAAGAGTTTAATTATTATTCCCATAATAAGAGAAGTGTTCATAATGTATCGCAAGTCCCTGAACCTGTCCGGCGAATAATTTTATCGTGTGTTTTAGTAAATTAACTACAAATGCTTCATAATTACGCCGACCGTATTTACCGCGCCCTTCTCGAAATGAAACTATATAAAACCGCATTCCCATTCCCCGTGATAATTCCAGCCGCGTCCTCGAATCCTCGAAAAGCTCTCTCTGCCGATCGAAAAATTTTTCGTCGATCAAGCTCCTTTTCCTAAACGCGGACCTTCGCCGTCGGAGAAAGCATCACGAGAAGCGAGTCGCGCGCCACGCGCGTCCACATTCCTTCCTACGGCTCTCTGTCTCTGTCCTCCCGGTGCGACGGCAGTCTCACGAAACGGAGCTCTAACCGTTAACGCACACAGCCGCGCGCACGCACGCACGTACACGCACTTGCTCTCGACTCCCACTCTCTCTCTCTCTCGGGGCGAGAGCGTACAGCTCGAGCAATTTATTAGATAGGCCCGGATAAACGCCAGTGCTAATAACGTCGGACGCGCCAACGCCGAGGAGGTGGAATGTGCGAGCGATAAGGAGGCATCGATTATATATACCTGGCTTGCCCGCCGAGGCTTAAACTTCGCTATTGGCTATTGGCCGCGGTGCAGTATTCGGCGCGAGGAATTTATCGTCGAGTCCGTCAATTCGGAGCTGCCTTTTTAACGCTTTTAAACGTCGCGCGCGTTCCTTTTCCTTCGTTATTTCCGCGGGTAATTGTTTAGCTTGCACAGAACATTGAATTTCGCGGGGCTGAAAACTGACGACGATCGAGAAAGTTAGGCGGCCGATTATTTTAAGAAATCTCCTTCGGACCGAGATAACAGTAAAGCCAGACGTTATATTTCTTCGGGGGGGCCTTAACGAGTATCGAGTTGACGCTCGCGAACTAGGCGATACCCACGGGCCGGGAGAGAGAGAGAGAACGCATCGCCCGTGAAAAGAGACACGCGAGGCAATATATATACTAAACGGCGTAAAATGGAATTTCTGGGGTCGACGTTCCCTAAAGAAGAGAGAAAAAAAAAGGACCGAGGTAAAGAGAGACTCCTGCCGGCGACGCAGGCCGTGGAGTGGGTCACCGGTTTCCCACTATATTCGATAATGGGCCTTCCCACTTGGCCGCGGCTCGTGCACCTGTAAGCTGCGCGCGCGCGCGCATTTTTCTTCGAGAGAGAGAGAGGCGCTCGAAGGAAAAAATATATATATCTCTCTACCTGAGCCCCCCCGAAAAAGTCCCGCTTTCCAGAAACTGGAATAGAGACGCCCGTTGCGTCGTGTTTTCCATCGATTTATGTCGCTTTTCACCGTTGCTTTTTTCTCCCGCGGCTTCATGAAAGGAGAGATCCCCACTGTTTTTCTGCCGCTCGTCGTCTTCTTCTTTTTTTTTTTTCCTGTCGGTAAATACCATCATTAATTCGTTTGTCTGATGAATCGGTGCAGGCGTATACTTTGGACTAGAAATTACAGTCATCTCGCAAATGCTTAGAATTAAAAGGAGACCTTCGCGCGAGAACTATTTCACTTATAAAGCGTGTAACTCGGTGCGTGACAGAGTCGACAGGCCAGACAGTCGAGTGCAAAAATTCATATGCGAGGCGGTGTTTATTTGTTTCTATTGACATGTAAATGAAATCAAAACATTTGATAACGTTAGAAATTTGGGCAAATTATCATACATAATTAAGCGTGTTTACAGTCATAAGATATTCCCATAAAAACTAATGTCCTTATTCGTATTCAGATTGGAACCCAAACAATGTGTTGCCGGTACAAGTCGCTCGACGCCGTCGTCGTTTTTTTTTATTCAAAGTTCGCCGAAAAAAGCGAATACTTTTTCTGCCCGGGCCAAAACGAGCGAATCCCTAATGAAGGTCGAGCGGATCCGTTCGATTCTCCTTTTTTTCCCTCCTCTGGTGCGGCGTTTAGGCGTGATTCCGAGCCCAGCAGCAGCGGCAGCAGCCAAGGTCCGCCGCGTGTCAGTTCCGCCTTCCCTTCTGCTGCTCTCGCAGCGGTTATAGCGGGCTAGGTGAAGGAAGCTCGGCGCGAGTCCGAGCTGGGCTAAGGTAACAGGTTCACCTTATGGCCGATTAGCATAATCGTCATAAAGCATGCAGGCTCGATGAATTATTTATCTGTCGGAAGAGAGTCGGAAAGGAGGAAGCGAGCAAAAAGAAACTCTCTCTTTCTCTCCGAGTAAGAGAGAGAGAGGGAAGAAAGTCGCGTAAAAAAAAGAAAGGCAGGAGCATCAAAGGGAGGGAGAGAAACGAGTATGGGGGCATTATGCGTCCTTTGGCGAGAGGAAGAGTGATCCTCTTCCTTGTTTCGAGTGGAGAAGTGCCGGCTGCATTTGCATATACTGCGTCTGGGCCATCTCCTTCTCTCTCTCCCTCTCTCTCTCTCTCTCTCCCCGCGGTGCATTGCATTAATTTTCGATCCCGCCGCGACACGAGGACTGACCTTAAACCTTCTCCTTCTCACCTCGTATAGCCGTGGCCGGGCCGCCTAATTATCCTTCAAGGAAAAGCATTAGCATGCGGTCGCGTGCCACTGGCGCCAGCCATTATGTACCTCCTCTTCCTTTCTTTCCGAACCACGCCGTCCGCTCGCTCTTTTTTTTATTCGGTTTCTTTTTTTTTTTCCTTTAATGAGATTCGCGCTCGGGACTAATAAAAACGCTAGGCGCGCTTTTTATCGCGCGTCTAACGCGGAGGTGTCAGGAGGCTGTCGATTACCGAGCTTCGGGCTCTCTTCCTTCGCGGTGCGCGCACAGGATTTTATGCGCGGCGACGACCTTGCACGCACTCGGCGTAATCGGTTGAATATTTATATACATACGTTATAGGTGCCGGACTTTCCTGGATGGTTCGAGGCGGATGAGGAGGCTTTGGCTTTTCAGAAAACGTGCGTTTCCACGTAATTGCACGGAGCTGCGTCGGAAAGATTCTTTTCTGAATCGGCGATGAATTACGCGAGCGGACAGGTATTTCGAAAGTCCACTTTAATAGTAGTTCACTTCGGTTTGGGAAACTTAAACACATAACTCATCATAAGACCGCTTAAAATAGTACTAAACCCCACCATAAATCGGCGGAGAAAGACATAATTAAATCACGTTATTCATGCGAGAATCTCATTTAAATGATTCTAAACTCTTGTACCGGCCCACTTTAAATGTCCCTGGCGCGCGATCGATAACTTTTTAATTCCGTAAATTAAGTCGGCATCTTTTGGAAGTCGAAAATTAGCTGCTTTACTCTGAAATCCAGTTTCGAACGTTTAATTTTCGAACAAACAAGCCAAAGTTTTCGACAGAGCAGCCGCAGTCTTCCAAGCTGCGAAAGATCGTTTCTGATCCCTCGTCGATCCGTAACCGAAATTGGATAAAAAATTAGCTCCAGAAAATGTAATTTACATGATAAAAGTGGGTGAATCCCTTTCGGGGGCCAAGAAAGCATCTTTGACAAACAGCCGCACCTTGAAACGTTCGCGCAGCGCAATTGACGATCAATCAGTTTCGGTGGCTTAGGCGCGCGCGGGCAAAAGAGCAGCGAAACTCCTTTCTTGGGCGGCATTACGTGCGCGGGTCCCGAGCGGTGCATATAATTAAACATCCGAAAGCTCGGCGCGCTGCAGGTGATCGATGCAGGCGCGCGACGCGAAATCCGTTATATATCTGTTCTCGGTCTAACGAGTTAACGGTCCCCGGGAGACTGTGTGTGTGTATATATATATATGCATAAAAATATAAATCGTCGATCCGAGAACGAGAGGCGGCAGCGACGACCAATCGAAGGTGCCGAGAGGAGGAAGAGAGCGCTGCTCGCGCGCGGAAAGCCCCTTGATAGGCAAAGTAGTAGCTGACGGCGAATGTTTTTTCCCACAGTCCGCTGGTGGCTCTCGGTCGCGCGCGGCTTCTGCTCTGTTTTATTATAAATCTTCGATGATCTGCGACCGGGGGGTTGCGTGTTTGAATAGGAAGAGGGCAGGTAATGGGCGCCCCGATTTGAATACTCGCCTGAAGAAGCGCCTCTCTCTCTCTCCCTCTCTCCTTGCATATATTTAAATTCTTGTCCTTTTCAGGGGTGGCCCTGCGAGCGCGGAAAATATAACCCTTTGAGGGAGAGAGAGAAGATGGATCTGGAACAATGGGACGGTGCCTGCAACCCCTCCGCCGGACGGGGGATATCCGCTGCTTGCACAGGTAAAGAGAGCCGGAGAGCGATTTTGCATAGATCTCCATATGTTATCCCTTTTTCTCCGGGGCGTTTAAAAGTCCAGGTATGTGTCTGTATCGCCGCGGTGTCATCCCTATGGGAAAGTGTATGCAAAGCATTGTGACCCCCACGGCCCGCAGGAGCGAGGTGCGTGCGACCGAGCGATGATGCCACCGGCGCTGGGAGGGAGGGGTGGGGAGCAGCGCCAGATCACACCCCTGAGATAGATCTCTGCGCGACGAGTTTACTGCCGCGCCGCTGCTGCTGTCGCTGCATCCGACTCCTAATCGAATGCCGAACCGAGTCTCTTCCTTCCGCTCTGCAGATGTCTTCTTCTCGCCTTGCTTTTGTTGTTAATGCAATAATATTGCATTGGAGATTGTGTCTGCGTTTTACTGAATTGGCTGGATAAAAATGTTGGCTGTAACATATATAATTACATTAAATCATAAAATAGTCGGCGTACGACGCGAATGACATATTTTTTTTAAATCTTTGCAACCGCTAGAATAACGAATCGTATAATCGTTGTTTTCGTAGGCGTTTTGGAACGCGCCTCGCGGTATTTATTATGTAGAGCGCTTAGTACCGCTAAACCTGTATCCATCATAAATATTAAACGATTTCCGAGTTTTTTATACTAATGTATTCGTATTATACGCGGCAGAAATGAACCTTGCACCCAGTCAGCGGCACAGCGGCGCAGGTGAATTTCGAGCCTCGTAAAACACAAAAAGCCCGCGCGTCCATTCATTTGCAATTTGCAAATTACTTATTAAAAAAGGCCCCGGCGAGGAAAAAAAGCGCGGGACTCCTCGGCGAGAGAAGGAAGCCGGCGCGGCCAAGCAGAAACTGGGCGCAACCCTTGCCCTGCGATCCCCCGGCCGCCCCTTTTTTTATCTCTCTCTCTCTCCGTCCTCCTTTTTTTGCGGCGAGCAGCGCGCCCAGTGTCGCCCTTCGGCCTCTCTCTCTCCTTCCTTCCTGCATCCCTCCCGGGCTGTCTCAGCACGCGCTTTGCGAGACAATCGCGCATACGTAAAGAGTCTATCTCTGCCGCGGGA
Organism: Ormyrus rosae; assembly: GCA_035047165.1. Lineage (NCBI taxonomy): Eukaryota > Metazoa > Arthropoda > Insecta > Hymenoptera > Ormyridae > Ormyrus > Ormyrus rosae. The sequence continues at coordinate 31,720,980 of JAWWML010000012.1, read as the reverse complement.
TTCTCATGCGTACACGGCGGCGGCGCGCGAGGAGAGCTTCCATTGTTAGGCAAAGAAGCAACCGAAGCCGCGCCGCGCGTCAGACACTTTTTTCGCTCAACCGTCTTTCTTTCTTTCTTTCTTTACTTTTTTTTTTTATCTTCACTCTCGTTTTTCTTTGGCGCTCTCTCGCGCCGTGTGGCTGCTTAAGCTGACGTTCCTGCGGTGCTCGTCTCTTCGCAACGGATGCTCCGAGACGCGGGGCGGGCTTTTTTTTGTTACTTCCGTCACGTCCAGAGCTCGACTGCCGAGATAAAGAGTGTCAATTCCGGACGCTGGAGCATAACGTGCACGCGCTCGAAAGAAAAGTGCCGCGCGCGGCTGACGAGGTGATCGAGATTGAAGCTTCGCCGTGTTTTTGTGCTACTCACGCGGGCGGCGCTGAGGCCTACCCCTCTCTAGATGTTATGTCATTTTTAAATCGCTCTTAGTTAGTGACACTGACGGCTAGTGTTTAATAATTTAGAAAATTTTGAAGTTATTTAAAAAATTTAAATATACCCTGGTAGCAACGTAGCAATAACATCGAGAGAGATTTTGGCTCAGGCGGTTAAGGCATCGGTTTGTTTATCTCACGGTGATCGCCGAACTTAGCTTTCCAAGACAAGCCTGCTCGAAGGCCTGGGTTCAGCATAGAAATTTTCAGAAAAATTTTAAAAAAAATATGTCCGCCGGAGTTTTCGGTGGCGGGAGTCGAACTCGACGATCGCAATAACCCTACAGAAAAATCAGAAAGTAAAAATACGTGTTCCAAAAACTTACTGACTATAGTTAATCCTGTCGCTAATACCCGAAAGGGGGATGCGACATTAAATAACTAAAAAAATAAAGAAAAAAAAACAAAAATAACCGCTAGAAACTTTTTAAAATATTATTGTCTCGCTGTTACCAGATTAGTTTATAAAAAATAATAAAAATTTCCATTAATTTATTCTTCACAAAAATCTAATTGCATAAAAATAATCGACCACGTCCGAAAATAAAAAAAAAACCTCTATATCGCAGGGGGGCAGCCTCGATGAATCGCGGACCAATCTTTTTTGCGATGCACCTCGCGAACAGTGATAGACAGGTGGTCACACGCTGAGCAAGAACGAGTTAGAGTCTTATGCACCTGATGAAATTAAAATAAAAGCATTCATCTCATTTTCATTCTCATTAGTATACGGAGAACAAGTGGGTTGCCCGGCTTTGCACTCGCGCACACATTGTCTCCCTCTCGTTCTCTCTCTCTCTCTCTCTCTCTCTCTTTATCTCGCTCATCTCTGTTATTTACGGGGTAGGGAATCCCGCATAACATTAGGGCATCCACGCCGTGATCGCGCCAAACTTTTTCTCCTCTCCGCACACCACGTGACGCTGCTATTGGCAACTCTCTCGCTGTTTTCAAATTCCACGAGGAGGACACGACGTCGGCGATGGCCGCGCGCAGCTTTTGTTTAGGATCGAGTTCGGTCTCGCGGCGAGCCGAACAAAAAAATAAAATAGAAAAAAAAGAGAGCGAGGAAAAAGGATGCCCCACGGGTGAGTCTGCGCGCAGTGCTCCAAATCCCCCACCGCGAGAATTTGCGGTCGCGTGCCCGCTAAATGCCAGACTCCGCGTCGCACGCGGAACACAAGGCGCGGAGTGTAAAACTAATGCTAATGTATGCCGCGGCAAGAGAGAGCCCGCGTACACAACGCCAACGTGAATGTACACATATATGCACACGTGCCGGCCCGCTTACTTCGCACCGGGAGTGAGAGGGATGAATTTGAATTTTTTCAGCGTTTTACTTACCGATGTTTACACGATCGGGAGACGCCGAATTTATGAAAGCTACTCATCGGCATCTAATGATCGACAGTCTGTATAAAATATTCATCGATTTCTCGTTGTCCTTTTTTACTCTTCTCGTGCGGTTAAAGAAATTTTCAAAAATTTAACTAATATATATATTTATGCCAATTACTCGAAATAAATTAATAATTTTTAATTTTCTAAAGCGAAGTAGGCAATGCAATTAGGTATAAAGATTCTCCTGGAATGTCGCCTGCCACTAATTTATTCTCGGATCTCGAGAAGTTCAAAAACGTTAAAAGTTTAAATCCGTTCGAAAGGCCATCCTCGCTTTGGTTGCTTTTTCCATCTCGCTGCAAAGTCTCCCGAGACGGAGAGGAACGCAGAGACAGAGCCAAAGTACGCCACTCATTCATTATATCTGCACGTGTAATACTTTCTTCGAGTTTCTCAACGAAATCTACGATTCGAATTTCATTAAGCAGGAAGGTCGTTGGCTGGCGACTATCATAAATTAACCGAGAAACTGGCGAATCTCGCATATATATATATATACATGCTTGTGTACGCGCGCCGAAAATATTTGGCCCGAAATATAAAATCGAACGGGTTCTCCTCTATATACGTACAAGGAACACAGGCACTCTCCGGGCTTTGGAAGCGGCCGATAAATTAACAAGAAATATAGAGGAGAAGCAAAATAACGAGTAGAAGAGAAGAAGTTTTGAAGCGACCACGAGAGAGAGAAGATACGCCGACGTAAAAAAAGGAGTGGAAGAAACGAGAATATCCCGTATAACGCGCCGAGAGACACACGTGTGTATATACCGGGCGACAGGCCCGAGAGAGAGAGAGAGAGAGAGAGAGAGAGACAGAAGAGGCGACTCCTACTAGCTGATAGCCCAAGCTCACTCAAGGACCCGGAAACGGGATTCTGCGCGATCGCCGATATAGGCGTTGCCCCCGGCTAGGCCTCTTACTTTATACACACGCGTGCATCGGCTCGTATATACATATATATATGTAGACGCCGCTAAATTTAAGCGCCTACGCTATTTACCTCCGCGCGCGGCACGACAAATTCTTCGAATAAATTAAGTTTATTCGGAGATTTTTACATCGCGCGCGCGGGATTGTTCATTAAGCTTCCCCCTGAGCGAGAGAGAGAGAGAGAGAGAGAGACGGAATAGGTCAGCTGAAAAGATCCTCTCCCGCGCGTGCGTGTAATACACGCAGGCTCTCTATCTCTCTCTCTCTCTCCCTCTCGGCTTAGAGCAGCTCGGCGATGATCGCCGTCTGTAGCCCCGGGCCATTCGCGTCCTCCTCGTCCACTCTTTTCCGCTCGGCGCGTATCTTCATCCTTACCACTTCTGCCTTCTCGCCGAGGGAACGAGGAGAGGAGAAAAACCGGCGAAATGCATACGCGCGCGTACGTATATACGCGCGTCCCTGCATCCTCTTTCCTTTCTGCAGCGCGCGCGAGAGCTGTAAACTCGCCTCCTCGTCCTTCCCAGCGGGCCCGGGGGATTTAATTAAAATTCTGTATATCCCTTAAAACGACGAGGGATCAGCTGTTTTTTCCTTTTTTTTTGCGGGAAAAATCGGCGGCCGCGTCGAAGGACTCGTTTTATTAACGCTCGGCGCGCGACCGCGAAATTCGCTCTTTAAAGCGTTCTTACGAGGCGCCGTTACGGCTGCCTCCGGGTGCTGCAATTTATTGCTCCTCGTTGATAAAGCTTCGATTCTCCGGCGCGGCTCCTATCTGTTGCGGATTTTATTGTTTTCAAAGCGGACATAATTAAGGATATTTCGCGCAAATTGTGCATCGTCGCGGTTGCTTTTATACTTCGTTCGCGCGGGACTTTGATAAACTTCTCAAATTCCGGACAAGTGGAAAAATGTATACGTAATAGGAAGTGTTAAATAAGTAATTACATAAATTTAAATAAAGATGAAAATATTTTCGCTGAAAGAAGCGGCGTTACATCCACTTTCTATGGTTCGTCTATGCTAATTCTAGAGCTAATCGAATACATTGATATTCATTATGAGTAGAAATTATAATAAGTTTGTACATAGTTGTCTATTAGTCTTCCAGGTAGATTTAATGCAATGCAAATAAAGCAGTTTTCAATGTTAATTTTCGGAGGAATCAAGTCGTAAGCATATAATTTCGAGAAAATGGAGCACTTTTATTTTCATCGCAAACACAGTACAATGAATATTTATAAACGTCGGGTTCAACAACTTCCTCGCTTCTTCTCTTTCCGAAAAGCATACTTCTCTGCTCCGCAGATAACGCCGACTGATTCCGAGTCCGCGGCAAATCGACCGGCTAAAAGAAGACCGAAAGAGTTAAACGAGTGCATTTAGCGCCGCTACGCCAATATCCCCAATTTATCCTTCGGACTCGGTAACGGAATTCGGTCTCCCATCGCATCGGTCGCTTGTAAGGAGCCCCGTCGCCGACTCTGCAAGCCGCTAGGCGCGCGTAACGACGTTAATTTAACAAGAGTCCGCGCCGAGTACCGGTATGCACTGGGCGCCGGGACTTGCTTTCGGTAAATATCTCGAAGGTTAATTCGATTCCGTCCGCAGTGAAGCTGAAACGTCCGAGCGAGGACGCACTCGACGAGGGCGTCGAGCCTTCGCCGCGGCTGATAACGAAGCTGGAAAGAAGGGAGCACACTGGAGATCGCTGCTATTAATTATTTCTGTGCTAAGTTAATTCTGTGCTGCTGCGCGAAAAGAAAGCCGCTTTATTATTTAAGTATATACTATTTGTTGGCTCTCGCGGGATTAAGATAGGTTTGCAGCAAAGTCGAAGTAAATCAGTTTACGGAGGCTCTTACCGTCGTTGGAAAAAAAAATCTCGGTTAAACGTTCGACCATTATTGTCCAATCATTTATTATGGTGTAAAGGCTGACTTTATAACCGAGCTCCCATTACTCATTAATAGGCTAAATAGATTTAAAAAGCGATTACGCGCAAGAAAAAATGAATGGCCCCGCCGTCCGAACGAAAAAGAAGAAACTCTCGAAAAAAAGTGTACTAATGACCTTTCGACAAAGATGCCTACACGCGGCTTGGGATACACATATATATATACGTATACAGACCCTTTTGCTTTCTCAAGGCACCTTGACCACGAGAGCCGCCAACTAGGGATAGCCGTGGGCAGAGCGCCGTTGGAAGCGCGCTCGCTCGCTCGCTTGCGTGAATTCCACGTGGATCTCGCAATAGTTTCTTTTTTTTTCTCTCTCTCTCCTCCGCCGAGTGAATCGCAACTATTGTACAAGAGCGGATAGTCAGAGGCGTAGCCTGCCGCCGCCGCCGCCGCCGGTGTTTGCTCGACTCTTTAGGCAGTTTCCGCGCGCGCTCGATCCGCGCGGGGACTTTTCAGGCGTCGTCGTCGTCGTCGTCGTCGCGCGGGAGAGAGCCGCGGAGCTGTTTGCCGGAAAAATTACCCGAAATTAACACTTAACAAATTAAACAAACGCCGCGTTTAGCCGGCACACGCGTATGGCAGCGCGCCCGGCGCGAGTACAAATATTGCGTCGATAAATATTTCTGCTTCTAAAAGGATCTGCTGTACATGGTCCTCCTGTACATATGGTTCCGCTCTCCTCCGCGCGCGCCCGAGAAGACGTTCTACGTGCCCGTCGTCGTCTTTATCTCTTTGGCTCTTACGGCACAGAGAGGCGTGCGCCACGGGCAAAGGCCGTTTTCTTCTGCGTGTGTATATTTTTCTTATTTTCAAGCGCGGAGGAGCCTCCACGCATACACCTACAGTAATGTGCACGTACACGAGCGTGTCAGAGAGACGCCCGTGGTAGTCGTCAACGCGTGGATTTACGTTCTTGACAGCTAGACAGAGAAAGAGAGACGGAGAGAGGCGGAGGAAGAACGTGTTTCTCAGGGTCAGCGTGCGCGAGAGAGAGAGAGAGAGACGCGCAGGTCCCCATAAAATTGCTTGCGTACTACGCGGCCGGACGCGAGCGGCGCGAAGCTGCCGCCTGAGCTGCAAGTGGCTGAATCTTGTGTACGAGAGCCGCGATTCCGAAGCCGAGGGCCGATGTGAGCTTCTCTTCGGTCCCCGGGCCCCGAACGGAGTCGGGAACCTGCCTCTGAGCGCCGACGGCGAATTAAAAGCACGCGAATCCGCGGTTCGGATGCTGTCGAATTTTTTTACGACGATTCCTCGCCGTTTTTTTCTTTTTCTTCACTATTTAGACCAGCCTCGGTTAAAAATATTTAAATAGCGTCGTTTGTATGATTAAAATTAAGTGCTGGATAAGTGGAACTGTGCTCGTTACATCATCGATGAATTAATGTAATCATCGAGTTTAGATAAAAAAAATTAACATATCCGTGAAACGGCGAGTATATATATATAAGCCTCGTCGCTGGGAATCTGGACGGTTGCACAATGTATTTGCGACGTCTGCCGAGATGCGTAATAGTAGCATATGTAGGCGAGATCGAAAGCTCGCGTTACTTTTTTATAACAATATAATTAAGAAATTATTTCAAAGTGTCGATTTTACGCCGCGTAAAGGACGCCAGAATAGCGAGTAAAACGTTGAAACTCCGGGTTACAGGTTGCAGTTAATTGACTAGATAAACCGCAAGCTCTTAAAGCCGTCTTTAATGATACGTAATTTAAGGCTTTTATTAGTCCCCGGCGCGTTCCCTTACATAAATAGATTTAAATATTTACCGCGGTAATTAGAGAGGCTCCCCGATGATTGGGAATCGAGCTCGGAGCGAGAGATTCGCATTACTTGTCGCGTCGCTCGACTGCCCGCGACGCAGCCCGTTTATATATACACATTTGCCCGGCGGCTCTTGCGCCGAGAGAAAGAGAGAGAGAAGCTTTCGTGAATTAGAAAACCGGTAACAAAGGATTTATTGACGAAAAAAGTTGGCGCTCTCGCGACTGGCGCAAGACTCCCGCCGTCTCTCTCGCAGCGCTAAACTGCAAATAAACGTCCGCCGTATGTAGGATATTGCGAGGCGCGCACACCGGCGCGCGGGCAAAGTCAATTTCTGAAAACTAGGAAGTCCAGTTGCGCGCGCTCGGCTCACGTGTCCGTCTTTACACTAAGTGCACGAGGCGAGCGTGAGCGCGCGCAAATGTGCGCGAGAGTCTTTATGGGAGACCGGTTGACATGACTCGACCTCTAAAAATAGACCCGACTAGAGAGCGTAGGTAATATCCCCGCCGACGACGAGCGACTCCCAGCGCCGAGCAGCGCGCGAGCGCACCTCGAGAAACCTCTCTGCGGCGTATTGTGTTAATTGCCATTGCTTATATTTGCTCTCGAGCGACTCCTTTCATTCGGCGCACTTCTCCGGTATCCCCGTTGCCGGTTCGCGGACGCTTTTTCACGAATTTCCGTTCCGTTCGAACAATATATATATATATATATCCCCCGTTCGAGAGCCGAGAGCGATATACGTCGGGGCGATCCGCTAAAGAAGCGATAAAAGGTGAACGAGCACCTGTCCGGCGAACGCGCAGGCATCTTTTAATTTGTCGCCGGCGATAGGCGCTCGGTATTTGTGCCGGTCTCTCTCTCTCTCTCTCGTCGGCGCAGTCGTGCACGTACGCGCGCGGATCGTCGGTCCCGGGCGTGCGTCAGCCGCGGCGCGCAGATCCTCTCGGAGGGAGAGATACACGCGAATCGCATGATATTCGGCCACCGTTTCGTCGTTGCTCTCTTTTTTCATCCTCTCCGCGTTTATCAGACGCACGGCGCGCTTCGGCGGAGGGAGGGCTCGAGCCACCGCCGCCGCGGCTCGGATAAGTCAGCCGCGCGGCCTTTTATTCTTGTCTCCGGGAGATATTCTTTATTGCGGCCCGAGCGGGGCTCCCTCTCTTTATCTCCCTCTCTCTCTCTGTCTCGGATGCGTTATGCTTGCACGCGCGCTGCTGCTGCTGCTGGCGGCGTTGCATCTCTCCAAGGAGGTACAAAGTACAAGAAGCAAAGGGTTACAAGCTCTGCCTCGTGTTCCGGGCCTTACTTATTGGACAGTTTACACAGAGAGAGAGCGCGCAGAGCTCCGTAAGGCTCGTAACTCCCGCGCCGCGCGTATATATACACGTATATAAAAGGCCGAAGCGTGTGCGTGCGTGATGGTCCGCGATAATTTTTGGAGAAACACCTGCAGCGATAATAATTTCGTTTTGTGTATTTTCGATTGTACAGCCAGGCTTTCTCTCTCCGCCGGCTTGTGCAGTCTCCCGCCTCTTTCTTCCTTTTCATTTTCGGTTATACTCCGGCTCTTCCTTTTTCTTGGCTCCGCTCCGCTCGAGACTCTTTCGCACGCACGAAAACCAGCGGTTATTTATATCTGGCTTTTTTCCGTACGTGGGAGTCGAGTGATATCGGCTTTTTCATATCGAGTGCTCTCGAAAAAAAAAAGGAAAAAAAACAATCTTCCGCTAATTATCGCAGCTGTTTAGGAGTCGCCAAGTGCCGCCAGAGGGGTTACTACGGAACGACTCGTCGAAATCGGGGATTGATTGCCGGCTCGTAGCTGGTTCTCACGTGTATAGGGTGTGCTATACGCCCGGTAATAATGCCGCGTCGTCCGCTAAGTTTATTTCGCTCGTGAATTTATACGCGCGTTGCCGCCGCCGCCGCCGCCGCGGTGCAGGTATTGTGTCGTTAACGTATACGGCCGCCGGGGATCTCGCGCCGGAGTTTTGCATAAAAATGCACGGAGAGTGATTGGGCACTTTGGAAAATTTAGATGCGATAGATTGTACCTAGGGGTGCAACCGGTTAACAATGTTATTTTAACAGACAAGCGACAAGTCTATTCATAAAGATTGCCGTGCGCGACAATGTTATAACCGTCTCTCGCGATAACTGTGAACCTGCGATAACTGTGTGCGGGCTAATTTTCGCGGACGAATAAATTGCTGCTTCTTTCTGGCTTGTGGGGGATCAATTTTTTGGGTTCTAATTACACTTTCTCGGATAATTTATTGCGCGCGCTTTTTTTTTTTTTACTTCTTTTCATTCTTTCATATTCTCAAAAGCAAATAGTGCCTCTATTGAGTAATTGAAAACCGTAAAAGGATTTCGATCTAATCTCCGCGCAACATCTCTATACAATGCCGAGCGTCCTGTTGAGAGTGTTTTCTATACTTATGCTTAATAAAATCAATCATACACCGAGATTATACGAGGATCGCGATGCTGGCTCCAAAAGCTCGGACTAATGACGAATCCGTCACTGAAGCTTCAGTCAAAACTGATGTTCAACGTGTGCAGTCCGCTTTGATAAATGGTGATCGGTGCGGTCCCCGTGTTCCCTGGAAAAAATCTCGGAAAAAAAGTAGGTATTACGTCTCTCCTCGTGCACGCCGTGCTTTTCCGCTGATTTCAATCAATCGGATATCTCTCGATATTCGGGCCGATGCGCCGCGCGTCCCAGGACCATCGACCTTTTTCGGCGAAGAGTCGGACCTCGCGTCGTCATCGCGCAGCGCGGCCACAAAAGGGATCCGATGATTATCGGGCCGTATAGGAAATTGAAAGGGTGTCTAAGGAGGTGTCTACCCTCCCTCCTCGGAGTTGCGAGGGCGTTTTCTTTCGCCACGGGGAGGCCAGCTCTCTCTCTCTCTCTCTCTCTCTCTCTCTCTCTCTCTCTCGCGCGGACTCTCTCCGGGACTCGGTGGGATTGGGATCTGGCTCAGGCGAGTGGTGGCCGAGAGAGAGAGAGAGAGAGAGAGAACCACCCGCGCTTCCCGAGATGGTGATGCCCGATAGCGAGCCACCACGGATAATGGCTTCCTCGCGCAAAGCTCTCGTGTAGACCTGGAAGGGCCGAAGCAGTACAATGGCCCGCGGCCACAATGAATGCTGCGCCTCGCCTCGCCTCCCCGACTTTGCCTCCTTCTCGATAAAAAAAAGGAAAGAAAGAGAAGAAGCTCTCTCTCTCTCTTGTCTTTTCGAGGCAGAGAGGCTATCCCCGAGTGGGCTTAGTTCTGACGCTACTGGATTATTAGGGATCTAGCCGGCTGATATCGTTCAAGACCCGCATACGAGGAGACAATTGTGGATAACTGCGGACTGATAAGGATCGTGTGATTGCAATCGTTCGAATCCATGGAGACGGATTATTTTCTGCCTTTTGTTGGCCTTTGTATCCCCGCGACTGACGGGGAATAACGATTCTTAATCATTTGCATTGAATTTATATCAATGCCGCGTCGATTCTTGATTTATCGCTCTCGTCGCGGAAGGGTAAAGAAGCGTTTGAAACGTTTATATTACGATAATAATAAAATGCGAAATTTATTTCTCGAAAATTTTTTCGCGAAAACGCCCATAATTTGACGTGTTTATTAATAACAGCCTGCCACTGTAATTTCTCAAATTTATCAATCTTAAAAGCACTGAAAAAGGCCTTTTTTTTGCTGCAGCTCAAAACGAAATTTAAATCCATATAGGTAGAAAAAGTTGAGAGCGAGGCGTTCCTCTCGGCCTACACCAAACGGGAGAAACGTCCGGCAAAAATACGTCTGAGATATAGATAGATGGTCGGTTCGGTTGAGCCGCAGTTGCTGCCGGATAATCGCCGGTCTCTTTCGCTCTCCTCGACATGGTCAGGTGCGTGCTTTCTGCTCTCCCTTCCCTCTCTCTCTCGATCTCTATCTGCCAAATCGCTATCAATCACCGCGCGGAGCAGCGGTCTCGGCTTCAGACGCCGGATGCTACCGGACAACCGCGGGATAACTTTTTCTGCGTCCGAACCAATACGGAGCGGCCTCCCTAGGAGATTCATTGTCTGCTCCTGCATCGACAAGCAAGGGAAATGAATTGCTAAACAATGAGCCGGACCGAGAATATTTGAGATTTTTAATTAAATATGGCTGCTTCTCTCGGTTGCGTTAATTGGGTAGTCGTTTGGGATAAGAGCTCTGGCACGAAGAGAGTCATCTTATTGCGATAATAAGCGTTATTTTAATATTTTTTATTAATTAAAGTAACAGGGCACAACGTGTTTTTTGTAACGACTTGCTCGAAAAATTGGCAAAGATTCGTTTTTACGAAATGAGCTCTCCTCTCGGGGGGAGATAAGGATAAAATAAAATATCAAGAATCATTACAAGCGCCACACTCCTCTCAATATTTTATGCATCAAGTGGTCGTTGATTCCTCACTCGGGTCAGTTTAAAGCAAACGTTAACGCGAAACAAAAAGGGAAAGAAGGCTAATATTATGGAATCGATGCACCGGTTTGAAAGAATTTACAGCTGAGTTTCGAGAGTCATCCGTAGTTTGAAAAGAGAGAGAGGGAAAGAGAGAGAGAGAGAGGCGGAGGGAGATTGGGAGAAAAAATCCCAAAAAGACGAAGGTTACCTACTTTAATATCGAATCTTGGTGAGAGATTCAAAACCTGATATTCAGTCGGTCATCGCGAGGAGGAAAGAGACAGAGAGAGAGAGAGAGAGAGGTAGAGAGGATAGAAGGAGAAGGCGCTGAACGAAGCTATCGTCTCTTTGGGAAAAGGACGATGGGAATGGGATTCCGCGGTGTCGGGCCGCTCGTAAACTTGGAAATTTAACTTCCCGATTTGCCGGCAATATCGCACTTGTGCGTTTATAAGCCTTCGGGGGCCCCGTCCGAGGCGAGCCTCGGATCCGCGACGTTGGCTACCCTCATATATTTTTCGTCCGATAGCGCCGGAGAAAACGGCTCACCTTCACCTGTATATTATACGCGCGCGTGCACACGCGCGCCTGTAAATATAGAAATGCGCGCCGCGTCAATTATGCTAATTTGACTTGGGGATCAGATAGGCGATAATCTCGACAAAAAGGAGAGGAGAAAAATCAATCAAGCCGAGTGTCGCGCGCTTGGCTTTGCTATCGAAAGCGTCCAGTTTCTTACTGCCGGCGGCCCCCGAGATGTCTCCGAGAGACCTTTGCACAATCCGAGAGAGCCGCGCGCGGAGTGTAGGTCGCCCATTGGCGGGATTAATAAAAGCAAGCCCACATAAATTATCTGCTTTTTCTCCTAGAGAAGCGACGTAAGAAGCTTCGGCGTCGTTTTTTCTGTATCATCTCACGCGGCTCGAGAGCCTTTTTCACAATTGAACGAATTTCGTTCGATAAATATATTTAAGAAAGCGGCCTTATCAAATTAACGCTTTTTATATACGGGTTCCCTCTCCGGAGAAATAAGAAACCAGATTTATATACTGAAAGGTATATTATCGGGACCTCGTAAATAAGATCCCGATGGAAATATTTTCCTACGCGGACGAAAACACATTCTTCTTAATCGAATTAAAAAAATCACACGTTCTCGGAGGAGAATTCCACGACGAGAAGACAGAGAAGGCAGGGAGAGCAGCTCCACCCATATACACATCCGAGAGCCCTCCGCACTAATAATCGAAAAAGGGGAATAAGTATTCATCTCGGTCCGGCAGGCGCGCTTATAACCATGTAGTTTTCTCTCGTCCGTCCTCCGCTTTACGTGTATTCAAGGTCCCCGAAAGCCGAGCGCCGGCGCATTTTCGTTACGTTTCCATATAATTTATTGTCTTACCGTCTCATCATCTCCTCTCTCTCTCTCTCTCTCTCTCTCCGGGCTCTCTATCCCGCTCGTTTCTTTCTCTCCCGCGGCGGCGAGAGGCCACGTCGGTATCGAGCATTCGGTTACCAAAGTGGACATAAATTAATCCCGTCAAATGTCCTCATTCGCTAGCCGAAATAGCCTCTACTCTCTCTCTCTCTCTCTCTCTCTCTCTCTCTCTCTCGCCGCCGGGTGAGTCAGAGCGACGGAGACAGAGCTAGAAACAGCTAAGCAAGGTTAATCTTAAGTTATAGGTATGAGGGCTTGCGTAAGCCCCGTCCGGCTCTCCGCGTCCGAGTGATACGCTCTTCGATCGGAGATGGCCCGGTGTGTGTGCCGGGCTTCCCTTCTCCCCTCTCCCCGTTCCCGAAAGGTTCTCCGTGATGTACACGCGGCGAAGCTGCACCTGAAATCCACGCGGACACCAAGTGGGTCAAATTCCATATACGCGCCAACGAACTTTTCCTTCGAAGCGCCGGGCGACCTGTCCGCCGGGTAATCGATACACTCTTTCGAGTTGAGAAACTGCTCTTTCGGCTGCTCGATCGGATTTTCTCAGCTCGCCTATTTGTCGGGATCGGGAATAACGTGCCCGGAGTCGGATTGTTTAGAAAAATTACCGCGAGGAGCTAAAGCTCGTGGGCTGCTGGAGTAATGACTGATCGTCGGAAACGTAGGCGTAGCCTTCTTCCTTCTGAATGTCAGTCCTTGGGAATGAAAGGTGGTAAAGCAATAAAAAAAAGACACCTTTGTTCGACGATTTGTATGTCATTGGCAGTTCTCCGGCGTTATTGTGCATGAATTAAGTAATGCGTATAGTGCGTCGATTTTTATTGATTTAGAAAATCAATTAAAAGTGCGGCCGATGGTTGAAAATTATTGATCGAACCCCCGCTAAATTTCTTCCAATTACCAAACGAAACTGCGATATAGTTAAAACAAGCCAACGAAACGAATCTGTTATTTTCTTTCGTAAAAAGAAGCTTAAAGTATTCTTTAAATGCAAATTTTACAGCGAGATTCTCCGAAAAAGCATCTTTCGCGTGTATATATATATATATATATATATATCGCAAACTGCAGACGCGCATCCAGCTGGGCGAAGCCAATAATTAATAAAATAGAAAACAATTTCTGCGCGCGCTCTCGGTTTTGGGGGAGCCGCAGAGCGAGGCACATAATCAGGAATCGAAACTTTTTAGCGAAAACTCCCAAAAGCCTCCTCGTATAATAACGCGGCGGCGGCGGCGGCGGGCGGCGGCCCGTCATAAAAGCAGCTCGCGGACGCGCATAAATTTTCAAACTAACTCGTCGATAGTCGAAAGCGCAAAATTACAGCGGACAGACGAACTCTCTTGGCCCCCCCCCCACCTCCCCCCGCCTCCCGCAAAATTTCCTAACTGGCTAGAGCTCTGCAATTTCCAGCGCGTTACAATTTCGTAGAGCTTCGGCGGCCGGAGCATAAGCCCTCCGCCGAAAGCATAAGCATTAACTACACCCTGAGCTATTGTTCCATTTCATTCTGGTCCTCCTCCCACCCCCTTCCTCGAGCCCCGAGCGCTTTCTCTCTTTCTCCCTCCGCGTGTGGATGCCGCCGAGAGAGAGAGACGGCCAAGTTATCGCGCCGGCTATAAAACAATACAGCCCTGTTACCGCCTGAGAGAGAAAGAGAGAGAGAGAGAGAGGCATATTGTGGTTATTGTTGAGCTAAGCCGCCGAGCCGCGGCGACGACCTGCGCTGCGGTAGTTCCGAGAGCCGCTGCCGCCGCCGTCGCCGCCGCTGCTGCTGTTGCTGCTTTCGCTGCTTTTGCGCTCTCGCGGAATTTAACTGCGTTCGACGCACCCCTCGCACCGCGCCGCCGCCCGTCGCTCTCTCTCTCTCTCTCTCTCTCTCTCTCTCTCTCTCTCTCTCCAAAGAGGTGTTAGGCTTATCTCCATCAATAACTCACCTCGGCTCTAAAACTACAAATTCACAGGTGAGTCTTTGTTCCTGGCGAGAGAGAGAGAGAGCTGCAGCGCGCGAGAGTGCCATGTGTTTTTGCGACTAAGATTGCGCCGAGGTCGGTGTATACGGCCTTTTCAACCTGCGCAAATGCCCCGACTCTTTTAAGCTCTTTTCGCGTTTTACGCGATTTTGGAGAAGTTTAGTGCCGCGCTCTATTGTCTCGGGTGTGTATTTTTAGAAATTTTCTTCGACAAAACGTCCCGTTTTCCCGAAAAATAACACGCATTAATCCGTCGGCGCGCGCGGGGGGAGAACGTTCAATTATTGTTTTTACCTTATTCCACGCAGAATATGAATTTCATGCATACCGTAATTGAGCTTTATATGTAAATAGCATATTCATCGAATCCGCGTAGTTAGGGGCTTATGCGCCTCTATGTTTCCACGTTTTCGAGATAAATACTCGAAATTCGCCGCAAAGACGTTCGTCAACCCAAATAGACGTGCCTAAAGTGATTTACATCGTAATGCAAAAAAACAACCGGAAGGAAGGCGAAACGATTGCTTTTAAATCCTCGGAAGCGCCGAGGACTTAGTCGCCTCGGAGTCTTCCTCGCGCATTTGCATCTGCACACACAATCCATATATAGTAAATAAAAAGCTCGACGAGGAATTCGAATGAGCGTAAGCAAGCGTGGGAGGAGCACATCAGGAGGAAAGACACTTCGGGGAGGCTCTCGAAAAAAAAAACAATTTTTCGCTCGCATAATTCAAATGAAATCTGCACGCTAAGAAGGAGATTGCCGCGGCTTCCCAGTTGGCCGCGCCGCTCTCTACATACACTCGGGTCTCCTACGAGCCTTAGGATACGCGCCCGAGATAAAGACTGCATCGAGCCGAACGTAGTAAGTACAGGATATCAAGTTGCCTCTCGTCTTCCTCTCTCTCTCTCCCTCGTTCTCTTACAGTTTTGCGCCCTTTTTCTCTCTCCTCCCGCTCGAGCTACGTGGGTTTAGCCTATTCCGCCTGGAATCTCCCCGTTGGCTCGGGCCCCGCGCGGGGTGTCTCGCGATTTATGCAAAATGGCACGTAGCTCCCGAGGGAACTTCTCAGCCGGGCGCAGAAGAGCAAGAGAGAGAGAGAGAGAGCGAGAGAGCGCCACCCCTCTTCAATCTAACACGTGCGCGAGAGAGCGGGGCTAGAGGAGCCCCAGCCGAGCCTTCCGATATCCTTCGCTATTTCGCCGGTCTTCTTTTTTTTTCGCCTTTCGCCAAGCGGCGGATCGCGAGGAAAAAAGAGCGCGCGTCGTCGCCCCGCACGCGTCGTCATTTTTTGCGGCGAGGCCGCGCTCTCCGCGTTCCGATGCGCCCGCCGAGCGAGAGGCGCCTGCTTTTTGAGGCGAGAGCCGAGATGGGCTGCTGCTGCTGCTGCTGCTCGGATGCGCCGGTCGTTTTTTTTTTCCCGAGGCGCCTAGAGCCAACCTCCTCGCAGATCGGGTCGATACTTGTTTTGCGTTTCGGGGGCATGAATACCGTTTGGCGGTGGCATAAATTTGTTGCGCATAATTTGTACATCGATGAGAGAGCTGCGGACCCCCTCCCCGCCTCCGCTTGATTAGCCAAATAGAGCTTTCATAATGAGATTACATCGGTTTTGGTGGAAGGCGGAATGCCGATGTCGTTCACGCGTCGAGGAACCGCTGATTTATACGCCGAGTGACTGGGAATTTATGCATATGTTGCAACAAGAGCAAACACAACCCGAAAGGTCACTGCTTCTTTTGGGAAATATTGACTGACACCGCTTTAAAGATTTATACGCCGGCCCCAAAGGAAACGGTTATTAAAAGTAATCGTTATGAGTTTTGCCGGTAAAACATTTATATATTCATGCCGGGCGGAGAGTTTTATCAATTAAATTTAAGCAATTGTCGCTGCGTTTCCAAATTTTATGAATATTCAAATATCTCTTCGAGCGGGACGAATTTTATAAGTCCATCCTTAAATGTGCCTAAATTAGCATTAAATACTTGTACGTCTTTAAAAATGTATACGCTGGAACATCCATTAAAACGTTCTACATTTCAGTTTTTTAAAATTTCACCGAAGAAGAAATTTTGAACTCAATTACTAGATATATATATCGCGTTTAGCGCTGCTTCTCACAAACAAGATACATCGATGGCAAAAGCAGCGAAATGGTAAACACTCGTCGGATCCCGTCCCCGAAGCCGGCGAAAGCAAAGAGCGCCGATCGTCGGTTAAAAAGTCGAAATTAAAAGTGATATACAAATCGGCTCTTATATACACGGCGCACAGTAGGCGGAAGGGCGGCCGGGGAATAAATAGGTACTTACGGCAATGGGGCTCGGCACTCTCTCTCTCTCTCTAGCAGTCGGATGATCGAGTGCCCGTGGATCATTTAATTTAATTACCTCGTGGGGTTAATAGAAGAGATAAAAGTGGCCGGGCTCGTGCTCCGGCGCAGATATAATACACAGGCAGCGCGCAGGGCGACCGCTCCACAATGAGTCGTCGCCCGCGTCGCCGCGCAATGAGAGCAGCACGGGGAACCGAGAGAGAGAACGAGCGGCGGAGAAAGAGAGAGAGAGAGAGAGAGACGGAGAGAGCGAGGGCTTTTTCGAGGGGGCTCCACCACGAGCACGCGAGAGAATTCGCCTCGGGCCCCGTGCGCCGCCGCGGTTAATCGCGATGGAAATCTTGGAAGTCGTCTCGCTAAATTTAAATTCCTCGGTAATTAATACTTGAAAAATGCCGAGTTCTTCGCGGCCGGTTCATTTTTTCTCCTCTCCTCAATCTTGCCTGCCTGCCTGACTGCCTTGGCTGCCTCTGCGTTAAGCGAGAGAGAGAGAGAGAGAGAGAGAGACGAGGATGCGCGCGAGAGAGAAGAGCGCTGTTTTCATGCTCCGGATTTTTTGATAGCTCAATTTTTTGCGCGTACACGAGCAGGCAGATGGATTAACGCGCGGAACATTGCAGGGCGCAACTTTCATGCTGTATTACGGCTCGGGCGTTAAACTCGGCGCTTCTTTTTTTTTCTCTCGCGGAAACTCGGATTTTGATGGGTATATTACGGCGCGGCGCGGCTCCGCCGCGCGATGATGTTGCCTCTGGAATACTGGTGTTTTTCGTCACAATTAACATTCTAATTATCGTACGGAATCCGAGCGGGTTTTAATTTTCCACGATTAGCTCTCTCGGTCGATTTAAACCGAATTAAAAATCAAAGTTGAGTAATTAAAGTTACTTACGCGAAAAAAAGTCACCAAAGTATATCTTTTCCCTCGATGTTTTTTTTTTTTCGAAAACAAAAGGCCGAGGCGAGATTTATTTTGCAGAACTCTTAAGCAGAGCGTATATATAGATACGGTGCTTAGCCTTGCTCCGAGTTGAAACTAAAGGGGGGTAAAAGAGAGGCGAGCTCGGAGAAAGACAGAGAAAATGGTTAGGGTAGGAGACAGACGGGGGAGAAGGGAGGAGATAGAATGTGTCGCTCGTTTCGGTCGTCGAGGCTGACTTAATTTCATAAACCGCAACTGTTGCCTCCATTCAGCTGAAAACGAAGCAGGACTAACAGTTACGATGCACTCGACGTTTCTCCTCTAATCGGCCCGCGGCTTTTATGCCCTTTCCCGTTTTACCCTTTATTACTGCCCTATTGTTTTTTATACTTGCCGGCCGTTCCTTTTTCCAAACAAATATACAATAATCCGTCGCTCCATCAAGAACGAAAAATCTATCACCCGAAGCAAAATTTCAATTGTTAATGCACCCATCGGCCGCTAAGAGGAGCAATGAAAGGGCACACGCGCCATCGTCGTATATAAATTAAGCCAATTGACGCCTTCGCCTCGGCATACGAATTTTCGTCTTGCGGTTGCGCCCGACGTAGGTATGCGCTCCTCTCGTCGGCCCGCGCGTCGTTTCTCTTTCTGTAATTTCGATGATGGGCGGCCATATTAACGACGACGGTCGCGAGGAGCCCCCCGCGGACGTCTCTCGCGCGCGGCGCGCGCATTGCGATGGCGTGATGCATTGTATGCAGATGTAAAAAGGCTGGGCGACGATGACAATACGCGCGCGCGCGGCTCCTCTCTCGACACCACCCTCCGAAGTACGGGCGGACGATCGCCTATACGCGAGAGAGAAAGAGAGCCTATAACAGTCCCGGTCCATACATTAACATATCATCAGGAATACATCCGAGTCAGCGACACAAAGCGAGCAGAGTCAATCATCGCGCGAGAGCGAGCTCTTTTTCTCTCTTTCCTCGCGAATCGCTTGTTTTTTCGCGCGCCTTATATACCACTCCGAGAGATGGGCTCTGACTCGCCAATCGGAGATCAACTTTTTACTGCTCCCTCTCTTTCTCTCTCTCTCTCTCCCTGTCTCGCGTCTTTGTCTGCTGATTCTCTTTTCTTCAAACGGTTCTTGTAATGAGGACGCCTTTTTGCATCGGCTGTTTGACGAAAGCTGTCGTCACACGTGAGATTCAAATGGGTTTTTTATTGTTTCCAAGGATGGTTTATTTCTAACGGGTGAATCGATATGTATGCTAATACTTAACTTTGCACTCTCGACGATATTTAAAAATGTATATTTCGTCGCGTTGACGCGCTTCTGCTTTGCTTCTGCCTAGGAATTGTTACATTAACTCGTCTATACAAATTACGTAAAGTAACGCGTATAACCAGCGAGTCCCGAAATTAAGTTGTCAGTAAATTTGAAGAGCGGAGCGGAGCAGAGAGAGTAAAAGTCTCGGTTGAAATATTATATTATACTTTATTCAAGCCGTCATCAGCGGGACAGTCGGCCTGTCAGTCCGATTACGTCAAACTGACCGAGTTTCCCAGAGATTCAAAAGTTTTATCACAGCCGCGGATCCCCCTTTTCAGTTTTCCCCAAGTCGACTCGACGGCGGCGGCCTCGGCCGAAAGTCGCGGTGAAAATCACCGAAAACTGGATCGACTGGCTTCTGCAACAACTCTCGGCGGGTCTTTTCACAAGCAACGTCGTTAACTGCGGAAATTTTTTAGCCATTTTTATTTTTTCGGTCGCTTCTTTTTCGCCAGTCCGCCGGAGCGAGTTTCGGTAGAGAGAGAGAGAGAGACTGTGTGTAGAGGCGGCTGTCGGTCGATATAACTCCGCTGGGGGGTTGTTTGGTCGGTGTGCTGCGCACCTATACGCAGAAATGCCGGGGAGTACGGATAGATAGACGCGGAGATGCCTGTGTGTTGGCAGAGCGAGAGGTGGATTGGTAAACCGGTCACGTAGTGCTCGGCGATGAATGGACCCACCGAGTCGAGCCCAGAGCGAGAGAGAGAGAGAGAGAGAGAGAGTCGGGAATTGGCTACCGGGCATACACCACCACTGGCGGAGCTGCCTCTCTCTTTCTCTCTCTCTCTCTCTCTTTACCCCACACTGCGTCAGCTTTAGCCACCCCAAGGCTGGCTAGGTGGAATTACAAAAGAGGTGCTCAGTCCATACGAACTTATAAGCGAGAGCACGCTTGTTTAAGCCTCAGAATATACAAACTTTATTCGATTAACAATGCGCGCGCCTTCTTGGTTTTGCGCACACGCAGCCGCGCGGGTTTTCTATTGTTTCCGTATAGACGCCATTGGAAATATGAATGACATCGACAAAAAAGCCCTGCGAAAAGACCAATAACAACGAGCGCGAAGTAAAGCGCTTCTTCGTGCTCGCGGCGTCTCCCGGTTGGTGAAAACGTACGCGCACTCGGAGATTCCCCAGGATCGAAATTCATTTCATCACTGCTGATTTACCCAACTCGATACCTTTTTGTCCCCGCCAGCAAACGAGAAATTGAGCAACGCATCGAACGCGCGCATATCGTTAATTAGCAGCGCCGCGAGCGTCTCGGTGCTCCTCGCAAAAAATAATATTTGACTGCAGGCGCAATTAAAAGTCCTCGGTGGTTCGTGCCGTTCGGAGTTAATTGAAGTCGAAGGACTCTCGGCGGAGGGCAATAGTCGGTCGTAGATCTTCGCTCGGGAATGTTGCCGTTGACAGTGTTCTTGTCAGGCCGTAGAAGCTAGACGGCCCAGCTCTCTCTCCCTCTCTCTCTCTCGCCTAGGGCTGTTCGGCGCCTTTGGACGAGCTTGCCAGTCTGCTTATAACCCGGACGCTCTCGCCTACCCCTTTATGCAATCTAAAGCAAGCCTCTGATCTGCCATAAAGTCATTTCATAACCCCCGCGCGGTATAACGCCGCGCGCGCGCGAGGGGGAGGGCCAAGGGGGTCAACTACCTCGCTCCTTCCTAACAGCAAATCCCGAGTTATAAGCCAAGAGAGAGAGAGAGAGAGAGAGAGAGAGAGAGAGCCGAAACCGCCTGTCCCATGGCACAGGAGCTCCCCCCCTCGCTCTATCTCTTTTTCCATGCATCCCGATCCCCCCGTGACCGAGAACTGCAAATATATATATCGGGCCGCCGCGCGGAAAACTCCCCGACTGCTCCAGTTTCTTTAATCTGTAAATATATTCGAAATTTTTTAACCGCCCCGCTTTCCCAAGCTTCTCTCCCCGAGGGGTGGACGTGGCGTTTATTAATAAGCAACTTGGCTCTCTCGCTCGCGAGAACGAAACTCGATGGCTCCTGGATGAATTAAAAAGTGTATCGGTGTGCTGCAGTATGGAGAAGAGAGAAGGCGGCGCGGTGACACTTGCACTCGACTTAGGAAATGAAGCATAAATCAGAGCACCGGCGAGCGCAAAAAAAAAAATGAAACCCTTTCTTAATTGCGTCGCGCAGATGGAGGTGTGCTTGCTCGCTAAACTTTTTAAAGTCCTTAAAGGCGTTATTCAGCGCCGGGCGGTATAACATGAATCTTTTCTGCTTTTTAATTAAATTCATCGAGCGGTGTATATAGCGTTTATTTCAAACAATAATAAAAAAAAAATGAAGTGACGCCACTCAGCATAAATCGTCGGGGAGCCTTAAAATTGAATGCGATTGTTTATCTCGTTGAGGAGCGAGCATGAAATATGTATTAATTAGAGAAAAAGAAGTCTCAACGGCACGCCGGGAGTTACACAAAAGTTTATCCTCGCGCAAATATCTCGGAGGTGAAATCTATCCGGTGTCGCGCGCTCGCGCGAGGGTAAAAGCTCCGCGCGCTTCCCAGCGGAGAAAGAGAGAGGGACGAAAAGCGGCGCGGGGAATTATTAATTGGCTACAAGATAAAACAGTGTGTCTCCTCATTTGCCGCTCGTCGTTCGACCCCCTGGGTGCCCCGGCCGTAAGATACGAGGCCACGCGACTTCTATCGGCGAGCGCGAGCCGAGCATTATGCACGTCCTTGCGTGCGAGAGAGCGTACATACCTCTCCGTGCGTGTACGGGTATACATGTATATACGTGTCCCGCGGAAAAATCCGGCGCAGCGCCGAGTTACGCCGATGCCGAAAGCGAGAAGATGCTTTATTCGAGGGAGCCGCGGCGTGTATTATACTTGCTCTTCTTATCCTTTCGGCGGGGCTTTTATTTATCGAGAAAGGCGAATAAACACGAGAGGGACGCCTTGCGGCTTGTCGACCGGGGGCTATTGATTTATCCCTGGCCCCGATATTTATTTCGAGTGCTTTACTCACTTACAAGAGAGGTAGGTGGAGTCCTAGGAGTGACGGAAAATTGGAGAGGAAAGGAGGAGGGTTTAGGGCTTATCGAACGGTTCCGGCGCCGCGCGCTGCACATAAGCGAGAGAGGAGCGGACGAGCGAAAGAGCGGCGGAGAGATAAAGGAAAAAAGAGGTGATAAATGCGCGAGTGGGTCATATTTCGCGGCTTGTGCTCTCGCGGCTATCGGTCGCTGTGTAGGTACAACGCTGCCTCCCCCCCTGGCCTCCCGGTCGGTCCGTCGCTTTAACTCGTTTCCTACGCAATGTCGATGGCGTATCATGTAGTGTTCGAAATTTTTTTCTTCTCCCCTCCCCCTCCCCTCTCTCTGTCCCTCTCATATGAGGCTGCAGGCAGCCCAGGCTATATAGCCCATAAGGGCTAACAAGGCGATTATTCATGCCTCCCATAAGAAGAAGTTACAAGCGGCTCAAGCAAGTTTATTGCTGCAAATGGCGAAATTTGTACCTTGCTAACGATCGACAGGACTTTTTGCCTCTCCTTCCTCTCGCGCGCGGCTCTAGTCGTCTTATATATACATGGCGCCGAATGTTTTCCCTCGTATACAAAGGCCGGCCTTTCTCTCGCGAGAGCTGCCGCCAGCGGCCCGGTTCTTCTTATGAAGAAGGGTATTTTTCTGGCCGCGGCCGCGCTGGAAGGTGCTTGCGCGAAACGGCCTCCGCGCGCGAGCGAGAGAGAGAGAGAGACGGTGTGCTTTTTGTCCTTTTCTCTCTTTTTTGGAAACCAGCCGCGGCCGATGGATATCAAAACAGCCTCCGCTGCTTGCCCGCGAGGACTGGCGGCTGAAAAACTTGACGGGTGTTTTAACGCTCAAAGTAAATAGCGCGGTCGTCTCTCAAGGTAACGGCTCTTTAACGCTATACGAGCTCGCGGTAAAAATCTGTGACATATTTTCCCCCCGAATATGTTTTTTATATTCGCCCGGCGCGGCTTAACGGTCGCCGGCAAAAATCAATCGCCGCGCGGCCTCCTCGAGAGAGAATTTCTCACGTCGTTCGGCACTGGATAAAATGACTTTAAGGTCTACATTAGCTATTTACTCGATCGATCAGGACTGCCTCTATATAATTTTGCTCGGAAGAAGATCCGAACCGATCGAATTCAAGGCCGAGGAGAGAGCATCTGCGTACGAGAGAGAAAGAGAGGAGGGAAGAGAGAGAGAGAGGAGGCCGACAATCAGGAAACTGCAATTTCGCTGCGAGTCTTTTACGCAGAACGGTCGCGTATCCTGGGGTTATGTTTGGAAGAAAGTCCAATTCCCCGTCGCGCATTATACTTTGTACTCTTGTATACCGATAGGCACGTCCAGCGGGGATCGAGCGCAGCAGCAGCAGCAGCAGCATCAGCAGCGCCGACGAAGAAAGCATACTCTAATTACGCTTTAAGTGAGAAATTGAGCCTTCTGGCAATTTTAAGGAAGCCGAACACTGCCCTGATTAATATCATTATACCGTCCGTGCTCCGGTCCCGGGCTCCTTGCACGGTATATGCCGTATAGCCATACCGAGGGGCTCCTCTACCAACCTATACGTGAGAGATATACTTATAATGAAAGGGTTGCCTCTTCGCGAAGGCAGAAAGAGGAGGCGACTGCAGACGGGAAGCTGCCGCTGATGCACTTTCTGCGGAGCTTCTTGTCTCTCCCTCTCTCTCTCTCGCTCCCCTCTCTTTCTTTTCTCTTTCTTCGCGCTCTGTACTTCGCTTCGACCTTGACTTTATACGTCGTTAACCCATTTCTTGCCCCGCGCTTCCTATTATAGTGAAGCGCTGCTGCGAATTTTTCTTCTCCTCCGAGAGCTCCTCTTTCCCCCGGGTTTTTATTGCTTTTTCGAAGCGATTCTTTTCCTTTTTCGCTTGCGATTTATCGATGAATTGTTTAAATAATAAATTTTTAACGGGGAAATTGAAATAAACAGTGGGGATAATTCAATTTTTTAAGAAATTTATAAAAATAAACCCGAGTCCTTGTTTTTAAAATTCTATAAACAGCTTCAAACCAGCATTACGAAGTTTAAGAAACTAAAGGACAATTTAGTTTTCTTTGTAATGGTATCGAGAGTGAAAGCACGAATTTTGGTCGTCTCTCAGCACGCAAACTGTACACGTGCTTCAAAACGTTTATACGAACTCGCTTTATTCTTCAAAGTGCCTCCGGTGTTGCTCTTCATTCTTGAAATTCATTCCTTCGAAACTCTCGGCTTTATAATTTCGCAACTTACCTCTTTATTCTCACTTTCGGTTTGTAAAGACGTTTACCAAAGAACGACCTACATACGCGTCAAAGGATGCGCGGCGCGTAGGGCAATCTTCGAAAAGCAGAGCTCGGAAATGCAGGAAATTTGAAATGCTAATTCGACGAACGGGGGGGGGAGAGGAAGAAGAAAAAAAAGGCGCCCCGTTATTTTTATCTCATTTCCCGCCGCTGAACTTGAACTTTGTCGTTCTTTCGTGATTATCGAACGTTTCTCACTCCCTCCCGACGCCATAATAACTATGTAATGCCGTGCTAATGACGGCTCTTGTTAGGCTTAATTACCGTTTGGGCCTCGATCTAATGAGAGCGCAAGAGACCGCCTGTTATATAGCCGGGGAACGATAATACTTACCCTCCGCGGCTCTCTGCTACTGCCCTCCGCGTGATCGCCGAGTTATTTATCAGCCGGTTCTGCCTGATAAACCGATAAGGCATCGACTTTGAAATTTCTGCCCTCTCATTTTGCGGATCCGCCAATTAAAATTTCTGGACTCTTTTTAGCTCGCCGGATTTGCAGTTGCTATTATATATCTCTGCCTCCGACTAACCTTCCTATACCCAAAAACATACATTTTTATCTCGACCACCAGTCAAATGATCGGTACGAGTACTTTTTCGCACGCAAGGCGCCCCGACCCTTTGAAGGCAAACTTCCGGTTTAACGTGTAAACTCTTCCGCTCCTCCTTTCGATTCCTGCACGGACCAGTATTTTGCGTCGCGCATAAATACACGAGGCGTCGCGCAATCCTGCAGCCCCTCCACCAGTTCGCACCTGCAGCGGTCCTCGCGGGGCAGGTTGAAAAGCAGTAGCTTTCCAGCTACGTTATTACGCGTAGCCGCGCTGCGTAGCTGGACCGTTTGTCGTCGCGGAGAGTCTGCGCCGTATTTACGTCGCCGCGCGCAGGAGAGCGAGAGAGCCTCTGGAACTCGATTCTCAAACTGGATTTCGGTCCCGTTTGAGGCGCGCACATGTCCAACGACGACGACGACGACGACAACGTCCACGGGCTCTTTCGGTTCCGCCTGTCGGCCGAGAGCCACGAAGGTAAATAATCGGAGGGTTATACGCTGCCTCCGGAATATTCCGTTTTTTCTTCGACGCGGACTGTTTTTCTTGCCGTAGACGAAAGCTGCGGTCGACTTGTTAGTTCGTGAAAAAGACCATCATTCCTTTTGGCAACGTGCTTTACTCGGGGGAACGCCAAATTTTCGACGTACGTACGTCAGAGTGAAATATTCGAGGCAGAGCCAAATTATGCGCGCATGCTTATGCGACTTGATTTATATTTAAGATTTGTTGATTGGTCGGTACATTTTTACTGCGTATTGTTGAACGATGATTTACATTCGTATCCCGAAAGAGGCGCTAAGGTTTCTATACCTGACTTTTTCGCGCAAACTCGCTCGCGCGACCATTGAAATAACGATTGATTTATGTTTCCGTTCCAGATTTACAAAATGTAATTATTTCCTTCTCTCTTAATAAATGCACTGCAATTTTTTTTCGCGTGATTAAGTGTAATTAACGTGTAACGCGACGGCAGTCAAAAACTCGAAGCAGAAAATAAGATTTCAACAATTTTTTAACACGATCGGGTTAGTCCCAAAGCTAGAAGCAACCCATTTTTGAGTATAAATTAGAATTACAGATGAAAAATGATACATAAAGAATGTTTTTCGTTGAAAAACTATCGAGGAAGTCAAGTGTTTGGCCCCTCAGTAAAAAATGATCGTCCCGGCTTCGAAACGGCGCATAATTCGACGCCTATTTATCTTATTTAAGCCGATTCACGCGGCGGGCAACGTTCGGTAGTAAATGACTGGCACGCTTTCGATAATTTCCGGCTTCGCGCTTGCATATATCCCCCCCTCGTCACCGCGACGCGTCAATGAGAATCCAATATATACGTGCCGGCCTTCGCGCCGAGAGACGAAATCATCAGTCCGAAAAACAATCATCGGCCAACAAGTCCGTCGGCGCCGGCGCCCCGCGCCGTCTTGTTAATCGCGTCGAAACAAGAGGAAACTCAATCAGCGCCCGAGAATGACTGCGCGCAAGCGGCGCGGCCGCCGTGCACTTGCACTGATAAATGATTGGTCGAATGGGCCTGCCCGGCGCGAAACTTCCTCTCTCCTGCAGGGGGTGAGAAACTCGCGCGGGCAGAAGGTGTTGTTGCCGGCGCGTAAGCCGACCGGTAACGAGCGGCTATCTCTCCGCCGGCGGAAAGAGAAGAAAGAGGAGACGGGCTCGGGCTCCCAGAGGCTAGCGAGCTTCTAGAGGGATATATTCTAAGCCAAAACCGGTCCAGTCGCATCGAGAGCACCCGCTGGCTAGCTCGGACTCTCGCCATGGCTAGGTATACCTGCTTGTCTCCTCTCTATCCATCTCTCTATTGCCTGGCTTCTTTATACCTTCTTCACTCTCTCACGTTATTTTTTACACTCAGCTCGACAAGGCCTTCCCTCCGAGGAACCGTGCAAGCGCTTTTTGCTTTTAATAACGCTTTAACCGGAGTCGAGCGTTTTCGCTTCGTGCTTGCGAATCAATCCAGTTTTTCAGGCGCGAGGAGCGCCGGGGAAGCGATTCTTCTCGCCGAGCGCCGAGGGAATTCGCGGGGTACTCCTACGAGAATACCCGAGGAACACGCATAACGTATATACATATACCCCCTTGCCCGAATGTTTCACAGGGGCATTCGCGACGCCCTGCTCAACCGACGCGAATCACACATCGACTACAGCCGGATAGGAAACGGTGAGCGAAGAAGCGGGCACGATATGACGTATGTACCGGCAGCAGCCTCCGGAGTGGGCTCCGAACACCCGAGGAGGAGGCGACGTCGTCCGCTTTCGTTATGCGACAACTGCTAGTCGTAAACGCACGTCTGTCTGCCTTTCTCTGCCGCTGCTGCTGCTGCTGCTGCTGTGCTACTCGCTCGTTTTCTTCGTTACTTAATGACCGACCTCTCGTGACCTGGTCATTGTGTACTCGAGAGCTGCGCGCGTACGCGAGAGCTTCGACGTGCTGCGCAAAACGTGCGGCTCTCGAGGCTACACGGAGTGGATGCACGGCCGTCATTCGGGAGAGGAAATTTAAGCAGTCGCCGGTTGCGAGCGGATTTTTTTGAGCTTGACAAGCTTGAATGCCCGAGGATTTTGTCTTCTCAAAATTTTCCGTGGACGTTGTGCGATAATGAGCTTTGTAGTAACTGATTCTAGTAAAAGTTGAAGTTTTCTCTTCGGGCAGATTAAAATTTTCATTGAAAAATGCGTAATTAATTTCAATAATTCAATGTGAATATAATAGACAAAATTATTTACACCACAAAAATATTATATTTATTTTGGATAAGTTTCAGAGGATAAGGCGTGGGAGGCGTTACGAACGAGTTATATATACATATTTACAATAGCACACAAGTTGCGTAAAGGCTTGTTTTACAAAAAAAGAAAAAAAAAATATGCAGAAATAGCAGCCGAAAAAGCAGTAAACATTCTGCTTCAGAATTTTTTTTCTAGAAATTCTTTCATAAATTATTACCGCGCTTCGTATAAGATACGCATAATGTGTTACTCTGCACAACCGCAAATGTACAAGCAGTTGATTAAATATATCTTGCTTAGTCATTTGAAATTACAATCGCGTATTGAAATTTTAAGGTGAATGAACAGATGCTCATATCTCGGATATTAAGCGTTAGACTACAATACTAATGACGAATCGCTTTACAAGCTAATATTCAATTAGACAAGCGGAATGAATTGAACGATACGTTTTCAGATTTATTAAAAACTTCACTTCAACTTACTCTCGCCTCGAAAATCTAGACCAACGTCCACTTCGTATACACCGCGTAATTTATGTAATATTTAAAATGTTTGTCAAGCAATTAATTTAGCTCGACATTTCGCTTACATGAATCACACAACGACCGACGAAATATTTCACTCCGCGTTGATGAAGACTAATTGCACACATAAGGAATTGACACTAAAATTTGATTTGTATAAAAATGCCATTTGTTTCGCGAAGTGCGTCAGCGGTCTCTCGGAAACGTAATCATTCAATTAACCGGCAAAACGCGAAGCCGCGCCAGCTGGTATCCAACTTTTTCGCCTATCGCTACTCGCGTTTAGAAACAAGGCGCGACGAACGACCCAAAGTACACCCAGGCGATCCCGCAATTAGAAGAAAAAGCGACTCGTCAGCGCGCGCGAATACATTATGCAAGGCGTTAATGGCCGCGGTGCGCGCGCGTCTCGTTCGCCGGGCTCTGGAATCCGGCCGGCGGCTTTCTCGGCGACGCATCCGAAAAGGAGATCGTGCCGGGCGGAGGAGCCGGCGGATTATGTGTCCCCCCTGACCTCGGCCTAAGAGCAGCGCAGCATCCTCTCTGCGACCGCGGCCCCGTCACGTGTTGGCTCCGCTTCTTCGCCGCGAGCTCTGCACACCTCTCTCTATCTCTCTTCCGTCGAGGCCTCACCTTTACTCCGAAGGAGAGACGACAACGGACGTGGATCCTGACCCTGCACCGAGAGAGAGAGCCAACTTCCTTTATCTCTTCCTTCGCGCTTTCGCGCTTTGTCTATCGGGACCTTTCTCTCGTTTGGCTTGTCTCGCCGAGCGAGGAGACAAGGGCCCTTAATAGCGTACGCTGTTAATTGCTTCATTGAATCGTCGTTCCTACAAGTGTATATATATAGTTAATAAAAAGTATCCGTATCGGTCGTCGACTGTGCGCTTTAAAAACTCCGATTTACGATTCAACGAATAATTAAGAAGTCAATCGGCCGACGCGAGCTTTCGTCGAGTGAATATTTCCGAAACCGCGTACAGAAGAGTCAAGAGTGCGCATCCCGTGCGAGGCAGCCATTAACGGGGATCGGAAAGATCGTATCGCGTGCGCGCGGTGTGATTCTCGGTTTCAGGGACGCGTGATTGAATCGCGCGGCGCGACTCTCACGCGGTTACGCGCGCCGGTCAATCTTAACGAGACTTAATTATACACGCGGCGGGGAAAGGTGCGCGCACACACACTACATATAACGCGGGCCGCGGCCCGACGGATGCTTTCGGAATATAGCTACTAACACGATAATTGCCGAGCTATTACGCTCTCTCTCTCTCTCTCTCTCTCTCGAAACGTCGTGTTTAGCCGTTTAAACGCGCGTTCGACTGTTAATCGCTCGGCGGCGATCGCTCTCCCCGTATAGCCACTGGTTATTGCGCGGCGCGCATCGCCGATCGATCGCAAAATCAGCCGCGGCGGTCCGCGCGTGTTTACGATCGTCGCTCGATTCTCTCTCGCGATATATATATTCTCCCTCTCTCTCTTTTCTCTTCGGAGCGCGGAGAGGAGAGACGCGTTTCGAAACGCCGGGCAGGCCGGCGGCTCTCCTCCGCCGACGACTACTCCTTTTTATCTCCCTTTCTTTCTCTCCTCTTAATTCCAGAAGCGATTACATCCACGAAATCGGCCGTCGCTCAATCCGTTTCTTATAAGCCTCCGAATAACGCGTGTCAAATCTAAAATTATTGCCGTCTTCGTTTTTTTTTGGGAGCGACGCGCCGAGCTTATAACTTGATAACCGACTATTAACAATTAATGCGTAATGGGGTTTCGTATACTTTCCAAGATTCGCCCCGAGTAAACGACCGCTTAATAATTAATTTTTGGTCTGTCAGTTTTTTTCTCTAGAACGAGAAATAATCAGGCATTTCAAAATTAATACTTTTTTTTTTATCGCCGCCAACATTATGGGACATTCAAAAATATCGACGCGAAAGCCAGTGGCGCTAAATCGGCGGAGAGCGTAATATTAAGAAAGTCCCTCGTGCGATTCAAGGTTGAGGCGCGGTTTCGAAAGTGACATCCTCACCTAAAATCGGACGAGATATACATTTTAGAACTCGTCCTAAATTCGTTCACACGCGAGTTAATAACCAAATCCCGGCAGCTCCGGGCACGATATATATACGCCACGGCGAAATACGCTTACCTGCCGAGAGAAAAACACATACAGCGAGCGATGTAGAGAGAGAGGAAATTAATCCTGTAAACGCCCCTTATTACGCTCCGCTCGGCGTATTGTCCCGATCTCTTAACTTTTACGGATTTACAAGCAGCGTTTTTATACCGTACAACAAGAGACCCGCGCCGTTCTTTCTTTCGCTTTAGAGAGTATTTAGGATCTCATTTAAGTTCGCGCCCCGCTGCGAATAAAGCTACATACGAGAGACGCGGCCTCTCTCGTATCTCCGGGCTTGATGATCCACACGCGGGAAAAGGCTACGGGCGATACGGTGTATTCTTGACGCTTTTCAATCAACGTCAGGGAGCGAGAGGCGCGATATATACGTACAGGCGGGACGATTTACCGGTCGTGTACGCATTGCGTAACGCGGGATATATAGAAATTTTTATACTCGATATATATACGCGGCGGTTAGCTTTCGTTTTTATACCTTTTTTCTCGCGCTCGTTTGCGTTTCTCGTCTCGAGAATACATATATTCCCCGTGTTTATTTTTTATCTCGATTTTACGCGTCGCTCCGCGACGTCAAGGTTCGGATAAGGTTCCGACCTACTTCAAGTTTTTTTCAGCAGAAACCAGAGTTGTAGAATTTATGACGTTACACATTTCTCGGACTCCAAAATTACGCATTATACGCTCTCGAAGATGTATTTTCGAAAAAAAAAAATGTTGCAGACTCCATAAATCGGGTAACGAAACAAAGAATTTATTCAACCTCCATTTTTACCAAAATATAATTTATTACATACATCCACTGTCGTCGAATAGAATACAAAGGTTTGACCGTCTGTTTAATCGCATCAAATGGAGAATGAAATTAGTATCCACCAGCTCGAAAACAACCGCGCCGATAAACAATCATCGATTTAACGAGCCGTGAAAAGTGCCGCGCATCGGCTATTAGAGAGCATAATCGTGAGCAGGGGAAGAAAAACGGGCGATCGCACCCCGCCTCATGCAGTGTGCCGCTCCTCGTCCCTCGTCCGCCTTATCTCCGCTGCGCGCGACACCTATATTAGGCTTCGGATTATTATCCGAGGTGAGCTGCTCGCTTGCAGGGTCAGCGCGGCGTGGCCAGCTGCCGCGTCTGCTCTATGGATTTCGGTCGGACCCCACGTTTCGCGCATCTCTCTCTCTCGCGCGCGTCTGTCGCACAGCACCGATCCGTGCGGGGCCGAACAAAAAGCCCGACGAGGCCGGTAAAGACTATGGATGGCCCTCTCCACAATACCGCATTGTCGTCGAGGCTCCACAAAGCCGATGATCGGCTCGCGTCACCTCGCCGACGTTCCTGTTTTGCGACCTTTCCTTTCGCACGTGTGGGCAGAAGTTGGGAAAAGCAGAGACTGGAAGCGGATGTGTTGTTTATTTGCTGCCGCTTCGATGTTTAACTGGGTCTTTGCAGTGTGCTTTTACGTGTACCCTTCCTTCGTTCTTTGCCGTTCTGTTTAAATTTTTTTCAATTCGTGGCTCACTTTTGCATTGCAGCTTTTCGAATAACATTTTGAAAAAATATTTTCATTTCTTATATTATTGATAGAAGTAATTGATAGTTCGTAATTGAAGAGGGAGACATTAAAATTATTCTTCTGGACTTGTTTTCATTTTTATTTAAACGACGTTTCGGTCTAGCTGGGTCTTGAAAAATAAAAAATAAAACAAGTCCAGAAGAATCATTTCAATAATTTTTCCTTCTACAATGCATTTCTTGTATCCAATAGCTAGAGTTTTTATAAAATCCAAAGAGCAACGTTTACGCGAGAAAATAAATTTGAGTTAACATACGTTGTACACATTTTGAGCCATTAATAACTGTGCCTGATAAAAACAGAAAAAAACAATCCCGCTGCTATTTAATCGGATACTTAAGGCTCTTTACGACTCGCGCCGACGGCAACAATGCCGAAACATCGGGGTTTTGAAAAAGGAAAAAAAACAGCAGAACATAAAAGAATCGAAAAAAAACAGAAAGAAACTGTATATAAGGTTTTAAAAGTATGACTTCTCGAGGGGGGGACAAATTGAGCAGGGCGCACCGCCGGGGGGGTATACAGCCGCCACCTCGCTCACGGAAAATCGCTGCAGCGGGAAAGCGGCCGCACGCGCTGCCTCTCTCCCCCTGCGCGCAGGAAACGACAAAAACGCTCTTGCGCTTGTACACAGAGAGAGAAACGGGGGGCGGGGGGGATCGAGCGAAGGACGCATCATCTCTCTCTCTCTTTTTCCGCGCGGCAGCTCGTGTCGCACGCGCGCTAATGCGCCCCGGCAACAATGCCCCGCTGCTGCTGCAGCGCGTCCATCGCCCAATTCTTCTTCACGTTTTACCCTCCCCGGCGCTCGCAAAGTCTGTCGAGTCAGTGCCACAAAAGCCGGCCGCGCGCGCGAGAGAGAGAAAGAGAGAGAGAGCACCTCCCGCCCAGGAATTAGATTTCAGGAAGCCGGCCAAGCTTTTTGCTGCAACTGCATCAAGCCCCGCGTCGTCGCCGGCGCGTCGTTATACGAGAGGAGGGAGACGCCGGACCGCCGGGAGAACCTGGCCATTATCGGGAGCGCCGCCGAGTCACAATGAAGCTCGAACGATTTGTCAACATTAATTTTTCATCAGCGAGCGCACGACTCCGGGCTCTCTCTCTCTCTCTCTCTCTCTCCCGCCGGGGATGACACTACGGTAATTGATTGGCATTGTGGACCGCTCGAACTCTCGCGATTCGACGCGCCGTGGACGAGGTCAGTATTTCGGTGGCTCTCCCGGGCGGCGCGCGGGCTTTGACGAAGTGATGACGTTATTAATGGAGAATTACGGATGATGAACAGCGGGCTACGGGAATCGATGAACCTTTTTTAACCGAGGCAGGTTTTGTTAGACTGCTGAGTTTTTTTTTTGGAGTTTGATCGTTACACCGACGTTGCGGTTGATACTTTTGAAAGATTGCACTCGAGCTGATTTTAATAAGGAAACTAATTTTTTTTATGTATTTGTATTTATTTCATTTTTTAAATTTATTTACACTCTTTTCGCGCGACAAACGAAGAGTATCATAAGAAAATAATTCTAGAAGGCAGAAAAAAGAATGACTCTGGCCTATTGCGTTACGGCAATAATTGCATTTTATTTTGTCTTCGAACCCTTCATTACAGGTGTGAACTTTCAGGTGCAGTGGTCCCAACGTCTCGTACGCCCACAAGTCCCCCTTTCTCCCATCCATTCGGCCCGCGCGAAAATTTGCATGACATTTACATCCGATCGCAATCACTGCGGCTGCAAACGGCAGAGCGAAAGAGAGACGCGGAGAGGTCAGATTTAGGCCGGGCAGCGGAAGAAGGGTCGGCCGGGGGGGTTGCCTCATTCAAAGGATCTCTCTCTCCCCTCTCCTTCGCTCGCACTCCGTGCAGACCTCTAACCGAGAGTCGGAAGGAAGGAATGACCTACGGTCAGCTCGCGAGAGTGGCCTACTCACTGGTAATCGGACAAACGGCTCTGGAATTCGAGCGGAGGGGTATTCGTTGATCAAAATTGCCGGACATTATAGGCCGTAGAATGCGGGGACTTATTCTCACAGTTTGATCTTATACATATGTATACAATCAGGAAAAGGCTGCGGGCACCTGTTGGTGGGGCGCATTCTTGACGCGACCTTCTAAGATTTTGGGACGATCGGCGGGAGTTTTTTCTTTTAATCGACGCGTTCATTGAGTTAGAGTTACTTTTCATTTTGTCGAGATGAAATTATTTTACTTTGGCGGGCGATGGACTGCCGTTTTTTAAAATTAATGGTTTCTGATTTCAGGCACACGCCGACAGCTGACTCTCGCGGAGAAGACCATTTAATTCGGAAACGTTCGAGCGCTTTAACCGAACGCAGCTGCCCAGCACGTCGAGTCGGATATCCGAGTATCCGGAAGCGATGTGTGTCATTTGACTATTTTTCTACACTTTGCAGATTCTGATAAATTATTAAAATTGTACGACAATGCCAAGTATGCAGATGTTAAATAAAAAGAACCCAGTATATTAGCATAAGAAATACATAGATTTTGCAGCCAGCAGAAAATTTCGAAAACTTGGACCAGTTCTAATAGCGATACTTGCGTTGTATAAACGAACTACATCGGCCGATTTATAATAGCGCGCGGCAATATATGTGTTATGCATTTACAGCTGACAAGAGAGAGCGAGAGAGGGAGACGGAGGTTTTCATAGTGCATGTGCGTGTCACGGCTGCTATTATCTTAGCCGGTTGAGCAGTCCCTGTTCTAGGTTGATCTCTGCCCCACAAGTGCAGGACTCGATCCGCTTGTGTGTGCCGTGACACTGCTCTCTGTCCCTCTTATCACGTTTGACTAACGGATAGTCCGGATTCAAACACTCCACGCATTACCAGCGTATATACGCATTCTCTTTCTCGGGCGGCAAATATTTTTCTATGTCTTTTTTTCTCCGGTTTTTTTAGGATGTTTTATTTTTCGATTGTCGATTTAAAGTTTTCTTTTAATTTTTATGTAGACAAGTATGAAAGCGCGAATTAATATAAATAAATTTTTTGATCGTTTTTTTTGTGTAATTTTTCATTTTGATGCAAAACTTGTTTTAGACAACTTTAAAAATGTGTAAAGCAATACTTTTTATGCACAAAAACTACTTATATCTGGATAAGGGTAGAAAAAAACTACAAAATAATATATTGTCGTGTTATTTAATTTAGTTGAAAATACTCAAATTGTGCAGATTAATATTACCAAATTTTTACTTAATAAATGTTTGAACTTAAATTTTCTTTTAAAGTAGCAATCAACGTTTATTAGCATTGACATTTAAATTAATTCTGCAAGGCAATCGGAAAATTTTTTCGCGATCCCCCAACTACTTTTTCCGACAAGTCGTGTATCGAAAATGGATTCAATAATTCCTCCGCAAGGCCTAAGCAAACAATGCAGGGAGAAATAAGGTGCCACGTACAAAAGAGCAGAGCAAGTGCACAATCTGCGTATTTATACTCTTGTCTTGACAAGGAAAAACAAAGGAGGGTAAATGGTCGGAGCAGCGAGAGAGAGAGACCGAGAGTACGCTGCTATATAGATAATCATTCTCATAGCGGAGCACTTACTATATAGAGTAACGTTGCGAAGCTGGTCTTGGGAAGTAAGTCGATCGGCGTATCGATAAAATTGCGAATGCACGTGCTCTCTCTCTCTCTCTCTCTCTCTGCGCTCGTTTAATGAATGAACGTCTCGCGGACGAGGAAAGTGAAAGAGGAGGAGAAAGAGAAAGAGAAAAACAGATTTAATGAGACGGCATCAGCGGGAGAGAGAGAGAGAGAGAAAAGAGAAGGAAAGAAAGAGAGGTATATGCGCTTCATGCAATACTTAAAGCAGCCAAGACGGAGTTAAGTGCAGACAAAGAGGGAGCCTTAATGCGCCTAAATAAACAAACAAGGAAAGTGGATCAATTAAGCGGGGAAGAGCTCGGGAATAGAAAAGAGCCAACTAGCCGAAGAAACGACGAGCGAGCGAGCGAGAGAGCCTTTAAAATAATTACGATTTTTGCCGGCTGCTCCCAGCCCCCCACGAAGAGGCTGCAGCTAAATAGAATTCGTGTGGCTCACTTGTCGAAATCAGACTCGCTTACACTACACACGCGGCGGCGGAGCATTATTGTAACGCGCGGCGAGCAGGTCTAGGAGCGGAGGATAACGTATTAGTCCACATATATCTTGCCTATTACCGCGCGCACACGGACAAGCCGGCTCGCTGCCGGCGCGAGATCTACATAATGTTTATTATGCCTCCGCTAAGCCAACGTGCTTGCATCAACAAGTGTTATATTATCATTCAAATAAAATGTTTTCATCTGCATACGTTTTATCGCCCTCTCTCTCTCTCCCGTACACACACACACACACACACACGCACACACCCCGTGCACAGAGGCGGAATGCTCGCGGAGCACGAGACGGCGGCGGCGCGTGCGCGCATTCACGCACACTTTCTCGCCCGCTGCGCGCCAGACAAAGACGGAGCGAGAGCGAGCATTAATGATGGCGAAGGTCGCGGAAGAACCGGCACTTAACAGCCCGGCGTCGCTGTCTGCGCCGTATCGGGATTTACATTTTCTCGCGGGCGCGCGCGCGCGCGCGCATTCTTTCCTCCCCCCGCCGCGCGCACACACACATATGCACGTACCTTCCGCGATTCCCTTTCCGAGAGGCGCGCGCGCATCTTTCGCGCCGGTCCCGAGAGAGCCAGTTTCCTATTTGCTTTATACCGTGTATCCGAGCGATGTACCCCGCGCGCGTGTTTGCTCGCGCGACCGGCCGGCGCTCGATGCCTATACGCGCCTATTATGTGCGACGTGTTCGCCAAGCACAAAGCGCAGAGCCGGAGAGCGAGTGTGTTGATACAAATTGATGAGTGTTTATGCGGAGGAGACTCGCGTGGCTATTTGTCCGGGCGCCAAAGCCCCCGATAAGATAAAAATAATGACGGATTCTCGAAGACTCCTCGATCGAGAATTATAACGTCCGCGTTTGGGGGTGGCGAGCGCTCCGCTTCCGCGTCTTTTTTTTTTCTTCCGCGGTTTTCGAATCATTCGCCGATTCTTACCTGATGACAATAGCAATCGTCCCCGCCGGCGAGATAAGATTTACAGTGGAAGGTCCGCCGG
The DNA here is from genome assembly GCA_035047165.1 of Ormyrus rosae. Taxonomy (NCBI): domain Eukaryota; kingdom Metazoa; phylum Arthropoda; class Insecta; order Hymenoptera; family Ormyridae; genus Ormyrus; species Ormyrus rosae. The sequence goes on along the minus strand of JAWWML010000012.1, from coordinate 31,683,986 downwards.
AGTGGTTTATTTTCGGAGCTGATTCGGTCAGTTTCGCCGAGTTCTCGCGACGGCATATTAGAGAATAAAAGAAAAGGCCTCGAGAGCCTGCGATAGTGCCGCTCGCCGGCGCGAGTGCTTGCACACAAACACTTTCACTAATAAAGCCGCATATTCGCGGCCCGTTTGCCGCTCGCGCAGAGAAGTGTCATGAGTAGGGCGCAGATCGACCGAGTCGGCGAGCGCAGCGCGACTAATTCCTCTCTCACGCGATCGTCGCCGGGGCAATCTGCAGCCCCGCGAAACGGAGAAAGCACGCCGAGTTAAAAGAGAACTCGTCGGGGAATGAGCCCGTGTGCGTACATACGCCGGCTATTAAAGAGCCGCGAGTGCGAGAAGCAGAGAGAGAGACGGCGAATGTCTCGCGCGCGTGCATACTTTCATCACGCGTAATTGCACTGCGCGAGCGAGCGCCGCTAAACGCGCGTAAATATTCGCGCAGCCGAGCCGGAAAATAGTACAATGAGTCTCGCGTACACACGCGCGATTAGCCGTATAGGAGCGCCGGCCTCCTTTGCGCGTCTGCGAGACCGTCTAACGGCTGGCTCGGCCGTCGAGTCTGCCGAAGTCTGCGAGTGCAGATTTTTACGATATATGACTCGGAAGCTCGGGCGATCGACGCGGGGAGGGATTATATGTACTTTTTCTCCGGGAAAGGGTATATATACGTTCGATCTTGGCGAGCGGCTTTTCGTCGCTCGGGTCGTTTTGCGTTCGGTCTCTCTGGGTCACTCTCGCGCAGACGACGAGGCGGGATCTTTCCGCGCCACCTGTGTCTTCATTATACGGCGGTGTAAATAGATTATCAGTGGATGTCGCCGTAATTAAATTCAATATTTGTTGGCTCCATCGCGCCGTTGCCGTAATTTATCGGGCTCTGTTCGAACGACTTCGAATGGAACGGCTTCGAACGTAATCGGTTTATTTTATTTTTCAGCTTCTTACCTAAATTCGGGTATTATTCCCGTTGCTTTGGATAACCTGGTAGAATCGTTAACAAGTTTTTAACTGTAATAATTTTAAGCCAGTTTCGTAGTTGAAAACGACAGATTGCTATTATTTATTATCATTATCACACCATTATAATATGTCTGCTCATGAATATTTTACTGTAATGATATTTTATCTTTTAAGATGATCTTCCAAGTTTTTATTCAATTTAGGAATCAATTTTAGCTAAAAAATTTTCTACCTGGATATTGAGATCACATAAATTTTCCAAATTATTATGCAATTAAATATCTATTCATCTTCATTTAAGCAGATATAATAATCACCTTTTATGTTTGCTACAGTAAACACAATTAATCCATATCTTACTTATTATGTAAATCATGATTATTATACGCACTGGAAAGTTTAATTAAAATTTTTAGAAAAGTAATAGAGCTATCAATTTAAATGAAATTCTTCTATTACAAATTCTTAAGCAGCAATTATCACCTAATTTCTAATCATTCAATAATCTCAATACAAACTCGTCGAAATACGTACTCCTTAAATACGCATTTTCCCTGCAGACTCAATTAATAAGAAAATTATCAATATTGATTAACGACAATAATAAACAATACCCACCTCTGACTTACCTCCTGAGCGAGATAATATCAAACGCTGCAAATGGATATTAGCCGGAGCTCATAACTCTGACGGTAGGAATCGATCGGGATAAGGAGCATATATGAATTGTGTATTATGCTTTTGGGAGAGAAACAATAGGCACTTATTTTTGATGGACAAATACAGCGTTTTTTATTCAAAGAAAATATGCGACCGAACGTCTTATAAAAAAATGTCAGCAAAATCAATTAATACACAGCGCGCGCGCAATAACATCTCTGCGCCGCAAACCGGACGCCTTCTCCTCTTCGGCGGCGGCGGTGTGTGCGGCTTTCCTTCTTTCTCTCCCGAAAGGACTCATTAGCGGCTGGTTTACGTGCTCGTAGGTGACGCCCCTTCGGCCGCCGCCGCTGCCCGGGCGCCTTTAACCGAAAGAGACGTTAATGCGCGATGATAATCTGCCCTTTAAATCTTCCCTGCACGCAGCAGCAGCTTCCTTCCTTCTCCTGCGGTCTGTTTCGCCGACTTGGCCAGCAGCCGGCTCCCGAGAGCGGCCAGATAAGAGCGCGGCCGCGAGTAGCCGCGCGGCGCGCAAAAACGAAACCGGTGCGGTGTGCGTGTATGTATACGCGCCGATAAGCCGCGCCGATCCGTTCCTGCGTAACACCCTCTCCGCGATCGGATCGCCGTTATCCTTGTCCCACTTTTTTCTCTCTCCTGGCCGGTTCTCCTTTTCGACCTATTTTTCAATATTAGGCTAATTAGTGGTTGCGTCGGACAGATATATATCTATAAGCATTAAGGACTGTAATTACTGTCCGCTGTAACGACTAATGTTAAGCGCTAAATTTCTCACGACATTTAATAAGTAATAACGGCCGATGAAAATTTTCTCCTCGTTACTTCATCGGGGCATTAGATTCCTCGAATTGAACGGCACAGGTCAGCGCGTGTCAGCGCGCGAACCTCGTCACGTGTCAATGTCAAAAAGCGATGCGTCTTCCACGGCGCGCGGAGGCACAACACGACTCGCGTCCGATTCCGTTGCTCGTTTTCCCCGTCACCCTCGCGAAAGCCGAGAGAGAGATAGAGAGCTTTTACGAGCGCAGCCTCGGCGAACTTCAGGAATGACGTCCGAGAGCGAGAGCTTTTATGCGCGGGCGATGTTTTCGGATTAGTCAGTAGGTGGCTAGGAGATGGACGCGTTTGCCCTCAATTAACTCCATAAGTGAGTAAGGAGGCGTGCGCCCGTCCGTCTGTCAGTTCATCCGCATCTCCCGCGCGCGTATATACACACGTAAGCCGGCCGTTCATTCAGCGGCGCGGCGCACCGCGAGCCGCACGCACATATAGGCGACGACCTGCCGGCCAAATCACGGAAATCCCCTGGCGCGGCGAGGAGTGCTCGCGTGCTCGCTCTTTCTCTCTGCGCTCGGAGTGTCGTCGATACCGAGGCTTTTTCCCTGATTCGCGCAAATTGCCGAGGAGCGAGCCGTCGGTCGACTCGCTGAAATCGTTTCGAGTCGTTCGCAAAATTATACATCGTCGTCGTCATCGGCAGGAGTAAAATGAGTTTAAAGCCCGAGCGGTATAACCTGAAATCGCGGTCTAAAATTAGAAGATAGAGAAGAAGAGAGAGAGAGAGAAAGGGAAATGTCACTTCGAGGGCAGGCAGACGGAGGCACGCTCCGGCGGAGAGCACACATACGCGAGAGACAATAGAGTAATTGTACGAAGAGAGATGGTAACGATTATAAGAGTCAGAATTAGGAGCGGTGCGTATTCGCGCTCCTACGCGAGCTCTGACGCGCACGACATGTATATATATATAAGAAACTCTCTCTCTTTTCTCCGTTCTCCTACGGAAATCCAATTGAATTCGTCTCTTCGAGTGGCGAAAATTAGCGAATTTTACAAAAACGCTATACTTAAAACGTTGAAATTTCCGCTAAGTGCCAGCCGAGAGGACCAGCTTCCGATCCCGCATTCCCTCGCGGTCGTTCTTTCATTCTCGAGACCAGCCCATTCATCGGGCCGCGAGGCTGTTCGCTCATTAATACACGAGAGAGCCAAGAGGAAGAAGAAGGAGGCGACAGCCCGGCCTGTTCTCTCTCGGCGCTGCACTTGTACCTCTCGGTTCCACTCTGGCGGAAGAATCGAACGCGATTAGCTCGACTTCAGGTACATTATATAGGCTCGAATGACCGCGGGTGATACACGCATACACACCCAGCGACGCGGCATTTTTCCGCGGTCGCACGTGGCCGCCGCGGACGCACGTGCGCGAGTGTCGCGGCCGAGCGTCGTTAGAGGCTCGGAAATAATCGACAGCTGCATCAGGCGCACCGATCCGCAAGCAGCTCTCGATAGGAAGACACGCCGAAGGAAGCAGCGAACCCACAGGCCGACAGAGAGAGAGAGAGACAAATAAACGCCAAGGGAGGCTGCCGAGGGGAATGTCGCGGAGGTGCCCCGCGCTCGGGGAAAATAGCAGCGCGCCGCTCTCGCCTTTTCTCCTCTCCGCTCTCCCGCAGGTGTAGGTACACGCGAGCCGCGAGTGCGTAGGCTCGATTACTTAGCCAACGCCGTGTGTGCGCGCGCGCCTGAGTTATTTATCTGTCTTTTGCCCGGCAGCGGCGATACCTACACACGTATATAATACGCACAGGCGGCGTGCAGGCACTCCTAGAGAAGTGCGCGCGCGCGTGGGTCCCCCGCGCCGAGAAGCAACGTTCAAGGCCTCCTGCCGCTGCGCGCGTATACGTACACACACCTATAGCCGATCGCGACCATTGGCGAGAGCCGCCTCCGACGACGACTGTCCGCTACGCAATATACACGAGAGCACGAGCTCCGCGAGTGTGACTTAACTCGAGGAGAGCGGCTCGGGAAAAAAGGAAAATAGAGCCGCGGAAAAAATGACGATGACGTCGCGCGCACCGTGAGAAGAGCGCCGGGACGCCGATCGGACGCGATGATGGACCTGCTCGAGGTGTGTTTCTGGAATTTCGACGAGAGCGGCGGGAAATTTCGTCCGTGACACGTCAAGTTTTTTGGCAGGTTGATTTAATGGCTTGTTTTTGGAATTCAGTGTTTATCCGCAATCGAAACTTATTTGAGGCGTCATTGTAGAATTCGTTGTGTAAATTGACTTTAATTATGAAAAGGCTTCGGATAATAGTTAAACTATTATCGCGCGCTTAATAAAACAAATCGTGTATTTACACTTATTTGCCGCCGAAAAAGTAAGCGATGATAATAGATCATTCACCTTCTGTCGAACCTGTTATTGCGATCGGCGACACACACCACGTTAAAAGTCTATATAGACGAGAAACGACAATTCCGCAAGTAAAATTATAGAAAGAAATTAATCGCGCCTCGGCGACCCAAAGTGGAACAAATCAAACACGTGAAAAGAGGCTGAAAAAAAAAAAACAGAGAATGAGGTCTGGCCTTTTCACAAGTTCTATAATTGGCTAACATCGCGCGCCGGCAATTTTCATCTCATGACGCTCATAAGGCAGAATGAGCCGAAATGGCCTCTCGTAAGAGCCCTTTTGTCTCTTGGCTATGTCGCGCCGTGACGTTCTTGCGTCCGTTTTCTTAATTATAAAATTGCGATGGCGCGAACGAGCTGCGCCGCCGCCGCCGCCGCTGCAGCGCGGTGTGTGTGTGTGCGCGTGCGTTTGTGTGTCGACGCGTCGACGTTCCGCCGCGAATTCGCCGAAACGACGACGGATTGCGGATGCGGTGTGCGGGCGATGACAATTATGCACCGTTAAATCGGACTTTTATATAGAGCTCTCCGCGGCGGCCGGCGGTGGTGGTGGTGGTGTCGCCTCGAGGATAATAGCGCTTAGATTTATTACTCGGAAGGCAATAATTTACGCGGGTGTAAAAGCGCGGTGTGCAAATATTAATTACCTGCCATCGATTGCCAATGCATGATTTCACAAGGAAATCGCGTAGACGATTGATTTGAATTATGGTTAATATATTCATAGAGTGAATTTTTCTTTTTTTTTCGTTCGCTCGCTCGTCGAGCGACCGGAGAACAAAATCGAAATTAGGTCAGTCTCTGCGTAAGAGCGTTCAGGTGTTTATGCGACACACTGTTACACTTTAAAATTCCACTTTCAGCGGGTCGGCTTGCTTCAGTCTCCGCGATAATTTTCGAAGATAACGATATCTGCGCAATAATTTGATACTCCGCTTCGAAGGAGCGTCAAACGAATCGGGGGAAGGAGGTTCGCCGCGCGTAACCTATACAAAAATACAGCGGAGATGAGACATCACGCATCTCGATCAGCCCGGGCGAATAAAGAAGCGTACATCCCTCCGATCGTGTTTCAACGACGCCCGTAAAGTAATGACCGTTGCATCATCCTCGACAAAGCCGTCGGGAAAACGAGGCGAATGAAAGTGTGCGCTCGTCGGAGGCGGCGATATAGACGCGCTCGGGCGACATTCTTCCCTCGCACCTTATCCTTCCTGTGCGCGCGCCTACCTCTCTCGCTCCCAATTAATCAAGGCCATTTAGAGGAGGAACAATCGTTCTCATTCTCTTTCTCTGCGCATGCACCGAAAAAAAACTTTCTAAAAAGACTCGTATATCCTGCTAAGTCGGCGGCCAATAAGCTTTCACGCTCGGGGAAGTCACACACACACACACGTGCGAGCCTCGATGGAAATCCTCTCTCTCTCTCTCTCTCCGGAGGTGTTCCGGGAAGTCTCCGAGAATCGTGCCCCGAGCCAAGTAGCGTAGTTTAGAGTGCATCGCAGACGGAATGTGCGCGTATAGGTGTGTGCGTTTATAATACGCGTATATCGACTCGGACGCTATGCTGGTAGTCGGCTCGTCAAGTGACGTCACTTCGCCGGAAATGGAATGTAGGTAGCGTTGCTTATTAAGCTCGCCGAGAGATAGAAGGAGGGAGAATCGCCGAAGAGAGTTTGAAGGAAGAGACGGACGCACGCGGAGTCGAGTAAGTAGAAAAAAGACGGGCAGAGTCGGACGGAGAAAGAGACGGAGAGCCAGCCGAGGCGGTCAATTGTTTCCTCCGCGGCGCACGCGTGCCGCGCCAAGTGCCGACGACGACGCACACGTAGGTATCCACGTCCGTTCGAAGAGGAGAGCTGCGCGACAAAACGCCTCCTGCCTCGAGCCGCGAAGAGCGCTCGAGAGAGAGAGAGAGAGAGCCGCCGCCGCGCCGAGTCTTCTCGCTATTAAATCAATGCTTTATCGCGCTGATGCACCGAGCATCTGTTCGCGCCTCCGCTAATACGCGCGCGCGACGTCCGAAGAATGCTGCGAAGAGGCTGACTGACCGTGTAAATAAAGAGGCGCGGATCCCGCGGCGCTGACGGCCAGAGCTGACTGTGTCGAGCTTCGGGCAAGTGGAAAAAGTACCGGCTGGCTTTTGGAGTGAAGCGAATCGATTTCGATTCCGCGGCGTTGAATTTGCAGTTTTGGTACGGCTGCGTTCTTTGAAAAATTGTTAAAAATATATAGTTTGGTTAACAAACGGAAACTGTTACAATTTATTTGCGTTGAATTTCGCAAGATTTTTATAAAATAAATACTGAGGCAACAATATTGTAAACAAACGACTCCATCGAGGATTAAGCAGACAAAAAAGAACGCTTGGAATGTCAAAAAAAAAGGAATAAAACTAATGATACCATTAATGACCCAACAGTTACTTTTTATAACTGGAAGGCATTTGTTTTTATATTTACCAGAATGATGGACAGATGCCAGTCCCTCCTGCCTTTTTCACGCTGTGCGAACCAAGATCTATTACACCTCTCGGAAATTAATTTATATGGTGGCGTTATAATGTAATACGAATGCTAAATAATCAAAGGCGCGTAACTGCTTTGAAGATCTTTACCCAAATATTTTTTTTGAAAATTTATTATTACGCATTAATAACATCAATTTTTTTTTACTGACAAAAAATAATAATTTAAAAAATATTACATTTTTGTGAATTTAAGGAGATATTGAAGTATAGACTTAAAAAGGTTTAAAAAATACTTACTATTTATTTTATTATACTTTTTCATAAACATTGTTTTTAATTTCAAATACGCTTGAAAGTTTTATAGTTCCTTTAAGTTTAAAACAATACTGAAAGAACAAAAAAAAGTTTATGTCAAGAACCATGTACGTTTTGACAATAAATATTCCGTGTTAACAATCGTCTAGACTGATGTAAAGAATTTTGTGTAATTTATGATCTTTTGTTTTTACACTGTTATAGTCATAGTCACCTTGTTGTTACTTTAGCCTAACGTTTTTATAAAAAATGAAAAAAAAATCAACAGATATTCCCAATTCTAAGGTAAATACAGAGAATGACAATAGTTATTATTTGTTTTATTTAAAAGTGTGATAATGAAACCAAACTGCTTCGATAAATAATATATTCGGAAGATGTCAAAGAATACACAATATTATGCATAACAATTCAAATGAGAATATCGGATTATACCACTGCATATAGTTAAAGTTGTATAGACAGTGACTTTTTCTTACGTTACTTTTTTATGAATCAGATATTCAACATCTACTTAGTTTGTGATGTAAATTTTAAACAGATTTAAATAAAAATTCATGAGTCATTTATAGGACATGTCTCCAAACCTATAATTTTCACTTTTACGCACAGTTCAACGGACTCATTGACTATCTAGCTTCATTCAAGCAGTTTATACAGAAAAGCCGATGTGCCTAATCTAATTATTTTTTATGTACATGAATAAAAGAAAAGGATATTAATAGATCTGAAAAGTTTCTAGTAAGGTAATCGCGCGAAATAAAACAAACAAATAAGCAAACGTAACCGCTGCGCGCCGTAAATTTGATTTATAATCGAAATTATCTCACTCGTGTATAAATTAACAACGCAGATTAACGCAAAAAGAAAACATATTTTCAATAATAAAAGTCGCTATTATCAACTTAATAACGCAGCCGGCGAAAAAAAAAACAAAAATATTTCAACGCATTCCCCCCCGGTGTGCTAATCGCTCGCGTTTTTTTTTTTTAAATCTAGTCTGTCGAAACACTTACGTCAAGGAGCCACGTAGCTTTTTCTTCATCGACGTAAAGTCTCCCAAATACATAGATACTGACCTTGTGTCTACACTACTTCCTTCAAAGCCTCTGGCGACAATGATCTCTTCTCGCAGAAGAAAGACTCGCTCTCTGCCAGATGGTTACCCAGAAAAAGGCTCTCGACGATCCAGCTGAGATTTGCAACGAGGAAGCGGAACGGCAAAATCGAAGGGAGAAAGGCAGAAGAAAAAAGACAAAATAGAGTAAAAAGAGAACTTTGTCATTGCAGAGAGTAGCAGCACGGTACGCTCACGTAGGTTTCTCCCCGAGGTCGATATAGGCCTGGCACAGCGGCGCTCTCCGGCCAGAGGAGGTGTAGTACGCAAGCGTCGCGACGGCCGATTGCAGCGGAGGAGTCATTCCCTGCTCGCTCGTCGGGGTAGGTGTGAACCGAGCATCGTCCCGCCGGGGGGATGTTCGGGAGGCTCGCGCCTGCGCCCCGCGCCCACCCGACGCCGCGGCGCATGCGTCGATCGCGCGTATACACGAGCCGCGGACTCCACCCGATCCGTCAGCCTCCCCTTGGCTCGCTGCCTCTTCAGCCCCTCCACGTCACACACGCCTACGCCTCCCCTCCTCGAGCGGCGCTCGCAGCCTCGTCCTAGACCTACCCCTGCGGCTCTCTTTTTTTCCCTCCCGCGCCGCGGCCTTCCGCTCTCGGCTTTTTCGCTCTCGTACGCTACTCTGTTTTTCCAGCGAGAGCGAGTAGCAGCGCGCTATCTTCATAAAGCCCCCCGCGACTCGCTTTCTCTTTTTCGCGCGTTTTCTCGAGTCTCTCCCGCGGCTGGCTGGCTGATGCGCCTGGCGTGTGCACGCGTCTCATTGTTCGAGCGAGCGTCGCGCGAGTCGAGGAGGAAAATCCGTCGGCTGATTTCCTACGGACTGACACCTGGGGGGCAGCTCGGCGAGCGAGAGGCACCTTTTCCCCGCGCGACACCGTCACGACACGCTGCACGGTTATTATTATATGCCCCGCGTACGGTCCTTTTACGATATTTATAAAGTTCGCCGCGCTGCAAGTGTCGGGGATATACCTGCGCTATTGTCGGGCTATTGATGTGTACCTGTGTAATTCGACCGAGCTTTATTTGCTTTGTATCTTTTGAGATCTCTGTTGCTCAAAGAAAAATGTATAGACGCGGCTTTATTTATCGAGTTAGAGTTATTACGTCGAATAGCACTTTTTGACAAGTAAAATCAAACTGTTTTACCGCGGTGTAAATGGAGGTAAATCCGTCGGTGGAAGGACGCGAGTAAAAACAATAAATTTATAGAGGTTTCGCGGGTACTGCGAGCCAGCCGCTATTGATTTTTAAGGAATCCGCATATATTTTGGAGCAGAGTGAAATTGAGGAACGACATCGCGAGCGTGCAATTGAAAAATGGTTACCGTCGGTACTCTATAATGTCACGCTGATCTCTCGCCGCGGCGCTCGAGTTTTATTCGAAGGTGACGCAAAGTTGCGAGCGACACGCGAATGCCTTTATCTCTCGACCGGCGAGAAAAATGATCCGTTGGCCAGGAAAAGGAATTTATCATTTTTGAAAAGAAGAAGAAAAAAAATGCCTCGCGGTAAATTGTTCGCGACGACGTTTTATTTGAGGCGGAAATTCTTACAATTGTAAAGAGATAAATATTGGCGATACTTGAAATTTTCAGTCTCGGTTATCGAGTCTATTCGTGAAGGTGTCGATACAGTCCTGGATTAATTCAGCTTTTAACGAGACCGAGCTTTACAACTTTTTAAGGAGCAAAGTTTAAAGGAAGAATTTGTAACAACAATCCACGAATAGAGAATACGTTACGAGCGCGCGGCAGCTCGGAGAATAATGCAGACGCGCAAAAATGTAGACTCGAGTTGTTTTTTTTTTTTCATTTTTTTTTTCGGGAAAAAAACCGAAGCTCGAAGAAGCGTACGGAAAGAAGATTAAGAAAAAAGGCCTCGGCGGAGCTCCTCGTCCACGTGATCTCTCCCGGCGAAGCGCGCACAATCGCATTCAGCGAGAAAAAACACGCGCGCGTGGAGAGAAGAATCGCGTTTTGCAACGTCGAAAAAGAAACCCGCCGGGCCGACGAAAGGTTGCGCGACGTGACAGAAGCGACGCTCGTTTCACCGAGATTTACGAGACAATTCCCTCTCTCTCTCTCTCTCTCTCTTTCTTCGTACGGGGGCCTTTTCGGAGGTGAGCCTCCGAGGCCTCGCTCTCCGCTGCCGAAGCGGCGGCGTCAACTTCGAGTGTCCCTAATTTATTCCGAACTTCGGAGGATCGCGCGCACAACACACGTCGCGTCGTCCGCGAGGACGAGGGAGAGCTTTTCCGACGGAAAATTTCAGCGCGCGACGGACGCCGAGGCGAACGCGTTTCTGTATCGCGTTCGCGCGGTGTCGGATCGATTTTTTTGTTTTTGTTAAAAATCGGGCAAATATAAGAAAGTTACGTGTTTGCACTCCGGCAGAGAGAAAGAAGGCAGCGGCGCGAGGTTACGAAATATTTACTCATCGATAAGTAAAATAAATTATATTACTGCATTGTGTTGCCAAGCGAAAATTTTTCGCTGCTGCCGAATGCGCGTGGTGATAATAATTTTCTCGTTGTAAAATTGATTTCGGTATTTACGTCGAGCGCGAGAGGAGCGGGAAAAGAAACAAAATAAGGAATAATTAAGGCGAGAGCCTCGCTGTCGACGCATCCTCGGAGTAATCACCTCTGATCTGATTTATCGAAGTTCGGTAGCCAAATACGCAAGTCAAAAAGCGACGCGAGTACCAGCTGAATAAATTTAAACAACCTGCGAAGCCTTATCTCCGGGAAGTTTGCAAATGGAGAGAATCCATAGCAGGCAGAGAAAAACAGACACGCCAACGTAACACCGCGCGTTCGGGCCACTGACGTGCTCGAATCAAGAATTCAAAGAAATGAAAAAAAAAAGCAAAGATACGCAAAAGAAAAATACAGAAATTTTAAATATATAAATTATAAAAGGCGTGAAGGAGGTTGTGTTGCAGGGCGGTTGAGGGTTAATGTAGTGGTGATTAAATTTATAAAGCCATGTTTATACTGTTGTATACTTTCATCTCGTTTATTAATTAAAATTCAGTAGTAATTTAGTTTCTGCCATTCTAACAAAACGTTACCACTCGCCAGTTTCGTTTTTTTCTCCGTTTTACTTTACGTTAATAATAATTAATATTTAATATAATAATATACAGGGGAAGGAGTCGGATTTCACACAAACGGCTGTTCTGATTTCTGTGCTGATTGCTTTCGTTTATTTGTCAGTTTTTTTTTTTTAAGTTTATATTTATTTTTTTTGTCCATAGCATTATGACGGCGCATTCCCGTACCAGCGGAATCTGGCTAAATTTCGCCCCGAAGAGGTTCATACTCATTTTTAACAGAACAAAAAGTATGAAAAACGACGGAGCCTAAAATTATGCGCGAGCAGAGTTGTGTACCGAAGGCAAATGAAGAAAACGTGCAAAGAGTAACTTCGCTTCCTCGCGATTCCGATGCGATATTTTTTCGACGTACCCGAGAAGATGTACGAAAAAAAGAGGACGTTTTATCCGTTCGAAAAGGTGGAAGAATTAAAAAAAAATATGATTGAAAAGATCTGTCACTCTTGTGCACGATAATTCGAGGCTCGTCGTTACGAAACACATTTTTTCTCTCTCTCTCTCTCAACAGCGCAAACGATTACACATATTCAGTCGAATTGAAAAATTTCGTTATCGGTTCTGCTGTAACATTCGGCTGTATTTTTTATCGGTCGCAAACTCGGTACAAAGTGTGTCTTTTAATTTCTATATATATCTATATATATTTTTTTTTATATACCAATGCCATACTCGCAACCCCGTAATTCCAATCACATCGTCTCTCGCCATCATCACGATCTCTTCACTTGGCGTCTGTACACTTTCTCTCTCGCTCATATCTCTCTCTCTCTCTCTCTCACTCTTTCTCTCGCACGTTTCATTAAAATAACAAAAACCAAAGTGAGCAATAATAATAATATTAATAATAATGCAATAATAATAACGAACGAACGAACGAACGAACGGCCGATCGATCGGCGTTTTCTTTTTTTCGCGATGCGTTTCTCTGTTCTTCGAGCTCCTCTCTAAAAACGTATATTTTATTTGTTTATCACTCCTCAGCCTCTTCGCCTGCTGTAGCAATAATATACATGTACATAAACAAAAATATTACAACGCGCATCTTCGCGGAACAATGAATTAATTTATAATAAGCAACTAGATTGGCGTCGTTCATCGATCTCTCGAGGACCTTTGGGATTCGTTCAACCAAAAAATAGAAACGTAAGTAGAAACGAAATCGCGAGTCTGTGTTGACTTCCTTTTTTTTCCGATCAGCCCGAGTCTCCGCGGCAAATCCGAAGCGGCGTTAATTCAATTAATTCTACTTGTCGTTGGTCTCGTGTCGTTGCGGCGTTTTTTTTTTATCGAATTTGAGAAAGACAGTGTGTGTCGACGCAGTGATTTGCGGGCGGCAACTGGGCCGAACGAAAAAAACAAATCGCGCGGTCAAAAAGGAATGATTGAAGTAAGAGTTTCAGCTTCTCGTCTCAGCCGAACGCATCGTCGAAAACAGATATAAAATTTTCTTTACACAACGAGCAAAGCTTTATTACAATTGGTCGAGAATGAAAAAACGGGCGCGATCGTTTTGTCGTGCGTTTCTTTATTTATTTTTTTCCTTTTCGACAAGATTCTAAAGAGAAAGAAACTCAAACAGACATCGGTGATGCTCAATAATTTTTGTCCTTTTCATTATGGTTTTAATTTTTTTTTCGTCGATTAGTTTAGGCTACCACGTCGACGGGAGTTCCGCATTTCCCCAGCCCCCTTTTTTTTATTCCGCGTTTGCTTTGTCCATTACAACGATAATAATGATTCCTAGTATTTACAGAACTCAGGAGAAAAACCGTGTTTCGCGGCCGCTTAACTCAAGACAGAACAAAATTATAATACTAATATTACACAAATATAATATGAAGTTAGCACCGCGAGATCGATTGCAGACCGAGCCGTTGCGAGCTTTCGCAGAAGCGTATATATAATGTGAAAAAACCGGTGAAAGTCGGCCGGGTTTTTGCGACTTTTTTTGGAAAACGAGTCGAATTTTTTAAAGGACCGACGTTTCGCTCTGCACTCGATCCCGACACAGGTAATGCTAATAGCAATAATTATTATAATGGTACCGATACGGATGAAATAATAAGTAATAATAAGTGACAATAATAATTCGACAATATTATTGTGACGATAAATCGCGGGCTCGACAATGATAATTATCGCGACGACGACGAGGACAATAATCAATTAATGAATAATCAATATATCTAAAATCTGTCGACAAGTTTGCGATGCTAACTGTATCGTTTCGTCGTTTATATATATACTTACTTATGCTTTATACAGAAGGGACTCTTTTAGGTAAAATCGTCGATCGGTCGAAACGGGCAAAAAGTCTCTCTTTTTTATCGAGTCCCGGCGGTTTTTCGCGCCTCGCGTGATCACTGCATCAGTCCATTACTATTATCACGCCGGCGGTTGGAGATTCGCTGTCGCTGTCGCCGCTGCCGCCGCCGCTGCTGCTGGATCCGTCGCCGCCGCCGCCGCCGCCGCTGCTCGATATCCGCCGGTGCCGCTGTCGCTCACTTAAACTTACTGCTTTATCCGCTACGGTATTTACAGTCCATATGTACGTTATGTTACAAGTTACAAGTCGTAGGGCCTCGTCCGCTGCTTGGAACTAATGGCGCACTGCAGCCTCCCCTTTAGCACTGACTCCCTCTCGTCGCTCTCTCTCTCGGTCTCTCTAGCCGAGCAGGAGCTACGAGCCCGAGAAGCCGCCCTGGGAGCGCGGCTGGAGGTAGTGGTGGTAGAAGGGCGGCAGCACGGGCTCGGGCGTGGGGCCCAGCGGGGGAGGCCCCGGCGAGCGCTAGTGCGCCGCAAGCGAGTGCGCCGTGAGGCCCTGCGGGCTCAGCATCGGCGGGCTGTGGCTGTGGCCCATCGGCGAGCCGTGCAGGTGCTCCTGCGGGTGGTAGCCCTGGTGGAGGCCGCCCTGGCCCTGGTGCCCGCCGGGCGTCATGCCCTCGATGAGGCCCTCGCCGAGCGTGTTGGGCGGCGTCATGCGCTTCTCCTTCTGGCGGCGATTGCAGAACCAGACCCGCACGACCTCCTTCTCGAGCTGGAGCGAGTCCGCGAGCGAGGTGATCTCCTGCGCCGAGGGCTTGGGCTGCTTGTGGAAGTGCTGCTCGAGGGCGCCCTTCACCGTCACCTCGATCGAGGTGCGCTTCTTGCGCTTGCGGCCCTGCGAGGCGATCTTGTCGATGTTGGTGGGCGAGCCCGTCGAGGAGTCGGCCTCCTCGAGCCACTTCTGCAGCAGGGGCTTGAGCTTGCACATGTTCTTGAAGCTGAGCTGGAGGGCCTCGAACCTGCAGATGGTCGTCTGGGAGAAGACGTTGCCGTAGAGGGTGCCGAGCGCGAGGCCGACGTCGGCCTGGGTGAAGCCGAGCTTGATGCGCCGCTGCTTGAACTGCTTGGCGAAGGCCTCGAGGTCGTCGCTCGTCGGCGTGTCCTCCTCGCCGGCGCTGTGGTCCCTGTCGAGGGGGTGGCCGCCGTGGAGCGGGTGCCCGGGCCCCGGGGGGCTGTGGTTGTGGGCGTCGCGCAGGTGGTGCGGCAGGCCCGCCTGGTGGTTGTGGAGCTGGTGCGGGTGCTGGTGCGGCTGGTGGTGCATGATGCCGTTGATGGCGGCGTGGTACTGCTGGAGGGCGGCGGGCGAGGGCGAGCCGCCGCCGGGGTTGTAGTGGGCCGAGGGGACGACGGGCGCGTGCCACGAGTGCGGCGAGCCCATGCCGCCGGCGGACTGGTGCGGGCCCCGGTGGTGCATGCCCTGCTCGCCCTGGGAGGCCGCCGCGGCCGCCGCGGCGAGGGGCTTCACGTCGAGGCCGCCGCCGGCCTGGTGCGGGTGGTGGTGCGGGTGGTGCCCGGCGTGGTGCATGCCCATCGAGGCGGCCCAGGGGTCGCTGCCGGGCTGCAGGCTGGCCCAGGGGTTGCCGGCGGAGGCCGAGAGCGAGGCGGCCGGGTGCGAGAGCCCGTTGGGCGAGGGCGAGCCCGTCATCTGGTGATGGTGGTGGTGGTGGTGGTGGTGCTGCGGCGCGGGCATGTACTTCATCTCGCCCGCGTCGGCCGCGCTGCGGGGCGAGCCCGACGAGTAGCCCACGGCGATGTTCATCCCGCTCGCGGATCCCGTGCCACCATCCAGCTCGCTACTGACTGCGCTACTAACCGGCATGTACGTCGTAGCAGCCATCTACCGCTGCGCTTCCCTCTGCTCTGCTCTCTCTCTCTCTCTCTGGCTTACTTTTCAAGCTCTTGCTCTTGCTCTTGCTCTTGCTCTTTTCTCTTCTCTTCTCTCAACTAGCTCGTGCTCTCGCTATATCTGCAGGCTGCTGCTCACACACTGCTCGCGGTCGGTCGCGCGCCGCACTTTGTCGCGCCGGCTCGCATGGTCGCCGCCGGCCAGAGTCACCGAGATATCGCGCACTCGAACAACTGCGGTACTGTGTGCTGCGGGAGCCCAAGGGAGAACGGACAAGCGAGAGAGAGACGGCTCGGCAGGCTCTCATGCGTTATGCATGTCGTGGAGCGGAGAGCGACTGACTGCCTCGCCTCGCGGCTCGGCCGAGCTCCCCGAGTCGGGCTCGGCGCGCCGAGCGGCCCCCCACCACTCGCGGCCTGCGCGCATTGGCCTGCCCGGCAAGGTGGCCGCGCCGCTGCCGGCCCGGGGGACGAGCGCCGAGCGGGCTCCGCCCCCGACGGGCGCCCCTCCAGCCGGGGTGGGGGCCGCGGCGGCCCCGAGCTTTTCTCCTTTTTCCCGAGCAACCGATCCGACCCCTCTCCGCCCTCCCGCGGCCTTTTCTTCTGCTCTCTGCCCTCGTACGAGCCGCAAACTCCTTTTTGCCAGCCTGCTGCCTGCTGCCTGCTGCCTGCTTCTAGCTTCTGGATATTATTTTATTATATTTTTCCCTTTTCGATAAACGCTCCGAGCTGCCTCTCTCGCCGCGGGCAGGATGGCTCCTCCGATTACGTTTTGCCGAAATTACCGAATATCAATGAAATGCAGAGCCACTCGAGTGCTCCCGAGTTCATCCGCTGTCTTTCCCGCCGAGTTTTTACAAAATTCTAGCCGCCGGCGCAAATCGACTCTGCGTGCAACAGGTTCTCATTATTCCTTCTGATTAATTATACCTCGTAGGACGGTGTCAATAAGAGTAGACGAATGAAACAAGTCTGTTTCGCCTGCGCGCAAGAGCGAGAGAGAGAGAGAAAGCGAGCGGAGCTTTAATACATTTAAATGAGAGCCACAGGTAGGAGCATTATGCTCTACGTGCCAGCCGCCCCTTAAGAGGGGTGAGTTAGATCAGCGCACGTATATACAAAGCGCAGCGCTATACACACACATACGCGCGCGCGGAGCCCAGGCGCGGATTAAATTTTCACGACAATGTTTTTTTCATAAGCGTTTCTGCGTCGATTTCCTTTTTTTTTGCTGCTGCCGCGGCCTGCCTTCGTTTAAATGTCCATAGTAAATAAGCCACTTGTCTACTTCGTACCTAATCTTATCACTTTTTATATAGGAGCTTGCGGTAAAACAGGTTGCCGAGATACGTGCCGCGCATAAGATTTCGGATGGTAAATTATTAACTTCTTATTTGTAAAGTAAATATGCCGGTTTACCGTGTAAGAGAATGGGATTGCATTGTTCCGGGGTGGCTCACTTACATTAATACCGACCTGTCCGGGCTCGGCTTTTTGCAATATTAAAAAAAACAATTACCCTTTGTTTAGTATCGATTACCGTGAATAAATCAGGAAAATCGTCGACTAATTAAATTAGTTCAAACATATAACCGAACGATTAGCCTAAATTATCTCCGGATTATCAGGGGCCGGGGAAGTTACCGCGATATACATATAAATCCGCGCGAGAGAGGCGAGTCAGCAGTAAGGAAGGCTCGCTCGGGCAATATTTCGGTCTACCTGAGCACCGCGGCGCAGCAGCCGCCGGGCGCGCGCATAGCCAGGACACGTTTGAAACATCGAGCGATATCGGGCCGCGCGCGGAGACAGATATTGCAAAATTGCATAATAACACGGCGTGCTGATCGCGCACGTAACTCTTCTGCACTGCTTTCGCGGAATAACACGGAGAGAGAGAGAAGGGGGGAGAGCGGGGGAGGGGGTCGAGAGAGGCGCAGCGGGCGAGGAGCGCGCGCGGGCTCGAATACCGTTAAAAATGATGCGACCACTCAATTGCATTAGCATACCATCGCACATACGCGCGGGCACGGGCGCTATACACGCGCGCGCGCGCGGGAGAGACGGCGAATTGATATATCGCGGCTGAGTAGGCGAGAGAGAGAGAGCCGTGCGCGCCGGACTCGCGGCTCCTGTTAAAAGCTACCAATCAAATCACCGAGTTGTATAAAACTGTCATTACGCGGAGAGAGAGAGAGAGAGAGAGAGCTCCGGGGATGCGAGCTAACGGCAAGTGTAATCGAACTCCCCCCGTGCGCGCGCTTATTCATTCGCCATTCGTCATCTCGTTTAATGGAGATTCTTATTTACAGCTCAATCTCCGCCGGCGGAGCAGATTTTAAATCCGATCCGGGTCGCGGGCCACACTGGCGAAAGGGGTAACGGAGAGCCGCTGCGACGCCTAAATGCTCCTTTAATTCGATTTCCGCGACCGCGCCGTTCCGTCAAATTGGATTCGGCGCGTCTCGCGCGCGAAACATTTGTTTAGGACTGCGGGACGCGGTAAATTTCCCTCAGCTATATGAACCCCGCAGTTCCCAACCGGGCGACATCGACTGCCCGAAATCCAAGCGTCCTTTGCCTCTTATCTCTGCGGAAAGGCTGCTGCGGCACCTTTCTCTAACAGGTGTGAGGCGACCGCCGGGCTGCGCTGGTGCGAAAACACTTGTGAAAAGCGTCACGAGTCAAGGGAGAGTTTGTTAAGAAGCCCGAGATCCCGAAAACTGATGGTGTATCGCTGATGCTCGACCGGATAGGTTCGCCTTTCGGCTTTTTTTCGGTAAAACTCACGAGAAATTCTCGACTCGTACCGTTCGTTCATTTGTCTCTCTCTCTGGGTGTTTGAGGATTTAGTTGAGATATCGTGAACGACTCTTCGTTTCCAAAAGTCGAGCGGCTTTGAATTTTTCATTTGTACAGCTGATACAACTTGTTGTACACGTTTGCTTATGATCTAACACCTGCGATACACGATTCGTGCCTCGAATCTTCGAATTCAATTTTCGGAATAAATTTTCGATTCCGTAACGTTTGTTTCCCAGCGTGTAAAATCTAAATTTCCGGGATCAGCGGAACTGGAAAGATTTTCATCGAGGCGGGTAGGGTCCATTATTTCCTCGGTAAAAAAGGATACGAGCCGCGGACATAAAGTGAAACACGCAGTGCACTTATCTATAGAGGTGCGCACATGCTGTCAAGCACAATATATAATTGCCTCGGCGTACGCGCGCGGCTCCGTTGAAAAGCATCGCGCTCGTTTGCCCGCCGCTTCAATATTCGCGCGCGAGCACAGAGAGCGCGTGTGCGTGTGCACGCGCTCTCCTCGCTTTACATGACAATGCCACTCGGAAATGTTGAAAATTTCCAAAGTAAATAATGGTTTCCATCTGACGACGACAACAAATGTCTCTTTTCACGCGGCGCGTTCGTTCGTTCGTTCGTTCGTTCGTTCGCGCGCGGGGCACCGACAGCCGTATTATTTCCGGCACAAACTTTCGCCTCGCTGACCCGTCGAATTTTCAAAAGGGGATTGCGCAAAAAAGAGCGCCGGACGCGCCGAGCGTCAACGCACTGTGCAATAAACACGCGGTGAGAGAGAGGGCCAAATTAAAAGTAACGCGCCGTTTGCCGCGCCGAGCGATTAAAGGGAGTCCGCCCGAAAAAACTCCCTTGCAATCTTCTCTCTCACTGTTTACCTTCCGCGCGCGCCACGGGACTTTTTCGCGTTCGCCCTTTAAAGCCGCGAATATGCGCCCGTGGAAAAAGCGAAACACCCGGCGGCCGATGAAATTTATAAGGCCGGGCGAAAAGGCCCTCCTTTTTTTTTCCTCCCTCTTAACGGGAGAAAGAGACTCGCGGCGCGGCGCGTTACGGCTGATTCGCCGAGGGCCGTTTACCTGAATACGGCATCGTTACTGCATTATACTGCCCCATCGGCGGGCTCGCGACCGCCGCTCGCGCGCGGGACAGTTTGTAAACCAAGTATTTAGAACGTGTCGTAGGTCGTGACAACGACGTGCCCATAAAAAAGAGAGCGTCGGCTGGTCGCTCCGGGCGCGCAGGGCACGCGAATGGGAAGCCAAAGGCAAGATAGCGAGCGAATACTCTCTCTCTGTCTCGCTCTCGCTCGCGCGCGCGCGCTCGAATGAATATTTTAATATTTTAATACGGAATACGAGCTCTAAAGGGATTTTATGGAGAGCCACGGGCTTTTCCCCATTGCGGAGCGAGCCGCGAGGTCTATATCTTTGGCGGGGCCCCCCCGTATCGGGCTGCGGTTTTGCGCGGGCAAATGAGGCCCCGAGGAAAGAAGGACGAACTCGGCCGAGATAAATTTTCGCCCAAAGACCGGAGAGCGAACCGGAGGGAGATGGACGTGCCGGTGGAGCGAGAGAGAGACGATGCTATGTGCACCGCGCTCGAATTAATGGGGGGGATGAAAGTGCCAAAGATACATAGTCTGGCCGGTGAGGAGGGGGGCAAGTAGTCACTGCTTGAAGAAAAGAAAGCGAGGCGACGAGCTCGAGAGGGAGAAAAAAAAGAGAGAGACGGGAAAAGCGTAGAGTCGAGGTGGAGGGGACGACGGCGATTCGCGGTGCTCGTAGTGCGCCAATTGAATACCAGGTGGCAGCAGCGCGTGGCTATCAGAAAAGAATCGACATTTTGCTGGCTGTAAGCTCCTTGTAGGACACTGCTAGCTTACTATTTTATTAGCCCAACTTTGCCAGATTTGTGCCACTTAAGACCATCCCTTTGCGATGCATATAGGTCTAGCATCATTCCTTAATTTTCTCTGGCTGACTGGTAATTCACCTCAATCATTCAATGATACTGAGGTGAATTACCTGTTCGAAAAGATTATTCATTAATTTCTTTTAGAAATTCTATGATATGCTTCTTTCCGAATAAATCATTCGTACAATTTGCAAATAGATTGTTTGTTTTTGATTATGGATTAAGTAACAATAATTAATTATTTATTATTTTTGTTAGAATTAAATAAATTATATAGACATTCATTCTTTTCAATATATTACTTTAAATATGTATAAGAATGTTGATAGCAGTCATTTTTATTGAATAATTAAACACTTAAAATGTGTTAATTGTCATAAACAATTGTTATTATTCATTTATAATAATAATAATAATTTGCAGTAAGAAATAAAATGATAATGTAATTTAAATATAGATTTTACTTTATAGCTGATATCGTTCGTAATAGTTATAAAAAATTAATACATTTAATTGAATGAGTATATATAAATTTAAATAATTTAAATTCTTGATTGCACGTATAAACATTGTATAAATGGATGAAACAAATAAACAGAATCATTTTAGTGTTACTACAGAGAAAAGTCAGCCCAGTCCACGTTTCCGTGCTGACATCTTATAGCGAAATGATCAACTACTGGGATTGTATACTGATACGGTAATAGACGTGGATAATCTCATTTTAAATAGAAAAAACCTTTTCAGCAATTACGATTGACTGACAGTAATTGTTAAATACATAAATAAGTTTAAAATATTTATATTTTTTAAATTGTCTATACATGAATGCATATTTGTATGTATTCTTCAAATTGTATAATAATAAAACACTTATTCACGATATTTATAAACTTGTCAATATTTATAAATCATTTTTTTAAATCCAGATTTGTCATTAAATCTAATGTAATAATCTAATTTATTTCTTCATTTGACAATTAACTATTGTGTGTTTTAAAAATTTTTCTGTAAAATTACTTTGAGAGTATCAAAATAAATTTATTATATAATATAACAAGGTATAAAAGTCGGTTAAAATAAACTAGTTTTACTGTACTAACAAGGGGAGGCTTCTGTATTACGAATTCAGTTCAAATTTTGGGAAAAGTTTTTGGATATTCAAATATAAAGATGGCCAAAATTGTAGGATCTAATGCCGCGAAATAGTCGAGTTATGGAGATATTTTTTTGGTATCATTTTTTGAAAAAAATGAATAATTCAGATTGGAATTGTCGCGAATAACATCAAAAAAGAAAAGAAAAACAGAGGTATGCTTTCATTCGCTTTTTTCAGAACTAAAAAATATTGATTTGTTCAAAAAGTTTTGTTAAAACAATGTCCAAGAATGTATCAAAATATCACAGAAATTCGCATCTGCATGGAATATCAATGTTTTCTGTTCAATTTAACAGATATTGTTTTAGTTCTGGTCAATTAAAGAAGCAAATTAATTTTTCGCTTCTCTAGTTTTATTTTCTTTTTTGAAAATTCATCCAGAATAATTTCAAACTGAATTTTCTGGATAAAATGACTAAAATTGAATCTATGCTTTACAATTTTTCGTAAAATGATGCCAACAATCATCACTCCACTACGTTGCAGCTTTAAACTCTACAATTCTGATGGTTATCTTTGTACTTTAACTTTTCCCAAAGTTTGTTCTTGTGCGACAAACTTGTCCGAGGTCAACCGACTCCCTTAAAATGGTTGAAAAGTGCCGAGTATCGGGTTCAAAACCACAATTCGAGTTTTTTTCGAATCGAAATTAACGTCGTCGAACGAAAAATTGAAACGTTTCCCCGAGAATCGGAACGAGCGGGGGGGCCCGCTCGTTTTCTTTCCGTCTCTCGCATAAAATTGAAGATTTCTCAGGGGTGCAGGCTCTCTCTCGCCTGAGAAAGGGCATTTCCGTTTAATTGGCAAGAGAATGAGTTTAGCTCGCGCGGCACTATTCCGGGCGGTGCGCTGCTATACGGTTAGGCAGATACTCGATAGTTAGTCCTGAGAGAAATGGATTAATCATTAGAGCGCCCGCGGGTGCCTGCCGCTCGTAGACAACGTAGTTATATGTATCTCCGCAGACGTTGGATTATAGTACTCGCGGTAGATCGAATCGACGCGGCTAACTTTCCGGACCGCAATCGGCGGCGGCTGAGGCGCAGCGTCGACGCAACTGAGCGTCGCTCCGAGAGCTACGAAATTCACTTGGGAATCGAAAGCTAGAAACCTCCTCTCCTTCCCTGTCTGATATGCCGGCCGCGAATTTGCGTTTAAAATCATCTGGCGGGCGGTTATACCTCTTTAACTTTGCCGGCAATTCTATTAAGTGGCCCTCCGACCGGCAATCAACATTCTCTCATCGATTTCTTCGTATAACTTCTTATACCGCGCTAAACTGCTCTCCGCCGCGTATATGCGTTTATTGGCAAAAATTCGTTACGCTAGCCGATGTAACCCAAAAATTATTCCCCCTCTCGCTAAGTCCACCTAAGATTCATTCCCGAAGCGGTGTATAATCAGAAAACTCTCCTAATAAATTCTCGTAATAACAAAAGCGACAGTAGTCTATTAAGTTAAAAATTTTATTTCTACGCCACGTAACGAAAGCCAGCCCAAATTACGGGCTATAAAATTTACGCATACAAGCTTGAGAATCGAGCACCTAATCTGCCCGTGCGGCTTATAAACTATACACGTATACGCGGTGTACGTGTATATACGTATATACGGCGCGGGTAAAAGGCAAATCCCTGCGGCGCTGAATCCGCGCGGCGCTGCGATATAAGTACGAAGGGCTGCACAAGAAGGCCCGAAACTTTTGCGAGATAGCGATCGATATATCCCCCTGAAATATGCATCGCGCCAATTTGCCGATCAAAATTATTATTAAGAGGTACCGGGGCCTGCCGCAAGGTAGCCCGACTTCTCTCCGCGCCTCCGAGTGACGTATACCGCAACGACTCTCAAAAACGAAAAAACTCACTGCCGACTCTTCTTCCCTCGCTCGTTTTTATCTTTTGCCTTTCCGCACTTCTATCGCTGCCTCTTTTTTAAGTTCGCCGTGGGTGAGAGAGCGAAAGGTGCATGCGCATCATCGATGTGCTCGTGGAGCAGGGGAGACGGAAGCCGTCGGCGCGGGAAGAAAGATTTTTGCGAAATCTTGATACCGAATCAGTTTTTTCTTTTTTTTCGATCGTGCAATTACGGGTATTGCTAGAAATTTAATAAGCATTTCGGTTATTTTTTACTTACTTTCGACACTAGAGATAACGTTTTGGATGATTTATTATTTTGAAATAAATCTAAACCTCCTCGAAAGAAAAATTATTTGTTTAATTTAAAAAAAGTGTCATCATAAATGTGCATAACTTGTAGTGATCAGATGATTTTTTAAAAATTGATTGAAATTAACTGATTTTTGTCCAAGGACAAAAATAATATCCTTGTGAATTCTTGATATTAATCATTTATTAAACAGTTAAATTTTGAATTCATTAATATTGAAGAAATGCCATAAATGATGTATAAAATTGTATAGAAAATACATTCTTTTATTTTATAATCAGTTCGAAAAACGAGTTTTGGCAATTCCTCAAAATGTTTTTGAATCTACATTAAGCACAGTTACAGACTACTTCATAATACCAGCGTTTTCAATTTTTTCCCTTCCCCCCGTTCCGCTTCTACGGTACATAAATATCGAATCAGAAACAAGACCTTACGTAAAATCGAAATACCCTGAGCAATGGCATAAACGCCGGAGATGAATTAGACCGGTTTTAACGGCACATCGTCGAATAATCCTCGCGGCGACTCTCCTACGTAAACGCTCGCACCGGGAGCGAGAGAGAGAAAGAGGGAGAGAGCCACAGGCAGTGAAAAATTTTCCCGCAGACGTACGCAGAGACGCGCTCTCGAACTTCGGGGCCCGAGAACGAAGACGGAAAAGAGAGAGAGAGAGACCAGGGGAACGAATGAAGAAATAAGCACGTCTGGCGCAAAGGGCGCTAAGAATAAGAGGAGTCGCGGTACGTGCATGAAGTCAATATGTCCAAGGCAATAAGATGGCTGGGGCAATAAAGTGGTGGGTGTAGATACAAGTAACAATCAGCCTGCGGTAGCTTCTGGCAATCTTATGATTACAGGCTGAGGCCCTCTCAAGAGCCCCGGCTGCCTCTCAGACCTTTACGATATATTTCATATAAGTGCCCGTAGATCGGCAGGTATCTATATAAGTGGGAGAAAGAGAGCTGCCGCAAATCCAAGACACCACACCGCACTCGCCGCCAAGTTTCTTTCTTACCTGACTCTCGCAGTCACGCCGCAATGTGGGAGAGGAGTTTGCGGTAAAAGGCATTTTTTTTTCGACGTAAACACCTACTGAATTATGGTAGCCGTAATCGAATTATAAACTTTAATGCCTTAATTCGATGACAACGGGCGAGCAAATTGTGCAGATTGAATAATTACGTTTCTAGTTGGAGAGTGAATTCAAAATTTCTTTCGATAATAATTAATTGAATACTTGGGGAAATTTTTATTATTTTTAATTTTCATAATTTTAAAAAGTTTTAAATTAATAAACGTGAATTATTTTATTATAGGTAATATTCAAAAAAGGTTACTCATTTATACTCGGACGGTTCAAAGCAAGTCCAATCTTCGGAGCATAGAACACCTTATGAACACATAAATTTCTAGCGTAGCTTGCGTGCGCATATACGTATTTCTGTTCGAGCAGAATGCTGCTTAGCGCCGAGAGCCTATATATGTGTCTTGTATCTTCGTTCGTAAGCCAAAAGAACAGAGAACTGCTGGTTTGCTCTCTCTATACGGTGAGAAGGAAATACCATAGGCATAAGAAGCGGAGAAAAGGATGCGTGCAGAAAGAGAGAGAGGGGGAGAGAGGCACTTGTGCCTTCTTCGATGTCCAGTTCGTATTTATGACGCCAGAAATACATGTATACAAGTTGGCTGCACATTATAGATTTTGTTCAACTTAAATGCCTTCTATTCTGCGGTTGTACAAGGTGGAGATCCCTTATATGTCAACAGAATGACTTTGTTGGTACATGATTGTATTTTTGACAATATAAAGATGAATAAAGGCTGTAACGGCAAATCATTGTTTCAACGTGCAGATGCATTCGTAAATGCATAAACATTGTAATTTTGTGTCATGATGTTACTATAAGTGTTTTGCATTTGTAAATTTTACTGATACAATAATTACTATATTGTCAGAAAAAACTAAAGTTTTAGTATAAATTAGTATAAATTAGTACTAATTTGACAAGAAAACTATTTCGCAAGTAAATTAGTGCAAACCCGGATGAAGCAGTAAGGTAAGAAACCCTGCTTAAATTTTACACTTGATGTACAAAAACTGAACAATCCAGCGAAAGATCACTTTTACTTAGCAGCTGTAAAACGGCAAAGATAAATAAATGGCAAAGCAGATCGATCGTGTAGAACGTGAAAGGAGTATTCGCAAAACGAGACGAGCGAGGAGAGAAAAGGGGAGAGAAGCTGCGCATAGTGGGAGAGGTAGGGAGAGAGAGAGAGAGAGAGAGAGAGAGACCGGCAAGAAAGAAGAGAAGGAATTCACGAACTGCAAAACGCAATTATCGGCATTAGTCCGCGGGGTATCACGATCCGCGCCGACACACCGGTCCTCTACCTCCGGATCGTGTGGGTGGTGGCTCGGCTAACGGGCGACTGGAGGAAGACGATAAGTGGAGAACTGTAAGCGAATGATCCCGTGCTTTCTTCGAATGCACTTCTAACTCTTCGAGAAATGGCCGCGAAATCAATTGTCGATCTTCTTCCTTTTTCGTTCGCGCGACTTTCTATTCTCACTGCGTTTTTAATCTGTCTTACGTTCATTCCGGTTTAAAGCATGTTCGAAGTGCAACGTAACTTGAAACTACGTTCGGCAACAACGAAAATATATCAACAATAGACGTTGTACAATCGTAATACCTCGCTGGAGAAAGGTCCCCCTAACACCCTCTCTCGCAAAAAGGCTAGATATTCCGTGCGTCGCAGCTTTCCAATTGCGCAGACGTACTTACTCATTACTACACTTTCTTAAGGAGAAAGAGGAAGCTTCGGAACAAACTCCGCGGCACCGAGGACTCGGCGGCACCGTAGCGAACTGCGCGCCGAGGAAGGAGAGAGGAGCCACGGCAGGCCGCATCTTTCTCTGTATAGCATCGTTCTCCGTAATTTTCTAATTATACACTCGAAAATAATTGCTTATTATAGGCTCTCACTAACCTACGCGCACGAGGCTCTAGGCAGCGCGCGCGCGCGCTCGGCTCCCCCGAGAGCTGCCCAAAGGGTATCACGAACGCGTGCGCGCGAGTCTATATATGCATATGCGAGCCGAGCTCGGTCGTTTCGCCCGCGCGTTAACCGCGCACGCTTGTGTGTATATATACGTATAGGCCGGCTCTCGGACGCGGCACCGGTCATCATTTTTTTCGCGCCGAGAGGATATGCACGTCTTTCTCTCTGAGCCGGCCGAAACTTCTCGGCAGCTCTATTTTTATCAATTTCGGGGCTAAAGACGGGTTGCTCGCCGCGGGGCTGAGACGCGTTCGTGTGCCGAAATGGATAATAACCTGTGGAGGATGCCGGCTTTCCCGATTGTTGGATGGGGATTTTATTGCTTACCCGGAATTTCAGGATTTTTTTATTTTTTTTTATCGATTTTTGCATAATTTTGCAATTTGTCTTTAATTTACTTTGAACCGACAGCTTTAATCGTTCGAATTCTGTAGCCTAAAGTATTCCTTGAACAAAATGGCATTTGAAAATAAAGACAATTTTCATTGCTGCTAAATCGCCAAATGAATTGTGTAAATTAAAAAACGAAGTATATTTATGGAGGAATTCAGTGAAGGAACAAATTTGCTACACGTGTACAAAGACAGTTTCCAAGAAATTTAATTATGTGTAATTTAAATTACAAAAAGATCTAAAGCTATTTTAGAATGCTTAGAACTACTTTAGTTTACATAAAAGGCTTTAATCATTAGAACATAAATTTTCTTGCTTCTGCATGTAACTATTGCTCCGAACGATCGGTCGCTTCCACGTTCAAAACCGAGCGAGGAAAGATCAATGAAAATCAATGTAGATAACGAAATTTAGCATGTTACAAGGTACTTGAAGACGACAAAGAGAAAATTATCCCTCGCCGACCTCAGGGGTATTAATAAAATCGGTGAAAAATCGCAGCACTGCAATATCTGTTAAATCTGGAAGGAACCTTCTCTCCCCTTTTTCCTGGGATCTGGATCGCCGTCCCGGGCATATTTTCCCTCCGCCGCGAGTGAGAGCTCCCAAGCGGTGTATCCGTAACATCCAGGTCTCGTTAGATGCGTGACGGACGGACTGCGAGGCGAGTATATACGGCGACGCGACGATATAATTCAGGCTAAAGATCGAACGGCTTCGGCCCTTTTTTCTTTCTCTCGTCAATGGAGGTTGTGACAGGACGCTCATATTATATACCTCCTCTGGGGAAGAAAAACACGGGCGTTATCTCGGCTCGCAAGCCCGAAAGACAGTCCGAGTATCGGTGGCCCCGCCATTAGTTAACATCGAGGTGACATCGGTAGACATTATTGCCGAACGTCCGTTCTACATGTCTGCCTGCGCGCCTCGTGAGAACCGCGACAGTCGTCGTCATCTCCTCGTCAGATCTAAGAGACACGGCTGGAAAGCGGAAAATTTGACTTTAAATTGCGTTTAGCGAGGGCTGAGAGAGGTGCCTTCCCCGAGACCGAGAGCGGCTCATTTAAATCAGTTCTACATTTGGGTGCCTTTCGACTGACTTGCATTAGGAGCGGACGAGCAATCGACAGTAGTCAAAGGGGGAGCCATGCGACTGTTCCTTATCTGACAAATGCTTTGTTTTGTCAGGTCGATATATATGTGCTTAGAGGGAATTTTTAGTGTTTTTTTTTTGTTCTTGGAAGCCTCATGTTAAGCAGATTATGTTTGTTTTTATCAAACTTTCATTATGTATTAAAATGACCCTCTGCATTTGTATTTTACACTGCCTATTAATTCGAGGAATTAATTCAACTGCTTTTCTTTCTAATTCGTACGCATCATTTAATTATTCAAACACTCTTGTAAATTTCTATGCGTATAGTTAACATAATTTTTTATTGCTATGATTTTACTTTACCTTTACGAAAATAAAATAAATGTTTTTGTTACTTTGTAAAATAAAGCATAAGACATAATCAATTTATAATGGTAATCTACCTATTTTATATAAAAATATTATTTTTTTTTTCGATACCATCAGAAATTGTAAAAAATTGTATAACAATTATTGTAGAGTGTAAAAATAAAAGTTACAAAGTGTATTCCATCAGTCAAGATAATACGGGCTGCATGACGAAAAATCAGCGATAGCGAAAAACGTAACACAATGACAATCAAAAGAGTGTGATAGCTTGTTGAACTGCGGGTCAAGATCATTAAACGGCTGACGTCCGGTAGAGGATCTTACACGGGCTGTGCGCCGCAAAAGTCGAAGGCAAAAGTTGTCAGCGGCCGGCTTAATAAATATTTAAAGAGGAAGTCGTGAAAGAGCGATGTCGTCCTGGTTAGGTCAACGGCTACAATCGATCGGGTGTCAAAAGGTTATATGTTCCCAATGTTCGGCCGAGGCATCGATCTGAAAAAATTCACACAATAATAAATATACCCGAAAAGGTCGTCAGGCCCAAAATCAAGCCCGGATGCCCCATAATAAAAATTCAATCTTTCGACTCTCGTATTTACATATTTCTCCCGTTCGGGTGCAAACGACTGTCAACGCATAAACGTTCAATTAGCATAAAGGGTCCGAGAGCCAAGCTGCGATTGATTCCTGTCCGCGACATCGATAAGTCCCCCCTCCGATCTGAAAAAAGTGAAGAGTACAATTTGAAATAGGTGCGAGATAGAGGCGCAGAGCTACCTTTCTTTTTGGAGGAAATAGTGGGAAACGGCAATAAGAAATAGCCCGAATACCTTCTTGGAGATGTAATCTGATTTCGAGGAAGACATTGATGATTTCGGCTAAGGGATTCTTTCGACTTCGGAGGGTAGCTAATAATTTAGAGTTAGAATCGGTTCAGCGATTTTTTTATGTCAAGTCCTCGTCGTGTAAAGAAAAAAAATCTTTTGCAAACAAAAAGTTATTACTTGCAAAATTCATGCGTTTCCTTACTTTTTTTTTTTTACTTAACCAATTATTTTGATCTTTTTTTGAGATTATTTTGCTCATTTTCGTAAATTGATTGACATTCAATTATCTGAAAATATGACTTATTTCAAAATACTTTAAAGAATATTGTAAACACGATTTAAAAAGTTAAGTTGAAAAGTAATCTAATGTATTTATAAAAACATCATACGAATTAAAAACTACAAGTTTCGATAAAAAAAAACAGGTTTTAATCGTTTTTAAAAATTGAAATAAAACAATGTCCAATATTACACTCTACAGTTGTTTACCTACATTTTAAACAATCCATATTATAGACTACAATCGTTTAACAGTGATAATGAGAATCGCACAGTGGCACAGGGTAAAAGAGGAAGAAATAAGAATTAATTTAAATTTCAATAAGTGCGTGCTCTCTTGTTCGTCTCTGACTCGGCTGACAGCGCGTGAACATCGGCTGGCTTGTCGAAAAACTCCACGCAGGCCGACTATTACGAAATTTTAATTTTCGAATTTCGAGTAAAAGAGGGCAAAGTTTTCGAGTTTAAACGTTAAAAGATTTCATTCGTTAAATCCTTGTCGATTGATATTTATTACGTTGGTAATAAGATTAAAAATTAGATAATTTTTAAATTATATATAAGGTTATCAAAAAATTTTGGATAATTTTATTCGTAAAGTAAACTTTACCTTGAATATCAAACTTTTACTTTCTTACTGCAACAATGTTAAGGTGTTTATAAAAGATTGCTATATTTTCTAAATCTAAAGAAAAGTGACGGTAACGTGATTTGCGGACATAATATATACATCGTGATGCTTCAAGCACTTTAATTCTTAACAAATAATATGTAGATTAGATACTAAAATGTTTCATTATTCAGTCAGATGCGCGCGAAACACATACGCTTGACGCTTTCAGAGGTATATAAAAGATTAAAATAACCATTTCAATTAAGAGGTGTAAACGAAAAAGAGATTAAAAGCAAAATAATAATTCGCATTTAAGAGAGGATAGGTTAGTCAATACTAATTTGATACGTTCCTCCAGCCTTCTTTCTACCTCTGTCCAAGCAGTCCAGAGGCCGGTCAGAGTCGTTCGGATATACGTATATATATAAAAAAAAGCAAAGAGAAGCAAGGAGAGAAAGTGAAGAGGAGACGAGATATAAAGCACCTCGCCTAATACGAATGAGGATAATACATCGGGCCCCGAGACAGAGCTTGTTTATAATGGGTTGAACAAGGGTGCTAGAAGCCAGTGGGGGCTCCGGGCCCCCCTAAGGCGCGGCGGGGCCTCACTCTCTCTCGCGGAGGCGCTCTCCCGAGAGGGCCGCGCGCCGCGGTGTTAAGCGACGGTCGGAGAGAACGAGGCGGCCTACCTCCTCGCCGCGGAGAGGCTGTTTGCTCATGAGCGCCGCTCGCTGTATTTAGGGATAACAAGGGAGCCACTTCATCATTCGGGCCCGCGCGCGAGAGAGGCGGCCTTAAGGCCCCGGGAATATGACGACCCACCGCTCGTTTCTCCTTCCTCCCGAACAAAAAACTCCGCGTATGCGATTCATCCTTTCAAAACTTTCGAATGCCTGATTTGTTTATTGAAACTAGCACTCGCGCGTTATTTATCGCGCCGGGTAACGCTTATATACACACACGGTCGTAATCCGTTTAATTTTATGGCCGCGGTACGAATGAAATATATTCTCAGTTTCGAACGTTTCTTTTAAGTGTCGTAATGATTGCTCGTTATCAGGATTTTTTCGAATGAGCGCGTAAGAAAAATAATGTCGTTCGGAAGATCTTTACTTTTGATGATTCTCGCTATTATGATTATTATTTGCTCAACGAGTTTTTTTCTATATATTTAAATATCTTAAATCTGTATATTAATTAATTATCTTACACATTAAAATACTTTTAAATGCAATCATTAAATCACAAATGCATTAAAAAGTAAAATGTCATTGATAAAGCTTTTATTTGTCAATAAAAAATTTTAATAAAATTTACGGTTATTAATTAAATTGTTTTCACCAAAAATTGGTCATTAAATCATTTTCGACTAAAAATTTGTCGTTAAAATTTTTATTTTTGCTACTCGTATCCTACCCTCGTTAACAAGTACGTATTATATAAAGAAAAGGAGTAAAAGGAATTGCTTGGATATATGTCAAGAAAAGGATACGTGCAGATGAATCACTTAATGACAGATGTCTCCGAGGTTTTTTCGCCGTTCCCGTCCGTACAATGAAGAGATTCAGATCGATTGGTGCATTTGTAAAGTGGTACTGTGCCTCAAAACAGATTGTGCGATGGCGCACGGAGCAACGTGAGTGAATTGCTTGCGGATGCTCGGTGTAGATCTTAGTCTGCACGATTCTTTGTCGTACTATGAATTTCTATTAGGCTTGAATAAAAAACTGATTAGTGAAATCCTTGGATTTAGTTTTCATTATTCATTGTATATGCAAGCTGCTCTATTCTTATACAAGGGGTTTTCCGAATTCTCTTTACATGCAGGAAGTCGATGAAATAAAAATATTGAGAATAGTTTAGCGGAACTTTTCCTCGTCGTGGAAAATAAATTAGTATAATACGATTGAAAGTAAATAAAATAATAATGCATCTGCAATAACACGTATGCTTCCATAATAAAAAATTAATTTTGGAAGAAAATCGTTTGAGGAC
The DNA here is from genome assembly GCA_035047165.1 of Ormyrus rosae. Classification (NCBI taxonomy): domain Eukaryota; kingdom Metazoa; phylum Arthropoda; class Insecta; order Hymenoptera; family Ormyridae; genus Ormyrus; species Ormyrus rosae. Next base: position 31,651,209 of record JAWWML010000012.1, on the reverse strand, counting down.
CAAGATTAAAAATATGTGAGGACCATGAGCATTTCTCTCACTGTTTTGCAGATGTATTCCCACTAATTCATTAAATTGGCTAAGACTATATGTCAATTAATGCATTTTTTTTTAATTTATGAAATTTAGCTCATTTAAATTATTTAGGTAATGCATTATTTTATTTTCTAAACTCATTTTTTTTAGTTTAAAAGTGAATGAATTTTTAAAGAATAGTTGTAGACTGATGTTACGTAGTATTTAATAATTTAGTAGTTCTTTTACCTCCATACTAATTGAAAAGTGGTATTTTCAAGCAATATTTTCAAGCAGCTCATTTCTTATTACGCTTCAGCTGTTTGAAACCGCATCTTTTGCCTCTTTTATTTGGCGCATGAAACTTTTATGAGAATTTAAAGACAAAAGTGTCTCGAAAAATACTCGCATGTTTGCCGAGTAATACCGGCCGCGTTTCCTCTTTACGCAGTTAACAACATTTCGCTCGTAAAAACGTCTTGAATGCCGCGGCGGTCATGCAATCGTAACGCAATCAAAAGTAAATTCTTTCATCAATGAGCCGACGATCGCCGGAAGGGGGAAGAGAGAGAGAGAGAGAGAGAGAGGGAGAAAAAACTTTGCGTCGTCAAAAGACAATAAAGGACTTTTATAGGATCGTCATCGGGCGATTGCGCAATGCACTTCATGCACGGGAGTTCCGGTTATATTATCAACAAAGTACCTAGCCGGAGCTGCGTCACGCGGCCGACGATAAATTAGGGGAAGCTTGGCGTAACGCCGGTTAAGGGATTGAATCGCTTCTGCTCGGCACGTGTTCTCTCCTCGTATTACCGAGCCATTACCCTGCGAGCATTGCGCCGGGCCTCTACACATCGATGACAATGTCCATTCTAATTTTCCCTTTACTGCCCTCTCTTCTTTTTTCTAGTTTTCTCTCTTTTTTTTAGTTGTTATTTTCCGCGAGTTCGCTCGTATTTCAATTATACGATATATAGTGAGCGAAAATTGTAATTTTGCAAATGGATTAATAATAAGATTGTTAATCTTTAGTTAATACCAGCATTTTTAAGGTTATTCGTTTTAACAATGTATAAATTTAAAAATTGTTAACTGGAAAGATTGCCACTAAAAAACTCTATGACATTTACCTCCATAATTTTAGTTGTTAACTGCTAAATAACTCTCAATAATTCTTCTAAGAATTATCAACAAAGACAATAAATGAAGATAAAATAAAAATTGTCGCAATACATCTCACCCATGACGCTTCAAGCGATTTCTGATAACAAAAGAGCTAATAAAAGGAATAAAAGGAGAGAAGCTCCCTTTTTTTACTTATTTATTAATGTCTTCCTCGGTAGCTTCAAAGGTCCTACAACAATTGAGAGATCTTGTGTCCCATGCTCACAAAGCTCATCCCCTTCGCGACGAATCCAGTCTCGCGGGCAGAGAGAGAGCGCACACACACCGGATCAGAACGAATCATTAGCCCCCGCGGCAGCACAATGGGGGCCGCCGCCGCTCGGCCCCAGGAAGTTTAGCGAGGAAGCGAGTCTTTTTTCGCGCGTCCTCCCGCAGTCGTGATATCTAAATCCGAGACGCCACGAGAGAGTCCGGAACGGGAGCATATCCGTCGCGTTGGTGCAAATGATTTATGATATTCTTTTTTTCCCCCGCTCTCCCTCGCGCACCCGCTTCCGATCTGGCTCTCACCCTATTTTGCGGGTGCATTACGAGGCTGTGCGTCTTCTCGTACTTTCGGCCGCCGCCGCGCGCTTGCTTATCTGCCTCTCTGATTCGGCTCTTTTGCCGATGGGAATTCTGACTCGTATGGGAGTGTTTGTTATGGGGTCATGCGACGGTCGAAGTCATCGGGGCCTGGACGATCACATTTTTATCGAAGGCTTTCAGTGCGTAATTAGTTACGGTTATCATTTATTATACGAATTCTTTTCATTTTTTTTTGTTTTAACGCAATGATTTTCAAGTAAATTATTTAAGATTTTTAATATATTTAATAATACAAGTTATTACACATTAAAAAGTAGGAAATAATTGTAACATAAACTCTTTTTATGTTTCTTCCTTAAGGAAAAATATGCAAATATGAATTCTGCTTTATTATTATCTCATATCTAAAATACAAAAGAATACTAGACAAAAGCAAATATCGCCCTTTTAAAGCCCTTCTTAATAGTTGAACAAGACAGCTATTGTCAGCAAAGTTTAGTTTACACGTTCTACAATTATTTTTTTTCATACTGAGTTTAAAATCTCCTTCCATTTATATTATCTTGCAGATAATTTCGCGGATCGATCGGACGGTTTGCTGATCTCATCATGTTCAATTATAAATTATAGAGACCTAAAAAATTACATGTGGTTTTAGATTCTTTGAATCATAATTAGACTCCATCAGGTCGATCCAGAAAACATGCATAGTTATACATTATAATATTAAATAATATGATAACACGCTGAAATATTTTTACTGAAGTAATACCAAAATATTAATCGATTTTAAGTTGTCTTCGGTATTAACCTTACAGTTTACTTGTGGATTTGATGTTTTCTTTTTATATAATTTATTGTAAAATAAATATAAGAAAATGCTATAGGTACGTTAAGATCACTCTACACTCTCAACACCCTTACCTTCAGTTTTCTCACGTACCTTTTTTTAACTGTGAATGAGAGAGTGCTCCGTGCATAGTTTAATTTTTGTAAGCGATATACCACCCCGAAGTCGAAACCCGGACGAACGTGCATAATCAATCAAAAGAATATTTTACCATGTGAAAATGAGCCGCAGAATTTTCTCCGCGCCATTTCAGAGAAAAGGAAGAAAGAAGCGGGGCCCGCGAAGAAGATGAAAAATCTATATATGAGCTCGTAGAGAAGAAGGCGTCGGCAGAGACGGCAGGAGATAGCTTACATAAAAAGTCGACTTGACTCGGAGCACAATGCCGGGCGACCGCGGTCAACGCGGGCCAAAAGAAAGCTCTCTCTCTCTCTCTCGAGTGCGCCCGGCATTGTTCTGCCGGAGTTGTGCCCCGAGCAGCGCGAGCTCTTGAGCCCGGGCGTTTTAGTTGACGTCCGGACAAATTTCATCCCTAAACACGCGCAAATAAAGGATAAAGGGCATCAAATTGGTTCAGTGAAAGCGGCGTAAATCAAAATATGAGAAAATACAGCGAGAGAGAGGCCGAGTGAAGGATTTATGGGCTTTTCCTATGCGTGGTATAAAAAGGGCGTGCTCCCTCTCTCTCTCTCTCTGGTCCTCCCAGAGCGTTAGAGTCGCGCTTGTCCGCGCACCGTTTATATTCCGGCATATTTTTCCGAGCGCAGCGAACGCGGATCAGCGCGAGAGACCTCGGCGGGGGCAGGTTACCGGGGGCTTTTGTTTAAAACATGATCTATCGCTTAAATACCTAAAGTGGACAATTTATGGGCTCGCCGCGGGATCTTCATCGCTCCTCTTCCTGCTCGGCGGAGGATGTAACCCCGCGTATGAGCGTCGCGTGCGCAGCTCCCACGCTTTCGAATGTGTCGCTCCCTGTACAACGTATACATGGGCAACGTTTTGCTCCTCTTTTCTTTTCGGGGGCCTCTCCCCCTGCCGACCAAGGGTTTTAACACTTCGGTCTGAAGGTGACACGATTCTTTTCCTCCGCCGCCCGCTAACGAGTTCTTTATCATTTTTGTTACACCTTGCCGTAGCGACACGGTCCCTCGCCGCGGCGAGGATACGCTTGTGCGTGTGCGTCGTGCTCCTCTAACCGACCCCGTCGACAATAGTCCTACACTGCTGATCTTGTGAACCGCGCCGGGAAGAAAGGAGCCAGGCACCTGCGTTCTACTTGGATTAATAGAATAAAAGATTGACTGTCGTCGTGCACACAGGGGAAAAATTGCTTTCCATATTTAACGTTTCCGAAAAGCTTGTTATTTTCGAGTACCGCCACACTGTGGAATATAACGCAGTCTCGAGTCTCGCAAGAGCCTGGTTTTACATGATAATGGGACGAATTTTGACAATGGCTGTTAATGTTTTTGAAATTATAAAGAGTTGTGACAGGTTCAAAATACCCGGAAAGTATTTTAATTTTTAAGAGACTTGTCTAAACGCTGAACGAAGAGTCAGTGAAAGTAACAAGTGACTATTTTCGATGATACAAGATAAATTTGCATAATTTTATCGGCCTAATTCGCTTTTATATTATCTGCAAATAAAAACTATCGTGCAAAATAAGATTTCCAATAGAAAATGTCTTTCTATTTTCAAAACTAACGCCCGAATCAGCGCCAAGAATTCATTTCCACCCTAAAGTATTAAAAATTAATAAGCTGCAAACTAGCGTATAATAAACTGTTAAATATTCATCCCGCGCCGCCTCGGTTATTTGAATAAGAATCGAAAGCAGTAGTTTAGAAGTTTTAAGTTAGACATAATTGTTAGCTCAGCTCACGCAGGAAATTTCTCCGGGCCTATATAATTCGCCGTTTCCCCCCTCGATCTCAATCAGCATGAAAAACTGTGTGGAAAATAGCAACGCCCCCCTCGAGAAGGGGAAATTCCGCGAAAACCGGGGCATAACTCAAATGGCGCCAGGAAAAGGAGAAGACCCTCTGGGGCATTGTTTCTCGGCGCGCGTGTGCGATGATCGGCGCGCGCGCGCGCCCGCGCCCCTTGCTCGGTCACGCACACACACACGCACAGCTGCACCGCCGCCGCCGCCGCTCCGGAGTTATGCAGTCGACATGGCTTCCGTGGTAGGTTGACAGAATCTTCGGCGCGATCTCCGGCTCGTCGCCCCGTCAAGATCTCCTCTCGTTCGGCTCTCTCATCCTTTTGTTTTACTTGACGCGCACGTTGGGCTCATCGAGCCCCGGCGGGACCGATCGCTCGTGCGTTTGCGCGCCGTCTATCTGGCTCACGATCTTAAGTACGGCCCTCTGTCACTTCTCTCTCTCTCTCTCTCTCTCTCTCTCCTCTCTCTGGCTCCTTTCGAAAGTCCGAGAAAGAGAAAGGAAACGCGCGCGCCCGACTTTTCCGACGAGGCTGTAGCTGGCTGCATCGTCGCCTTCTTTTTTTAGGCCCTTTTTGCTTCTAGTATATTTTGTGGAGTCACGCAAGATTTCGTTCCGACGTGCTCACGGGCCAATTAGCTCGACTGGCCGCGTCAAACTCATGCTGAGTCTCGGGATCTCTTACTTAAGTGGCTTTATTTTCAATTACCACCTGCGAGCCGATAATCCGCGAGTCGATTATTATCGCTCGGGAGCGGATTCGGGCGAATACGTGCGAAGCGAAATCGAAAGGAAAATTTTCCTGAAAATGTGCCAGTGACTCAAGGCGCTCGGCGCGACTCGGACTCGACGAAACTAAGTACGAAGCCGAAAGATATCTGTTACGTAAAGGTGCCAGTGGCGATACGCCGAGGCGATACGTCGTCTCCGTCAACGTAATGCGAATAATACGTGAATTATGTATGCGTTCGACGTTATCGGCTTGCTCTCAGGCCGAGTGCGCGCACGTACACACACACGAACGCGGACGCGGACACGTGTGCGGGCTGCCCTCCGCCGATCGTTTCCGTCCGCGGATAAACAACCTCTCCGAGATCTCTCGCCCGTTTCAAGTTGATGGGCTCAGATAGATTTTTCCTCTTACGGTTATAAGGCACAGCGGCGGAGAGCAGGATATAAAAAAAAAAGGAATCGCGCTCTTTTAAGCCGATGTATTTATGTATCGCCGGATCGGACAAACGCGCGTTGAGCTGCTGCAGGAGGGCCGCGTATGTATTTATACGAAAGCTCGGACAATATTCATAGGGCCCCCGTCACAAGGCGCGCGCGTGCGATTCGAAATTCGAATTTCCTCCGAATCTGGAATTGAGATTGCCGCTCCGGACGGGGAGTTTGTTCTGCGTCTTCGCGAGAGAGAGAGAAAGAGCACGACGCTGCTACGATTTCAGCAACTGTCGAGCTGATTTTTTGGCTTGGCGAGCGGAGAAGCGAAGAACTTTTTTAAAAACGGGTGCAGCGGTTTTGATGCTAATGAGAAGCGGAAGTTAACTTTGCGACTGAATCGTTGATTTAATGTAGCTTTTTCAAGAGTTACATTGACATTTTCTTGCAATTTCAATGAAGCTGAAAAGTAACTATTTTACATTTACCAAAGCTTCATTCTACGTTAAATTGTTTTTTTTTTCAATTAATTAAATTAATTGATAGCGTACGATTACTATGAAACAATATTTCTTCCTTCAAGGAATATTTTCCAATTACATAAGTCTTATACGAAAATACGTTAAAAACGTGGTCAAGCAAAAGCTTCTCGAAAATTAATCAAGCTGATTTATGCGAAGTAAAATAGACTCTAATATTGTCATAAAATATTTACCATATGCATTATTCATAAATGCAATTATAAAGTAGGCGGAAGAAAGCACACGAGGCGCAGGTAAGGAACTAGAACAATAAGGCTCCTGTAGCGTCTTTGAACCAGGGCACTTGACCCTTCATGAGAAGGGGCTCGGAGACCGTGACCAGACGCGTCTCATAATCCACTCTTCGTTCTCACTTTCCTTTCACGCAATTTTTGAAAGCGCGCTCACTGACCCTCTCATATACACCGGGGGCTGCTCAATACCGCAAGCGAAACTCTCTCCATTTTTCAGCGGGCCGAAGTGAAAAGCGACGAAGAAAGGGGCGCCACGGTGGTGGTACGTGAAGGATTCGGGGGGAGCCTTTAAGGACCCGGGGTCAAGGAGTAACCGCGTGTCTGCGGTCTGTGTGCCTGGTTCCGCGAAGCTGCGAGAGATCGGTCTCCTCTTTCTCTCTCCGTGGCGGAGAGCAGGTCTCGCTCTGCCGGAGGTGCGCGGCCCGTGTTTTTCCGGAGATTATAGTGATATCCTTGCTCTCCTTTTGAACTGCGATGGTATCGTGCGGCTTTTCAAGGGCAGGAACGGGCCCTCGCGATCGCGCCGCACCATCTTTTCGTTGGCCCTCTCGGATGGCTGGTGCACTCTCTCGTGTACCTGATCGGCGGTTAAGCGCCGATCTGCTGCCGTTGCCGCTGCGTGCGAAGGTTATCGGAACAGGGTGCTTAACTGTTATTTTCGGGCTACGCTTATCACTCGACTCCGTGTCCTACCAATCTTTCCGAAGAGATGTTGTATATACGTGACGGCTCACGTTTTTTTTTTCTTTCCTTCCTCCGGGTGTACAAGCTGCGATACACGTGTTTCGTGGAAACGCGGCGTACAATTTAAGCAGTCTGGGGAAGGCGGCTTGACAAAATTATTGTTCTCGATATTGACGCTTGACGCGAGCCACCGAGTCACGACCGAGTTTAACACCTTTTCTCGGAAATGAGACTGGTCGGAGGATGTGACTGTCCTATTTATCTTCTTTGGGTAACGTGTACTTATGTAATAAAAACTGAATAAATGCTGTGATGTATACATAAATGTTTAAGCTGGAGAATTTATTTTGATAAACCTTTTTGCGGACAGAACAATTGAAAATTTTACTTAAACTGATGAAATTTGAATTTAGTAAATGTAGGAGTCATAATGGATAATTTGATGTGTAGCATTTATTTTTTTTTTTTTTATTTTCGAGTATTGCGACGAAAACTAGTAATTCTATAAGGAGGAAACGCATATTTTGAGCTACAATAGTTGTTGATGCAAACGAACTCGATTCTTGACACTGAAAAATCTGGCAGACAATTTTGTACAATGTCTCTCAAAATTTTATACTGACGAACTCACTTTTTGTCCTGCATAGAAGATAATGAATATCCATGTAAAAAATTTCATACAAAATTGAATTACAAAAAAGAAATTTTAACAGTTTTCATTTATTTTTGTTTAATAATTGTTATTAAATGATCAGTAGTGAAAATATTATTAGGGCTACTATGTGTAAATATTTAATGTAGAAAATCATATAAATCTCATACATTATTAAAATATTTATCCATTGAAACTCAAAATGGAAAACTACGCAGATGATTTACATTTTCCTACTTAATTCACCGTTCATTATTGGCTTTTTTAGTTACGATGACTTTAATTATAGAACTTCTACTTGTTATCCAGTACTGATCATACATATTTATTTTAATTTCAAACGTACGTGGTCTTTTTTAATTTAAGTAGTAACTTATTTTGGTTTGTAACGTAAATAAATTTAACAACGTAAACTATGTTCGATGTCAAAATCAATATAAATTGAAATTTTAAAAAAAGTGTCGGTAATTTATGTAGATGAAGAAAAATAATCTTTTAAAAATTACTATATTTTTTACTAATAGGAGGATATACTTGCGATACGAAAAATTTAACTTATATAATATTAAATTTTAAAATAGAGTATAGTAATTTTCCTTGTATTGTCCTCCCATTACTAAACAAATTTAGTAATTTTGAATAGATCATTTCCCTCCTTGTACAAGAAACCACTGCACGCAATTGGAGCAAGCGCAGAATAGAAGTAATGGCTCTAGCTTTCTTTCTTTCTCTCTCTCTCTTACTTTACGCTTGTGCACACAAAGGAGGGCCGTGAGAAAAGCCCGGAGAAGCGACTTCGAAATTAAGCTGAACGGGATCAAGCCGATGAAAGATCGACTCTCCTCTCGGGCGAATTCCACGACGCCGTTCGACTTTGGCAGGAGTGTAAACCCGATTTCTCGCCGTAACAGTCGGAGCGCTCGATCAAGCGACAAAGAGACGCTGACGACTATGGCCGCGACGTTATACCCGGTACCAGAGTACGGACGTGCCGATTTTTTTACCCCCGGCTTCGAAAGATCGTGAGTCGAGGCTGTGCCGCGCGCGCGGCTGAAAAATAACGGGCGAGCAAAAGTACACGAAGCCGATTGGTCAAATTGCACCGCGGCGGCGATATTATCGCAGAGAGTCGGGGGGACTTTCGCGGAAAAAGCGCCGTGTCGCGTAAGCTACACGCGGAGAGAGAGAGAGAGAGACCCGCCGACGAATGGCCGCGCGATCGCTTTGTAATGGGCTTTCGCGACCGAGGAGAACAATGCTTTTCTAACTACAACGTGCGCGCCGCTCTGTACCTTTCTAAGTAGCGCGCACCCCTTTTCCCAAGAGTTGGGAAAACGCGGCCGAAAGTCGGTTCCTTTTTTTCATTTATAATTGATTAGTTGAAAATATTTTAGAAATGTTTTCGAGGGTTTGAAGCTGTATTGCAAATACGTTTTATAGCGTTGGAACTCCTTTTATTTGGATCGAAAAAATGTTTTTTACGCGTACAAAGAATTTTTACAATCAAATTATGAGTTCCGCAATCAAGTATATATAACTTGATAAGCTTACAGACTTAGCAAATTATTTTGATTATAGACCATTAGAATTAGATCGCAAACTATTGCCAAAAAATATTTGAATATTTAGGTATTTGTGAAAAAATAAGAAAAGTATAATATTCCTTTAGTTTTTTGAAAAATTATTAATTTGTGTTTAAAAAATAAACCCTGTTTTCTTCAATTTCTTGAGTGTTTTTGAACAACATAAAATATTTTATAAACTAGGCGTAATTAAGTTGAATTAAATTTTTAGAAACTGAACCTCGGATTTAAATTATTTTATATCAGTAAAACACTTTTTACCAAAAAAATTGCATTAAAGATGCGAAAACTATCACAGTGGAATTATGGCTTGATGAACAGCAAGCCGACAGGCGGCATAAATTAAGTGCAATTCATCACTCTAATAGAACTTCTCATAGTTCTACTAACGAAATAAAAAAAATCTTTCCAAAACGTGATAGATAATCCGAAAATTGAAAACATACACATACATGCCAAGTTTTAGACAACAGAATAAGCTTCTCAATTCGTGGTGAGCACACTGAGTAGACTATATAGACCCTAGACTAGATGTGGGTTGAGGTCCAGTGTCCAATGGGGCCCTCATTACCACGCCTCCACACTTCCTAGTCATTATCTGACGATTCGTGCGTTCAGTAGGTTGGAATGCCATCGCGAACACATATATCTTTGCCAGACATTTTAGGAATTTCTAAGATATATGACATTGCTTAAAAAACTTTTGTGTAAATTAATATTTGTTTTTTTTTTACATTTTTTTTTAAATTCACAGCCTAGTCAAGTCCTCTTTTCGTGCATTGTTGCACTTGTGTGTAACAACGGGGACGTACAGTTTATAATGGTTTTCGAATATAATAGCTTTGATGTTATTAATATTTGTAAAGAAGTCTGATTGTTTCGATGAAAATTATTTCTTATATACAAAATAAAATAATATAAATTATATAAAGAAAATATTGCTTTTTATGTGCAAAAATATTTTACAGCGTAGAGTAAAGCCTTTTGGATAAACAGTAGTATTTACGTTGATTTTTATTAATCTTTAAATTCTTAACCAGCAATGAAAAGAGAACTTTTTTAATAACATCAAATAGTAATTATTTGTCATTAATTTTACATTTACTTGATTGTTCGTCCCAAATTAGACAATCATCGCGTATTCTAAAATCTTTCTCTTTTTAATTCGTAGGTAAATAAACAATTAAAGAGAAACCGAATAACGAAAACAAATACGTCGTTTTGCGTAAGATGATAGATGATGATGCTTGTTTAGCCGGTGGATGGAAGAAAAAAAAGAGAGTGAAAGAGAGGTGGGACGGGGAACGTGAAAGAGTGAGCTGGTGTGGCTGCGCACTCAGAAAAAGGAGCGAGAAAGCATGATATGCTGACCCATGGGGTTTCGGGACTCCCAAACCGTTTCGGGATATACCTCAGCCGAAGGTTCAAGGGCGTGCTTGCTCAAAGATTTTTTGAAGCCAGGAGGCGAGGCAATTAGAAGGACCAGCAGGGTGCCAAAAACTTTGCAGTCCCTCCTTTTCTTCCTCCTTGTAAGCCCGCCTTCGCGTGCCTTTCCTTCCACCGATTTATTTAATTTTTTCTTCTTGATTACTCGATTACTGCGCTCGGAATACCACCACTTGGTTAGCAAAGTTCATGGACTTGAATTCGATTTAGTTTCGTACCGTATCTTTGAATGGCTATGTTCATAAATTGATATTTACTTTTGCTTTAGAAATTTGAAGCTTGTAATACAAAAGATGTGTGGATATAAGAATTTGAGCATCATGCAATCAATGATATTTCAACTTGGAGAGTTTTAATCATCTAAGGAAATTTTCTAATTATATTTAAATAAATAATTAATATTAATAATATTAGTCAAAAATTAATTACACATTTTATCACATAAAATTGTCTGTTTATGAATGCAATTAATATTATTTGCCCTTAATTATTAGAAATTATTTGAAATTTCTTATTTTCAAACAAAGCTCTGGAATATTTTTTTTAATAAAAAAATAATATTAGTAGCAATAATAAAATGATGTAATAGTAACGATTACAATTCTCATAACAATTAATTGAAATTTTAAATATTATAATTTTAAATTTATTGAAATTTAACATTTTTAAGTATATTGATTACAAACCTTTTGCTTAAAGAATAAAGTGACCTCTACAAAAGTATTAAGGAAACCCTTAATACAATTCAGCAGTTACCGGTAAAGCAGGTAACTACTCTAGATAAAGCAGGAAATTGCTCTACAGGTAAAACAGAAAACTGGTCTACGGGTAAAACAGCAAACTACTCTACAGGTAAAGCAAGAAACTGCTAATGAATCTACAGCAGGTAAAAAGTAATTCACAAACTGTAAATGATGAATACCTATATTGTGGGATTTGGTGATCATCAAGAATAAAAACAAATAATCAATTAACCCGTTAAGCCCGAGAGGATTCTGGAGGACCCACTTTATTTCAAACGACCGAATAGGTAGAATTATAAAATTTCCAATTTTTACAGAGTTTGAAATAAAGTAGGTCCTCCAGGACTCTCTCGGGCTTAACAGGTTAACAAAGAAATAAATTTAAAAAAACTCATTAAAAAAGTCTTTTACCTTTGGGTCATAGATTTCTTTCCAACCTTGTCATGTTTTACCTCGCCTTTTATGAATCAAAATATAAAAAAAGCTATTGCCGTACGCGTGAACAATACATTTAAAACATACATAATTCATTTCTCAATAATGATACATAGAGTTACAGAAAATAAAATAATTAAAGAAAACGAGCTTTAATGAAAAATATTAATCTGTTCGAAAGTTATGTGCTTTAATATGAAGACTGAAAACGTACAGAAAATCCATCAAATCATTAATCTGAATGTTGCACTGAATTTTAAATATCCACCTGTAAAATAATATAACTTTCCAAGCAATTAATATTTTTGATTAAAATCAATATAAATTGAATTAATTTTTACCTCCAGTTTTATTTTTTTTTAAACATTATCTAGCACTAATTATGGGTTCAATTCTTCATGTTTGAAGCAGAGGTAAATTTTTAAGCAATTTTTAAAAATCGAAAAAAATGATAACTTCTCGAAGGGGTGGAGAATCGTCTGACTTTTCTCATATTTTTGCGTACGTCAATCGTAAATTCGTAGAGATAGTAACAACAGTGAATAAAGCAGGAATTCACAGGACAAAATATCAACCAGTTGCTTGATCTTGGTAAAGATAGATGGCAGAAATACTAGTAATTAAATTTAAACAGGCGCCTGGGAAATCAATATGATGATATTGTTTATTATTTTTTAATAATTATTACATCTATCTATAAGAAAAAATTTAAAAGATAAAAAATTATGAATATTATATTAAAAATTCACAAAATTAATACTTTGCTTACTTATTATTTTATGACAAATTGGTTCTTTTATGTTTTTTAATTAACAAAAAGGGTTAATCAAATTAAAATTTAATTTAATGATTTCTTTTTGCACCAAAAGTAGTTCAAAATAAATATTTTTTTAACAAAGAGGGATCGAATTCTCTTGTTAGGTTTCCATGCCAACACTTACATTCGTCAGTGAATGAGTCAAATACGCTTTAGTTTGCTTGGTTTATTAGAATAACCTCATTCGAATATTTATGTTTTTAAAAACATAGTCGTTCTTAATTAACCACAAAAATGCATGTAAAGTCAATTGTGTAGCGTGAAATTCATCATGTCTTAAATGTCTTAGTCAATGTACTTCCGTGTTTTTAACTTCTTAAGAGCAGATTTTATTAAATGAATTTTAGCTAAGTAAAGTGAATTAAAGTGAAAATGGCGATGAAAACTCAGCAATGCCAAATGTGTAATCGAGGAATTACACCTTTTGGAAATAATGTCGACAAATTCTGTGGCACGCAGACATATACTCTTGTCCAAAGTCCGCGAGCCAGTTCAAAACTCACCACTCAACAAAGAAAATGTCAACCTGCGTACGTACCCTTATTTAAATGATACGCATAAGAAATTAAAAGTAAATCATTTTATTTTATAGAAACTTTAATGAAAATAATTTAAAATATTTACGCCAAGTGTTAACATAAATAGAGAAGACAATTAAAAACCATTTTCATTAATAATCAAAGACTTATGTTTTTAAAAACAAATTTTTTGGCTTTAAATATTAGTCTTAATAAATTAAAAGTTTTTAATATAACGTTATTTTATAATATACAGGAAATATATTTTTAATAATTCAACCCAAAATATTTTTTGTTGTGAATAACATGACGTACCTTACTAACTACTTTAATTAAAACTATGCTTAATAAATTTGCAATTTTGAGTAATCGAAAATAAATTTATTAAAAAATATAAATTTATTATATTGTGGTACTTAAAAGAGTTAAGCATTTTAAATATTTTTGTCTTTATTTTTAAGAAATTGTAATTTTAAAGACAATTTCAAGAAAAAATACGAATTTTTTACGAATTTAATATAAATTTGGCTGACTTACTGGTATTTTTCTTTCAAATAATAAAATTAAAATGATCCCTGTTAAAAATTAATTTTTGATAAATTCAAGATTTGTTCTAATAAATATTATATAACAATTATTAATATATAGTTTTTCTGAAGCAATTGTTCTTTGTTACTTCCCGATAATTTGTAATATTTTTAAATTTGAAACATTAAGATTTTAAATTATTTTTCTTAAACTAAACTATTTTGAGTCAAAATTTAATGATTTTGAATGAAGTCTTAAATGTTTAATTGAAAAAATATATTGTCCTCACCAGCTATATAAAAAAATCAAATTGATATGCAGTTATTTTACAAAAAATAATTTATTATAGTGGTTCGTTATTTAATTTTCATTAATAAAATAGGCATTGTACTAAGCATTTAGATACCGATTTTCTGCACTGTCCTTTGACAATAATACAATAATCTAAAAACTTCATATTTTCATCAACGTCATTTTAAAATCATGATATATATTAAAAATGCATGCGCTTCATTTTTTGTCTTTACAATTTCATAAAATTTATTTATATTGTAGTTTTTGCATTTTAATTGTTGGCTTTATACGTTTATTACAAAATATAACTTTAATTAACAGTTTGAATTTACGAAAAAAAAAATGATAGAGTAACATAAAATTATACTGATTAAGTTCTGAAAAACTTTAGTAGGCTACTACATCTGACTACGTATACCTACAAACCTTGCATGTTGTTAACGTGTTTTCAGAAGTTCTCGTGACAATAAATACTTATAGAAAAACAATCTCGCAGCGTGAAAATTGTTCTGCAAAAATTGACGTTAATTATTCGCAGTAAAGAATAGGAAAAGGGGTTGAAGGGTGGCGCGGCAGAACGCTTGATGTCCTGAGAAGGGAATGACCGCCCCGAGGCGATTTTATCATTCCACTTGTCGGAGCTGTGAATGTATAGAAGAATGAACGCTCCTTGCCCTCATGTTAGCTGTAAAATCAAGAATAGTCCCGAGTCACGAAATAAGAAGGCGATCGATACATGCGGCAGGCAAACTGGTTATTAACCAGTACGCAACATCGAAATGCGTAAATAAATTTAAGTAATCAGGGACAGTTTCTAGGTAACATGTAGTCGATGCAGTATCTTTTTTTGTACTTCCGCTTTTCATCAAGTATATTTTCAGAATATAGAATTTCTATTTTTGTCATCCCCTAAATTTCATCGTTAAATTTTAACGCAACGTGTTTCTCGAAATATTGATTAAAAATCGTTTTAGTTCATGATTAAAATAAAATAAGTTATTTTTAATAAGAGAAGTCTAAGAAATAAACCAAAATTAAATTTCTATTTTAAAATTTGTGTATTATGGAAACTTGAAAAATTCTTTCAGTGAAATTGATTAGTTTTTAGATTATCTAATAACTTGATTAAAAAAGTTGAAACCAACTATGGCCTATTCATCAAAACCTTTCTGGTAAATAAAAGGCTTAATATAAAAATCAATGCAACCATGAAAAGAGTACTTACGATGCGTGGAATAGAGGTTATTCCCCTTTTCCGTGCATTCCGTTCACCTTAGTTTTAACCCTTGAATTATTCAAATTTTTGACTGAAGATTTATACGCTGCATTCTTTTTACCTCAATTAAATTTTTAAAATAATAATCTTTGAATAGTGCTTCCCCATTTGCCTTATTATTAATGAACTATCGATTTATATATCAATAGTTAGGCGCTAATTTTCGAGGAGCACAGTCTACTTTTGAACTCTATATGACAATCGAAATGAAACGAAAATCCTAAAATAGCTTTTCGTACGACAGTATAGTGCAAAGCACGAAGTAATTTTCTGTACTAATTAATCATAAAACTTGACTGTCTATATAAAATATATTCGGGGGCTAAGTCACTTCCTTTACGAGCAATAGAGGCACCGATAGGAGAATTTCACCTTGAAAGGTAAGCACGCATATCTGAGCAGAGACGAGGAGACGTTGACCAGTGCTTGCGCGGTCTCCCCTCGCACCCTCGTAATGACGAAGTGCTTTGCGTATACCTCGCTCTATCTACAATTGCGTTATGAGCCGTAGTGTATACCACCTTGGAGAACGCTCGCGGCGGTATCATAGGCATGCGCAGCTACTACCCCTTGGTCAGTGGTATTGAGTGGGTAGCCGTAAAAAATACATGCACAGACGTGTACACAAACACAGACGCGCGCGCGGGGGAGGCCTGCGTGCTGCGCGGAGTCTTTACTACCCCGTGGTTGCCGACCAAGTCCGAACGCTGTCCAGTTTGTGAGCGTAGTGCTTATACGTCGCTGGCCGTCAGTCTCGCGTTACCTCGCGTTATGCTGCGTCGCAACAGCGTCACGTCTGATCAATGTAAGTAGGCAGACTTTCTCGTTTTTTGAGGGACGCTTTTTTTTCTGACGTACTTTCGTCGATGCTTTTTTGGATCTTGTACAGAATTGTTACATTTTCACAGTTTAAAATATATCTTAGGCGTACAAAATTATCTTTAGGTAGACGGAATCTCAGATTCTCAAGTTAATTCAAAAAGTTGAAAAAATTCATGAAAATTTATGCTGTACTTACTAAGCAAAGATTTATTCATAATTACTAAATAAAAAAATATTAAGTATCAATGAATCGACTAAAAGAATCCACTGAAATTATTTTTATTTGATGTAAAATAATGCGTTTTTAAGACTGTTTAGAGACACTACAAGTTTACATTCAAAATTTTACAATATTTCTGCTGAAATTAAATAATATCTCTTAGAACAAATAAATATTAAAATTTGAAGGTCATTAAAATATAAAAAAGAATTAAACTTCATTTTAAGAAAACCTTGTTGTAATGGCGTTCGTATCAAGTCATTGACCTTCTACTATAATGTAAGGATATCTATTCTTTTCGACGGTAAAACAAATTTTCGTAATAATTATAAGTACACATTGAAATGACAAAAATGCTGTAAATAAATGTGCTTCTTAAATATTGCTGTTCATTTAATTAAATAAAATAAATATCTTTTTATTTGTGCAAGTCGTTTATGCGTAATATTTTATTAATTATTAATTAAGCTCAGTTTTTTAACAGCATAGTATTTTCTGATATACATATGGATATTTGTACATAAAAATTCTAGAGTAATGTAATTCAGTGAGATAAGATATGTAAAATGATTCCTTTTTAGAAGGCTTTTGGCTGAGGTTATTCTTACTTGTGAACTAAATTTTGTATTAAAATCGATAATATATAGGATGCATAAAACACCATAAGATATAAGTGAATAAATTCACGTTTAGCCGACATTGCAAATAAATATTGAGGTTCTTTAATAATAAGAACCAAATTCTTTAAAAAAAGTATCAAATCTTGATAGACTTGATAGAAAAGCTAAAAATTTTAAAAATAAATTTAGTAAAATAGGATGGAGAAAATGTAACAATTTGACAAGAAGATAAATTAAAAGTAAATTAACTAAAGTAAGCATGAAAGAACCACTAAGGGAGAGAAATAGTGCCTTAAGTGGCAATTTCAACTGAAGTTAAGTGGTAAAAGCTTGCACTAAATGCTTGTCCCCCTTAGGAGCTTCCTCGGAGACTGGTATTTTTCTCCCCAAGAAGCCCAGGGTGCGCGTTCGCCGTCACGCGACATTAAAAATGCATGATCATCGATCGGACAAATCCTTCGTCGATCCGGCCGAACAGCCGGCGGTAACTACGTCGAGTCGTTCAAGAAAGTCCGGCAAGGGCAGCAGCGGCAGCAGCAGCACGTGAGGTGCCTTTCCGGCGCCTACCAAACTCGGACTCGTCGATGAGGCGCCTTCGTGCCTCGAGCCGGACGGCTGCTAACCATCGAGAAGCCCGAGCTACCATCAATCTTCCTGGGCGAGTCAGAGCCGCTGCCGGAGACAAGGTCGAGACGTCGTCGCGATGCCCGCTGGAATCTCGGCCTTGGCACCGACCACCTCCTCGTTCGAGGCCCGCGACAGCGCCGCCGTCGACCTGAGCGGCGCAGCCAAGGCCTTCACGATCCTGCAAAAGGATGGCCTCGACTCGAGCCTGCCTCTGCTCCACGTCAACGGGGACGACACCACCGGCGACGAGGACGAGGAGGACGACGACTCGGTCGCCTCCCGGATGACGATGATCCGCCGCTGCAATTACCGCAACAACGACTCCTCCGTCTTCTCCCGCAAGCAGCTCAGCAAATCCAACGACCACTTGGTACCGGTGAACCCGCCCGGTCGCCTGCGCGGCAAGGACTACAGCAGGAGCCACGGGAACCTGCACCAGAACTCGATGCACCTGTCGACGGAGGACTTCAATCAGGCGCTGAACGCCAAGCTCCGAAGAATCCAAGAGCAGGAAGAGGAGGAACAGCGGAGGCAGGCCGCCAGAAACAGTTACGTGCAACACCCGAAACCCTTTATCACGACGGTCAAGACCGGTGAGTTCTTGATGCCGCCCCCCGAGGTCGCGATTCTCTTGGGCATCGCGCCTAATAATAACCCGAGCGGCGGCTGCGGCGACGGGGGCGGCGGGGGTGGCGTTACCGAGGCCGACGACATTGACGGGGTTCACTGTCGCTCGAGATTTAGGCAGCAGCTAGTGTCGCTGAACCGTAGGCCGGAAGTACGGAACCAGATGCACAATACCCGGTGCCAGGTGGCGCTCAAGGCGACTGAGGACTTTAGCCTCGGTGGTACGACGAGCATTTCCGCATTGACGAGCGCCCGAAAGCACATCAAGAAAGACTGCCATCAGACGTAAGTTGCATTGTGTGGCGGACGGCGCCGGCACGCCTCTCTTTCACACCGTGTGCTTGCGCTCGATAAGAATCGATTTGCGCTATTTTATTCTTATACTTTCTCTCATTTTCTTATTGTACTATCTTTTTTCTTTTTATAACCGATTCACTGAGGAAAACTTTCTAATAACGGCACTTATAGATACTATAGATTGAGTTAATATTTATGTAGAATGTCAGAAGCTTTCGCGAGTCGGGTTGTTATTTATTGAATTTCGAAGACGAGACTGTCAGCTGGAAGCAATTTATCTAAGGAAATGAGAAGTTTATTGTTTTATAGAAGGATTTACAGCGAAATATAAAAAATACAAATTTTCTTTACATTCTTAATTCTCAGCGGATTTTAACGATTACAAATAACTTTATAAACTGAGATAAAAAACATTAATTGGACAACTATTACAAAAATATTTAACAATCTTGAAATGAAAAGTATAACGATTACAGTAAATGATAGGATGACTTAGCCCCCCGATGCTCCAAAAGTATCTTTATGGGAATCTCCCGATACTCCTTACGACTCTGTACTTCCATCGTCAAATTTATTAATACCCGCAATAGTTTAACAAAAGTTTGCACGTTTAAATAGTTTATAAAATATTTGTAGTATATATAAAAGTACTTATGAAGTAAATTATTAAGCTTTAAGTCAAATGTGAAGAAAACTAGCATTTAGTCAAATCCCTAGTAGATATTGATGATTTTAAATGCTTTGAGGTAACATTTAACAATTTTTTTTCTTAAAATTGGATTTGGCTTTTTGAAAATATCTTAGCCATAATCAAGTACTGAAATTTAACAATTATCGGCCTATATAACTTCTTATAGTGTTGTCACTTTTAGTATTCCATAATTTCCATTTCTACTAAGGATTAGTCTAAACGTAATATGTATCTATTTTTAAATAAAACAAGCATGAATTAATAATTAAAAAGTAAGTTATACAATTTTCAAAAAATTAACTCCAAATTTCTTTTATTTTGATATTTTAATGTATTTAAATTTTCATCTAAATACGCCCATAATTTCACACCCACATATTACACAAAAATATTAAGCATGCTTAGTGCAGGACTGGCAAAGATCAAGTAAATAAAGCAGTAATCATAATAAATATAACATTTTTTTATATTTGATCACTTAGTTGTATACTAATAACTACGCACTTTTACAAATTCCTACATCGAAGTTTTTAATTCTATAAATTCACAAAAGCAGTTCCACTACATCGTTATCAAAGTTTTTCCTCAGTATAGACAGCGTGCATTAGCAGTTTTGAAGCTTTTTCACTTCGGATTCTCGTACATGCCTAGCAACAGATGAATTCGCTTTTTTGCATGTGACGTAGGCGAATTTCTAGATTTTATCGATCTTGGCTTCGAACGTAAAGATCAATAAGCAGGTTTCGTAAAAACACGGGCATTGTTTTTCTAGCTCCTCCGTGTTGACTCCACGAACGTTACCAAAAAAGTTGGATCCGATCGAGGGCGCAATGAATATGCTGCCGAGTTCTTGGTAACGAAAAAATACACTCTGATATTTATCCCTTTGGAATAATGATTACCTTCCTTATTTTCGAAGCGACGATTTGCAAGATTCCTTTTTCCTTACTTTTCTACCTAATAATAAATAAAAAATTCAATATTAGAGTGCTAGCATAATGCTACAAAATAATATAGAACAGGAAGTGTTGAAAGTAGTCAGAAAATATTGCTTCGGTAAGTAAGCGAGAGATTGCCATTTCGATAAAATAAGGGTCAAAATCGATTATGAACTAAAGAATGACGAACCACGTGGGTTTGAGTTTTCTGTTCTATAATTTAATAATCAATACACTACATTGAATGTTCTTTTAGTATTTTGAAAATATTAGGAAAGTTTTAACAATAATCAAACTTATTTAAAAAAAATTAATTAGATATGTAATAAATTTATAAAATTAATATTAAAATATTAAATATTAAATTTATAATATTAATATATTACCAAATTTATTTTATGCCTAAATTTTCGCTTTAATGGAAAAAAATAAAGTAACAAAGGCCTACATTAATTAAAAGAGAAACTTTAAAGTATGTTAAAAATAATTGAACTCAATATTTATTACAAATTTTTTTTATTAGTAAACATTGCATAATAATTTTAACAAAACTCTTCTTTTTATTTCAGCGAACCTCCTCCATTCGGAAACCTCATGTTCGATCGACGAATTATGCGTGGTAGTATGTTTACTGCCGCTCCTACGCTCGTAAGTATATAAGTATAGTTAATTCACAAATAAAAATGCCCAAAGTATTTTTCTTATTATTTATTTTAATTTTCATTATTATAGTACATGATGCTTTGAATAAATCTGCTAAAAATCGCCTTTTTATTACATATCAACACAATTTATAAATAACAGTAGAAAAACCGATAAAATTGAAATTAGATAATTTATTGAATACGAATAAATTAAGAACATTTTCGTCGCCAGTTTGATTTATTTTCTATAATCTTTAATTAATGTATACGTAATACATAACGTGTTAAAAGGTTGCTTTTTTATTTTTTTAGTCATTTCACAATGACAAATTTCAAAATTTTTTCAGGCAGAATGTGAACAGTCACGGGCAGCAAAACAGGCAGAAACGCGTAGACGTCAAATTGCCAGAAAGAAGACTCAACTGCAATCAACGAAATCTACGTTAGTACGTATCGGTACTCCTCCACCTGTGCCGGGAAGGAGACATGAACCTGTGCAAACGGAACTCTACCTCGAGGAGGTAACGGCAGGCACGTTTTAAAGCTATCGTAAAAGCTTTTCCTCTCTGTTACACTGCAATCTTTCGCTTATTTTGATTTACTGTTTCACGCATTGCTCAATAAGCATGTTCTGTCAGAAATATATACCTTGAGAATACGAATTCCCCTGCATCAGTTATTTTAAGTAGTATGCCTTGTTTTTTTTACAACATTATGAATAAATTATGTTATTCTGCATAATTATTATAAAAACATACTTACGAAATGTCTTTTAGAATTGATTTCCCTCAGGCTTATAAATATATTAACTTTTCATACGATTTTCGCAGCTGTTTGAGAAACCTGATGAATCCGACGTAGCTATTCAAACAGAGTACTTTCTGGACAGGCCATCGACACCACCTTTTTGCTCTCAAAAGACAGGTCAAGATGCTTCTACTCAAATCGAACCTGGAGATGTTAGTTTCCTTTTAATAAACAGAATTCTATGAATATGTTCACATGAATTAAACTTGAATATTCTTTTAATGCCGATAGCTGTTTGATTTCGACATGGAAGTTCAACCGATTCTCGAGGTTTTAGTCGGTAAAACTGTCGAGCAAGCCTTGTTGGAGGTTCTTGAAGAGGAAGAGATTGCAACGCTGCGGGAGCAGCAAAGAAAGTTCCTCGAACTTCGAGCAGCAGAGAAGGCTGAACAACAGAGGCTTGAAGAGCAAGATCGACGTCTTCGAGAAGAAAAAGTACCACTTTTTGAATTATATACGGAATTTGGATGAGAATTATGAGCAAATAATCGACAATTCATGCTATTCATTCTTATTTACAGGATCGAAGAGTCAGGCAGCACGAAGAGGCAGTTAAAACGCAGCAAGAGACTGAGGAGCGCGTTGCTGCTGCTGTCCTTCTCACAGGCTATGTTGCCGAGCTTCTTCCAGCGGTACTTGAGGGTCTTAAAATTTCTGGCTTCCTATTAGATGAAATTAAAGCAGGTAAAATTAATTATCGACTTCTTTCTAATCGAGCGACATTAGCAATTCACTACAAAATGATTTTAATAAATATTAATTAAAACTTCGATATTATTTAATTTTCAATAAATTAATACAGATAAGAATGAGCTTAAATAATTTTTCAAAAATTCATCTTAACATAACTTAGTTTCTTTTAAATCTTATTTTATAAATTTTTAAATATTGTTTTCAAAATAATTGTTTGAAACGTACCAAACACTTTATCAAGCCAAATAATATAATAAAACCGTATTTATTTTAGATGTGGAGGAAGGATTTATGCCATGGCTAATGAAAGAAGTGAAAAAAGAAATAGGCACTATGGTGGAAAGTAAAGAAATATTAGAAGGTAAATACAGATTTTCTAAAATTACTATTTTTATTTAAATTAAAAATTTACTTAACATTTTTTATGTATTTTCTTATACTTTGAACAATGCACATATGTCATATTATTAATTAAAATAATAAATAAATAATTAATATCATTATAATGTAAAATAGTTTTAATGTAAAACTAGTAACATGATAACATGAAAATATGAACTACTTTGTCCTTTTAAATTTCATATTTGAATATATTAATATGATTTACACGATTCGATAAAAGCATAATTTTGTTATAGAAATCGTCAGAGAAATCATTGAAAATAGAGCAAACACTTACAAATGTTTGGGTGAAGAGTATGATGCTACAAGAAAACCGAAAGTTGAAAATTTTGAAGATATTTGTGAAGGTGAGCCCGAAGAAGAAATGTCGATAAATGAAAATAACGATGACGAACCAGAATAACGACATTGTACAATCATTGATTAATAAAATTTAAATTATCAAAGCGTAATAAATACATTCTAATTTCTTAAATAAAGTGCATGAATTACATTCAAAGCAAATATCTTAAAAATACTTATTCTAATACAGAAAAACCGCACTTTTCCATGACTTTTGTAAATATAAAGATAATATTATGCCATAAATATTCTGAAAAGAAGACAAACACTTATTTACAGGCATTAAAACATATCAGTGTTATTACGTCAAATGAAATTTTTAATTTAATTTTAATTTTATAATTCAATGTTTATCTTCTAAGACTTGTAACGGAATGATTCGAGAATTAGGTATGAAAAAATACGTGCCGATAATTGAAATAGAATCATGATTGTCCGGACGACAAGCGGAAGCCCCACCCCACCTATCGACACACCGGTTCCTTTCAGTGCTGATTATCGTAATTACGGCCTGCGCCAATTAACATCTTTAAATCCACCAACCGCTACAGATTATACATTTTTTAATATATTTAATCAAAGTATTCAAAATTAAAAAAAAATGTACAAGTGTTCTATTTCTGAATCATAAATTCAGACATTGACGTATCATAAACATCGTCATTAGTGTTATATACATCTAGCTTTTCTGCGGCATAATTTTAAAGGTATTTTATATTTTCCCTTAAGGGAAACTATGTTTTAGTTACATAAAAGTAGAAAAAGAAAAAAATGTTCAGCCTATTTGAATCAACTTTGAAAGAGTTTTACTTTAAAAAGTAATCAAAATAGGTGCTTATTCGAAATGTCTCTTACAGGACAACGTTTGAGATATCAACAAAAACTGTACTTTTAGAATGTACTTTTAGAAAGAATGTGTTACCATTTTAAATTTAGCAATATCTGAATTTAATGAAAATAATATTAAAGAGATGTGCTTCCGTTTCATAATAAATAAAATAGAAAAATTTTGTTAAGACATCAAAAATAAATGATTCTGTATTTTATAAAAAGAAAAAAAATGTTTATTTTTAGCAAAATTAAAATAATTTCTTACTATTCTTTTCAATTAATTTTTAAATTCAATAAATAAAAAAGTATAATTTTGAATGAACAAGCTCTTTTATTGCGTCTGATATTGTCTTGAATTAATAAAAAATAAATTTAAAAATTTACATTAACTCTATTTATATTCTATTCCACTGCCATGGAACAGCACCTTCATGTGACACAAAGTAGTCTGTTAACTGTTCACGTACCCTGAATTCTGGTAAATCATTCCTGTGTTTATCTACTGCAGCTCTATTATCATTAAAAATGATGTTATTGTCCATATTCATTGGAGTGCTCCATCGACTGTTTACTTCATCTTCTTCTGTGTCTATTAAATAATTATGAAGGCATACAGTGGACATAATTATTTTTTCGCTAGTTGCTAATTTCCATGCTAATTTCGTTTGGTTCACTAGCCACCGTTGGGATAATTGACCAAAAGCATTCTCTATAATCCTCCTTCTATGGCTTAAGCGAAAATTGTAGACCCTTTGATGCAGTGGTAAATGGTTATTTCTGACATATGGTTTCATTAAGTATGGATATAAACCAAATCCTCCATCACCAATTAGAAAATATGGGCTGGTATGTTTGAATTTGGTAAAGGTGGTGGGAAGTTGATCTGACTTTGGGCTAGGCCACCTCCAAAATCGCTGTTATTAAAAATTCCAGCATCATTAAAAGATCCTGTAATAATTATTTTATTTTATTATAATATTTATTTGTAATTATAAATACTTAATTCTAGAAATTGTTAATAACAAATTTCTCACCATAGTCACCAATATTGTCCCAAATAAAACGTTTTTTTGAGTCACAGCATCCCATCAATACTATACTATAAAATTTTTTATAATTAAAAAATAAACTATTACTGTTTGGTGGCTTTTTTATACTGCAATGCCGACCATCAATAGCACCTATGCAATTGGGAAAATGTAAGTCGATCATAAAATCTGCTGATATTTTTTTTAAACTGTTGAGCTGTAGGAAACATGACAAATAAAGGCATCAGTACTTCGCACAAAACGTAGCACACTTCTTGTATAACATTCTTCACTGTTGATAATCCAATAAAATAAAGCCATTTACTTTTTGTTACTGTATCGCCGTATGATAAATAACTGAAACAAGATTTACTTTTGTAATGCCAAGAATGTTTAATTTTTATCAATATAAGAAGGCTTATTAGACTAACAAATAATTAACACATATGCAAATTATGGATAAATTAATCTAAAAATACAAAGTATTATTACACTTACTTTAGTGTTAAACTTAATCTTAATTCTGTTGGTAAGGAAGGCCTTCTGCTTCTTTTAATTAGTGCATCATGAATGAGACTATTGTAACGATTGAAAATCGCTACAAATTGTAGCAAAAATTAAGATTAGCTTGACCAAAGGAACGAGACTCAATCCCGAAACAGATAAGCGGAAGGCGAGCGCACGAAAAGAAATACCGAATTTTTCCTAATTATTTTTGTTATATTTTTTTTTATGTAAAACTAATGCAGAAATTATCAATAAGCGGAAATTCAAAAAGCGGAACATCGTCAAAGTAAATAAAGCGATTGAAGAAGGCGACAGAAAGAGCATCGCAGAAACCGAGCAACGCGCCGAAGTCCAGGAGAGAACGGCTCCATGGATAGCAGACGACGCACGGGGAGATGAAGCCCGAGAGCGAGGGCAGGCAAAGGCCCCGAGCGGGAAAATACGGCAAGCATCAACCAAGCACTCGTTTCGACGAGAAGCGCAAGATTATTTTGGTACCGCAGCTACAACTCCCAGCAACAAAACAGACAGCCCTTCCGCAACTCATCAAGAAAAATAAGAAAAGTCTGGCAGAATTTGAGCCAACTCGGAAGGAAGCGGGAACGAGCAGCAAGCTCGAACGTAAGCGGGAGCCGAGCGCCGCCGTTTCGAGCCGAAGCGTTCCGAGGCATGGATCGCGCTCGAAGGCGCGAGTCGATGCGTAAAGAGAGAGAGGAGATTGCCGCGCTTTGACGACTCCCGAAGCTCGCGAGCCAATGCCGCGCTCTTGTTCAAAGGCGGATTCGACTCGCGGCGTCGTCACCAATGAGGAGAGCGAAGAAGCCAGCGCCGACCAACCGAAGGAGCGATAGTAGCGCTAGGGCTAGGTTAGAAAGGCGAAGTCGCGGCAGCTGAAGATCAGTTTCGATCCGGCTGGCCAAGCTAAAAGTAAGGATTAGGTTTAGAAAAATTTAATTAACGATACGCGGAATCGCGGAACCTCGTGCTACATTAAGCCAAGGGATTCAGGATTCTATCGCGGAATTTTATCGGTCGAAATTTTATTAGTCGAAATTAGATATATTTTTGAATCGCGGAAATTTGCATTTTGTGTAGTCAGTTCGGTTCGTGTACGCGGAAATAAACTTATTTTGTGAAGAGACCGGTGTCTCGGTTAGCGGCAAAGTTTTGGATATTAATACTCGTGTTTCTTTCCGAGTGCGGAAAGAACCAAGAGGTGCGGTATCGTGCGCATTTTTGTATGCACTTTTTCGGAGCTTCGATCTCCACGCATAGTATAGGCTCGCGCGATCCAGCGGTGTTTACGCGCGATTCGCGGAACCGGAGACGGCGAGCGGCTGCAGGCAGCAAGCAGCGTAGCGGCAGCGGATTTCGAGGTCCTAGCTCCTCGAGCGGTAAAAGTTATTTTAATAAAGAAATGTAAATACATATTGAACCGAGGCACTATATTATATTTATTAGAATTAATTTTGCTTCGTAATATTTGTTTGATGCGAATAAAGAAAAATTGCATTTTTCTACCGCGGCGGGAATGATATTTAAGTTAATATACGTAGTATAGTTTTCTCGAAATTTAAACAGCTTAAGCGGGAAGTAGCAGAAAAATTAAATTGTTCAAAGTTTTTGTTTATATATTTTTTTTTCTTTGTAAGAAATAAATTGTGTTGACACGTCTGCGGTATTATTAAATAGACGTAAACTGTTTTATTTAAAAGATAACAAATTGGCTTATAAAATTCTTTTTTTCCCATTTCTCCCGCTATTTCCTTACTTACAGAAAGTCTCGGAAAGCACCCGCTCTCCGACGGCTCAGTCGGCGGGACACATAATTTTTCTCCTTTCGAATAATAATTAAAGTTCTTTTTTTTTTATAACGAAAGCTTTGCGGCGGTCCCGTGCACAATAAAAGCTTTAAATCGTTATACTATATAAATATTCAAATGTCTGGACATTCATTCGGCTAAATTTAATGAATTCCTCTTCATCGTTGAATTGAAAATATTTGAAAATATTCGTGTAACCACCATAGCCTGTTAGATAATTATACCTAATCAAAGGCTTACTCCACCATCGCCTGAATATTTTTTTTTCTTTAACAGTAATTGCTGGTACTGAATATACGCAGTCCCTATTTCAACAATATCTGCAACAATTTCATGATGATGCTCCATTTTTAACCTATAAAAATTAAAATTATCAACTAAGTATAACATTAGAATAGTTTATTTGGTGTCCATAACTATTAATTTAGAGAAATTTCACCTTACTTTTGATTCTTCTCAATACATATGTCACTTGCATCAGTTCATGCTACCTCATCTGTGCAAATCAATTAAAGATTCCAACTGATTTGACATAAAAAATTATACAGTCATTTCATTACTTGGGTTATATCTTGGGTTCTCCCAGACAATTTGCTTTACAGCTTTTATATTTCCAGCTTCTATCAACTTTCTAAATTGGGTAAGATTCTATGGTCTAGGAGCCTTAAAATTGCTGCCCTTTTCCTCACTAATTGTAATTGTTGGAACAACATTAGCCAGAAAAGTTAATCAGCACAGATTCTAAACCATTGCGAGCAAATTCCTGTGCTTCCTCTAGAGTTTTAGTCTTTAGCCGTCCTTTTTTGTGCTTCTTAATTTTTTTCAAGGCTTCAGTCTTGTCTAGGTAACGTGCTGTTGCGTCTCTAAAAGTAAACAAATAGCGTAAATAACCAAGACTTCCAACGCTCCTTTTTTGTCTTGACTCACCTTTTTTCCTCGGCGGCATCGTCGTCGAGGGGCACGTAGACGGCGTAGTACACCGAGGGCGTCGTAAAATAATGTTTTCTGCAAGGCAATTTTTAAAATACACGGCCTCGTGTGGTTGCAGTACTCGTCTGCGGCTCGGGCTAACTCGCCTTGACTCGTACTGCAAACTCCACACACGGTCTAAAAAAGCCCATTTTACGCTCTCGGTACACAATGTACTATTTCGGTGTCCAACGTTTACGGGAGCAAAAGTGCTTTAATTTAATTGAAATTATGGGAAAAGTTAGATCTTTTGTATATTTAGAGTTGTGTAGTTTTTAAGCTTATGAAACTTATTAGTTCAAAAGATATGAAGGTTTTATTTTATTTTATTTTTTTTTTAATTTTTTGAATTCCTGTATTTTAGTGAATAATCGATTTTTTTCAATGATCGAACACTTATTTTTTTCGTCTTTAACTAAATTTTCAAAATTAAGAATTTTTATAATTTATCTACTAGCTTTTTATAACGATTTAAAATTATATATGGTATCGCGATTATGCATATAACGTAGTACAGTCGTATTATTATTATTTAATTATTATCTAATTATGATTGTTTACATTAGTTTCAGCAATATCGTTCAAATCGAATACAAAAAATTACTTTTTTTGGTTAATAATTACTAGAGAAAATTCAATTCACTTGAAATTTTTATTTAATTTTCTGCAAAACGAAGATAATGTGAAAAAGTAACACCAGGATAAAATCACTTTTTTGCTCTTGTATTAAACATTATATTTTGATACGATTTGTGCAAAGCTTTATTTAATGCATGCATTTTTTATGACTAAATATTCCAATAATAAAATTTGTATTTAATAGTAAAGCTGCATCTTTCACCTACATAATTCATAGGAATATTTATACCAGGCTTATTAGTAATACGTGAATTTTTATACGAAGGCCAACCTTTGCATTTTTCGAATTAATTTAAGCGATGATCAATGTATTTGATCAATATATTACTTAAGTCTACATAATTTCTGTCGTAAAATTTAGTTTGTTGGGAATATAAAAAATCATTGTATATGTAGTTTAAAATAGTTAAGTAAAGTATGTGATTGACATGCATGAGTGTGGAATAGGTCATTTTGTATATAAGTTGTAATTTTGATTATTAAAATATTTACACGGAGAAAAATGTTTAGGTTAAAATTGCTATATTTTTTATGACTCGGGAGCCAAACTTGATTTATGCAGCAAATTTAATATACTTGTAGGAATATTTAATACACAATGCATCAAAAAATGCTATATAATATAGTAAAAATTATTCAAAGAAACAATGAAATACATTCGGATAAATTTTGGTATACGGTATAGTAAAATTTAAGTAAATTCTGTATCAAAAAATGCTATATAATGTAGTAAAAATTTACAACAAAATACGTTCGAATAAATTTTGACATACTGTATAGTAAAATTTATAAGTAAATTTCGGTCAATTACATGCAGATAAGTTACCAAATATTATGAATAAAACGTAAGGACCACGGGGACCACTAATTAACGTGTCTAAGGCATGAAAGATCATACAGGTTACGTTCATAAGGTATAACTATTCAAGTAGGCGTACATTAAATTTTAACGAAATAAATTATTATTGCATTAGTATATGTATACAAAAATTTTCATGTAGAAGTATACTAAATTCAATGAACATTCGCGACAATTTCAATGCTTATTTTAATGTAACTACATTAATTTTTAAGTACAAGTTATAAGATGACTTATAACTGAAATCAAAATTTTCCGATTGTAAAAGCGTTGCGTAGCGTAATGGTTAGAGCGTCTGCCTCGTAATGCGAAGGTTTAAGTTCGATTCCCCGTTAGGGAAAAAATTTTTCTGCAATAAAATTGTTAAATTGCGAATAATAAAAATTGTTAAATATGCGTGATACATATATAGTTGTAAAATAAATAATTAGCGCAAAATTTTTCATTTAAAAAGTGAAATATGCCTAAATAATCACTGCATTAAAAATTTTTATGAAAATAAATATGTATATAAATTTAATATGTGGCTTAGTAATATTTGATGTCCATATAGTAATATTTGATGTCCGTATAGTAAAATTTGATATACTGTATAGTTAAATTTGATAATACAGTATAGCAAAATTTGATAATCTGAAATTTTGCTATACTGTAATTTGATAATCTGAAATTTTGCTATACTATATACTAAAATTTAATATAGTTCGAGTTTGTCTCCAGGTTAGTATACAGTATAGCAATTTTTAATAAAAATTATAGGAATTTTTACTTAAACTTTTTTCTCCGTGTATGAATGGAAAACTTGACTGGTTTACTTTGATATCATTACTTTTTTAACCTGTGATTTCGTTGTAAGATTATTTATCTACTAACATACTTTTGATACTTTGATATTTTGCAGTTGCTGCTATTGAAATATTTATAAATTGAAACTATATTTTTACTATGTAATTGTCATCATTGTTAATATGGAATACATCAAACTCGCCTAACTTTTTACTTTGGTTCAAAGTTAATTTTTTTATAGAGTAGAATTTTTCTCCCTCTTTCTTTGCAATTTTAATGATTCCAATTCAAAATACCTATTAACAACCGAAACATTCGATTGAGATTTTTACCAGGGGTAACTTACGTTCATTAATTTAATTTGTATGCAGTATCTTCTGTGAAATAATTTCTTTTACAGGGTTTTGCGGCCCAAAAATGAGAATTTATATTAACGACGAAGCGACGCACGAGAGTCCATCCACGCCGCGCCGTCAGGATTTCGAGGGTATAATTATGCGTGTGGAAGAATGCGCGCACAAATTTAAAAGTTTCAAGTCGTCAAGAAGGAAGACCAGGATGACTGAACCAGAGGTGTGAAGCCGAATAGAGCAACAAACAGTCCTCATCTGCACCTTACAGTAAGGGCTAAGGGCCAAGGGCCTACATCCATCACAAAAAGTCTTAATTTGAAACCTCTTTGCCGAACCGATGAGGATTGCAGGCGAGTAAAGCAACGGCGCGGCAGTCGAAGTTGCAAACGACAATGGCAGAAACACCCGCAACCGTCAACGCATCGTCACTCTCCTGCTTCGTCTCACGCGATGTAGACGTCGTTAAGGTTTGTACCTAAAATTGTAAATCTTTTATACCGAGTGACACGTTTCGTGAATACGCGAGTGTATGTGATTGATTAGTTCATTAATTAATATTTCTTTTGGTGTGCGCAATCTTGTGAGTTTTGTGCGAGTGTGTGAACTGGCTAAAACAAGTTTCAGCGGAGTATTTTGACGGTAAATGGCTGCCCGCCTTTTCAAGTTGATAAACATCAAAACGAAAATATTCGATAATCATATTGATATATTATTTGATTCATTATTGTTCGTTTCGTTCCCCTTAATCCTATGTAGGAAAGATACGACATAATAATTTACTTTCATTTTAATTCAAAATTCGTTACAAAAGGGTCGTATTTACTGCATTTTGCATGTTTTAATTCTTCAAAATCTTTCCTTATTAAAAAAATTTTTCTTTATTTACAGATTGATTCTATCTGATTAGTTTGAGTTATATTCATTTATAGTTTCTTTTTTTTTATATGATGTGTAAGCAAATTAAAATTTTCTTCTTTTAACAATGTCTGGGTTCTTCATCTTCTTTTGTAGAATTAAACGATTATTGCGTACAAGAAAGTTCAGATGCTTTTAAAATAATTTTTTTAATAAAGAGTTACAACATACGAACTGGATGTCGAAAAATAATAGCGACTAAAAGTTAAAAACAAAAATATTAACAATTTTTTTTTTTTTATATTAAAAAAGACGCTCACACAATTTAATTTTATTTATTTTATTAATTACAGTTACACTTACAATCACATAGGTAAGCCTTTTTGCTCACGTGATTTATAGTCTACCATCCGCAAGCTAATCTTTTTATTAAGCGTGCCCACCTCCTTTTATTAAAAGAGGCGGAGGGGAAATGTAACCAGGACTAATCTTCTTCGATTGGCACGATACAGCTTACACAAAATTTATTTGTCGGAATTGAATAAAGATTAATTTTAAATAATAAAAACTAAACATTCACATGCCATTTAATGTAAGTAAAGAATTTTGTTTTAAATTTAGTAATCAGGAACATCCTTATAAACTTTAATTCTCTTGTTAGTTTCAATTGTGATCATTGTAGTGCCAAACGTATCGAAAGTAATTCTGATTACTCCAGCTTCTGAATCTACTTTTGCACTGAACCGGGTCACATTGAAATTTATAGTCTTTGGAAATTATAACTAGTTCTCGATTTTCATCTTTTCAACTTCGCTTTTCTACTGTTTATTGTCTGATGACACAGGCATATTAATGATTGAACGGAATATAAGAGCTCTCACGCTTTTTTCATCGATGTCAGAGTTGCTCTTGACCAATCAGTAGTCAAATCCCAAAATTTCATCATACAGTCATGGCTGCCTGTTATTCAAAGATTGAAAAAAGTAAATACATCCATGCTTAAGTTTTTTAACAACGTTTTCTTAATCGTAAATTTTGGAAAGTTTACTGCATTTTGCATGTTTCGATTTTTCAAAATCGTTCCTTCTTTAAAAAAATTTTTCCTTATTTACAGATTGATTCTATATCTACACTTAATAAGGAAAATTTTTATACTGGAATGGAATAACATTAGATAATTTATTTTGTGCGTCAATGAAGAATCTAAATTAATTTTTAAATTGCAATGTTTTCAGAATTTCATTTTAAAAATATATTTTTTCATGTAAACAATTAAGCAAAACAACGAAAATAAGTTTAATAACAAATAAATAAATGCAGAGAAGATAAATCTAAGAAGCATTATGAAATTGTGTGATAGCAGATTTTTTATTTTAAAATCAAGCAGCTTTTGCTAATCAATGTTGTTACATTACAAGATAATAGTTTCCTCAGAAAAGCCATTAACCATTATGATTTAAAGCTGTTTAATTTCTATTTACAAATTCAAA
The DNA here is from genome assembly GCA_035047165.1 of Ormyrus rosae. Taxonomy (NCBI): domain Eukaryota; kingdom Metazoa; phylum Arthropoda; class Insecta; order Hymenoptera; family Ormyridae; genus Ormyrus; species Ormyrus rosae. The sequence goes on along the minus strand of JAWWML010000012.1, from coordinate 31,617,900 downwards.
TAACATTTCATTGAAGAGAATATTGCAGAAATAATGGCAGTTATCTTGACCTGCTATCAAGTAACATTAATAGTTTCTCTCATATGCTGCTCGAGTAAGAATTAAATCTAGTTGGAATTCCCAGTTGGAAGGAGATGCGACGAGCACGAGCGAAGTTTTCTTTAGATAGTGTTAAATGTAAGGTATTTTTATTTAATTAACTTTTATACATTTTATTCTCTCCTTTTTTGCGTATTTTATTTCTCCTAAAGATCACTAAGTAAATAAACAATAATTAAATTAATTAATTAACTTTTTTCCTTATGAATATTGTTGGTGTGAATATTATTCTAATTTACCAAGAAATATATAGAAAAATAATTAAATTATATATTTTTGTTTCAGAATGACGCTTAACGGAAACAAATTGTTACAATTTGTTGCAATAGCAACGCTTTGCATTACAGTAGCTACAACAACAAACTTGACATCTACAACTGCAAATACTTTTAATCAATCAGCGACAGAAAATACTACAGATTATCGACTTCCAGATAATGTAATTCCTTTGACGTATTACTTACATATAACTCCTTTTTTTAAACCGAATAATTTTACATTCAATGGCACAGTAAAAATTATTGCTAATGTTAAGAATAGGACTTCTAAAATTGTTCTTCATGCAAGCCGTTTAGATATTAACAATGTAAATGTCTTAAATCTGAGCAATAAGTCACTTCCAATAAGTGTAAAAAACATTACAAAAACAGAAAAATATGATTTTTTGAATATTATTTTGAAGTCGCCAATACATTCCGGTGAAAATATTAGTATTAAAATAAATTATTCAGGAGAACTCGGCACCGTACAGGACGGATTGTTCAGAAGATCATACAAATTTAAAAATAAAACGAGGTAAGTAAATTAAAAATTTATAACTACCAAACATTCAGAGAATATTTTAATTATAAATAGATTTTTATTAATTATTTTTATCCTCAAGTAAAAAAAAATATGTAAAATTTTTTACTATCAAAGCTTTAATATATCAACTTTCCTTTTATATTGAAGTTGATTATTATTATGCAAATAATTAAATAATTTTGTTAAAATCACTCACGCAATTTTGTTGAATAGTATTAATTAATGTACACAAACAAAAATCGTTAGTAGAAGGTACTTAAATTAAGATTTTTTTATTTTTTTGCCCTGTGTTCAATATATAATTTACTTAATGCATTAATTTATGTATTCATTAATTATTACATTTCAGCACATTCTACTAACGATTTTCCTCTGCGTAGATGAATATGGAGTGTCATTTTATTAAAACAAAATTATTTATTTTAATAAAAACTACAGATGGCTTGCTGGAACTCATATGGAACCCTTAGGAGCGCGAAAAACCTTTCCATGTTTTGATGAACCTGGATTGAAAGCAGAGTTTTATATCAATGTAACTGCTCCGAAAAATTATACTGCTCTCAGTAACATGCCGGTTAAGTCTATATCAAACGAGTAAGTGATCAGCTAAACTTGATGTTTAAAGAAAATATGTATTGCATAATAAGAATGGGAAGTCAGCTAATCCGAACTTTTCTAAATAAACGCATATATGATTGGTATTTTCCAGAGATTACAGAAAATTAAAAAAAACAATAATGAGCAAGCAAGTAGTGTCAAGTTATTAACGAGATTAGACTCTTTACTGAATAATCTTAAGAAAGTTATATGCTATTTAAAGACCAGCTAGAGCCGTGGTAATTCGCATTGTGTATATATATGCGTGTGCCGTCACGAACCATGAAAACCTGTCCAAACTTTCTCATGGCCAAGTGTCGCACCTGCTTGGCCCGGAAAACTCTCTTTTGAAATTTTAAGACACGACATTCAATAAGAGAAATTAAAAACGTGATTGAATTACTTTGCAGTTAGAATTTGAAATTAACCTTTCAAAAATTTATATTATAAATTTGTTAATTTTGTGAGTAGAAAATTACGCTCCGAAGACTTCGTGCCAAATCTCATTCAATTTTTTTTCATGCAATGGTCTCCCAGAGTTAGCAAATTCACTTTTAGCAAACCTTGTTTTTTTTGGCATGGGACGATGTATGTAGTTTGTCTCGACAAACTTGCAAAAATGTATTTTGATTTTTATATTTTATGAATCAAATATAATTTTAAATTTCTCAAAATATCTTAGACAACTTATTTAAATGATAATGGTTTGAGAAATAAATATATATACTATTTCTAAGTAATATCAATAAAAATTCTGTCTTAAAAAGTGATGACGGAAAGTTGAAACATGAATAAAACGATTCTGATTAGCCGATTCTCATGGAAAATGAAACCAGATTGGTTAAAATATTAATGTTACTGTTGCGTTAAAGGAAGCATGATTAGATATAGTATAAAGTAAGGCTAGGTAGAAATAGACTTTATAAATTAATTTATTTAATTTTCAATTTTTAATTGTTATTTTTATATTAATAAATTTTTGAAATTCAAAATTTGTAACTTATTTCAGTAATACTTTCGAGTTTGAAGGGAGTCCGCGGATGTCAACTTATACAGTAGCTGTAACAGTGAGTGATTTCCAGAGCTTAGAAGCTAATAAGGGTAAAACCTTGTTCAGAATTTGGGCAAACCCTGGATCTGCCAATCAGTTATCCTACTCACTTGATTTAGCAATGAAAGCTATTAAGTTTTACGAAGATCAGTTATCTATTCCTTATTCTTTACCGAAGATGGATCTGTTTGCCATGCCTGACTATGTCAGCGCTATGGAAAATTGGGGTTTGATAATTTATAGTGAGAATATGCTTCTTTACAAAGCAAAGGACACGTCGCTCAGTAACAGGAAAATCGTTCGAGGCATTGTGGTCCACGAATTGTTTCATCAATGGACTGGTAATCTCGTGACTCCAGAATGGTGGGATTATTTATGGCTCAGTGAATCTTTTGCTGCCTATTCTGAATATCATACTCTCAATGAGGTAAAAAAATAAAAATAAATTTAATTTTATAAAAACTTTTTTTAGATATTAGTTTTAAGGTTGAGAAAACAATTTGAATGAGTCATTTTCTTTTAACTATACCTAATTGCATAATTAATATAATTAATTAATTAAGTAATTCAACAAAAGCTTTATTAACTCAATTGAATACAGTTAATATAGTTAATAATAGTATGATATAGTTAATAATAATTGAATACAGTTGATAATAGATAGAAAATGTGATTATTTCAAGAACATTTTTTCTCAGTGCAATAATCTCCAACTTAAATCACTTTTTCTCTCGATTACTATTCTATTTTTTTATGAGATCCTGAATCCCGTTTTAATAAATTATTATTCACGTAACATGATCAGTGCATTCGAAATATATAAATCCGGTGTTTATATCACACTGTATCCGAAATTGATGAGCCGAATCGAATAACACCTTCCGCGCTCGAGTCAGTCGGACAATTAAGTAACTCGAGCGACTTGAGTGCGGAAGGCGTTATTCGATCCAGCCCTTCAGTTGTATTACTCAAACATTGGATAAACGTCAAACCATCATATTGCATTATTAAGCTTGCTCAGCGCTGCCTAAATTCAACAATCAGCAGAAATGTGTTTGAACAGCTAAAAAATTCATGCATCTGTTAAATAATAGTGAATATTTAAATAAACCTGTGACCTTTAAGTTAAATACATTTGCCCATTTTAGTTGGAACCATCGTGGAAGTTAGACTCACAGTTTGTTGTAAATGAACTGCAGACATCATTTGCATATGACGATGCAGAATCTAAACCAATGACGCGCGCAGTTTATAGCCCTAAAGAAATTGGTGCCACATTCGATGCTATAGTTTATGCGAAAGGGGCATGTATTCTTCGGATGTTCTGTAAACTACTAGGATCAAAAATGTTTTTCGGTGGTTTAAGGAGATATCTTTTAAAAAAGTTTGTTTAAAATAATTCTTTGATATAATGCTTGATTCTAAAAAAAATTTACAAAAACTTTTTTAAAATTAAAAAATTTTCTTTTTTTAATTGTTTTAACTTTTTTAAACTTTTTTTTTTAGTGTTTGTTCTAATAAATACGAATCAGTAAATATAAAAAATAAACGTACTTTTTATAAACCTAATATTATATATTTATTTTAGTCAGTACTCAATTGGTACTCCAGAAAAATTATTCGCAGGTTTTGAAGAAGAAATAAAATCAAATGATTACAACTTTGGTATATCTGTTTTTAAATTCATGAACAGTTGGACCAGGAAACCAGGATATCCTGTCATCAATGCTTATTTGGATGGAAATATCCTTCATTTGAAGCAAAAAAGATTTTTATTGAAGCCAGTCGAGAATAAAACTATAGAATCAGTCTGGGCTGTTCCAATTAGTTATGCAACTGCTAGTGATCCAAACTTTAACGAAACTAAAAAAGTATTTTGGTTTACGCAAAATCAATCGTCTATTATAGTTCCAAATGGAAATCGAGATTGGATCATACTTAATATTCAACAGACGGGTAACATCAAATTTTAATTTCAGCTTCAGTTTGATTGTATTAAGTTGTTCCAAGGCTTAAAAATTCAAAATTGATAAAATTTGACAAACCATTAGACGACTCATAAGGGGTATTTCTTTAAAAGCAATTGACGTGTTTTTAAATTTTGAAAATTATTTTTTTCATGAACCTCAATTTTCAAGAAAAAAAGCCATTTGTGTTTTCGTGATGTTTCAAAATAGAAAAAGAAGCAAAACTTTCTTTAAATTTTGAAAATATTTTAAATGGTAAGATGCGTTTTATACACATAAGAATCGTACACGTAAACATTGTACACAATTTAGTATGGCCCAATATATCTATATATAAATTTCACCAATGTTAAATTGTGTACAATGTTTACGTGTACGATTCTTATATGCATAAAACGCACCTTACCTTTTAAATATTTTACCAATATTTTGTAAATTGTATTATGTACCATATTTTTCAGGTTATTATAGAGTCAATTATGATAGAGAAATGTGGAATCGAATTATAAAAGTATTAAAATCAAAAGATTTTTCAATAATTCATGAAATTAATCGCGCTGCATTGATGGATGATCTTTTCAATTTTGGAAGAGTAGGCGCAGTTAATTATAGTACAGTTCTTTCGGCTACCCAATATCTGATAAACGAAACAAGTTATCTTCCTTGGAAAGCAACATTCGAAGGCTTTCACTATTTAAAAACTCGCTTTACAGGACATTCCGAAATTTATAGGCTATTTAAGGTAATAAAGTTATTTTTTAACTATTTAGAATTCAAATGAATGAAATAATCTATATTTGTCTAAATTGTATTATAATTTATAGAATTATGTTATAAATTTGATTGAGCCAATCTACAGAAAACTAGGATTTAAAGGTAAAGTTGGAGAGGAATTAATCGATGTGGATCTTAGAGAATATGTATTAGACTGGCTTTGCAACTTTGAATACAAAGATTGCATTAATAAAACTTTAGAAGAATTCAAAAGATTACGTCAAAACAATAGGTATAGCATAATAATTTATCGTAATTATGATACAAACTAAAATACATTGCAATTTATAACAAATTTATTACGTGTACAAAGATTTTATTTGTATTTTATTACATAAATATTACATAAATTTTGCTTTACACACAGTTATAATGTACCCGCAAACTCACAAAAAATAGTTTATGCCATGGGCATTAAATATGGATCAACTGACGACTGGAATTATTTATGGCATAAATTTGGCGAATCAGATTTTGTTATTGAAAAAGATACTATTTTGAATGCGCTAGCACATTCACAAAATCCAATTAATTTAGAAAGGTAATATTATGTTAATATAATGTTAATATAATTTTAATATAATTCTATTAAATGCAATTTCTATTATATTAAGTACACTTGTCATTTTCTTTCAAGCAAAATAAAAACTTTGCTTTTAGTAAAAATGAAGGCATAAAAAAACCAATATATATTCTTTACTTATTTACAAATTTTATAATCAAATGATATCATTAATAATTCGCTATTATTTTCTTTCTTGACACTCTGTGCACAAACTCGATTTCGATAACGCTTGGATAAAAATGTACTCGCTAAATCAAGCCCTGCACTCATCGTATCAAAAAATATTGTTCGATACATGAACAAGAAAATGATTTTAACCTCGTGTTACCTTTCCACCCATGCGTCGCTCGGGCGAAAATAGTCACAAGAGGATAAAGTCATTTTTTCGCATTTTTATCGAAAACTACTATTTCGCACTTGTATCAAAAACTGGTATTATACTGATCTTGATTACTTAAGTCCACAAAAATTCATCAGGCAATTTTTTATAAATAAACAATAGATGTAGAGATAACTTGTGAATTTACTTTTTATATTAACTTTTTCTGCGTGACTTTCTTTTAGGCTTTTCAATAGCTCAATTTCGCCCGAAAGCGCAATAGATGTCTACTCTGTACCAATAGTATTTGCTTATGCTACAAAAGCGAGTGTACTTGGAGCTCAAACTACGTTAGATTTCATTAATAGAAATTACAAAAGAATTATAAATTAGTAAGTATTTTATAAATAATTAAGATAATATTTATAGTATTTTGCATATATTATTGTTATTTCATTGAGTATTAAACTTTGAATCTCTCGCATGAATATTTAATTCTGTTCTTTTACAGAAAGTAATTAATAAAAATGTTTAATTACTTAAAATTGTAAATAAAGAAAATGTATCTTCAGTTTTTGTTAAATTCTCACTTTTCACAATTCGTATTTTCATTTTAGTACTAAAGATGAGGTTGCAATTACAGAAACTCTTAAATTTATTTCCAAATACATTTCAACAGAAGAATTTTTAGAAAAGGTAATATAAAATAAAAATTTTATATAATATTTTAATAAAAATTGTAATCTAAATTAGTAATATTTTTCAGTTTAACAAATTTCTTCAAGATAATGAAAAGATTACAGAAGATTTTACTGAAGAGATACAAAACTCGTATAAAAATGCTTTGTATGAAATTAAATGGTATAATCAATATTCACCTAACATCTTACAATGGTTAAAGTCAAATCATGAAAAAGTATGAATTTTTAACAAATTAAGTATTGTTATTAACATTATAAAATAAAAACTGTCTATTGTATATATACGAATTTTACAATATCACATATGAAAAATATGATCTTTTTCTTTTTGGTTTTACGACTCCGTTATAACGTTGCGGATTTTCCGCAAGTTACTATTTGTAATAAAGGCTAGTCTGGGAGCATGCGCCCGTATAATAAGAAAAGCGAGAGTCTCTGGATTCGCGAGGAGAGCGAGGTTATCTGAAGCGGCAAGCGGATTAAGGGGGTTATAGTATAGGGTGATCGCACCAGTAGATGGACGCTTAAGGATTTTTATACTTTGTATTAAGCAGATTTTTATGCGTATTTGTTCTTTAAAATAATGTGTACTATTATTGAATACAAGAATACAACTTCAATTTATCAGTAAATACGTACCAGACGTATTAGAAATATGTGTTTAAATTGAAAATTTGCAAAAATTATGCGAAAGTTGCGTATTACCAGTAGATGGACAGCTGCCAATCTCTATTTAGTTAACTAGTCCATCTATTGGTAGTATAGGTTATGCATAAAGAACCCCCAGTAGATGGACACTAATATTTTTGAAGATTCTTTGTTTTATGTTAAAAGGACACTTGTTGATAAGTAGTAGCTTAAATAATATAAAATAATATTTATGCTTTTATAGGGGAAGAAATTGAAAGAAAATGGACTTATTTATGATGAGATATAAATCAGAATAGAAAAAACTAAAAGTCAACTTTCCAACTGGTTTAGGAGCTAAAAAATAAAATAAAATGGGAACATTACAAGGACATTCTCTTTCTTGAGAAAATTTGATATTATGAAATGTAAATAAATTTAGTCGACCATTATTACTATACTAAATATTTATGAAATTTAACAGTTTTCACTTTTATTCTTGCTTAAAAGGTGCCTCAAAACGATGCCTTTGCCAAAAAGGACAATCAAAATTGTTGATGTCGTTGATAAAGATATCAACGAACTCAAAGTTTCAAAAAGTCACTGATCCAGTTCCTGTAAAGCAAGCATTTGCAACAGAATATTTTAATGGAGAAGAAAACAAATTTTATTGCTATTCGAGGAGCATTACAGATAGTGCCATTAAAACTTGATACATGATAGACAATGCATATAGTTACAAAATTTAGTGAAAAATAATGGTTACGTTATAACATTTATGACTATAAATAAAAATAAATTTGAATTAAAGGAGTTTAAAGTTAATGTAAGGCCATTGATCGGTAGTCAATAAACTGTTATATTTTCATATTAAAATATTATAATTTATTAAATCTTTTGTGTATATAGTGTCTCCTATTTTTATAATTTTTTATAAAATTATTGCAATAAAATAAATAAATAAATAATTATTGTTGGAGTTTGGGCTGGGGGAAGTCTGGGGGAAGTTCCGCAAAGGTCCAGGAAGCAACAAAAGTACACAACACTTGTATTATCGAACAGATTTATTATCAAAAGTATTATAACTATTGCGACTGCTCACACGCAATTGCCGATCGAGCGAGCGAGCGGAGATAGCTTGTTGAAGCGGTAGCCACAAGGGGTCGCCGTGAAACAGTGCCTGCCGAAGCTACAGACCTCTCAGAATTATATATTGAAATTTATGTTTGACGTTAATGACGTTTATGAATTATAAATAAAAATAAAAATTTTTTAAAAAGATTATAACTCTTAAATTAAATTATCAATTATTCTAAAAAAATGTTGGTAATTAAAACTATATAGATCTAAAATCTGTAAAAATTTCAGACTATGTTGTCAACTAGTTTTTCAGTAAAAAGCTGATAGGTAGAAAAAATGAGTTCTATTTCCAACGATTACTGGAGTAAAAATGCTTCAATTGACTTGAAATTTTGGGAAAAGATAGATCTTTTGTATATTTAGAGCTGTACAATTTTTTAGCTTATGAAACTTATCAGGTCCAAAGACTAATTTTTTGAATGGCTATATTTAGTGAATAAGCGGTTTTTTTCAATGATCGACCACTTATTTTTTTCGTCTTTAATTAAATTTTCAAAACTAAGAAGAATTTTTAAAATGTATGAACTGGTTTTCGTTTTATAACGATTTTAAATTATGTATGGTATTGCAATTATATATATAACATAGTACAGTCATCATATTTTTATTATTATTATTATGATCGTTTACATGAGTTTCAGCAATATAGTTCAAATCAAATAAAAAAATTTACTTTTCTTTGGCTAATAATTACTAGAGAAAGTTCAATTATTTGAAATTTTTATTTAATTTTTTTCAAACGAAGAAAAAATAACATTGTTAAAATCACTTTTTTGCTCTTGTATTGAACACAGGGTTGCGTTGCAATTGTGCAAAACTGCTCCAAGTTGCAAACTTCAGAGTGAAATAACATAGGAAGTATATCTATATATAGATATATATA
>JAWWML010000012.1:31589545-31608273 GCA_035047165.1 Ormyrus rosae | reverse complement strand
GACCTTCTGGCGATAGAGAGGAAGTATATTTTTGAGAGGAAGAAACGGCTAAACGATAGCACCCCAAAGGAAATCTGAGACTCAGCGAGGAAGCAAACAATGGATGCGTGGCATCGCAGCACCGCGACGTCGCGATCTCGGAGGAGAGGAGCCTCGCGGTCTTATTCAAATTTTGCGGTGGGTCAGGCCGCTGGCTCTCGACCTTGCTCTACTCTTTCCTCGAGTATCGGAGTTCCGCGGACGCTGTTGCCGCCGCTCGACTCATGAGCCAGAAACCCCATAGCTTACCTACTCACCGCTCTATCGTACCTTCAGTTGTTGGCCCGATGTTTTATGACAGAGGAGTTTATAGTGTAGCCCAGTCGTGATGCTGGTGTCTGTACTACCGGTGAAAGAACGAGATGTATTATCTCCTTATACTCTCATCTGTGGCGGTAGAACAACGAAACCAGTAGTACAGTTCCTTGTCAGTAGTAAGCTTGACATTTGTTCTAGTGGCCGGTCACGGGATTTTTACCGGCACCGTGGTCGGGTGGGGTCGGGGAAACGGCAGAGAGTAGGAATTATCTGGAGTACCAAGGAATTTTCGTCCAGGCTGACTCCGAAATCTCTCGGCAAGGCACGCCGTATAAGTGCCTTTCACGAGCTAGTTCTCTAGTGGGTGGCCGTACGCCACCTAGCGGTAAAACGGCGCACTAAGGCTTGCGAGCCTAATTTGCTTGCGGTTGCGGGTTTGAGTAACTGACTTGCGGTAGTGACCTTGTGCAAGACAAACAGGCTAAATTTGCTGCTAATCGCAGTGATGGCACAAGGAGGAACCAAACCGGCCCCAATCCCTAACTTCAGGGTGCGCCAAATGAGAGGGCGAATAAAATTAATTAATAAAAAAAATCAAATCAATTGTATGCTTTATGCAATTGTTATCTTGCACAAGTGTCGCGTACATTTGCTTCTGTTACATTCAAAATATGGATCTAAGAATTTTTATTCGCGCTCTCCTCTGGCGGGATCTAACTAAATAACTAAATAGAAATATAATAAAATTTCGTTTCGTTATTTTATATAAATTATCTAATAATTTTTCTCAACCCAGGCATGGAATAGTCCTCATTTCACCCTAGAAAGTAGCATAGAAAATCGAGCATTTCAAGCGTTCGAGAAAATTTTTTGTTTAAGCGGAGAAAAAAGTCGTTTTTTTCCGCCTCAAGATGTTCTTTACGATTTCTGTGCACGACTTGAAGTACACGATCATCTATCCAACTTTCTGACATCAAAAGAGGACTTTTCATGCCGTCGTTAAAAAAAAACACGGTGTATAACATGGGAAGCTATTTCAGACTCTGGTGAGGTTTTCAGCACTCTACTTCAACTCGTGCAGAACATCTTACCTTCGCTAGAAATAGCTTACTTTCTCTCCCTTGTTGCACAATATACTATTATCATTTACCCTTTCAGTCATAATTTTTTATTATTCAGAATAAAGTATTGATATTAAGTATAATGATCGAATGTATTACATTAAATATTTTAATAAAAACTTTATTTTAATTAAACTTTTAATACGTGTGTTTTGTAGGGGTGTCAATAATTGGGACTTCTTTATAATTTGGGACGGTCTAACCGTGAGATCAAATTCTAATTAACATTTTTAGAAATTGTTAATAAAAGTAGACATAACGCGCAAAATCATTAGGATAGAAAAAGAATTGCTTATAAGTAGAAAGATCTAAAATTGTACAGTAATTGCTCTTAAACCGGATCATCTGAAAAGGTTTATAATTATTTGATTTTAATCTTTGTAAAAATTCAGAAAGTATAACATTCATTTGCACATAATTACTTGAGAAATCTGAAGCTTAATTAAGCATTTAAACTTCGAAATATCCTTTACAGTATAAAAGGGTTAAAATTATTAAAACTAAATTGTGAAGGAAACTTGCAGTTATAACCTTAAAAAAATAGTAAGCGCGCGCTGGGTGATGTCTTGTTTTAATAAAATCGATAAAACATTTTGTAGAGGTAATTCTTCAATTTGTGTAGAGCGGTTACACGACTTTTCAACATTTTCAAAAGTAAAAAGTAATACTCTTTTCTTTATACTTAATTAGTAGATATTTCAGAGTAAAAATTTAGTTTGAAATATATGATTAAAAATATAAGAAAGTGCAGCTTTATGCTTATCTCTCGTGAATACGTCGGTCGTGAAGTTACTGATTTACAGTGTTGCGTTGTACCGATAAATTTGTTTCAAGGGCTTTCAACTGACGTCGAAATGCTATTTTTTATTTCAAATATATTATACATGTAATTTATTTTAAATTGTAAATCTCCTTTCATTATTGAGCGAATTTTATATTTAATATATTGTAGATGGTTATTTATTTGTACTATATTTTTCTATAATTCAACCTTATTATATTTTATTTTATTAATTTGTATGATACTAAAATTCATGAATATCTTTCTAATTCGAAATTATAATTTACTCAACTTATTTCTATATTTCAATAAAATACACCTTCAATGATGCGATTTATAAATAGTGAAAATTTATAAACTTTTATTAGCGGATAAATTTAGATATTAAAAGCTTCATTGCACCTAAAGTAATACGTAAATATAAATAGTAAATTTTTTTAGAAAAATTTGTAAAATCTTTTATTTCAACTTGCATAAAAATCCCACGATACCAATTAATGTAGGTGATGAAAGATTTTATATAGTTTAATATATTTCTATTTTCAGATTATTCATATGACGTCTGATCACGGGGCGACTTTACCAAGTGATGGAAAAGACTAAAAGAAAGAGGAAGACGACAAGAAAGAGAGAAAAGCGTGCACAAGAATTAACCAGCGTATACATGCATTGTAATATGCTCAGGTAATCACTATGATTCTGGTGGGCGTTGCGAATCCTCAACTTTAATAGCCTGGGCCAAAAGTACGTTCACAACCGTCAAGTAAAGTACGTTGGTGCGCCCGCCCGCGCGTGAGGCAACGTGAAACTTTTATCGCCTTCTCTTCTCTTTCTCCCCCCTTCCCTCTCTCCCTCTTCTTTCGTTTTTTTCTCTTTCTGGTCTGGCTCGTAATTTTTCTTTCGCCAGAAGATAGGACCTGACAGAGTAAAAGCATCGAAGAAAGAAAACCACTTTTTTTCTTCTCATTCTGGTTGCATCCTTTCTACCTTCTGCGAGAAGATACGTAACGAGCACTTGAAGCTGAGGCTTATGCACTTTTTCTGTAAAGCTATGCATTTCCAGAATACCAACGTTTTGCATAGAGCTAACCGTGCCGGTAAAGAGGAACAACATAAATAATCTTTTGATCTAATTCTATCTTTCGATATATCTTTAGATAATAATTACCAGTCTCGCAGAATTTTGTACATCATATTCTATTTACAAATACAACTAAATCTAAATAATTTAATGCTAAAATCAATCTTTCTTGTTTATAATCATAATAATATTTTGATTAAAATAGAATTTTATTAATATAGAACGCGAATTCCCTTCGAAAAATTTTTAAATGTGAACGAAATATATTTACTGGCCAAGAGATGCTCAATGCTTGGTCTTTGATACCAAAATGTGAAGATAATCAGAATTGTCAAGTCTAACGTCTCGAAATAATCGAATTTTGGAGGTTATATTTCGGTGATTTTATAAAAACTGCTGCCAATTCTTTAGTACTTAGCTTCCTCAAACTTAATTTTTTATTTTATTATATTATTTTTTTAAGCTAAAATTTTTACAAATTGAAGTAAGAAACATCATTTTAAAAAAATGATTTGATGAACGTCTATTGCAAAAGCAATATGGTTCACTATGACCCTAAAATATCCAAAAGGAGGCTTAAATTTTATAATCAATTATCTCTATAAATAATTAATATAAACTAAATACACTATAAATTTCAAGTTGATTTGTCGATCTTTTTCGAAAAAAATGCAATTTCAAAAATTAAGAAAAAAAATTTAACCTCAAGCATCTTTGAAATTTATGAACAAGTTTTTTAAAAATAATATACCTACTCAATGAGATCGCACTTTTTTTATAAATAATTTTTTTCTATTAAATTAAAAGAGATTAATTAGTGATAAAAATTTCATAAAGGTAGATTCAATATTTTTCGAGAAATAAATTAAACAAAAACATTAATTTCGTTTCGCTCATAACAGATTAATGTCTAGTAATATTTTAACATTTAAAAATTGAAAATGTAAATAATAAAAAACTCATAAACATTTCAGAAAATTGAAAAATATATTAACTCTAAAAAACGTGCAATTCAAAATCATTTTTTAACCATAAATTAAAACAATGAGTTTAAAAAATACTTTATAAACTTAATAACATCATCGAAAACGAATTGAAGAAGTGTAGCTTTAACCAACGAAACTCACGTGCATATGTATAGTTCAAAAGTTATCGCCAATACACACCCACCCACACACACTTGTTAGTATAAAGTAGAACTCTAAAAATACATTAAAATATCGCGGAAACTCATATTCGCAAAATTTTTCATTTTGTATGTAATATACAACTACGGTAAAAATATACCAAGGTAGTTACAAAGTTGTATATTGCACAGTCACTTTCGGAATTAGTTGTGAAAATGGGAATTAAAATTTCATGTAAGTACATCGAATACAGTATAGTATATAGGTAAATTAGAAAGAAGGAGATAGAGAGGTAAAGTGAGTTTTGATAAAAAGAGAGAAAGGTATAAAATGAAATTTTAATAGAATATTGTGAAGATTTTTAATGGTAATAATGTCTTGCATTTTTAGAATAAGGTTTTTTTTTAATTTATTCACTTATACGTATAAAAATTATATCTGATTTATTATTATTACAGCATCACGAACTCGGCAGCGCGCAGTAGCAACCGCCTGATGCAGGGACGTGGTCCACCTACGTTGACCATGACCCTGCAAACAGAGGCCGCCGCTACCACCGCCGCCTTGTTCGCGGACCTCCGAATTTGTTCCCAGAACGTGAGCTTCGTATCTAGCATCACCCCCAGGTACTTCACAGATGCCTTCGTCTGTACCTACAACTCATCAATTTTCAGCGGCTGCACTGTCAGTATGCGCTTTTTCGTGAGGAGCACGACCTCAGTGTTGGCCTCCGTTAGTTCCAGTCCATGATCGCCCATCTAACGGCGAATTCGACGCATAACCGTACCTGATCAGTTAGCAGCCTTCCGGCATACCCAATTAACCCAATCGAAGGATCCCGTCGTAGGAAATATTCCATAGATCGGGTCCTAGGATGGAGCCTTGGGCTGCCCTAGATGTTAGCTCTTTTCGCTTGGAGCCCACCGCCGTATCGTATAGTATGGAGCAGTCCTTCAGGTAGTCTCCAATGATTCAGAGTAGGTATCTAGGTACCTTGAAGTCCCGCTCCAGTGCCCCCAGCACGTCCTTCCACCTGACCGAATTAAAGGCGGTTTTGATATCTAGTGTCACCAGGAGACATACGGGGCGGGAAAAATGATTCCCCCTTTCCGTGCTCTTGGCCGCATCCACTACCTCCTGGATAGCGTCGATGGTAGACCTTCCGCTCCGAAAACCAAACTGCCTCTCGGAGAGGTGGCCGGATGTTGCTAGCACCGCCTGGACGCGGGGTCTCAGTAGCTTCTCCATGAGTTTCCCGGCGGTGTCCAGCATATACAGGGGTCTATACGATGACGGAGCATCTAATGGTCCTTTCCCCTTGCTTATCAGTCTCGCTTCCTTCCAGCAGTAATAGAATATGCCCGCTTTAAGGCACGAGTTTTACATGCTAAGCAAGAGCTCAGGATGGCTCCTAACCACCGCCTTCAGTATCTCAGCTGGAAGACCATCAGGCCCTGGCGCCTTCTTGCTTTACATGGAGCGTACAGCTCTCTCCAGCTTCGCTGTAGTAAATGGCGGCGCCTCAGAGCCGTATGGTGACAGAGGTTCATCCAAGCGTTTGGGATGTGTGGGACCAAAGGTATCGACAATTCTGTCCATTACCGCTCGCTCTTACCGAACGAGCCCAGTTTGCAGGTGATAATCTCGTACCCTAATCCCCACGGATCGCTGTTAAGATCTTCCACCGGCTTCTTCCGCAGGCATTCCCACCTCAGCTTCACGATGTCGTTCGTCCACCAATATGCAGGGCGTCTGGTGCTTCTCGCTGACTTTCTCGGTATCGCTTCCTTGCACGCTTCGCGGATTAGATGCATGGTAACTTTCGTCACCGCCTCGGCCCGCTCGGAGAGCGTTGGGATCCTCGGTATCTCAACCAGGGTTCGCTGACCGCATTCTAGCGCCTGAGAGAACTTCTCGTAGTCTATCTTCTCAACTACCCATCTGCTGGACGGCGTTCGACCGCCGCCCGGAGCGGCGCGACATCATGAACGCGGAACGTGATGTACTGGTGATCCTGGCTGTGTAGTCCTTGATCACCCGCCAGTCCCTCACGCGTGCGGTTCCGTCGCGAGAGATATACCAGGGATGATCTCCCAATATCCGGGCTTCTTGAAGGTCGACGTGGAGCCGGTGTTTAGGACTACCAGCCCCAATCTGGACACCATGTCCATCACTCGTCTTCCTCTGGAGTCTGGCGCGGGTCCCCCCCCCTCGAGAGCTTTGCTGTTAAAATCTCCGGCCACCAGCTTCCCCTCCATATCTCTGGCCACATCCTCGAGAGCATCCAGTTTGCTTTGGAAGCCCTCGATGGCCTCGTTCTGAGTGAGGTAGCAGCTGACGTGATTTACGCCGTCGCTCCGCACCCGAACAAAGCCACGACCAGATCCATGGCTCGCCACTCGAAAGCGACGTGGGTTAAAAACCTAGATCGCCGCAGTACCGAGATCGTCACGATATCACACCCCCGCATCTCCGTCTCGATGTTGTTCGTTGACAAAAACAATGTCCACTTCCAACTCGAAACCGATCTGCGTGAGCAGGTCTTGCGCCCTCCTGCTTCTGTTCAGATTTGTCTGGAGAATCTTAGCCATTTTTGCGGTTTTTGCGAGACCTGGTTAGAGCATCGCGGAAAGCCGCGCAAGCTCCAGTTCCTGCAACGTGGCTTGAGGTCCCCGTGCAGAGGAAGCACTTGGGAGCGGCGGCTGTACAATCGGCCGCCTTATACCCCTGATTCCCTCATCGGTAACAAACAGAGCTCCTATCCGGGCCCTTGCAGCTGGGGTCGCGATGTCCGTAGCCGAGGCATTTAAAACACCGCTTGACTTGGACCTGCAGCTGCAAGCCACAATAGATCCAGCCTATTCGGACTCTGCCCGTTCTCAGCAGATTCCTTCCGGCCTCCTCGGTGACGGTTGCCAGGGCTAGCCATTTACTGACTGTGTTTGGCCCTGTAAACCTCACATCCACGGGGCCGGCATAGTCCTTCAAGGCACCAAGGAGGGCTTGTTTCACCTCCCCTGGCGTCGCACAGCCATCCACGTCTCTGACCTCAAGCGTGGTCTTGGATGACAGGGCGCGGAGGCTAGTGGTCTGCCCGATTGCCACTTTCAAGGCTTTTGCGAAGCCCTCCTTGCCCGTCTCGTTGGAGGCGCTACCGTCCACCCTTTTCCTCCTTTTCTTTCTTCTGAATTGGTGCAAATTTTATTTGAAGGTCCAAATAATAGAGTTCATTGGATATGCTGTGAAGGAATTTCCTTCACAGAATCGCGGATTGAGAAATATGCTTCCAAACGGGCAAAGCGACGCACGAGGACCCAGTCGTCGGTTTTAAGACATTTTTGTTCTTAGAAGTTTGGTAAAAAACTGAAAGGGGTTAAGCCTCCACCTGTGTGGCAAGTTGGAGGTCGCACTCTGCCAGCAGCACTAATGATGTCAGAGAAGTCCAGATTCGGAAGTCTTAGCACTGGCTCTTATCTTAGCCAGCTTATTGAAGCATACTATGAATCGAAAATTCGCCACTTATATGCCTTTACAGATGCTATTTTAATCGCGGGTAAGCGGCGAAACGGGTAGCCGCCTAGCGGCTGATCGGCGAACTAAAGTAACGCGGCGCGCGATTTGAATTCCCATTGAGAACCCTCGCGTTACAAAGTAATGCACATTTTAATGAGTGACTCTACCCAGATGCCAGATTTACAGCAAGCTGAACAAAATTTAAAAGAATTCGTTTTTTTCACAAATGACGGGTAAAATAATTTCTAGCCATGTATTTTATTATTAGACTTCTCTTTTAAAAATAACATAGAAAGAAACTGCACACATCGATGAAAGTATAATCAACTGAAAGATAATTTAATTTCAAATGAATTAGGGCACTTTAGGGCCCCAAGGTCGTCAATCATTTTTAAAAATTAACCAAAACTTAAAAAAAAACATCAAAAATTCGTGACACCGCGCGATTTTGTTCCACAAGATTATTTCCTAAATTTTTTCTATAAAAACTTAAGATCTGAAATTTTAAACACATTTATAACCACCAGACTTTTGTCTTTCAGTTTTTTCTTTTAGTTTACAATTTTTCTTGGGTAAACAAAAACGTTTTTTTTTACGTCTAATAATAATGTTAGGAATGTAGAAGACTTAAAGAATCTTCCTGAATTTTTTGGAACTATTTTAGCAAATATTCTTTGAATACTGGCGAGTTGATGGTGACTGGGGGAGAACCACCTTAATACTTTTCTTTAAAGTTCATATGAAAAAACAAAATTTTCATGTTGATTTTATTAATTATTAAGGATATGGTAGCTATAATTCTATAACACCATGAGTAAAATGAATATATACTTGCAGCTCATTCCAAGTGCATTTTTATAAAAATTAGAGAAGAACAAGTGTTTTCTTGTTCAAAATCTTTGAAGCGATAGTTTGGGTCTGATGTGATTTTTGGGGTGTGATGGCACCAAAACCACTTTTATATGGAGACCCATATTTTCAAGCACGAAGTTGAAATTTATAGACATTCTAACGTTTGAATACCTTCTCTCAAAAATTGAATTTGGGACTTATATTATAAACGTTTGTTCTTCTGTAATTCTTATAAAAATACAATTTTAATGAGCTGCAATAATATATCCATTATACTCCTGGCGTCCTACAATTATAGCTACTATATCGTTAATAATTAATAAAATCCGTATGGAAACATTTTTTTTCGTATGAACTTTAAGAAAAAGTATTAATGATCACATTGAAATACTTTGGTAGCTTCATTTTACACCGTTATCAAGACAAGATTCACGATTTAAAAAATGACCATTAAAAATTGCATTTTTTTCTAAAAAAACATTAAAAATTTTATGTTATAACAGATTTTTTCATAAATCTAACCACGGATTCGGAAAGAGCGACCCCAAAAACCTTAAGATATGGACTTCGCGATAATATTCGATCGCTTTTTCAATAGAATCTATTAGGCTCAAAAAATAGAAAAATTTTGGTCAATTTGCCCGTTAATGGGTTAATGCAGAACTTCAAAGGCATGATTTATGCATTAATATGTCTCACGAAACCATCAAGAATGATACGTCGGCTTTGAAACATTTGCACGAATCAAAATTTCATGTTATTTGAAATCAAATTATACAAAAGAAGCATGCAGGTATATTATCTATTGAAGAGCCAAAATTACAGCGCCAGAGAAAGAGAAAAATAATTTAAATAAGAACAAAAATACTTATAGTAACTTGTAAAAAGAAGTATTAAAAAAGTATTAAAATCTTAATCCTATCTATTTGCCTATTCTACTCTTCTTCACTATTTTTTGGCAACCTAATTTCCAGTTTCTTGTTCAATAAGTTTTTAATAAATAGTTTTGAACTTATTAAAACCTTATATTAATAAAATATTTTAAAGTGCAAGCTTAAACTTATTAGTAATTTTGTACTTAATAATACAGGATGTAAATAATTGAATAAAGTAGTACAATCAATATAAGCTTATCGATGATTAAATTGTGGATAATAAAAAAATTTAGCGATGATAAATTTAATTAAAAATGCCTTATTTATCAGATATATTCATTCACAAATCGTTTCAATAAACAGAATACTCTGAAATACAAATAGTTTTTTTACACGTATACAAGCATGTACATAATCATTAAAATGGATTCCATTGCATTTCTATATACTTGGTCTTAATACAATTCACAAACAGGTGGCTTTTTATCATCAATTATCAATCGACAAATCTCATGAGTAAATTGACCAATGACTTCTTCATTTTTTACCTGCAAAAATTGTTTCTAAAATTATTTACATATTTACAAACAAATTTACAAACAAATTTAATATAGCAAAAGATTAAAATCTTATTGTAAACCATATAAAAGTACTAAATTTGATTTAAAAATATTAATTAACTCTGCTTCAAAAACAAGTAAAGGTCATTGTTTTCATTAATATTTTATGTTGATCTTTGGATATGCTTAAATGAATTGACGATTAAGAAGTTTTCATTGAAAGAACGAGTTTTAATTAACGCAAAAAACTACAATTACAATAAACTACATTTTCTATTAAATCTTTCCAATTGAATTTTTCGCTAATTAAACGAAATTTTGTTAATTTGATCAAAAGACCCCACAGTATCCTTAAAAAAATTGGTTTCGGTGGAATTCACTGAATGTTGCATATAAAATTATCGCTGAACTTTCGATTTATGCAATCAAAATTTCAATTGATTATTTAAAATACATAACCCTAAATTTAAGGTTTACAAAAAAATGAGTATCTTTCAATCACTTAAAAGCTGATAATAAAAATAAAAAATATATGTAAAAGTAAAGAAACTAATGTAGAAGAAAAAAATGTTTAAACTGAATTTGCCATAATGCAATTTGAAATATTGATTATCAAAGACAAACGTCATTTTGTCTCATGAAAAAGTTTTATTTTCTATCATATTTAAATGTGTAACTGCTTATTTTATTCTGTATTTATTTATAGATTAATGTAAGAATACAGAGTTATGTTTAATTGTTTATAGGTTCTGCCCGTTTTTTTATACAAATGTCTTCGCTTATTATATATAAATATCACTTTAAATCTAGAAATAGAAAAATTGGTATAACTGAATATAATAATTATAAAATATACAGATGACCATAAACGGTCGATTTTTAATTGTTTTGTAACACATTTATGTCGTAAAGCAGGATGTTACGGGAAATATTTACACTTTAAACAAACTTCTTCAAATAAACCAAAAACGCAAGGGAAAATATTTAATAGAAAATATAGTTGAATAAATTAACTTTTAATACGGTCTTATTTAATATAATTAGCAATTGAGAAAAAAGTAAAAAATCCATTCAGTCCGTCAGATAGAGTAACCAAAACTCATCGACACGTATTTTTTCTTTTTTCAATTTAACAATTATAAATAAAGATAGAGCAAGTTAAAGTTTGCTAACATCGTGAAGTCATAAAAGAGTATATCTATACATAGTGTATTAATGTAACGTCATCGCCACTTTTCAAATGGCTGTACCTTTTTTAATAAACATTAAATTGAAAAAAGAAAAAATACGTGTTGATTATTTTTCGATATTCTATTCGACGTAGTTAATGAAATTGGATTTTATTTACTTTTTTTTACCCAATTAGATGATGTACATACCCCATTGATGGCAACCGATGGAACTCCTCTAATTGGTGACTCAAAAGCTTTCGTTTTTTTTCCGTACTCAATGAGTAATGAGCTTCCAAGATCGCTTGAAATGCAATTTTTTATATTTCTAATTGACTGTTTATCAAAACCTATTTCTTCAGAACACTGAAAAGATAAATACATTTTATTAAAGCTTTGAAAATTTCAAAAATGGATTTTTAATTGCATACTTCTACTATTGCTTGAGAAGGATTTTCGTTATTCATCACACAGCCTACAAGATCTACTGCTTTTTGTTGTTGTTTTTCGAATGCGATAGTTTCTTTTATTTCATAAAGGCCGCAAGCTTGGGCCAAATTTCCATGACACTCATCCGGTCCATGTTGGCATGTAAATTTAGTTGGTTCACCAATTACGTACTAATTACATTAAGTTAAATTTTAAATTGATATAAATCGAAATTATGAAACGTAATACTTACAGAAGCTTTACCAAACGGTACAAAATTGACTGTAATGAAATCTTTTAAATTCGGATAAGCAGGTACAAGTTGTTTCGAAATAAATCGTACGCTGTATGGACAGAGAGATTCATAATACACATCGACGACAAGTTTCTCTTGCTGATGATCTGTGCTCTGAAAAATATATTTTGAATTTTGAAATTAGATTTTAGGATTGTATGATATTGATAATTAAAATCAAATTATTCTAACAGAATAAGTGATTTGAAAAATATTTATGAAGTTTTTTAAAATAAATGTAATACAAATATAGTGAATATTAAGCATTGTTACAACTAGATTTATTCCTTCCAATAAAATTATTACCCCTATTGCAAAGACCTCATAAATCTCGATAAAAAGCAGCAGATACACACATAAAACCCGATAAAATTTTATCGGGTTTTATGTGTATATCTGCTCCTTTCTATCGGGATTTATGAGGTCTTTGCAATAGAAACATTTAAAAGTATAAGTAATTAACTAATTTTGCTTCCTCCTAGAGGAAGCTTTGTGATAGTAATTGTTCTTTCATAGAGAAACCTTTAAAATTTTTCGGTTCTCATATTTTAACGTAGACGCACATTTGTAGGTTCAGGGAGTCCAAAAAAATAGTTTTTACAAAATGTATGTAACTGTAACTACTTTTAAACGACGCCGTGGATTCGCTTCAAATTTCGCACACAAGTTTCATTTCATTTTTGTGAGGGGGCTTGAAAATTTCAAGTTCTTCTATAGATTAGTTTTTGTTATATCGTCAATTTTCGAAATTTGAAAATTTTAATTAATTTTTATTTTAATGATAGGATTGAGACATTTTAATCGAACTAAAAAAAATTACTTTAGCTCTTATGGTTTTTTTATTTTTAACAATTTTTTTTAAAGATTATATATAACTCTTAAATTAAACTATCAATTGCTCTGAAAAAATTTTTCGTAATTAAGAATATAATATAGAGCTATAATATGTAAAAATTTCAAGCCATTTTGTCAATTAGTTTTTGAGTAAAAAGCTGAAAACTGAAAAAAATGTGTTTTCTATGTCCAACAATTACAGAAGTAAAAATGCTTTAATTTAATTGAAATTGTGGAAAAAGCTAAATCTTTTGTATGTTCAGAGCTGTATAGTTTTTAAGCTTATGAAACTTATTAGTTCAAAAGATATGAAGGTTTTGTTTATTTTTTTTTTTGTAATTTTTTAAATATCTGTATTTTTAGTAAATAATCGGTCTTTTTCAATGATCGACCACTTATTTTTTTTCTTTTTTAACTACACTTTCAAAATTAAAAAGAATTTTTGAAGTTCATCTACTAGTTTTTGTTTTATAACGATTTTAAATTATATATGGTATCGCGATTATATATGTACAATATAATATAGTACAGTCATATCTTTATTATTATTATTTTATTATGATTGTATACATTAGTTTCGGCAATATAGTTCAAATCAAATACAAAAAATACTTTTCTTTGGCTAATAATTACTATAGAAAATTCAATTTTCATGAAATTTTTATTTAATTTTTTTCAAAATGAAGATAGTATGAAAAGGTAACACCAGGTTAAAATCATCTATTTTCTTTTGTTTTTACCATTATTTTTTTATACGACTTTTACAAAGCTTGATTTAGTGCATGCATTTTTATTCAAACTTGCGCAAAATCGAGATTTGCGCATAGAGTTTAAAAAATTCTGTTTTTTTCCTTTATGTAGAAGCACTCCTTAAAAAGTGATGAGCGGTCATGCTGAAGCATTTAAAGGCTTGATTTGATTGGTCATATTTAAAACTGAATATTGATTTTTAGATGTAAAAAAATATATAACTACATCTTAATAGCTTCTACTTAATACTGCATAATAAAAAATATTCGAATAAATTTTGAATTGATAACCTCAAAATTTTGAATTGAATTCTATACATAGCAGTAATGAATTATAGATAAATGAAATAAGCAATAAATTTCTTATATGTGATAATAAAATTAGAGCGCGCCTGCATGCCGCTTGTAGGTCTAAAATATAACAATCACAAAATTTTCGTTTAAATTTCATTTTTTTTTATTAATTTAATATAGAATAGTTTGAAATTATTTTGTTAATTGAAATCGATTGTTTTAATGAATTTCGGAGATAACATTGGAACGATAAATTAGTTAGGAGAAAGCCAAGTGCCAATGAATTGGCAGCGATTTTTATTATAAATAAAATCTATTCTAAACATTTAATAAAATCACTAAAATAAATTCAATTCAATATTAAATATTTTAAAAAACTATAAAGACCTTTTTCAAATTTGGAATATAAAAAAAGAAAATGTTTATAATACAATATAATTTTTAAAACCAATTTGTGTAGTAAGTAATTAAAATAATTATAACAAATGTATAATTTCATAAATTTACAAAAGTGTTACTTTAATTTCAAAAAAGGTTAAAAGACTTACTGTGTTACCACCGCTGATGGCTATAATTAAAAAAACTATTGTCAGAGTCACGTAATGAAACATAGCGTGTTTGTTTGGTTCGAATATGAAATGACAAATGAAATGTGATTAGCAATTGTAAAGCCGGCAGTCCGGACGATGCATGCCTGATAGTCAGCCCGAGAAGTAGGGGCAGAACAAAAGAAGTTTTGTACAGGCTGTTCAGAAAAGAAATAAGATTAAGTGCCTACTTATAGAGTAAATCATTTTTAAAATAAGTTAACGTCTCTTTTAATTTTGTAATCGATTTCTTGTGTGAAGATGAAGAAGAATGAAATCGTCATTATTCTTTTATACATTTTTTTAGATATCAATTAATTTTACTATTTTACTATCCACGTATTTTAATACAATTAGGAATAATTGAAAGCAATATATAATTTTTTTTCGAGAAATATAATTTTATACAGTAGAGCTCATTAATAGCGCGCTAATTGGATAGAAGATAAAAACCAACGACAGTATTAACAAGTCATTACTTTTAAAAATCTTTTCTTTTTTTCTATTCTAATTCTCAAAGCTCTCTGTTTTTAATTATTAAACGTTAAGAAACTCCATTTTTAAAATTTTACCTTAATTTAACCACCAACCGCGTTGATCGAATTTTAAAATACTTTACTACTTCCGGTCGTCTCTTTTTTAAGAGAGCAAGAACCAATCAGATCAATCTTTAAATGCTTCACGATATTAGGCTATTATTTTTTTAAGAAGGGATGTTCTAATAATATTTAAATTATATCTATAATAATAACGGCTACATACATTTTTACTTTTTATTTATCAATTGAGACCAGATAATATAAAAATATAAGACCAGACAATTCCAGGTATATGTTATCTACATAGACTAGTTCACTGAAAACTATAAATAAAATTTATAAAAGAAGAAATACATTTTATATTTTAAAATATTTTATATTTCACGATATTTTTCTTATTCAACAACTCAATAAAGTCAATAATTTTCTCAAAAAAAATCTTCTATTTTATTCAGTTTTTCCATTTAGTAATGAATAATAAGAGGTTGAAAAATTGGATATTGATTTAATTAAAATTTGTATAAAATATACATAAATATCTGTCTGATTAAATTAATATAAAAGTATGCTAAAATAATAATCTTAAAAAAGCAATGTATGAAAATAGCCTTTTTTAATTAAAGTTTCTTTTTAATATTCGTAAACGTACAAGTACATCAATTTACATTTCGAATATAATGTGTTATTAAAGTTTATATTAGGTATTTTATTAAAAGACAGATTTAAAATAAAAGGTTTTTACAAGTTTTTTTTGTTGAAATGCTTTTTACAGCGGTATTTATTCGAAGATAACACATTTAAGTGAAAAGCTAAGCGTCTTCTGAGTTAGCAACTGGTTTTCCACTATTCGGTGCTTTGCACTACTCGCGGTCCTGAACACCTCTTCATTGCTTCGCTTCGAGTACAACATAGCCTTGAACGTTTGGGTCGTCGAACTACCAGAACGTCGGGCCGAGAACGTGGATATGCAGTTCGTCCTCGACCGCCGCCTTTAACGACCTCGTGCCACCTCGCTGTGCACTTTCGCGTCGCAGCACTGCACTGCACATCGTTGACTGCAGTCCTATAGGGACCACTTAATGGATGCTCTCCGTCTTCTCCGCACTATCGCATCTGATAGTTTAGTAAACTACAAACTTACTTATTTTTCACTTTGGAAATTTTTTTTATCGTCCTTTGCATTTTTCACTATACAGGGTGTTCTGAAAATTTATGCGGAAAAGTATGTCATAAGATAAAATGCAAGCTTCTAGCTAAATGAAAGCATTTCAATAATACTTTCTAATCTGATAACTAATTCTGAAGATGTAGAAAAATCGCCAATTTTCAATGTTAAATGTACATCTATGTACATATTCAATATTGAAAATCATCAGTTTTTAACGTCCAGTATATCCAAAACTAATTACGAGATTAAAAAGTATTAGCAGAATTTTTTATTACAGATTCTGCCTTGCATCCCACGATACACTTTATCGCATACATTTTCGAAACAACATATAAGAATTTTAGTAGTAAGTAGTAACATTATTGTCTTCCAATCTTCAGAAAAATTTTATATTTAATTTTTATCAACCTTTATAAATCTATAAATTTGATACTTTAAAATTTTTAATACTTTTTAGAAAATAGAAATTATCTTTCAACATTTTCTTCAGCAATACAGTAAGAGAGCACATAAGTACAATATATTTATAGTATTAACAAATGATTAAACAATATCTGAAATATTGTTTTAATTGAAAATTTTTGTATATTTACAACAAGAAAGTAACAAAAATTCTATAATACAGTCAAAAAAGAAGTTCTATATATACAAAAAATATGACTTTATCTGATAATTTATCTAATATATTTTAAACTTACAATTATTAATATCTTATCACTTTATTAGATTAGATCAGAAGATTAATATAGTTTGAACATTTTTTGTACAATTAAGAAAAGAAGGCTTATTCAATAATAATTGAAAACCATTCATCTTAATTATTAAATACAACTGTAAAAATTTACTCAGTTCCAAAGATCTGGATGAAAAAACACATAATATTATATTCTATAATATAAATATAATATAATATCTTATTTTTCATATAAAGTTCCATAAAACTTTTTTTTCAGAAAACAATTACTTTCTACTACTTTAAAAGGAATAAACAACTTGTATTGTTATTCTAAAAAATATCTCTGTGTTCTAAATCTGTATATGTAATAAAAAAACCGCTACCAATTCATTGGTACTTAGCTTCCTCCTAACTAATTTATGGTTCCAATATTATCTCCGAGATTCATTAAAAACAATTGATTTTAACATAATTATTTATTTTTGTATTATTTTATTTTTATATGTCTATTTTAGAATTTAATGAAAAGTAAACAAAATTTAAATAAAAATGCTTTATTGGAATATTTATAATCCTAAAAAACAGGATTTTTGGAACTCCTTGGGCAAAGCTCTTTTATATTTTATATATTATAAAAGTAATTTTTTAGAGAAGAAGCTCACAAGAGAAGATTTATTTGTATTTAAGCAGGTAATTCTCGAGCACCAACTTGAAGATATTTCCTTCTCTGCATCTCCGATGACGTCCAGTAACTCCAATTGAAGTAGTAACTCCAGTTAATGCAGCACACAACACTTCAAAGTTCGCGAGTGTACACAAACACTCGCGACTTTACCGGCTCGAGAAACTTGGAACGTCAGCCGGACTTAGCACACAACGTCGCGCGTGCGAAGGCACACAGCGCAGGCGCGGCGCACGGACAATCGGCGAAACCGGCGAGCTCGGGAGGCGAGCACATGAGTCGCATCTTCGTGGTGAGACACTCCGTTCGAACCTCTCGAGTGGAACACTCCGTTCGGATCATTCGTCTGGATCAGGCCTTTTCTGGGCAGCTCGCGCCAAGAATCAGTGCCAGGGCAACCGCACGCAACAGGACCAGCTTTGGGAGTAGAGGCCACCAGGACTCGACGACCTCAGCAACAATAAGGATTCATAAATCTTAGTTGTAGGCTATCGAGCATCGGTCGCGTGCGCGAGCAGTTCCTCCGTCTCTCTAAGGAACTCGCATCCCGCTCTCCGCGTCGAGTTAGTCGCGTTTATAGATTTATAGTTTAAAACAATTTAATCGCTGCGTTTGAGCAGCTGGCGCCCATTCTTAGTAAAATAAATACCTAGTTTTATATTAAACTATTATTAAATTATTTGTAACGCGTACCTTTACCCTTTGTTTCCCTAACGACGTAAATTTTATTAATGTGTAAAAATAAATTCATCATTGCATTAATAGAATTGCAGCGTGCATGCACTGAGCCAGTGTGTGTGCACGTATAAATTTCATTACAACCCTTCCGCCTCAACTCTTTTCCATCCACCTCGCCCCGGAAGGTACATTCTTGTGAACGACGGAGAAAGCAGAGAGAGTTAAGAGCTCTTGATATATAGCTTAATTTATGATTCGCGTTTTTACGCAAAGTACTTACTGAGCTAAAAATTATGAGCTGCACAGAACGATTCTAGCTTGAATAGATCTCTAGTTATGGATAGCAGAGCCGGACTAAGAAATGTGGGGCCTATAGGCTGAAATGTGGTGGGGGCCCACTTAAGGCGAGGGAAATTAAAAA
>JAWWML010000012.1:31545120-31589445 GCA_035047165.1 Ormyrus rosae | reverse complement strand
TATCATTAAAAAAAATTAAAATTAAGTTTTTCAAAAATCGAAAATTTACGATAAAACAAAAACAAATAAGCTAAACATAAAAAGGTGTTTTTTCGCCATCACAAAAAAAAGCAAAAAAAAAATGAGCCGTGAGCGATGAAAATCCGTTCAGTAGAAGCTGAGATCCAGGCGTATACACACACACACACACATCCATACATTTTTCAAAAAACATTTATTCTTGTTCCTGACACCTTAAAATACAATTAGAACCGATTTTTCGCACAACTCCAAAAATTACTATCACAAGCAAAAATCAATATGAAATGAAACACTATTTTATTTAGATTATTATTTAAATATTCTCGATTATTGGTACATCAAGCGCTTGAAATATTGGGAAAAATTTTGTAAGCCAGGTAAATGAGGCAACTAGCTCTTAAGGAAGGTACTCGAATAAGCATAATGCAAATCGCGGAAGAATCCTTATAGACAGCGTTACGACGAAAGCTATTCATCTTCGCCTACAGAAGCTTCCACAATCTAGGGATGAATATAGAGTTTACAAAGGATAATTTGATTACTGCTTTCTGAATCGTCCAGAATGTCTCTCAGTTGTTGGCCTGCAGAAGTTCCTTAATATAATCGCGTAACTGGAATGAGATGCTTTTCTCTGTTTTACGGTTTTCCTGATTGCTCTTGTAACTTTTATTTTTTCTCAATTGCCACAAGGATGATCTTCATTTTCTTATGTGCGTAAGAATGGGCAAAGAATAAGGCAGCCTAAGAAGATGACACGCAACGGCATTATTAATGATTACGTATTAGCTTGTAATAAGAATAAGTGTACAATGGATTGTTATAATACTGTAGCAACTACAATCATTTGCGCTGGCTTGCTTCTCGCACCACCGCCCCGGCCTTGCCAAGGCTGTCCGTGCACGCGCTTTCCGCTCCGTTGCCCGTCGGTCGCTCCGTCGTTTTCATGATCTTTGCGCCAGCAGCATAGTGAGTCTTCTTATCTTTGAGCCGCGGGAAGGGACCATTTATTCGCAATGCCTCTTTGCTTTTCTCGGGAACTGTCCATCCCTTTCATACAGTATTTTAGTTATTTTTTTCTTCCTTAATTTAGTTTACTCTGTTTTCTGTATTGTCGACCGTGAAATATTTCTACCTCACGTTTATATTCTATCATTCCCGTTTGTTCAGCGAGGTAGGCAAGTTAAAACTAACAAACAATGAACTAATCTATTTTAGTTAAATAAATGTGTTAAGTAAAAGCTCAATATCGTCAGCAAACGCTATTTACGCTTATTTTTTAAACCCTTTCTTTCTTTTTCTGTTCCTTCTCAAAGAATTAAACTGCTGCTGCAATCAACTTTACTTTGATTCTAAATAAATATTTTTCTTTTGCAGCTGCATCAATCATCCGTTCAAGCAACTTTTATATACTTTTATTGGTTTTTATAAAGCATATTTTTCATTTAAAAAGAAGTTAAAAAACATGTTCAATTTGAATTATAAATATTATTAGAAGACAATTTATTTTTAAGTCAGTATTTTTGAAGAAATAATTTCATATATAAATTAATAAACCATTGCCAAAAGAAAGAAATACTGTGTATTCTGTGCTGCTCAATCAACGTCTTAAAATTCTTGCAGGGTTGCTTGTGTGTTTCAGATTTGTTACTTTTAATTTATATTGTGAATATTAACATTTTTTGAATATTTTTTTTTTATTAACTATTTTTAATAAGGTCTATTCAATTTGATTATCGCAATGTTTATTTAATAAAAAAGACTAATAGAGTAATTAAGCTACCATTTATCCATTACCTACTTTAACCTAACAGAATATTAGAACATACTTTACTAAGGTTATAATAGTACAGCGATGTTTTGCTAAGGCTGACCTTACAGATGAGATATTTATGTTTTTTTTTTCTAATAGGGTCAACAAATTTTTTTATTTTTTGACCCTATTAATAAAAAAGAAACAAAATAAATAAAATTTTCATATCTTTTGAACTAATACATTTCATAAGCAGAAAAACTATACAGCTTTGAACATGTAAAAGAACTACCTTTTCCCAAAATTTCAAGTAATTTAAAGTCTTTTTACATCCGTAATCGTTTGTCCTAGAAAACTCATTTTTTTCAGTATTCAGCTTTTTATTCAAAAACTAATTGACAAAATGGCTTGAAATTTTTACAGATTATAGCTGTATTCTTAATTACCAAAAATTTTGTCAGGGCAGTTGATAATTTAATTTAAGAATTATAATCTTTTTTTAAAAAAAACACGTTTTTATAAAAAACAAAAAAACCATAAGAGCTAGGGTAACTTTTTTCTCTGAAATTATAGGTATTTTTATGCTCTTTAAATTGGCCTTTGTTCAAATCAAATATCTCAATCCTATCATTAAAAAAAT
This sequence comes from Ormyrus rosae, assembly GCA_035047165.1. Lineage (NCBI taxonomy): Eukaryota > Metazoa > Arthropoda > Insecta > Hymenoptera > Ormyridae > Ormyrus > Ormyrus rosae. The sequence goes on along the minus strand of JAWWML010000012.1, from coordinate 31,587,034 downwards.
TAAAATTAAATTTTTCAAAAATCGAAAATTTGCGATAATACAAAATCAAATAAGCTAAACAAAGAAAGATTGCCATCACAAAAAAAGCAAAAAAAATGAACCGTAAACGTTGAAAATCCGTTCAGTAGAAGCTGAGATCCAGGCGTATACATATAGACATACACACACACAAACATCCATACAGACATTTTTCAAAAACCATTTATTCTTGTTCCTAACACCTTAAAATAGAATTATAACCGATTTTTCGAACAAGTCCAAAAATTACTATCACAATGCTTCCTCTAGGAGGAAGCAAAAATGAAAATAGGATAAAAATACATATAATATACCTAAACTATGTATAAATTGTGATAAAATGAGCACTTGCAGAAGGCTTTAGGTTCGTTTTATTCACGGTTGTATAATATTTAAAATTTTGGCCTTGCAATAGCTTTCAGTTTAAACTAGTGAATGAATTTGAACCTAATTGGGCTTAAATTGTTTTAAATTTATGTCATTATGGACTGACAATTTATACGCTTTAAAATTATTTGATTAACTAATTTTTAATGTTCAAAAACTGGTTCAAAATATGTTAATTTTGTCTATTTAAATTCTTAATTTTAAACCTTAGTTAGTCAAATTATTTTGAGACGAATAACTCTTTTCAACATTTTCGTCTGCACAAATTTTATTAGTAAAATGATATTAGTTTTCATATTGATACTTTTTTAATTAGTACATTAACCAGTCGTCGTGAATAATTTAATTTGAGCGAAACCAGGATTTACGAGTTGTAAATAAATTTTATATGATCCCTAGGGGTTACTGTGACCCGTTATATGGATACCTATCCGAATGAAGAATTTCGTAGACTTTCAAAATCTACGTTAAAAAATATGGTTTTTTCTTTGAAAAACACAAGTTAATTGATCTTCATGCAAATAACCTTAAAAATAAAGGTCAATGACAAAGTTTAAAGTGGAGTTAGTCCCTCGACATCCAACACCTTTTATTAAAAAAATTTTGCAATTTTTTGAGTTATTCAGCTGTGTAAGTTAAAATGGGACACCTTGTATAATATGAATCAGCGGAGATGCAAAGGAGTTACAATACTATTCGAAGCTAAATGGCTAAAGTTGGTAAATCGACTGACTCGTTTCGAGTCAGAGGCCACATAAAATCGCAATATTATACGTAAAGCGGTAGTAAATTTGCTATTTTTTCTATTAAGACGTACCAGCTATCTTACAACCTGCGACCTGAATGATCTCAGTTTCTACCGATGACATAAGATTATGCTTCAACACTAATTTGCTCTCTGTGGTCTGTGTCGGTGAATCCATGGGTACCGAACATAGCCTACACAAAAAAAAATTACACACCGTTGTTTTTGCATATATACGTACGAATAGATATACGAAACAAAGGCGTGTAGATATTTTTTTTGTGTTGAGTATGTTCAATTCGATGCCAATCTATGTTAAGAAAGGCCGTCTTTAATTTAATTATTTATTTATACTTTAAAAGCTCTAATTTCTGAAGCTTATTTTCTTATAAAAAGTTTTATTAACTACTCAAGTTCCATAATTTTTTTTACCGATATTCTAAAATGCGGATAGCAATTTCTGTTAATAAAATTTAAAAACGTTTATCACAATTACATATTTACCATAGATATTATTTTAGAATAAGCAGACGATGTTTTCAATTGGTCAAAAGTATGTTACTTAAACAGTTAATATTATTAGCAATGCTACTATGTTTCGTTTATAGCGGATTTTGAGTGTCAGTTGCTGAATTTTAATTAAAAGATATCGTTAAACCCCGTTTATAATTGTGATACGCCTGCGTAATAAAGATATTTAATATATTGCCTAATGTATTTATTTATCATTAAAAATTATTTTTCTATTTGTTAAAATATTTATATTTATGTTTTGATTTAAACAAATATAAAAAATAAACTTATAAAATTATAAATATAGCTTTGTAATAATTAAACCCGCGGTTTAATTATCAAAATAGATTTTATACAAATATGTTATTTTTCTATTAATACTTAAAATATAAATCGAGTATATATAAAACATATTTATATAGCATGAATTATAATAATTAAAAAAAAAGTTTCTCAGAGAAATATTTACCTAGAAGCTGCTAAATTAGGATATACTCAAAAATTGAACTTCTACACATAAGTTTTCTGTTTTCCAAATTTTTAATATAGTTCTGTAATTGAAAATGACGATAATTCGTGTATTAAAACATACTTATGTACATCCAGATACAGAGGCAGGACATTCTTAATTTAGTAGTTAGATATTGTTACATTTAGCTCAGTTTAAAATTTTCATAATTTTTACAGATATATTTATAATTTTTATTATAGAATATTCTTTCTGCACATGATGAATTTTTTCAGATTGTAAGATTAATAATAATTAAATTAGTCAAAAATAATAATTCACAAAACATAGCAGTAATTCATTTACCGTATGGTTTTTTTGCTTACGAATTAATGAAAGTAAAAGTTGAATAAAAAGTGCAAACACTTTTCTGTTATTAGAAATTTAGGAAAAGCTCTTGTTTTCAACAATAGTTTTACTTTAGAAAACTTTCCTTTTAAAGGTACAAAAGTGAAATTTAATAATTCTTTTCGTACCATAAAAGAAAGTTACATTTTTTTTTTAGCATTATAAATTAATATTTTCTAAAATATATGAACTAAAAACTTTAGAAAACAAAAAATAAAATTTGAACGAAATGACGTTCTTGTGTAAGATCTAAGTAGTTTTTAGTGCAATAAGGAGGCCAAATTAGCGAAATAATAATTATAATGATGATTACACAATACCGTGACAAAGTTTCGCATGTGAAGAGCATGTAATACTTAGACTTAATTCAATCAACGTTTCGTTGATGTGTTCATAAACGCAATTTGATCATCACGTTATTTTTTCTGAGAATGTTGACGTATTCAAACATCATCACCTACGCAATCGTATCTAATATTGTAGCCTTTCAGTTGAAAAACGTAATACAAAATCAAAGCAGTAAAGAAAAAAAACTCAAGGTTGACCCGTACTTTCTATAAAAGAAGAAGCAAGAAAATTTCTCGAAATGCGCATTTCACGTTTCCTGAGCGGGATTTGCAAAAATTGATAGTGAAAAGTATGTTTATTTTATTACGTTTTTTTTGTCTTTTTTTTATAATTAAAACTGTACCTAAAATAATGCAACAAAATTTTTTATAAATTTCACCATAATATTTAAAAAAAATGATGAATATTTAATTGTTGAAAACTTTGCTGCTTTATACCTGTAAAGAAATTATAATTTTGATTGAATAAATACTTCTTGAGTAAAATTTAAACAAGTTTTTTTTTTTAAACTAAGTTCGTTAAATATTTAAACTTAGCTGAATAATCTTCTACTTCTATTCTGGATTTTAATAGCTCAAATAAATAAAAAAAAATTTAAGCTTCTTTCACGCATTTTTACAAAATAGTCAAGCCACGCGTGAGTGAAAATGATTCTTGAACGGGTGTTTTGTCGCTCCGGCAAAAATCACCTACTTCGCTTGCTTGTTAGGTAATGCAAACTATTTTATATAAATTGATAGGTTTGATTTTGGAATATTTTATAAAATTTTTCGAAGGAAATTTACAGGGCAAGTATTTTCGCTGAATATTTTCTTGAGTTTTTGTAGTTCGCTTCTATATCTATTTTGGACGCATTTTTCGAATAAAACGCTTTCAGTATAGTTTCAGAAATTTTAAACAAATCAATTTTTCTTTTTCCACACACTTTATTATAATGTTTTCTTTTGTATATAATTGGTTGATAATAAACATTTTTGTACCTCAGTTGCTTTTAACAAAATTTTAAAATTAATATTCTTGGTTTTGCTTTCAGAAGGTTCGTACTGAAACGGCCGCTTTAAAATGTAATCAAGAATTTATACTTCCTTCTTGCTAAATACTAAAAACTAAAATTTGTTCTATCAGTTTATTTACCAGGTTATATATTTTACAATATCATTACGTTTTATTTTATAATATAATAATATATTATTTGTGTAATGCAAAATATAATAACGAAATATATTATTGAAGTAAAATTTATTTATTAATTAATAAGATAAAATACTGTAAGTTTGTAAGCAGTGATTCAATTATTTCTAATTAATTCACTGAAAACGTAATTTCGGAGAAAGTACAAAAAATTTACCTTATTTTATAATTTCACTTGATACTTATTAGGTAAAAGGTTACGAGCATTTCCTGTACATTTCATACGATATATTAATTTACCCTTTTTTGTTAATATTCTCATTCCATGAGAGAAAAAAAAATGTTTCCTTGACACAAAAGAATTTTTTTTAATGATACAATATGTTCATTGCGCAAATTAATTGCGTCATTGTTAAAATTTGACAACTTTGTGGATAAAACTGCGAGTTTTAGATTTAATTTTGTTTATAGTTTTTTTGAAAAATCGCAATTACAATTTGAACTATAAAAATAAGAATTACCTTACGCGTATAAGTACTACAGTTTACAATTTAAGAGTTGCTCGTCAAGTATAAATTAATTAATTACAGCAGTGAAAGAAAAGCGACGAAGGAAGCGTCAGAAATTCTCGAAGGCAAAACAGACGTAACGACCGTAGGATTTATAAGATTTGGAAAAATGCTTCTCGGTAAACGAGCGACACGACGATAAAAGGGAATATTCCAGCGAAAAAGAATGAGAAGACTGCATGGTTTCTCAAGTTGTGCAATTTTTTCTCATAATATACGCGAAGCATGTACCTCTCTCCCTTTCTTTTTCCCGAGAGATACACAATGGAATCTTATTGAATAAGAGGCGCGCGCGCACGCCGCGTACACGCGAGGATCTGGCCGCGCGACGCAACGGTGTATGTGTAAAGCACCGGAGCCGCGATTCCCCGCCGCTGTATATACCTATAACGACGCGCAGGGCTCCGTGCGTGTGCGCGACTCCTAATATCATACGGCGCGACTACACGTGGGTCGCGCTCTCTCTCTCCTCCCCCTCCTCCCGAGCAGCGTCCTGCGTGAAAATCTTCCGCACACAGCTGCACGCCGCGCGGCCCGTGCGTGTGTAAGGCCCCAAGAATGTATAGCGGCGGCGGCGGCGGCGGCGGCGGCGGCAGCGGCACCGTGGTAGTGGCAACGAGCGAGTGAGCGAGCGCCCGATTACTACTAGCCGACGTACGTCGGGTGGACCTCGCGGCGGTCGCAGGCAGTTCTGCACGAGCGAGCGACCGAGCGAGAGGGCCTTGCCTCCAAAGGCTCCAAAGAAAAGCGCAACCTCTCCGCGCCTACCTTCCACTCCTAGCGCATCTCTCCGAACGCAGTCCTTGGACAGTCCTGAGCGGCGTACCTACGCGAAAGCTTCGAGCCAGCAGCCGGATCTTTGCGCCGCCTCCAAGGTTCGTTTGTTTAAACTTTTCGCCTACCCTTCCAATGGTTTTTGCGCTTTGATACAGCTTCGCGACTAAGACGCCTTTTTCTTATTGCAGAGAATCCTACAAGATGAAGAGATTTTTTTCCCGAATGAAATAACGCGCTGTCGGAAGAAGCTAAAGAGACGGAAATAAGTAGCCATCCGAAGCAAGCGAGAGGAGCAACGATGTATAAAAAGGGGAGATAATATAAAGAAGAAATATCCATTCTGGTAAAATGAGCAGGCCGGACCTACAAGTAAAAGCGAAAAGCCGGTGAGAAGACGTTACGGGTAGTGCAATGACGATGGAGGAGAGAATATAAATTGAGAAGAGATCCTTACTGCCCGTAGGAGAGGAAGAGAGAAAGAGGACCCTGATACGCTCGGCCGCGCAATACTGGGTAGGCGAGTACCCAGTAAATCATAATCACAACGGGGAATCCGCGCCGGGGAGAAAAAGAAGAAATAAAGAAGGGAGCACAGAGAGCAAAGACTAAGTGTTGTCTCACAGACAGATTCGCGGAGCAAGCAGATCAAGTGTGAACGATCGATCGATAGGGGAGAACGTATAGGAGAGCAGAGGAGATCGACAGACCAATCGTGCCGTTCAATCGTCCATTCATCGTCCCGTCAATCCTCTCCGCTTGCACGCGAGAGCCTTTGACTTCCCTCGAGTGACACAGACATCGGAGTCGGAGAAATCGGCCAGTGAAGCGAAGAAATAGAGGCAGACGCAGAGAAGGAGGCACCGGCCGAGCTCGTCCGCGGCGGCTCGACGTCGTTTTCTAAATAAACAAAGGAAAAGTGTAACCGATCGCCTGAATTAGAAGCCAGCCGACCGAGACGACTTACTCGTTCTAAGCCCTTTTCGAGGAGGCTGCATCGACTTTGGCCGGTTCCTCGCGAATAATCGCGATTCGAGAATCGCGTCTGCGTAACCGATCGATCGGTAACGAGCAGCTCGGATCGGGACGCTCCGTTGTTGCTTATCGTTGCGAATATGCAACGAGGCTTAAGTCCAGCAACGGGATCGCGACTGCATTGGTGAAGTGCGTATTAGCTGTTTTTTTTCGAAAGCAGGGAGAAGCAGAAGAAACGGGAAAGAAAGGACATTGTCGGGTTGGAAAAATGTTGCGGAAAGTGGGTGCGACCGAGATTCGCGTTTCCAGCGAGTCGAAAGAATAGACTAGGAGAGGCAAAAGGGGGAGTCTCTCGCGCGTTTGTCCTCGAAGCGCAAAGCACCATAATACGCAGTTGTCCGCGCGAGAAAGCAGAGCGGGAAATCGAAAAGAGCGAGAGAGCAGAGGAGGCCGGGCGAGTTTCACCTCTCTCTAGGAAGGTCTGTGCGGCTCGACGAAAAGCGCGAATCCCTCGGACAATTTGCCGATCTCATGAGGCGTGACAGCCACGGCTGCGGGCAGCAGCTTAGTCATGGCGCGCGGCGGAATCAGCAGTTGTCGGGCCAGAAAGCGACAGTGCCGAGTGACATAATTGAAGAAAGTGCCCGTTGTATGTATTGAGAGTAGCCGGCGCGCGGGTTAACTCAGGTAATGGCCGTAGTGAATGCTTGAATGCTCGGCTGCTGGACTGCGAAAGGAAACTCGTTCCGCGCGAAAGCTAAAAAAAAGAAAAAAAAAACGAATTTGGCGAAATCGACTGCGTAATCCGCGTCTTCTTCCACCTTAACCGCGGCGCAATTTTCCTCGGCGAGAGAGAATCCGAGAGGGAGAGAGATTGAAAAAGATGTCGTCGAACGGGGAGTTCTCGACGATGTCGAGCGGGGAAGTGCCTTCGCTGCCCAAGTCGTTGCCGTCGTCGCGCGAGGCTACGGCCGAGGGTAACTCGAGCTCGGCCGGTGGCTACATGCCCCTGAGGGACTTCCTCGACAGGTTCTCGCTACCCAGGGTGGTCAGGCTCGAAGGCAGCGCGGGCCGACCGGTGCTCCTCTACAAGCAGCAGCAGCGCTCGCTCCGAGTCACCGCGACTCTCCTGATGCATCGCTATCGGCACGACGTTAAAGTGGGGCCAGAAATCGTCATCCCTGAAGGATATCCGGGTAAGCATGCCGCATTTACCACTTATCTTTATCGCGCCGAAATATAATGCGCGATCAATGCTTAAACAATAAAATAAGGGAACAATCATTATAATCCATGTCACAATGAAACGAGCTTCGTGTCATGCTAATATAAACGCTATTTAGAATAATCGCATGTGCATATCAGCATGCGCCGGGGTACCTATATACAGAACTTTGGTTCCGATGTTATCTTCTTTTGTAGTGAATTGTTTCCTCGTGTCATTTGAATACTTAAGAAATCATAGGAATATCATTAAGGCCAACTCCGGCCGATTTCCAATTAATTGCGGAAAATGTATTATGTATATTCTGTTTGTTATTGCAGGGTTATAAAATATAGAAATCAAAGCTAAAAGTGGGAAAGTTCTGTAACGAAAGATTGCGGTCTAAAACGTTATCCTGCATTAACCTAATAAGAGAAAGTTCTGGGTTCAACGAACAAACAGTATTAATAATCAATTTTCGTTTCGATAATTAATTGTACCGGAGCACACTTACTTCTTGATATCCACCTTGAAAGGTGGATATCATACTTGTCGTTTCGGAAAGCTACACAAGCACGCGGAATACAAACCGTACACAAAGAAAGGAAAAGAAGAGTAAAGATAGGTAAACGTAAGTGGAAAAGTTGGCTCTTGCAATGCGCAGGCGTGGGAATGAGATAGATAACTTTGAAGTAGGACTCGTGCATAAAAAAGAGATTACGTCGAGCTGAACAGCGCAATAATGATGAAAAAAAAGTGTAGATTTGGCTAAACACCCCATAAGAATTAGGGCAATTAAAAGTGGAACAATGGAAAAGACAAAATCTAAATGATTTAGCAACTATGAAAAACTTTTAAGTTTTTTTTGTTAAAGCTGACATAAAAAAATTTCACCTTTTAAAAATATTCCTCCAAGACTTGAACTAACAAATATTAAGGTGTATCCTGGCTATTTCATTTGAATAGCCATACTTTTTTATGCAAACTTTTACTTCCGACTGGCGCAGAAGAGAAACTTAAATTACGATGATAGCAAGTTACAAGGTCTTGTTATTTATATTGACGCGAAAGTATTATGAAACAGCATTGCCTGCAGACGACCGATGAAAGTACGTTTCAAAAAGTCATCGGATATAAAAGTGCACGGTAACTTGCATAGGTAATATCTGGTATACCCTCGTTGTAAATATTCGCCGACTCTCGAAGATATATTTCTGTTATTACTGGAGAAATTGGCCGAACACTGAACCATTTATTTCAATCGTTAAATAGTAAATTTTCTCCACATTTTTCCGCGCACTCGTTCGACGCACGAGAAACTCGATTACTCCGCAGAACATTAACTATTTCAGTATATTTTATTTTCCAAAAACGTATAAACGATAAAAGCAAATAAGATAAATAATTAATAACCATTAATTTGCTAAAAATAACTCTTCTAATTAAATAAATAATAAAAGCACGTAGTTTTGAAAGCACATGTCGTTAATATCCGTCAAAATAGTAAAAACAATAATTAGAATCGAGGCAGATAAGAAGATCGGTAGCTCACGGTATCCATCCGCATGCGCAGAAAAACACGCAACAGTTATTGGCGGTGAGATACGCAAGGATATCTCCCAGCTCGAGAGAGCGCAGCTCGATAAATATATTTTTTGGTCCGCGTAGTTACACCGTAATGGTATATATATATATAGAGAGAGAGAGAGAGGCCAGAGTTAATATCACAATAATCAGTTTAATGGGCCGCTCTGGCTCTGTTCCCCGGCACGTTTCCGGAGAACGCAATCCTCTGACGCAATTGCTGCTACGCACGGCAGGGCTTTCCGCCCGGCTTTCCGCCCGGCTTTCCGTCTTCGGCAAACATTTCGTTTATTCAAGCACGAAACCAGTCCGCGGGAAGAAAGACGTGCTCTTCGCAAGGGAGAGAGATGAAAAATGCACCACCCTTCCCGGGCACACAATTCGCGCTCTGCTTTTCTACTCTCGCGTGAAACTCGTTCGCCGCGCGGCGGGCATCGCGCCGCCTCTGTCTATTTTCTTCTTTTTTTTTTCTTTCTTTCTCCGCGCTCTTTTTTACTCCGCTCGCGCCGTTTATATCTCTCCTATCCTTTTCCGCTCTTTCGCTCTCATCGTTTTCCTTCGCTTCTTTTCTTTCCACTGTCCCGGTCTTGTTGCCCTTTCTCCAAGCTAGCTTGCGGTTTTCCCGGCAACAGCGCTTTATTCCCTCTCTCTCTTTTCCTCTCTCTCTCTCTCTTTCATTCTCTATATATCTCCAGGTACATATCCACGCGTATGGATAGTAGACGCGGCCACTTGGCTAACGATGCAATAGAAAAGGGGGGTAAATCTATTCCAAGTTGTGTGAAGCACGTAATACTGCTTTACTTTGTCATTTTTTTTTAATGCTCGTGTACCGATATGCATGACGAAATCGATAAAAGAAAATAATTTATAGCTCCAATAAATTGAGCTGAATAACAAACATATACGTGAAAAGCTGGTGCAGTAATGGGAGCGAAGCTAAGCTTCGCTGCATGGCTGTTGCTAATTTAATTACCAATTCTTTTCAGTGAAATAAAGTTATTGCTTTGCTTATGCGCATTTAACTGTTTTAATAAACATTTATTTTGAAATAATATCATTTTACTAGATTATACGTACTGCTATTGCAATATTTTCAACACTTTCAATTATTCTTCTTTTAACTACAGGATGTGATTTGCTTTAGCCAGATGATATCTATTATTAATCCTACCTAATTATTTCGAGTAAAAAAGGCATTAATTTTTTACTGCAAAGTTGCCGGCTTAAAAAGTTGTTGTAAAGAAACTATTATACTATTTCCGACTAATTTTTAACGCCGTTTTGCACTTTTAACGGCTTCTATAGTTATTTAAAGGTATGTAGGGTGCCGTAACTGATATTCTGTTATTTGCACAAACAATGATTGCACAAGTAAGCAATTTTTTTACAATCCTATTATCTCTTTACGTAAAAACGATAATGATGCCGGAATTAGGGCGAAAGAATCATTAAAAAATTCCTAAAAAAAAAAACAAGAAAAAAATAATAGAAAAGTAAACAATCTAGAGAAGTTTTTAGCCAACTCCCAGTAGTTAAATAGCCACAATGCAGAATACTGAAGCAGGCGGAACAAGCAGAGCCAAGGCAGAACAGTGTACAAACTTCTTTTCTGCATCAAGTGGTTATTAGCGAATTAGAAATTATCGGTTGCAAGCTGGAAGGGACGCCCAGAGCGAAGCAAGTCGTTAGATCGCACTGATGATTATGAATTACGAAGTGAATCAAGTAAGAACGGCGCGTTCAAGCGGTAGCTTCGATTTCCTGGAATTGTCTTATTTTAGAAAATAAGCCACTCTATCCGGTACTTATTGGCTCGTATTTTATTTTTACTTGCTTCTAAAGTGTCATCATCATTAGGACTTTTATGTTTACTTTTTACACTTCTTTCGCGGAAAATCTCCGAGGCTAATTATCAAATGGTATACAATTAGGGAGGATTTTATTGTGAAATTTGTTCCTATTGTTCATGGGGAGAGTATAAACAAATTCATTGTAGTATTGCATTCGTGTCTTATTTGTGTTAATTCATAAAAGGGTATTTTGACATAAATAAAAAATATTTATTATTTGCATTGATTATTATTTAAGCAATAATTTAATACAAAGTTGAAAATCGGCACTTTAAAATTTCCGAGTATTCTTAAGAGAATCATGTTTTGCAATTAGTCTGATTCAAAAGCACCAATTAAGCGGATAGATTGGCTAATAGAATGGTACTAATTCTTATCTAAATGTTCTGCGCAAAGAAACAAGCAATAACATCGAGTAAAAATAATAGAATTGATTAAATATTGTTCGCTTTTGAAACCAGTTTAATTGATAAATTGCCCCAACTAATTCTCGCAATTCTTACTCAGCTTGTACGGGGTAAATTCAGCTCCCCTTTGTGACACAGTGCAAGGAAAAATGTTTCAGGAATTTCCGCTCAGCTTGCACGGCAGAAGCGGCGCGGCGTGCATATATTCTTTCGCGCTAGCTATTCACCGGCTAGGACAAAAGCCGAGGAAAGAAAAGCTTCGCGTCATCTCATTCATGCGCCCCGTACAAAAGAGAAACGTTGCCGGCAGTATATTTGCGCGGAATATTAGCAAAGCAGACTCGCCGGCCGTATATTTCTTAAGAATTCGAGTACAATCCGCGTATCTTAAATCTCCCTCGGTAGCTGCGCGTAACGCACCGAGTGCAGTAGCCGTTTCCAGACTCTCTCGACGTTTGTCACCGCGCGCATTCTTCTCCTCGCTTTCCCTCTTTCGCCGTAACGCCGTATATAACGCCGTGCCGATGAAAAGAACGAACTGTACGCTTCTCGAGGTGTCGAATGCGCGTGTCGCGCGTCGTCCATTAGAAGCGCGGCTAGACAAAGACATTCCGGGTTTATGTCGGTTCCAACGGGAGCTGGGCGCAGTAGAGGCAGCCAGAGCTACCAAGCGATAATGAACGCATTGTGGTCGTCGAGCCGTATCTGGGAGAGTATAGACCGCAGCCAGCAATGCCAATCTACGTGGGCTTACTGAACCATTCAATTACTTCGATTTCTAATATGTTATGACTTTTACTTCCTCGTAAAGAAAGGCTGCGGAATATTTAAAAGACTAGGCAACGATTTGTTATGCTCGAAAACGGGAGGGAATTATCGGAATTGTCGGATTGTTTTAAAAACGACGGAACTATTTTTCAATTTGTTTTTATTATGGTATTTCCAGATGATTAATATCACAGAATCTTCGTTTAATCTTGAGTAGAATTTACTATATAGAACATTTTTGCGTAATAATTCGTGTAAAAGAATGATGATTGACATTTAGAAAATTATGTTTCGATGCTGCAGCACTTTCAAATTGGAAAGGCGCGCGTCCTATCATCTTATTTATTAAACAATACAACTCGAATACAAATTTATGACACCGTTCCTAGAACCGCGCTGAAATTATAAAACGTAAATCAAAACAGACTTTTTGCCTGGTGAAACGACGTAATTTTTCGTTCATTTTTTAATTCATCAAATTTATGCAAGTTACGCGCATATTCAGAAACGCCACGCAAGCCGCGCCGGTTTTTGCAACCCTCGAGATATACGTGGGCGTTTTCAATTTTCATTTCGTAAATGCAGCTTTTAATCCCGCAAAAAATATTTTAGCGTGTTATAACTGCACGCCTGACGACAAAAACTGTTTTACGACAATTGCTAAATTGTAGGCAATTGCGTTGCACTAACAAGAGTAATTAAACAAATTTTTGCATGGAGAAATAGCAGGTTCGGTCCCCCTTTTTTTTTACTAGGAACTGTGGCTAGTACATTATTTGGGAATTTTCTCAAAAACGGACGATTTTTTGTGTCAACGTTGAATTCCCATCATAACTCGCTTCAAATTGAAAAATGAACTTTAATAAAGAATCATTGCGATTCGCATCAGTTTTCTTCGCGTACAGTCTTCGAGATCAAAGCAGCGTTGCATATTAAGTGCCTCCTTTAAAGAGTAATAGACCTGCACTTCGGCGCGGGGGCCCTGTTTAAAAACCAATCAACGGACCTGAATGCTCCTATCGGGCCTAGGGTATATATCGCGGTATGCTCGCGCGCCTATATAGAACCAGGTGAGATATTACTCAAGAAAGCTAGGACGGCGCCGACAGCGGGCCGGCTCTTTTTCTCCGTCTCTTTCTGTGTCGAGGCGACGAAGCTGCCGGCCGCCTGATCTTGCCCGACGGGCTTATATTCGCTTTAATAAGCAGCGGACAACGCGCCGCGCCGCGACCTTGTGTGGGTTCTTCGTTCTTTTGCTCTCGCGCGCCGGGCCTTGTCCCAGTCATCTCGGGCTGCTCTAGCCGATTCTCCACCGTCATTCTCCGACAAAAACGGGGAGGATAAGGTCCTAAGAAGCCATTTGGGCTTCCAATTCACGCGTCGAACGTTCCTTTGAGAGTTTTTTTTGCGCGCGCGCGCGTGATACGCGTGAATACGTTCTCAAGGCTTTTACGTCGGTATGGATGTTTTTAGAAGAATATTTTTGTAATATTGGGATACTCGGTTAGCCTTTTTCTAAAACCGCATTCAGACTCTCGTTTGCGATGAATAAATCTTGGAAAAAAAGGAAGATTTTACTCCTCGAAGGGAAACGGATTTCGTTTTTGTCAAATCAATTTGAGCGTGACTAAACTGAAATTAGATTTTAAATAGTTTTTATTACAGAAATCGTGTGTATTTCTGCAGTGCACAAAGTGTACTATGATTACTTATAAAGAATTGTCTTTATTTATATAAACGGTAACTTAATCTTTATCGCATCAAACATCGCGTATCGTTATTATATTAAAATATAGTTTCCTGATTGCAGCTGTATATTTTAATAATATATCGAAAAGCCATTATCTTGATTTTACGTAACTGTTACGGTGGTACCGTAAGACGAATGGCAAAGTCGAAGTTCAATTTCGGACTTAACAGCTTGGGCAATAGAATTTATGTAAGACACAAGAGCTCCCCTCTCGACATAAATCATAATAGCATTGTCAATCACGGCTAGGAAATCTGCTTAAGGTCATGCTCGGGCAGCCTCTCGGGCGCGCGTTATCCTTTAAAATACCTCCGCGGCGGCCGATCCGAATAAAAAAAAGATGTACAATCCTCGCTCGAGCGAACGGTGCAGCGGTGCGCGCGTTTTCCCTTTCTCCGGACGCGCGACTCGCGAGAGCAGGTTTTCGGGCGCTCTTGTGTATATGGTTAGCGAGTCTCACTCGATCGAGTGTGAAACGACGTTTTTCTTTTTTTTTTTCTGCGTATACGGGTCGGAGGACTCGCGCGAGGGACGCTCGGGGAATTATTAGGCGTGTCGCGTACGAGTCGCGCAAGCACACGCGACGAGTGCACGCGGCGGCGCTCTCGCCGCCTCCGGAATGGGGTCGGAACTAGAAAGGTTCGAAACGCGACGCGACGGCATTCCTCGACGCAGCGCGATTCTTCTCTCTAGGCTAATTGCAGGGTAGCGCCGTCTTATCGCCGACGAGACTTCGAAACGCTTCTGGGAAGCGACGCACTGCTTTTCGCAGAGAGGACGTGTACGCGCCTCCTTTGTTTGGAGAAAAACTATTGCGAACCCAGACGACCGATTGTCTGTCGAGCAGGAACTTACTATTAGCTGACTATTCTTCCGGTTCCAAGACGAATATTGTTACCTGTTACCCGAGGAAAAAGAGTGCCCGCGCGCGATAAATAAAGGCTCGATAAAGCCGAGGGCTCCTATCCGGAGATTTGAACGCTCGGGCGAGAGAGAAAGAGAGGCGCTCGGTCTCCCGCGACTGCCGGCTCGTAAATTAAAATCTCGAATCGGTCGGGTTATATGGTGTCGCTGGGCTCGCGAGGCGTGCCCGCGCGCGATCATCCACCGGGGGAGGGCGCAGCTGCCACACGGCCGCTCTTTCGAGGGCGGTAACAGTAAATCGAGTAGGATGCGCATTACTCTTGGACGCCTACGAATGGAGGCGCGGGCCTATGTGTCGACGTACGCACGTCGGGACCTCCCCTCTCCCTCGGCCAGCGCCGCGGCCAGCGCTTCCAGCGTCAAAAGTATACGGGGTACCGTTCCATCTGTCCCGGCCGCGGCGCGGCGGACGCGACTACTAGCGGCGCGCGGCTCTCCTCTCCCGGCGTATTTGCTCATTTGCCGCGCGCGCAAAGTACCTACGTCGCTCCTTTTAATGCCCTTGCGTCACCCGCGGGCAATCTGCGAAAACGAGTCGCATTCCCGCTTGCGACGATGGCGCGCGACGATACTCTACGCGCGCTCTTACATACCAGCGCGCAGTCAAGTGTTCGCCCCGGCTGAGTCAGAATTCTATATACGCGGGAGAGAGATGGAGAGAAAAGCCAGCTTTTCGATTTGGCGCGCGAACGTCAAGAGCGGAATGTCGGCCTTGATCGCTCTCTCTCTCTCTCTCGCTCTCTCTCTCTCTTGAAATTCCACGACCCGCCGACTCTCCGAGGTATAGCAGTAGTATTCGTCTCTGGTCCAAGATATTTTTCTTTTCCAAGAAGGAACGATCGGAGTCGAGCGATTCGTTTGACGCGGCTTCACTTTTTCCTCCCGCCTCCCTCTCTGCTTTTATTTTTTTTTTTATTTTTTTTTTGCCTCTGAATTTTGAGCGTTCATTATTCAGTCGCCGCGAACGTTTCCAGACGAGAGATATATTGATGCGAGAGCTCACCGGCCATTCAATTAACTTTTACGACGAATAATTACCATAGATGGAGATATTACAGGTTTTTGTGAGTATCGCAAAAATTTATATAAAGCGTTTGATTTATCGGCGAAACGTCGGCCGGTAAATCATCGTTCGAGCGAGTTTAAAATACGCCAGTTCTACGAACAAAAATCGAGCAACAAGTTTACTCAGGTGCCCATTGATTTTTTTAACGTTAATACCTGCTACCAGGAGTTTTAGATAACAAAATTTATCTGCCGCTAATTAAAAGACCATTTTTTTTAGTAACCTTAAAACAAAAGAAAATTTTTGAGATGATAACGCTTTTATCTGAAAGTTTCATTAAAACGTTGTTAAATTGTCTTTCCATATTCGGCAGGACAATGCAGACACATTTACTAACTATAAATCACTCACGGCATTATTTTCACAACGAATGCGCCGCAAAAGCCAAGGAAAACTTTAATTTCTTCCTTCTAACAACGTCGGCCGGAGAAAATTTTTAAATAGAAAACAATTTTAACTAGAGGATGCATAAATGAGAAAACCTGTTTTTCGAACGAATATTCCTCTGCCTTTAAACGGCCGTAGAGAGATAAGCGCAATTATATGCGCGCGAGAAATCTTTCCCAATGAAAATTCTTTTATTTAAAAAAAAATATCATCGTAAAGATAAAAGGGAGAATACTCGAGAATACTCGGTACGTCCGGAGCGCGGGGAAAGAAGAAAAACTTTTAATCCTTTAGATTAAGTGTACAAAAAACCAATGTAGACTTTATTTTTATTAAAATTACTGAAACAACAAAATTATAAAACTGAATGTACTTGAGAGTTTGCAACTAACTAGTGCGATGCACTTCTTGAATTAAATAATTTAGAGCCAACACCTGCTTTTGCAAATATTCAATCGAAAATACTGTCTTAAATGGATACATTTTAACCCGAATTATCAGGCTTTAATAACAAATTTTCTTAGAACAATGCTTTTTTTCTGCACGATTGTTTTTATATCATTTGTCAACAACAATTACACGAAAAGGCCTAATTTTCAGATAATTCATGCATATGTCTTAAAGAAAATTTTGGAAAATGCTTTCGATTTAGCATTAACTTTATGCGCATTTAAATCGATTAAACAAGTTGACCAAGCTTCGTACCCACTATTAAATTACGCGAAAACATCATCCGCATTTTGAAGATAATACGAGCGCGGCGATCTAAGAACGGCTTGCCGACGTCTCTGGGCAAAAAGAAAGCTTTTTTCCTCCGAAGTCCAGTGAAGGATGAAATAACCAAGGAAATATTGAACCGCGTATCTGATTCCCTGGGCCTGCAATAAGTCAGTCGCATCGCCAGGCGTATAATATCGAAGGATTCACCGGTCTTTCTTCCGTCTCCTTTTCACGCGCTCCTCGCGGCGTCTCGGCGCGCGCGAAGCTGCAGCAGCTTTCAGAAAGTAAGGAGAGCGAGCGAAAGGGAAGCGCCTGGATCCAGTTTATACGGTAATTTATTAGAAGCGTAAAACTGGTACCAGGGTCGACGTACTTGGCCGCGCTACAGCCCGACCACCGAGCGCGCACTTTTTCTTCCTCTCTTCTTTTCGTCTCGAGATATTATATAATCCCCCCCGCGCGTAATACCCCGCGCGCGCGTTGATATACATGTAGATAGGGCATACCGCGCCGCGCCGCGTCATTATCGATCTTGCCTTTAAAAGAAAACGAAATTTTAATGCATCTCGCGCGCTTTTTTCCCTCGGCAGCCTTTAAAATTTCAGCCGCTGACGGCGAGGACAGGCGCTTTAATTGTTGCTTTCGGTTATGCGAACGTGAAATGCGAACTTTTTCTTTTTTCTTTTTATTTTCGCTCGAAAGTCGCGAGTTTCTTGCGCAAGTGTAATAACTTGCTTGCACCTTTTTTCGAGACAAAAATGTAAAGGAACATCCGAGATTTTCAAGGTGTTTTTTCAAAGGTGTACGCTGTGATTAACGAAGATAAAAATCCCTTCAAGACCTTTCAGGTTTGAAAGTTAAACTCTTTTTAATTTAAGATCATTGATCGATGTGAAATATATTCTTAACACGAAATATAAGTAAAAGCTCTTAAGAATTTTATCTTTCAATAAAAATTTATGATCAAAGCTCTTTCGAGATTTTCCCAACTTGATGTAGATTCTCTTTAAGATATCCGCCCTTTTTAAGGTCTTTGAGCATGAAGGTACGAAATAAAAGCAAATTACTTAACAGCACGCACACAATTAATCAGGCAGAATCAGTAAGCCGACTTTTATAGTAATTTATTAAATAATAAAGTATTTTTAAAAGTTATATACGAAAACAAAAACGAAATTATAAAAATTTAATCCGACTTTTATTTGATATTGTTAGATTATAATACAATAATCATTGCGGTTTAAATATTGACACGAGTATATTTAATTTAACTATCGACGAGTGTGTTTCTGTAAAATAAAAGCCATTGTGAAAGGTTTCAGTGGCAATAATAAACTTTCAGCTTTACAGTTACAAACAGAGTAAAAATATTTTCCATAATAGCGAATACACGAGGCGCATCGCTTTACGATATTGCATCTTCCCATCTCGTGAGAATCGCTGGATTTAAGAGAGGAAATAGACTTTTTTCACGTATGAACCCCTTAGGATCATTTTGCTTATTTCACTCTTCGACTATTTCGCTAAACCATATTTTCTGAACCTTCCGTACAAGAAATTCCATTCGTTTGGCGATACGTCACGCAAAAACACATGTAATAATAAATGATCTTTCACTCGCAGAAATAAACAATTTCTCTCGGGTTTCTCTTTCGTGTACATATGTTTTGTACATTTAAAAAGTCGTACATATATACGTAAACCCATTTTTAACGTATATTTTATGCGGGTCCACCTTTAAAGAATGCTGCGCATAATTAATCACTCTATTTGGTAGGCTTTAGGTAATATTTCATCATACGCACGCCTGTAACTTAGCCCAGATATTATACAGATCCATGAACCCGCTTTGAATTTCCAGAGCGACCGCCTCGAAGCGTTACGATATCCGATACTCACTTTACAGTATCAATGGACGGACCTTTAGAGAGTAAAGGTCCGAGAAATTACAAGTACTTCATGCACGTGGAATTTTACTATCCGCGCGCGTACTTTTCTTGTAGCGGCGAGTGTGCATTTTCTGCGCTTTAACGATTCTCATACCTATCTCATTATTCTTCTTGCAGCAGTCGGATACTCTACGCCAAAAAGATTACAACTTTTTCTGCGCATCATAATAATAATCCTGTTTTATTAATAATTATCACACATAAAATTTAATTAATGCATATATATTTTTTTTTAATTTCGTTCAATTAAAGGCTTAATTTTAGTTAATGTTTAAAAAAAACAGCTAATCAATTACTTGGTATAAAATAATAATAGATTCAAAGAAAATTAATTCATAATCATAATAGTTTGAAATCTGAAAATTAACATTCCAGCTCATACATCTTTCGCGCGATGAACTCGATTTTAATTTTTTCTTCATTTTACGAATTTCCTTCTAATGATAAATAAGTTTTAATACGTAACTTATGACTTTGTATTATTTTCTTCTTATCAGCTCTGGATTTCCATCGCAGCGCTTTATTCCTAGAATTACTTAATTTGCCAAACAAAGGCCAGCGGACAGACGATTTTTCAGCGCAAATTACAATCGCGGACTTCTACTCGGCTACTCCCCTTTTCCTACCTCTAGGATCTCTCGATCTTTTAGGCTCGTGCGCTTGGCCGAGTTCGGCAAGCTTCATATCTCGGAGGAAATTCTCGAGTGAACCCCTAAAGCGTCGCTGGCTGTCATGACCGGTTAGTTAAGGCCCCCTCTAAGCCAACGGCAGTAGCAGCAGCAGCAGCAGCAGCAGCAGCAGGCAGCGGCAGAAAAAGGAAGAAGACACTTGCACGCTTAGCGCTGCTCGGAGCCTCGGCCGGCCTCGCTGCTGGCTCTGCGCAGAGCGCGCACAGAGAGCGATATAAAGTTTTGCGAGTTCAACGACCCCGTTGAAGCGCGAGCTCTGGCTGCAGGTATATATAACGCGCACGCCGGCGCAGCATCTGTCCGAAGGGGGATCCCTTAGGGATCTTACGAGAGCGAGGAGCCGAGCGCGCGCGCCACGGAGAGAGAGAGAGAGAGTGCATTGTCCGCGGCGAGCGAACTCCTCCATACCTGTCTACGTGTGTACACACCTACATAGGACGCGCGGCTACCTATGTAACTGTGTATACGTATGAATGCCGAAGGGCCCGTCGTCGCAGCGCGCGAGTCTTTCTTTCGACTACGACGACGACGACGACGCCAAGGCTGCTGCACCGAGCCGAAGAGGAAGGTTCGAGGCCGTGTGGCAGGAGCATTATAATTTCCTCCTCCTACTCCGAACTCTCTTTTTATTTCTCTTTCGTCTCTCTCTCTCTCTCTCTCTCTCCGGGCTCTGCCTAGAGGAACTGGCCGGCCTCTCCTCTCCTCGCCGCTTTTCTATAGCTCCGTGTAAAGCTGGAAAATTCGAGCGGATCTCGGCTCGTCGTCGCGCGGGGCAGGGACCAACCTCTCGCGAGAGATATCATCCTCTTCTCCTTCCTCTTCGCGGCTCTCGTTTTTTTATATACTTCTCATCCATCGATACGTATCGCCTTCGTCGGCTGCTTCGCAATTGAACATCTCTCTTTTGCAATGGAGGCTCCGCGAAGAGTATATGTATGAGGAATGCGCGCGCGCGTGCACACACACACACCTACGAAGATTAAAGATTTTACGGGCACGTGTTTTGTAAGAGTCGTGCTCGTGTATACACTGGGTGTATTGTGTAACGTCTCGTTTTTTTCTTAATTTTTCTAGAGCGCTTCTGAGGGATCAAGAAAGTCTTTTTTGCATTGACGAGTACGCCGATGCGTTGCAAGATAATAATGATCTTTAAGCGAATGGCCGCGAGCGTTTCAGCCTCGTTGAATTAATTGACTTTCAGTACTTCGGTAAAGTAATGTAACGAAATTATTTACATTTTGTAATTAAGGCCGAAATTCATTTAAATGTAAATAGTTACTTTAATAATTACTTTTTTTTTTACAAATTTTGAGAAGCATTTATTATCGTGTCAAAGATTTAATCACTCATCCGTACAGTTTTTTTTGTTTGTCTTGCGAATTGCATTGAAAGAAATTAATCATAAGAATTGTTTTACCTTTAAAAATGTATGGGAAATTGTTAATTACAATTGGCTGACTGAAATTAACTTTACACTTTGTACATTAATTAAAAAAAGCTAATGAGAACAAATTAATAAACCATACGTTTCATTGTACCTCCCATAAATTACTAAATATGTTTTCACTTACGTATTATATTGCGCGTTCTACTATAATAAAAAAAAGAGATGTTTCTTACACTTAATCGCTTTCACTTGTGTACATGTATTCCAGGTGTCCAAATTAAGAAAGGCTTACTTTTCCTTGCGGCTTAAACAGAATCAGGCTGTTGAAAGAGAGAAAAAAATAAAGATCTGTGTGGTACTCTTTGACGCGTCGTACCTTAGAGTTATTCTCTTACTTTCGAATGGCGTCCGTGTATACTTACTCAAAAGCATTTCTATAGCAGAATTGTCTAAGCTAGATTTTATCTTCCACCTCGAAACATGATTAAAGACGCTGATGTACCGCCGACAGAAAACGCCCCTAAAATCGTCAATGCCATCGACTCTCTAAAAAATATCGGCCGGAGAAAGAAAAAGGTAAAGAAAGTCGCCGCGAGGATAAACACTGTTGCCGTATTACATGCAACTCACGAAACGCGATGCCGGCCTCTTCGCGAACGAAGCCGATCACGTAGTCTTCCCTGGGCTCGAGGCAGACGACGCGCCGCGCCGGCACGCTTCGATGACAAAGATCGGAATCGGGGCTAATCGAACAGGATTATCGGAGAAAGTTCTGCGCGTTGCGCCAAGGGAGCGCGACCCTTTGAAATCGAAATCTCGACGATTTGCATGGCGCTCTTTCTGCCGGAGGTTTCTTTGAAGGTTCGAATTATTCAACTAGACTCGAACGTATTGTTATTATATGTTATATGTTACCAGCGGCGCACGCATACCTACGGTTCGCGGTGAAAGTAGACTTAATTAAACCTTAGATTGGAAATGAGATTAGTCGTATTAAAAGTTTTTTTTTTCGTTCTTAACAATCGATGCTTTACGAAATCTGTCGGATAAAACTGAAAAAACAGGCACTGATGGATTTCTTGATATATTAAATAATATTATTAATAGCATATTGAATTATTAGGTGTTTTTAATGTTTCGAATTCTTTAATTAGTTTTTAAATTCTTATTAATAAAATTTATAATTTTCAGTAAAACTGATTAATAGATATATTAAAGCGTATAGATAAAATTTAATACTTCAATTTACAATTTCACCAATGATGATCTTTCTATTGACGAGATTAATATTTTATAGTACGTGACGAGTGATTTTATTAAATTAATTAATCATAAATTACAAAGTACAGTTAACTTTATGCGAATAGTTGCTCGTAACACCCAAAAGACACATTTTAAAAAAAATGCAATTCCTAAATTGAATAAAACTTAAATGAAATCGAATTTGGCACGAAGCAATATAACGCAGCAGCCCGCTAATAGAAACTTACGGATATTTAAAATGCATCGGAAGTGCGGAAGGATGCGCAATTACATCTGAACGCGATAATAAGCAAGAAGCGTGTAATTACCACGAGGAAAAATAATAAGACTCCTTTAATACATTGATTGCATAAGCGCGATTACCGTTTGCGCGGGCAGCAGGCGTCGGGGCTCTCGGGGCTCGTAATACAAAGAAAGTGCCTTTCAAAAAAGTACGCATGTAATGCGGTACTTATGTGTAACAACGCTCGGGCGAGAGAATCTCTCGCGTGTGGTTACGCGCCGCGAGAGGAGAGCGCTCGTCTCCGCGTGAGTAGTTGCGTGACAACGGCGTCGCGCAACGCTCGAAAAATCGTTCCCCGAGATTTTCTCACCGGATAGAGGCTTATAGACGATGGAGACGTGTATATGTAAGCAGCCCGGGACTCTCCCCGGCGCTCTCGGATCCTCGCTAATTACGGTAGTGCCTTGAAAGTTCGCGCTCCGCCGGGTTACTCCATACAGGAACTTCCAATTCCAGGTGTCTTAACTATGTGCCGCGCGGATTATGCGATTATATGCGAGCGGAGAACGCGGCCCGAGCATAGAAATGGAAAGTGAAGGAGGAAGGTGGTTAGCTGCTGCTGTGTGTGTCTTGCTGCTCGCGCTCCACGCTACTTACTGCTTATTCGGGCCAAAGTTCTTGCGTAATTCGAGAGCACCAAGTACGTATTTGTAAGGCGTACTATATACAATCGTAAAACGCCCACGTTTGCCTCTTTCTTACGCGTTGGGCTTTGGCACTTGATTTTTTTTTTCACTTACCGCGAGCCGTGGTTATTAGTTTATTAGTGCGAGCTTGCCTCCACTGCCTGCTAAAATTCTATTCCCTCTCCGGTGGTAACATTCGAAACCAGAAGAGTGACTAAGAGAATAGTTGTAATACGCTTCGTCATCGAAATCTTGATACATCATTCAATTACATGGCGCTTCTGATTATCAGTATTTCACGTGTATATTGTGATAAAATCTTTTTGCGTCCTCGACGGTAAAATTATTAATATTTTAGTTTGATAATTTTTGAATAAATAATTTTTTAATTAATTTTAATTTAAGACTTGCAACACTACAAGTTTCTAATACAATTTATTAATCGATAGCATTTTGTTGTTAGACAAAGGGTTCATACTGTTAATTAAAGAAAATCACATTCGATCCTATAAGTTTCAGGCAAATTAACCTCTGACGAATTTTCTGATTCTGTGTCTTCTAAAATTTCGAAGGATTAGTCATTCTTATGAGTTATTTAAACATACATTTTATGGCGGTATTTTTTTAAATTTTTTAAATAATTTTATTATAATACAAAAATTTCTATTTTATTCAGAAAATTTACTGGTATTAAAATTGAAAATAAATTCTTATAAATTAGAGCAATTCTATCGAATATTTAATATATTCATAGTTGAAAATTTGCAGACATTAACAATAAATTTTTCTTACATTCCACTTGATGGCTTAGGGATTACTTTACAAGTCGAGCCATAAAAAAGAGCGAGCAAAATGGAGCGGCTACCAGCTACAAGTGGATGCCTTACCGATGAATTAGCACGGAGCCCAAAGAAGCGGACGACCTTCGATTCTTTAACCGACAGCTGCCGCTACTGGCTTGTCGCTTGAATTCACTCGTTTACAATCTCGAAAGCTCCTACTTTGCAATTTCTTGGTTTATAGTAAAAAAGAGTGGGAAAGCGTATTCTCGTAAATAACATAGACGCGCAAAACCTGGAACATCAACGATGGCCGAGCCGACGAATAAGGACCGTCCTTGAAATGTCCAATTATGAAAGCAGGTGCTAAAGATACCCCTTTCTTTTCCTCCTTTCAGTATAAGCGCACTTGTTTGCGCACATGTATACCTTTATTTTTCTTCTCTCACTTTTATTCTTTTCATCAGTTTGCTTTATTCTCCTTTCGTGTTATTAGAGCTATTCTATTCTGTCTTTATGTACACAGTCTCCTTCTCCGTAGATGCAGGAGCCAAAATAATATAGATGTGCATTGTAGATCATACTTATTTGTACATACAGAGAAAAACAACTGATTGGCTCAACTACATATCATGCTGTAATTAAATGTGTGCAATTGAATTTTCGAAGAACTTGATAGAAAGTCTTTGTTTCAATAAAATGTCCTGTTAAATCGACAAATTTTCTGTTAATTCGGTGGAAAATTTAATTGCGTATATTTAACAGTGCGATTATGTAATTGTGTAAATCGAATTTTGAAAAATTTTGCACTTTTATTTGCAAGTTAACCCTTTCCGGTACATCGGGTCTTCCAGGACCCATCTTTTCCTACACACTTTTTCGCTGTTTCAATGCAGTTTTTGTACGATTTATCTATCGTTTTTTGGAATTTTATGATCTTGATATGTTACAGAATCAACATATGTAATAATTATTTATAATTTTTGTTAATTTGTTTATACAAATAAACAAATACAGAAAAATCAGTTTTTTTCAGAAAAAATTCATTATTGAAGAAACTTTTAAACGCATCTTTATGATATTTCTTGTATAGGGGTTTTTAGGGTTGCTGAATACGAATCTGCAATTAGAATTTTCATTTTTCGAAATCTAAAAATTTTTTGATTCGCCATTTTGAATTCTCCATCTTCGATTTTGATAAATAAAAATTCTAGTTGCAGATTCGTATTCAGCGGCCCCAAAAACCCCGAGTAAGAAATTTCAAGCCAAAATAGTCAATAGAAAAATGTATGATGCCGAAAAGGGTTAATAACCTTTTATGCAAATTATTCTGCAGTGATGTACAATAATTATTCTTTTTTATTTGGACATTATCTATCTAATAGACTGCTTTTACTTGTTTAATTCTATTTAATTTATTAATCAATATTACTTAATAATGTATTTTGCAATTTATGAAGTCCATGTCTGAAAACTACAAATTTATAGATTTCGAAAGGTAACAAAAATTACAGTACATTATTATTGACGTGTACTTTCTATCTTTAAGACATAACTCTTTTCAATATTATTTTTATTAAAAATGTCAGAAATTGTATATGTATCCTTCCGAATTTAACAATTAATCAAATGAAATATAAACACATTATATCTATTTTAATACGTATAGATGTTTACTATTTGTACTTCATAAATTGAAAAAATTACGTAAATACCCCATTTGACAAACATTATGCATTTTTTAAAAGTATTGTTACTTATCGTATTATTGCTTGAACATACATTAATATTCTACGAATACGTCATACTATTCAAGGTAGACTGATAAAAATAATTGTAAAAAACAAAAGTTATTGTTTTTGTCAGTAAAAAAATATCAAAAAGAAATTAACTGAATTATTTAAACCAATTGTAAGAATTATTAATAAATTATTATAATAAATTTTCTTATTTATATTAAAAGGTGTACTTTTTATGTTGGCATTTAATTGAGATTTAACAAAAATTCTATGTTTTGCTGTACATTTTCACTTGGCCTATGAAAAATAGAAGTTATTAAATTAGTCCTTAAGTTTAGTTTAGTTGTAGTTTAGTTTCAATAGTAATATGAACAAGTTATTAACTTGTTGCAAGAAGGAGCTGCGATTGTAGTTATTAATAGTAGCTATTAATACATAGCAGTTATTGACTGCCTATTGAATATAATTTATATAATTTTTACCAAGATTTTATACTTTTATTTTTAAATTTTGTAAAATTTTGATTTTACATAATTCGTACAAAGTTTTTGTACAAAAATATAAAAAATATGAGCTCCTCTAATAGTCATCGGTTACTAATTTTGTCATGAGAAGTGGAAAAGATTAGGATGCGCCTCCAAGCGCCAGTCGTAAAAAATAAAATTAATTCCGCTTAGTGGCGCATCCTACTAACCTTTTACACTTCTCATGACAAAATTAGTAACCGATGACTATTAGAGGAGCTCATATTTTTTCATATTTTTGTACAAAATATTGTACGAATTATGTAGAATCAAAATTTTACAAAATTTAAAAATAAAAGTATTAAAATCTTGGTAAAAATTATATAAATTATTTGTACGTGGGCTGCAATAACAGCTGCTATGTTTTTGTTATAAGTTTCTAACTATGAGTGAATCTTTTTCGTAAAAGACTAACCTATACTTACAGCCAAAGCATCTTTTATACACTGAAAAAACACGTTCCTCTTCATACGAGGGGAACGTTGAGAATCCTCTCAATATTTAAGTTAGCGGAACTTATAACAAAAGGAATACTGTTTGTCAGGAATAAATTTCAGTTTCCGACAAAATAATGGTTTTTTCAATTAAATAGAAATCCATCGGAGAGGAGCAGAATCCTTTTCTTATAAATAGAAATTCCGCTGACTCAAATATTGAGAGGATTCCTCTCGTATGGAGAGGAACCTTTTTTGCAGTCCTCGGTGCAAATTTAATTCGTTTGATTTGCAAGAATCTAATCAAAAGATTGTGAAAAAAAACACCTCATAAAAAAATGATTAAATATAGCTTTCGAGTCGGTACACGAATGGCAAATTTGCACGAAGTGGAACAACAAAGTTCGAACCGAACGAGGCTGTATGCTATCAAATGTTGCGTGATTAAGCGCCATTTATTAATTATAATTTACCCCTGCGCCTTGTTCTCTATAATACAGTTACCGATTATTGCTCTATGGTACTACCACAATACAATCTCTGCGTTATTAAAGCCCACGAAGACACATTTTCTAATGTGATAATGAGTAGTTATCAATAATTGCCTCAATAAAAAATATAATCGACCGTTCTGGAACATTTTAAAAATCCATTTAGATTATTAAGAAAACAATCATAAACATTCCTCAGATTACTATTTGTTTATTTCAATATCCCAGCTACAAGGTTTTCTACGTTTTCATAATTATCCGTGTTTTTTTTCCGAAAGCGGTTGTTTTATTTTACTTTGCAATTATATAACAATAGAGAAGTTTTACTCGCAGCGATTGTCTGCGAGTTTTTCCGTATAATAGAATTTCCTTTAACTACTTCGCAATACTTCCCCATTTTTTGCCAGACGGGGGGTTATAAAAGTACGCGAAAGGATTACGATAAACTCGCGCATAAAAACGTTCGATGCTCGATCGAAGCCAGGAGAGAGAGATAGATAGATATAGAGAGAAAAAACCGCAGCTGGAATATTGATCTAAAAGCCGCGGCGCCTGATAAAACGCTCTCGAGCATTGCTCCGAGAAGAGGCGATAAAAATAATTTGCGACTCTCGAGTCGCTCTCGCATATAAAAGCGCCTCTGCTTTTATACGTACACGCGCGTATATAAAGCGTGCATTGTATTAGCCGTCGCGCTGCAAGCGAGAATACGAAATTTACGACTTCCCGTTCTCTTGGTGTGTTGCAGGCTGGTTCTCGGTGATATCTGGAAACGGTACGACAGGCGGTGCCAGGGTCTACCGTAGAGTCGAGACGTTAGTGCGCGCCGGAGTCCCGGCTTTCCTACTGGCGGCGCCGCTGAGGGCGTACATCCTCACGCACTCGAAAATGGGTAAGTCTCCTGCTGCTGCTCTCTCGATGGACCAAGTATCCGCCTCTGAAAATCAGTCCAGCTTTTACTGCCGGCGGTTGTGTAACCTGAAAAATATATACTCGCACTTTCTAGCTGGCTGGCGAATAAAGTTTCACGTCCGAATAACTAACTTTTACAGGCTGAAATTAAGTCCTAAAAGAAGATAATCGTGTGACAAGTCGTAAAAGCGCGGCTGGGCAAATATTAAATCATGGAAATGGAGATTTTCTGTTTTTTTTTTTTTTCAAGGAAGAAAAGTGATTTTAATTGCGGCTCCGCGAATAATTTATAGACCTTATACGAGCCACTTAAATTTTCCCAAGCACGCTTCCACAGCACACCTAAAAGCATCGCGGCACTCCAGGTGGAAAAGCCCGCGTCGAGCCGCGAGTTGCGAAAGCAAAGGGAAAAAAGAGGAAAAGGAGACAGCTACTTAAAGATTGATTATGGCCTGTAAAATTTCGGCGAGCCTTCCTCCCGACTCGGCTCGGTCTGGCGCTCGCGATATGCACACGGGAGCGGCAATCGGTATTGCGCCAATTTCTCTCTCTCGTCACGAGCCTCGTTGCCGGCGCACACATAGACGCGCCCATGACTGCTTTAAGAGCTCTCGCGCTCACACACACACACACAGCAGGACTGCATCCGAAAGCTCTGCCGGAGATCGGGCACACGAGCGAAAAAGGCAAACCGCGATCGATTTCGCTCGCTCGCTCGCTCCGTACGTGCGCAACCCTACCGAGAATGTCAGGCCGCGCAATAAATATTATACATTACACGCGCGCACACACACACACGTGCGCGCGCGCGCGGAGACACGCGCGTGCCTCGGTTGCGCGAGCGGTCTTGACCCGAATACACGCGGCGCGGCAGCTTGCGCAGTGCCTCAGCTATGCACGCGAGGAGAGTCCGGCGCGGAGAACCGCTGCACCGTGAAATTGGCCAGAAATGCATGTGTGCGCGCGCGCGGGGCGAAGGCGCGCAGACTCGCCCGCGGGGCCGCCTACGCAACGGGGATTCGCGCACGCCTTCTCCCGCCCTCTCTCTCGCTCTCTCTCTCTCTCCTTCCCGACTGACGAGCCTTAGGAACTCGGTCTTGCTTTGTGGCAGACAACGCGCGCCCGCGACTCTTTCTGGAGCCTATTTCGCTCGACGTGCGCGATTGAATCTAATTATGAAAACCCGGCGCTGTTTATAGCTCCGAGCGCGTTTATTACCTCCTTGTTTTCGACGCGTTTCCAGGTACGCTGCGCCCCTAGCATAGCTTTTCTTATTTTCTTTGCGGTCTTACTGCCGAGGTAGTTATATATATATATACACGATGACTTGGAAAATTTCCGGATCTTGACAAAGCGAACGTCGCGAAACTGAACCGTGTAATGAGCCTGCCTTAGTTGCAATAGTAATTGGTAAAGAATTAGGGAGCACAGTCGCAGTTGCATAAGTAATTGTTAATGGTTTAAAAAAAAATGCAAACTAGAAACCAATGCGATAAGAAATTATGGGTCAGTGCCCACAGTGGTGCATTTTATTAGTGCGCTTCGGCGTATTACTTTATATTGATTATGGAGGAAACCACATTCTTTATTTCATAAAGTACCAATGCTAATGCTTATTAAATACCGACAAAGTATAAAATCTGATAAAAACTCATTTATATAACGAGAATTAAACTTTTATACATAAGTAAAATAAGAAAAACTAAATAAACTTTTTAAAACAATAAATTCTGAAGTAAAAATTTCACAAGTTAATGGGAATTACGTAATCTTCGCGAACAAAACATCGACGCGCACATGCATTTTAAGAATAATCTACTCCTGATGAAATTCACGCATCTTCAGCAATTTTATTCCCATACGTAATTTTATGTCAAATCTTTACGCAATATTTCTTAATTATGTAATTGCTTTGAAAATATTAAAAATATTTTGATCGGTAAAAAAATTAGTAAGAAGTGGCAGTTTTTGTTGAAATTTTTTTAAATGGTCACGTTAAATAAACTGTATTAAAGACTAGTCCTTCGATATAATCAAATTTAAATTACTCTAACTACATTCACAAGCAAAATTTTAAAGTATTAACTAATTGTAAGTAAAATTCACTCAAACAATAGACTTCTCGTACGCGAAATTGAAACTTTCACTTAAAAAATCAATCGAAAGAGACGACAGAAATCTTAATTAAAAAGTTTAATAAGCATTTATTTTCTATGTTTTTTTAATAAAAGAACTTGGAAAAAAGTATTATGGTTTTTATACCTACGGTTATACTAGAATTTCAAACTCCACTAAAAACAACAAATCATTTCATTATAATAAACCTAAATTATTGATGGAAGTATAAATATTCAAACAAAATCTTAGTCAGAAGTGTACTTCACGTCAAGGAGTCTAAATAGTATTGTCCGTTAAAAACATAAAATTCTATGGACCTGTCATCACTGCTTAGTGTATTGTGGAATCAGGCAGCCAAAAGGAACAGAGGCACGGATAGAGTTACAAGAAGTAAAATATACTACATATTTAAATATGCAGAGGAATGCGAACTCATTTGATTCTATGCCTCATATAAGTAGGTATAATAAGCCATATTATTTTTTCTGCCTTTGTTCCTTTGCAGCCTTGTTCTTTTTGGCTGACTATTAGACCCCATTTCACTCACAGATGCAGTAGACATGCAGCGTTCGGTTACATCAGCTTTCTGCCTTAGTATAGATTCTTTCAATGATACGATTAAAAGACAAGAATTTTAATAAGCGAATTAAATGGCCATATATTTTTGAGATTAAAGGAATAGAGTATATAAATTTTCAAAGATAAATACTAACAGCTGGAATTTGATATTTTGTATATTCATAGATAAAAAATGGTAATAAAAAAGTCGATAACCAGTGTATCTAAGAATGTAACTTAAATATTTAAATCAATATTCAAAGTGTGTATGGCAAAATATTCTCCATAAAGTTGCATAAATGTAATAATTCAATATTAGTCATCACTGAATTAATACTATTATAAAAAACTATTTCTTTGTGTAACACGAGCGTTTGGTTCGATAAGCAGTAAGCCTCACTTAAGTAATTCTTGCGCTAACTCGTCTTACACCTCGTTACAGAGAACGGCAATCTGCGAGCGCACTACACAAAAACAACGATCCGAGCAGGGGAGGTTCTCCGACTGGTGGCGATCTTTCAGGACACGCGGCGCTGCAGCTCCATGTCCTTCAATATCGCGGGCAACTCGTCGGAGCGCGATCAGTACGCGCAGTGCCTCGACCATCACGGCCGCGAGGTTTTTGCCCCGCTGTCCGCCAGGGGCGAGTTCTACGCCGTCTGCCAGGCCGACGGATCGTCTGGTAATATTGACACGGGCAGCGATGCCCTCCTCTACAAGGTACGCAGAACCGCTTCGGGACATTTAAATTCCGTCTGTAAAACTTTCCGCCTCGAGAGCAAAATTTCTCCTCACCCTCGAAACAATAAAGTCATGGCTAAGTTGACGCGACGTCCGTAGGTGCAACACTTGGCGAGGCGGCAGCTACCGCTGCGAGTGAGACTGATAGCGGGACCGTTGCCGGTGCCGCTGCCGCGCGAGTACGGCGGCCTGATGCAGCTGGAATCCTCGACCCGCGGCCCGATCGTTCTCGGCTGCTTGGTGCCCGAGACGCCGGTCTACAATCCGGAGATGCTCGAGCTCCTGGTCTCGGGGAACGGGGCGCCCAGAGTGAGGCGCGCGAGGCTCGGCTACCCGTCCGAGGCCAGGCTGCTCGCCTCGCCCAAGATGCAGCGGCTTTTGACGGCTTGCAGGTATGCGCTCTTGGTTTTCGTTAACTAATTTAGCTGCTCGGGACAGTTCTTTGCGATTGTTGGAGATTCTGTTTGATGCAGCTTGAATGATAAGGGTTGAATTTAAAGTTTTTTCGCGGTTGATCGCGGATTCAAGTCAAGTAAGGAAACTTATAATATCATCAAATATCAAATTGTTTATAATTTGTCGAAATGAGCCGAGGAAGTGCGGGAAAACATTAGAAAAATGAGTGAAAAATTTGATAGAATAAGTAGAAAAGTCAAGATATCGTACAACATCATTCAGTAGTAACAATAATTGAAAAAATTCACTTCTTAAATATTTTTTCGCCGTCTACAGAAATCTAATAATAAATTCTAATCGTTTCTAATTACATTCTACGAGTTACAAGTCCACTTTTAGATTTTTACTTTTGCTATTTAAATTCGTTTCTCGTAATACGAATTTTTGTTTAATTAAAAAGTCTAACTTTTTTTTAATTCTGTTACTAATCCAATAATCATGTGGATATTAAGAAATGGATCGTATTCGGTTGTGCATTTTATAAACTTATTCAAAGTGTTTCCATTTCCGTTTACTTCCAAGTCCAAAATTACAAATTTAAAGCACGTATCGCAAATAAAGTTTCTTTTAAACTCTTTTGTACTCTTTCAATGTATACAGTATGCATGAGAGAAATTAGTTTTTTTTTCGGTCATCATTGAGTTTCTGCGTAGCAAGAAAAAGTAAAACGTGTTGGTTTCGAATTTATTAGGCACGGAAGTTAAAGAAACAGCCGTTTCACTTTTTATGCAAAAGAAATTGAAGAGTCATGAAAAATAGATTGGTTTCGCTTGAATAGATGTAGAATTAAACATGAAGTTTTGCTTCATTCGCCTAGAAAGGGAATGTTGATAATGAACGAATGAATTTCCTGTCTTTTAAATCCAGTAATCTATAATGCAGCTTCAAATTTCTATAATTAATAGTTGAGCAATCAAAGTGAATATTATCCTTCATTCAATAAAAGGCATTAACTTTATTTACATGCTTTTAATGATTCTGCGTTAAAATTGACTTATTTACTTGGTATAAAAAAATATAGTTTTATACGCCGTAGATAAAAAATGTATACAAACAGGGTAAAAGTATAGCTGTTTTTTTCCAAATAAAATAAGAAAAATAAAATTTTCAGTCGTGCAGTGGGAGATCGAGCGACGGAACCGCGCGTCGCTCCGCAAAAGCTGCAAGCCGAGGAAGAAAACCTGAAGGAGATGCACCTGAAGAAAATCAAACCCAAGCCCGAGACGAAGCCTATTCTCCAGAGCTTGCGCGAAGGCCTGGAGCACCTAAAGAAGCCGAGCAGCAACAACAACAGCATCAACAGCACCGGTCGCGACAGCAAGCTGGAGACGACGCGAAGCAGCAACAGCAGCAGCAGCCACAAGCCGAGCAACACCAGTACTAGCGGCAGCGCCGGCGGCAGCGGCTTCCTCGAGCGCATCAGCAAGCTGCGCCAGGCGAGTCGCAGCCGGAATCCAGCCAAGAAATCCGCCTCGTTCACCTTCGCCGTGCGGCCAGAGATCGCGATGAAGGCCGCCCAGAAGTACTCGAGCCTCGAGCCCGCCGAGTCCAGCGGCCAGGGCCACTCCGGGGCTTCCTCGAAGCAGCCCGTCCAGCGCTCGATCTCCACGTCGGTCCTCGAGGTGCCCACGAGCTCCTCCTCCTCCTGTCACGCGGCCTCGCGCGTCGTCGAGCTCCAGCCGGACTACTCGCGCGTGAGGGACAGCCTGGCGCCACCCTCGCCGACGCCTCCACCGGTCAGGGCGACCTCGCCCGAGCAGCTCCTGTCGGCAAAGCCCGACGAGATCTACGCGGAGATCTGCGAGAATCACCCGGCGGTGGCGGCGGCAGCGGTGCAGGTGCAGGTGCAGCGCGCCCCCAGTCCCAAGAAGCCTTGCCCGGGCAGTCACGTCATGGCCAGGATAAAGATACTCGTTAAGGACGACCACCACAGTCGCGCCTACCAGGAGCGGGAACAGTTCGACAGCAGGAAGATGGACAAGAAGTACGTCAATTCGATATTCGTGACGAGTAGCCACAATCACCAGACGGACTCCATCGTCAGCACTGAAGACGAGATCATATATAACACGGTCTTCTGACCTCTTCGACAAATCGTGCGCTGCTTATTAAGTGATTTCTTTTTGTGCCTATACGATCGCCTCGCTTGCATGAGACTGCTGCTGCGATTTTAACGTATATAAATGCGAGAAGACTTTCCTTTTTTTTCATTTTGACTGCTGCGCCTTTTCGGTGTTACTTTAGAAAGTGATCATCAGCAAAGGTGGACTCGAAATTATCGATATTCTCAAACTTTGTCAACTCATTTCTCATTGTTTACTTAATAAATGTTTAAAATATATACATTTCTGAAGTATATAATAAAAAATATATATAAGCAATACGCAATGTGCATCAAAGAAAATTCTTCAACTCTGATCCCAATCAAGCGTTCTGGAAGTCAGAAGGGTAAAAATTTATTTTTCATTTTTACGATTCACCAGTAACTATCTTTGCTGATGTCATATTGTAATTTTATTTGTACATGACAAAGCAATTAGAAGATGAGCTAAGTTAAATATTTTTTAAATTGAAAAAAATTTGTTGAAAATTTTGTTTTGTCAATTGTGAGATTGAGCTGTTTTGTATAAACTGGATAAATGTACAATGTAAAAATGCAAGTGTATAAAAAATTTATTTTAGAAATTATAGCATAATACGATACCACCTGCATGGTGCTATGTAAATATTCTTTTGTTATAAGTACTAACATGAAAGCAACTTAGCTTAATTTTATCGAAACGCTAAGTTTTCAAAGAATCTTTCAATGATTCATATAAATAAAGAAACTGAATTAAATTTGTCATAATAATTTATTTCATTTTTTTTGAATGCTTATTTTTGCCACTCTTCAACCCTTTCCTTAATGCGATATTTTTGTTCTTAGATACAATTGGTAGTTTCTTTTTCTTTAATTTTGGAAATTGTTCAATAGCTTCTTTCATCACTTCTATTGCTTTCTGGGAATTTTGTTCAAACGAAGTTATGAGAGAAGAGTCCAAATACTTCCCAGAAAAGTTTTTAGGAAATAGTGGCTTCTTTAACATATTTTCTAACTCTTTCCTTCTCACTTTTAAAGTTCGTTTTAAATCGGCTTTCTCTTTAACTTCCATAGTACTTTCACTAAAACAGAAACAATTTTTATGTATTTGTTCTTCAGTAATATAAAATAAAAAAAAGTACTTTTATATACTTACAATTCTTCATCATCTAATAGAAGGTCCATTTCTTTTGCTGCTTTTTGT
The DNA here is from genome assembly GCA_035047165.1 of Ormyrus rosae. Lineage (NCBI taxonomy): Eukaryota > Metazoa > Arthropoda > Insecta > Hymenoptera > Ormyridae > Ormyrus > Ormyrus rosae. The sequence goes on along the minus strand of JAWWML010000012.1, from coordinate 31,551,822 downwards.
AACCATCCTTTTTGAGAATTGTCTCTTCGAGAAGTTAATTCAAGTTTATCTATTTTTCGAGCAAGATTTACCCTTTCCTTTACTGCCACAAGTAAACGATCAATAACTGGGAATGTTGGCAAATCTTCGGCTGCAAGTATAATTATAGATTATTATAATTGAAAATGAAACGTATTAAAGAGTACTTTATTAAGAAACTTACTACGATTAAGAGTTTTACAAAGCCTGCTATAAAAAGACTTTTCTGAAGGTTCCATCATTAAAACCGTGATTCCTTCTTTTTGAGCTCTAGCTGTCCTTCCACTTCTGTGAACATAGCTCTAAAAATTAAAATAAATTAAGTCTGGGAAAAATTTACTATTTTAGACATTAAAAATGATTACCTCTGATGTTCTGGGAACTTGATAATGAATAACATGTTCAATACAAGGTATATCTAGTCCTCTGGCAGCTACATCTGTTGCAATTAAAAGACCAGAGTCATCAGCCTGAAATCTTTATTATAAAAATTGTATTTATTAATTTTTTAAAAATTACATCATTTTTAATTTCATACCTTTCAAGATTCTTTAATCTTTGTCTTTGGATCATGCTAGCATGAAGAGGTAAGGGATTACATTTTAAAATGCCAAATAAAGTTGCTAATCTTTTAACACAACCTATGCTATTGCAAAAAACTAAAGTACGTCCTGGATGTCTTTTCAAAAAATAGTAAAGATAATAGTCCTTGTGATCTATTGTACAAGCTATTCTACATTCTGTTAAATTATCTGCTGTCCCTGTTTACAATAAAAATTTTTGTATATAAAAATTACTATGATTTAACTAAAAAGTAATACAAAATATTACCTGTGCCTTTAGTAACATCAATAATTTTTGGATTTTTAACATTTAACATTTCTATAACTTCTTGTAATTTTTGACCTGGTGTACGCTTAAAAATTTTACTTTTAGAATTTCGAATCTTTTTTCTTTTTAAATAATCAGGAATATCATGTACTAATGTTAATGTAGCCGAAAATACAAAGGTCTGACGTTTCATAATTTTTGATTCCTTAGCATTTATTCGTTCAATAATGTTATTGAGTTCCATAAAGTGTCCTCTTTCCATCATTCTGTCCGTCTCATCTATGACAAGATATCTGATTTTAAAAATAATATTTTAAAGTTATTTTCATAATTTATAGTATTTGTTAAGTAATATTTTATTCTTTAACCTTATAGAACTTAATTGACTCAAATGCGGATTTCCTTCGTCCACTAATTCCCATAATCTACCTGGAGTTGCAATAACAATTTCTGGACCTTTATTAAGAATTCTCTCTTGCTTAACTGCTGCCATACCTCCAACCACAACTGCAATCTAAATAAATAAGAATTTTTACAGTTTTATAGTTTTTATATATTTATGAATATGATCATTTAAAAAACGAATGACTACTTGTTATATATACCTGTATATCTGTATATTTTGCTGCCTTTACTAAATGATTTTTTATTTGGATCGCTAATTCACGAGTAGGAGTTACAATAAGAGCATATAAAGGCTTTTTTGGTTTTGGACTATCGTCTAATTTGTTATTAAATTTAATATTATTGACAACTTTTACTAAACCAATGCCCTTGTTATTATCCATATTTATACTTTCTTCTTCTATAAATTCATCACTATGTTCATCATCACTATCGTCATTATCACTTTGAACTTCATTTTTATTCATCTCTTTGAAATTACCACTAGAACTGGATATCTGTGTTACCTGTTTTTTTTTTAATTCTAAAATACCATTTATAACTGGTATTCCAAAAGCTAAAGTTTTACCACTGCCAGTTTCTGCAGCACCTAATATATCTCGCCTTCCAAAAATTGCTGGTGGTATAGCTAAAGCTTGAATTGTTGTTGGAGTATAAAAATTTTGTTCCAATAAAGCTTTTGTAATAATTGAAGGTACTCCAAGACAACTCCAACTCTCATGATTATTTGAAGTATCCATCTTTATTTCATCATCCATTTTCAAGTTTAAAAAAAATCAGTTTTTGAATAACATTTTTTAAAATGAATAAATTTTAAAAATCTTCACTTGGACTCTATAACCTACAAACACTCACGTGTATAGTATCAAACACTGAGTTAGTCGGCGTGGTCAGTGGTCACAGTTTATAGTTACGACACCCGGTGTTAAAAAAGTGTAAACACGCGTCCCAAGTGCGCATGCGTGGATACAGAATCAAGAACATAGCGTCCAAGGCGCCAAATTAAATAATATTCAAAACTGTGATGTGTTAAAAGTTATTTTCAGTTAAAAAAATGGCAAAAAGAAAAAGTGGATATACATGTGCATATAAAGATTGTCTTAATATAACGACAATGTTTTAAAACATTTCAAACGTTTGACAAAATTGTTTGTTCAAACGGGGAATAATGACTTTTAATTTTTAAAATAAAAAAAATTTTTTAAAAAAAATTTTTTTTTATCTGTTTTAAACTATTTTGTACGATTTCTGTGTATGATTTGAAACACACGATCATTTATCCAACTTTCTAACACCAAATGAGGACTTTTTATGCCCTCGTTGACAAAAACACGGTGTGTAACACGGGGAGAAAATCTATTTCAGACTCGGGTGAAGTATTTTCAGCACTCCTCTCTGTCTCGGGCGCCTTCGGCGCCCTTAATTCCGTAGATATTTCATAGTATGCCAAAGGTGCCGAAAGATTTCTTAGAATCTCCATAATGTACAGTCTAATTATACATATAAATAATAGTTACAATTAGAACATTTAATGAGAACAAAAATTACAACAAATATTCATAAATAAGATTGTTTTACTGATAAATGAAGATGTTAACTGCATATTTTTTTTTATTACTTAAAATTTGTCTGGTGAAAACGTTGACGAATCGTTTGCCAATAGTTCTACAAAAGTATAAAACATAAAAAAAGCACTAATTCGACACAGTAGTTTAAACTACTGCGGACATACAATATTTTAGCAATATTCCAGAAACATTGTGGCACCATTCAAATATTCCTGCAATATTGCTAAAATATTGTCGTGCTATGTGGGTTATTATTAGTAACTATAATTTGACTTGGATGAACTTGATTTGACTCGACCGCGCGGCACATACTGAAGCGGCGGCAGTAATCAAGAGCGAGAGCACGCGAGCGTTATTAGGGTATTTTCAAAGCCTGTAAAGTTATAGTCACTTTATAGATTTATCGTTGAATCTTCGATAAATTTATAAGGTTTTGAAAATACCCTAATTTTTGCATTGGTAACTCCTCCTGAAATTGAATAAGGAAAAAAATGAAACTTTCCAAATTAAAATCGAATGAAAAACAAAAAACATCCCCATGTTTTAAACGATTATTGCTTCATACTAGAGGAAGCATTGTGATAGTAATTTTTGGAGTTATTCGAAAAATCGGTTATAATTGTATTTTAAAGTGTCAGGAACAAGAATAAATGGTTTTTGAAAAATGTTTGTATGGATGTATGTGTGTGTTCAAAAAAACGGCTCACTTTTTTTTGCTTTTTTTTGTGATGGCGGCCAAAAAAATCTTTTTTTGTTTAGCTTATTTGTTTTTTGTTTTATCGCAAATTTTCGATTTTTGAAAAACTTAATTTTAATTTTTTTTAATGATAGGATTGAGATATTTGAATCGAACAAAGGCCAATTTAAAGAGCATAAAAATATCTATAATTTCAGAGAAAAAAAGTTACCCTAGCTCTTATGGTTCTTTGTTTTTAATAAAAACGTGTTGTTTTTAAAAAAGCTTATTATTCTTAAATTAAATTACCAACTGTTCTGAAAAAATGTTGTTGTAATTAAGAATATATACAGTTATAATTTGTAAAAATTTCAAGCCATTTTGTCAATTAGTTTTTGAATAAAAAGCTGAAAACCGAAAAAAATAAGTTTTCTAGGGGGAACGATTACGGAAGTAAAAAGACTTTAAATTATTTGAAATTTTGGGAAAAGATAGATTTTTTCCATGTTCAGAGCTGCATAGTTTTTCTGCTTATGAAACTTATTAGTTCGAAAGATATTAAAGTTTTATTTATTTTGTTTCAATTTTCTGAGTAGCTGCATTTTAGTGAGTAACCGATCTCTTTGGAGAATATGACTTTCTGCTTCTTGTAATTTGGGATTGCGGCAGGTTGGGTGTAAAATAACCGAACTCAATTGTTTTAGTTAATAATATAAAATAATCCGGATTTATTGAACAACACAATATAAAACACTATGTACAACTTAATATTAATGAGCTCTTGATTTTGCGACTATCTTTCGCGCCGGCCGGAAGCTCTCTGTGCGAGAGGTTTTCGTTGGTGCTTCTAATTGTCTGTGGCGAGCGGGGCGGAAGGCGCTGCAGTCTGAAATTTGCCGGTTCTGCCGAACTCCTAAAACTCTTGTCGCGGCACTAGCACTTGCTTCCGCGCGCGCCTGCGCCTCGCCTCGACCGCCACATCCACTCCCCCTCCAGTGACCTCGTCCTTCAGCGACGAGGGGAATGAAACCTTCTTGTCGATTTGCGGTGTGGGTGTGGATGGCGGTTGGTTGCTGGATGATGGTCCATGCGGCGCTTGAGACTGCTCGACTGGGTCCGCTGCTTCTAAATATGCCGGCTTAAGCGCGTCCGTGGAGACAGTCTTCTATTCGCCGTTTGTCGAAGAGACACGGGGACGTACGGTTTGACGGTTCCTGACGAGATTTCGCAGTAGATCTGGTGGCCTTGAATGTCCAATTGATGGAGCTTTACCGCTTTTCCTCCAAGTAGATGAGACAGTTGCGCACATGCCTGCTGCTCTTGACTGATGGTGGCAGGATCCAAGTGTGTCGGCATTGACACTGTGCACGCCCTAGACAATGTGTCCGCCACGACGTTGTCTTGCCCTGGAACGTGAGTAAATTCTGCATTAAATTGCAGGATGTAATCTAATTGCCTTTGTTGTCTTGGCGATGCCTTGTCCGACCGCTGAGTCGCTGCGTAGATCAGTGGGCGGTGGTCAGTCCGGATGACGAACTGTCTGCCCTCAAGAATCCGTTGAAAGTGCTTGATCGCCGCATAGATTGCCAGCAGCTCGCGGTCGTAGGTGCTATACCGCGTCTCTGCACCTGTCAGCTTACGTGAGAAAAATCCAATAGGCTTCCAGACGCCGTCTTCTAGCTGCTCTAGAGCTGCTCCGACCTGGACGTTCGAGGCGTCCGTCACGAGCGCCAGCGGCGTCGATGGTGCCAGAAAAGTTGCTTTTACTGCTTTGACGATTCCTTGTTTGCACTCATTGAATGCTGCTTCTGCTGCTGATGTCCATTGGAGTGGAGCTTTGCTGCGACGAGGAAGACCTTGCAGAAGGTCATGTAAAGGTGCCTGCATTTGCGCTGAACCTGGAATGCATCTCCTATAGTAGTTCAGCATTCCCAAGAACCGCCTCAACTGAGGGGCAGTGTTAGGCTTTGGAAAATCTTCAATGACTTGGACTTGCTTGCTGGGTGGCTATCCATCCTTGGTGATGTTGTAGCCGAGGTAGAGTACGCAATCTTTGCCAAAAGCGCACTTATCAAGGTTGATGGATAGCTGTGCTTGGCGAAGCGTGGTGAAAAGATCACGCAGATGTTGCAAATGCTCCTCATGGTTACAGGAAACGACGAGCAAGTCATCGAGGTAGCATCGAACAAAAGGTAATTTACGCAACAGCGTATCCATGAAACGTTGGAAGGTTTGCGAAGAATTGCGTAGCCCTAGTGGCATACCGATGAACTCGAACAATCCGAATGGTGTAGTCACCGCTGTTTTAGGGATGTCCTCCGGAGCGACTGGAATCTGGTAGTAAGAACGTTGCAGGTCGACCTTGGAAAATACAGTGCAACCGTGGCAGCTCTGGAGGAGATCCTCGATGACAGGCAGTGGGTAGGTGTCCGGTGTGGTGACGGAGTTGAGCCTGCGATAGTCCCCAGTGGCACGCCAGCCTCCAGACGGTTTCTGCACAAGGTGCAGTGGGCTTGCCCAAGGACTCGAAGAGCGCCTGATAATACCTTGCTCCAACAGCACGTTGAACTCCTGCTTAGCAGCGGCCAGACGATCACCTGCGAGCCTGCGGGGACGCTCCACCACTGGCGGTCCTACGGTGCTGATGTGGTGTTGAACCTTCGAACCGTCGAGCAAGGCTGCTGTGGTGCATGGAGAAGCCAGGGATGCGAACTCCTGGAGCAGCTGCACATATCCGGCACCAGCGGGTCCTTCTGGGGTGCTGAGAAACCTCGTCGTTGAAACGGAGTGGACAGAGGCGGCATGCACTGCGCCCCTGACTGCTAGCGAGGTGAGAGGGTCCACCAGACGTTGCCCTTTGATGTCCACCAGAAGACCGGTGTGGTCCAGGAAGTCGGCTCCCAGGATGGCTCCCTGCACGTTGCCGATGATAAAGGTCCATTTGAATGACCGCCGAAGGCCCAAGTTGAGCGTGAGCACCTGCTGCCCGTACGTGGTGATGACCGTCGAGTTGGCTGCAAAAAGCGAATATTGCGAGGCAATTAACCTCCTTCGAACCGCTGATTTGGGCAGCAGCGAGACAACAGATCCGCAGTCCACCAAAAACTTCAGATGCGTCTCGCGATCGTACACATGCAGACGATTCTCCACAGCTGTGGCGGCGCCGGCGCCGGCTGCATGGACTGACGCCGGCTTGGTTAGTTT
>JAWWML010000012.1:31526248-31545020 GCA_035047165.1 Ormyrus rosae | reverse complement strand
TATTTGCCAAGCCAATGGAGTAAAAGATACGAGGCTACAGAATTACTAGCTCGATACTTCAAATTCTGCACTGAAAGTAAGAGTTACACTTATTTAAATTTAAATAAGTTGACACAACTTGTATGTGTTTCTTTGATTTTAGCTACAAGAGAAGTACGCAGTTCTATAAAACACGAACTGGATATTCCTTACGATTCTTCCGAGGGAACTAAGTATGACATTTACGGAACAAATCTTCCAAAAGGTAAAAAGAGCACAAATAAATTTCAAAACGATAAATTTTGAAAATGAAATAGTAATTTTCGTTACTTGCATCAGATGCTCCAATTTTCCTTTTCATTCACGGAGGCTATTGGCAAGAATTTAGTAAAGATTTATCAGGCTTTGCAGTTCCAAATTTTGTTGCTCACGGAATTAAAGTCATTGTAACCGGTTATGACTTATGCCCAACTGGTAAAATAATTCAAAATAATATAGTTTTAAAAAAATTCTATATTTTTTCTAAAATCCAAATGACGATTGCAGTAACATTAACGGAAATCGTACGACAAATAAAGACGGTAGCTGAGAAGGTTCTAGCTCTTGCGCACAGCTGGGGATCAAAGTAAGTTAAAGAAAAAATCTCATCTAATCTTATGCAGAATATAATTTATTACATTTATTAAATTACAATCCTATTCATACTTTTACTGTTTTTTTTTATTTGTACAAAAATCAAAATTGTAACGCATCATTATTCCTTGCGCACAAAAGAAGAGACTCGTCATTCATTCACTATTAAGCGGACGATTATAACTTTGTACAAAAGAAAGTTAATTTTTATGCTGCATATTCAATATTTAATTAACCAACGTACATTCCGACAGATACATATGTTGATTTATAAAATGTTTGCAGCTATTGTTAAATTATTTAATAAAAAGACCTCGCTTAGATTAAAAACTTGCACGAACCAATCTTAAAATGAAGCATCAGATACTGCGATCAATTGTGTAGTTAGTCAACATGTTATCGGTGCAACTCACCAATCGCTAATGATGCGCGTATTGTTTTACAGAGCTGTATGGATCGGAGGGCACAGTGCTGGCGCACATCTCACGGCAAGCCTTCTGCACGATCAGAATTGGTTTGATCTAATGGCAAGGCACGGATATCGAGACTTACTCAAAGGCCTCGTACTGATCAGCGGTATCTATGCACTTGAGCCTCTCCTTCGCACGAGCATCAACGAGCCGCTTAAACTAACTACGTCAGATTTGTTTACAATATTTTAATTTTTTGGATTTTTAGCACTTTTTTTTTAAAAAAATTACAAAAAAGTTGTCATAAATCGTTAAAGTTCGACATTGATTCATTTTGTGCCCTTTGATTTTCGTAGACATGAAAATTTCCTCATTTAAAGTTAAATTGTTCAAGTTAATATTGCTAAAACATTATATTAGTTTATAACAATGCAATGAATTTTTAAACAATTTAAATTCGATAATTACAAAAGATTTAGTTTTCAAAATCTACAGAACTTTAAATTTAATAATTACTGATATTAAATGTAGTGTAAATGAACTTGAAAAAATAAATTAACAATTTTCTTTCTAATAATCTGAATCAATGACTACTTTATATCTTTTGACTACATTAATATACATACTATGTACAAGCAGCAGATTGTAAATAAGAATAACCTTTTGCAGAGACGAAATAAATTCGTATACATTTGCACCTCTGAACCCACTTGATAACAATGAGAAAACTTTGGGTTCAGTACGCGACATAAAAATCATTGTAACTGTAGGAGAATGTGATTCTCCAATCTTTATTGAAGAATCTCGACGCTACGCACGCGTAAGTACATATTTAGCCTATTTTTAGTTCTTTACCTTTTATCATGAATTTTAATCGAGAACAAGATCACATACCAAAAATAAAAAACAAAACGTAATAGTAAAAATAAAAGCTTATGAAAACACATTTTTGTTTTCAGAAACTAATGGGATTGACGGATCACGTTGAATTTCTCTTACTAAGGCACAACATCGATCATTTCGACATTGTAGAGAATCTGATCAACAATGAATTTGCATTGTCAAAAGTATTAATTAGTAATATACAAAATACATTATAAGAAAAGTAACGATTTGTAATATTAAAAAAAACCTAATAACAATTTCATCTTTCTCGAAGGTCCTATAAAACCTTAAATAAACAAAAAACTTAACTACTGAATTAATTTAACTTTTAAACGAATAAGGATTATTTCTCCTTTTCTGGAACGTGCAATGATTTCTATTTATATGTGCAGGGGGGATTCCATTTGATCTTATGTGCACATTAGGGCGAACGTGACTTATATTTATATCTGGTCTTCTTTGTTGCATTACATTATTTCTATTAACTAAATTAGGGCTCCAGCGATGACTTGATGATGAAGACATATTTTGAACCCTTCTTATACTTTCAGCACTATTATTGTTTTGTTCATGAAAATTGTGGCTGTGACTTGACATATTTTTATTCATATTTTCACTAATTCGCCAAGGTTCAACTCTCTTTACATAAATTGGATTTCTATTTTGTTTAATAAAAGTTGGAATATGACTTGTGACTCCAGTTCTATTATTAATTAATACAGAGTCAAATCTTTCTTTTGCACTTTTTCCTCCATCTGGATAATACCGAATTGCATTTGGCGTCGTGTGTTTAATTACGCCACCACACGTTGTTTCTTTACTACTACTAGTGCTGCTGCTACTGTCCTTCTCATTGCGAATTATTGTAACGTTAGATTTATCAATATTTTTTTTAACAACTACAGGATTAATTCTTATCTGTTGAGGTGCAACGTTATTGCTTTTTTTCTGAATTGATTCTGAGGGTTCAGGATTCGGCAAAGTTTGAAGTACTTGTTGTATCGGGAGTTTGAAGTTTTGCTTATTTTTTACTGGAGATAAAGAGTCCTTCCAAGAATCAGGTTTTTTCGCAAAAGAACGCACTTTTATAAATGATGAGGATGCATCTTCTGAGGTAGATCTGCTTCTGTTAATATGATTAGCTGCATTTAGTTTATCTACAATTGAAAATAAACAAAAAAATTTAGTAAAATAGTCCAATTTTGTAACATGCACAAGTAATATTTAAATTTAATACAATTTTTATGAAATATACTAAATAAGATACGTGAGCATCTTTCCACGCGGCGTGTGAAAAAATATATTAAAAAATTGTCTTTAAATTACTTTAAATTGTCTTTAATATTATATTTTAATTGATTAAAATAAATACCTAGAATATTTTTTGTTGCAGTAGCTTGTTGGATTCTATTAAACATATCTTGGATTTGAATAGGTTCTATACTTTTACTGTTGTTACTCAGCATATTACTCAAAACGGGAGTACTTGCAGACAACCTTTCTTGAATATTTACGTTTTTTGAATAGCTTATTGAACTTTTTTCAGAAACTTTAGACTTATCTTCATTTTTGGCAAAGTTCTCTGTACTTTTTCTGTTATTGCTATTAATATTTGAGTTTGTAGAAATACTTTTTGTTGGATCCTTGTTTAAGATTTCATCAATACAGCTTTCTATTCTATTATTTTCTTTTGGCTCTGATTCAAGATTTACAGTTGTAATTTGACTATTTGAATTGGTTCTAACGTGATTATATGTTTTCTCAGTAATATCTTCAAGATCTTCATATTGATCAATTTCTAATATACAATCGTCATAATTTGTAGATGAATAATAATTTTGAAGTTCACTTGCATCAACTGCATTTGTATTGGATTTATTGATAAAATTTTCTTCGTCATCACTTATTATTTCAATATCATCATCATCTGGTATAAATACAGTACTTACTGTATGAGTTTTTACATTATCATTATTTTCTTTACTTGTAATATCCCCATTTTTTTCAAGTTGTTTTTCAAACGTATTTTTTTCTTTCTCATCTATTTGTTTTTCTTTTTCAATCTGTATCTCATCTTCAGTTTTTTCTTCATCGTCAATTTGTATTTCATCCGCATTTTTTTCTTCATCGTCAATCTGTATTTCAACAGTATTATTTTCTTTTTCTTCAATCTGTACTTCATCTTCGTCTTTGTCTTTCGACTGTACTTCAATATTTTCTTTTTCCTTCGTCTGTACTTCACCTTCACTCTTCTCCTTTTCAACTGGCATTCCAACTTCATCCGTTTCTTTCTCTTCTTCGATTTGCAATTGACCTTCATCACGTCTTTCATTAATAGATATCTCAGCTTCATTATTTTCTTTTTCACTCATCTGTATTTCAACTTCATCCTTTTCTTCTCCTTCAATCTGTATCTCATCTTCATTCTTTTTTTCTTTTTCAACCTGTATATTACCTTCCTCCTTTTCTTCTTCTTCAATCAGCATTTCACCTTCATCTTTTTTCTCTTCTTCGACCTGCAATTGAACTTCATCATTTTCTTCATCTATCTGTATTTCAACTTCATTGTTTTCTTTTTCCTTAATCTGCATTTCAACTTCATCCTTTTCTTCTCCTTCAATCTGTATCTCATCTTCATTATTTTTTTCTTCTCCAATCTGCATTTCACCTTCATCTTTATTTTCTTCTTCGACCTGCAATTGGACTTCATCATTTTCTTCATCAATCTGCATTTCAACTTCATTGTTTTCTTTTTCTTTCATTTCACCATTTTCTTCATCAATCTGCATTTCAATTTCATTGTTTTCTTTTTCTTTCACTTGTATTTCAACATTATCATTTTCTTCTTCTTCACTCTGGTTTCCAGCTTCATTTATTTCTGTATTATTGATTTGTAATTCAATTTCATTTCCACTTTTCTCTTTAATCGGATTTTCGATGACTTCTTTTTCGTTTTCTTTAATCTTGCTTTCAACCTTATCTTCTTCTCCATTTTCTTTTTCATTACTATCAATCACTGAGTTTTTCTTTTTCATTTTTAATTTTATTTGGACTTCATTTATTTCTTTTCCATTTTCTTTTTCTTTATCCTCTTTATTACTATCAATTTTCAAGTTATTTTTATTTTTTAATTTGTTTTCAACTTGATTTTTCTCTTCAGCTTCATCTTCCTCGTCACTACTAATAATCAAACTGTTCTTTTTTAATTTTTCATCTATTTCCTCAATACTTTCTGTTTCATTTTCTGTTTCGTCATCAGTTTTATCAGAATCTGTCTTTTGTTGCTCCTTTAAATCTTCCTCAGTTAACTTTTCTTGTTTACTTTCAAATGTTTTGAAAATCTCATACAATTTCTCATCACCTTCCTTTTTATTTTGTCGTAATTTTTCATTTAACACTGGATTTTTGACTGCTGGATCACCTTCACTTTCATTTTCAATAAAAGACGATATGTATGTTTCACTTTCACGAATTCTTATTTTTTGTAAATAACGACCAACTGCTTTCAAAGCAGGCAATGCTGAAAAATACAGAAAAAATAATTATTTTTTTGTTTTAAAAACTCATATGTAATAAGACTAATCAACATTATTATTAGAAATACATCAAGTTGATAAAGTAGATGTGAAATAAAAATTTTTAATAATAAATTACTAATTAACTATTTATATTAATGAAAAGATTAAAATACACGTACCAAGATCTTCCATTCTTCTTTTAGTAAGACCAAGACCTCTCTCTTTATTACATTTATTAATGCAATTTAAAATATCACTGTAATCTGGCAATGATATGCACTCAGCAATTGCATTAGGATTTTTTATATGTTTCAATCTGTTCACTTTTCGTATATTAGCATTAATAAAATCAATAATAGTTTCATCCACTGATATTATACCAGTTATTTGATCTGGAATATCTTTTCTTTTCAATTGCTTTCTTAATATTTGCTTTTTCAACATTTTATCTCCTGCTAATTCAGATAATTTTGAGCTTATTAAAACAGCTCTTCTTTTGTATCTGTCTACTTTTATGTATGCTGAGTCACTGTCATCATCAAAATCAACTTCTGCTTCTTCCAATTCTTTAATTTTTTCTTGACACTTTTTTAAAGCATTTTCTAATTTTAGAATTTTATATTTATCATCCTTTGATATCTCAATTTCTTGTTCATCTTCTTCTTGTTCTTCATCCTCTTTTTTATCCTCTAAATTTAATACCTTTGGTAATTTAATTCGACGTTTAATTTCATCACGAAGTTCTTGTAGATACTCATAAAAATTATTATTATTTGAAATTTTAAAAGCAATACTATTAATAAAAAGCCTAAATTCATCACTGTCTCTGTCAACCGGAGTTAACTGCTGATAAATTTTGTTTAAATTTGATAATATTTTTCTCGAAATTTCATCATCTTTCTTTTGCTTACAAAGAATAAGAAGATTTTCAAATACATTGTCTAATGGATCTGGTATAGGTACTTTTTGCTTAACAACTAATTGTGGTTTAACAACTTTTTTTGTTTTATTTGATTCTAGAGATGTGCTTGATGAAACACTCGCAGATGAAGAGTTTGATTGTTTGGTATTTGCATTCTTTTTTGACATTTTATTCTCGGTTTCATCAAAGTACTTAGATGTACCTTGTTGTACTGATTGATCAAACTTTAAATTTTTTTTAATTCCTTGATTTTTACGTAATACAGTTGTATTTTCACATTTTGTAGGACTCATATCTTTGGAAGATTTTGATGATGCATTTGATACAGATCGAGTCAGTTTTCTTTCAAAAACTGTTTCCTTCTCTTCGATTTTACGCTTTTTAGTATTCTGATTTTCTGATGCTTTTAAAGCCAATTTTCTTTTTTTTGCATTTTCAGTAGACTTTCTAAGTCTGTTGCCTGTTTTATTATGCTAAAATAAAAAATGTTATATTAGTAATGTACTAATCACAAAAAATGTTAATTTTAACATTAATCTTAATTTCAATACTTATTGCAATAAAAATTATTGATTACACTTTTTTAAATAAATAAACGTATATCAAAGAAATGTAAGCTGTAAAAAAATGTATTCATTGTAAAGGTTAAACTGTTACTGGAATATTGAAATTTTAGAAAAAAAAATTGTTATGTTTTCAAAACATATAGGCATAAAAATGTTATTGAACTATTATAGTTAAACTAAAATTTACGTATTTGCTTTCATTATTCTTTTAAATATGTACAAACGTTACAAAGTTAGCAAAAATAAAACGTTTCCTAACCTTTTCGTTGGAGTTGTCTTCGTCCTCGGACGAAATGAATATAACTTCGCTCATCTTTGATTTCTTGCAATCAACATAGGTAACGAAACACTTTTCTTATAAAAGGCTGTAGAGAATTTCGCTAAAATCACCCTCACGATATCTAAACTCTTGTCACTTGAATATTTTACAAACCAGTCGTACGATGAAAATTTCCTGTTAAAACTCGCAGAAATAAGTACGCTGCTACTGCTTTTCTACGAGCCTCGAGTGACGACACTAGACACTACAGCGCGAGCGCTGCATGAGCATTGGACGCTAATCCACTAACACAACTACGTGAATCATCGTCAAAACAATGTCCGCACAATTTTAAAGCATAAGACGACGTGACGACGTCTGACGCATCTAAGAAGAAAGTGTAGGTGTTGTCACAACTCAATATTTTGTGGAAGTAAAATCTGTAACAAAAGTCTTGTTTAAAATTATACTTATTTGTATGTAGAAAGTCGATTTTCCATATTCTATAGAAAATAAAAACAAAACAATCAAATATTTACTTTATTGAATTTTTCTAGCTTAACGAATAAAAAAAAACAAATTTTTATGAATTATTTTTATTAATATTACGGTAATTATATTTGATTAATCATCAAGAGTCAAAAAATTGAATGTAGGTACTTTCAAATCAAATTTATAAAAATTCGATTTGGTAGGAACGTTATACAAACCGTTATAACGAAGGGCAGATTAAGGTCAATCTTCAAAGCAGACCACCAAAAAACTTTATGACAGATGAATTAATGTGCATTTTCCTTTTAAAATTATCTTAATTTACTGATATTTTTAGAAAATTTTATAGTTACATTTTTTTTAACTTTAATGAATGAAAATAATTTATGATTCCAATAATATTAACTCAAAGAAATTTTCACTTGAAAAGTATGATTATGATAAAAATATTATGAATGAATTTATATTGCTTAAATAATGCAGAAAATGAAATTATAATACATAGTTGATGCTTCGAATTTTTTCGCAAAATCAAAATTCGTTTCGAGACACCGCGTGTAGAGTGTACTGTGTAGACGTGTAAATAGGGAAAGTATTTATTTTTATTACATATTACATATAAACATAGATATACGAGCGTAGTTTAATACTTTCTCCATTATCTCGGCCTCTTTCACCCTAAATCAGCTGCATAAAAGCATTTTGACCAACAACCCTACATAAGCAACAATCTTTAGAAATGTAGTTAGTTCATGGCGACAGCAACGCCGTTCATATTGGGCTTGGAAAGTTGGAAGGCCCGAGGCCGCATTGTGAGCGCAACGTCCTCACTTCACATATATACCTAAGTATCGTTCGCACGTGTTGTTTTTTTGAATTAACACCATGGCTGAAATAGGTAATTAAAAATCATTAATCTTTTAATAAATATAAGTATTTTAATTTTGCTGAGTTAACATCTCCGAACGTATTTTTTTGCCTTAAATTATTGTTGTAATTGTATGATGTTTTCTGTTATGATCTAACGTGGAAGCGACACCGTAAACACGTGGTTTTCTTAATTTTCCGATCGCAATAATTTCATAAAGTACATTTTAAAACTGAAGCCTTTCAATTTTTATGGAAATTTCATTTTTTAAATTTTGTCTTTATCCTATAAAAAACGACTTTTAATGAATATTTTACTATTTGAATCAGATTTAATTTAATTTTGAGGTTATGTGTTTATAATGCTTGTTGTACTTTCAGAAAAAGAGAAGAAAAAGAATAAAAATAAGAATCTTGGTGAGATCCAAGCCAAGATGAAGTGTCAAGTAGAACCTTCCAATGAAGGTGCTAAAATTGATTGCAAAGATTGGCCATTGCTATTTAAGGTATTAATTTTTTCTTAGTTAAATATTTAATAATTTTGTTTAATAAATTCTGTACTTTATTTTTCCTAGAATTTTGATAAAATGCTTACGAGAACAAAGCATTTTACACCATTGTCATGTGGATCAACTCCATTGCATCGTACATTATCAGAGTATGTCCAATCAGGATGCATAAATCTTGATAAACCTTCTAATCCTTCTTCGCATGAAGTTGTGGCATGGATTAAAAGGATTTTAAAAGTCCAAAAAACTGGACACTCTGGTACTTTGGATCCAAAAGTATCAGGTTGTTTAATTGTTTGTATAGATAGAGCTACTCGTTTAGCTAAATCTCAGCAATCTGCTGGTAAAGAGTACGTGGCAGTATTTAAACTTCATTCTGCTGTAGATAATGTAAAAAAGGTAAAGATTTTAGTGTTTTAAATAAATTTTATGATTTATAAAAAATATTTATATAAATAATATTTCAGATATATCAAGCACTTGAAAAATTAAGAGGGGCATTATTCCAAAGACCACCTTTAATATCTGCAGTCAAACGTCAATTGAGAGTAAGGACCGTTTATGATAGTTGGTTTTTGGATTATGATGAAGAAAGAAATATGGGTGTCTTCAAAGTTAGCTGCGAAGCTGGTTCATATATAAGAACTATCTGTGTACATCTTGGTCTGTTCCTTGGCACTGGTTGTCAAATGCAAGAACTCAGAAGAAATCGCTCTGGAATTATGTCAGAAAAGGATGGATTAGTAACCATGCATGATATCTTAGATGCTCAATGGCTTTATGAAAATCATGGTGATGAATCTTACCTAAGAAGGGTCATCAGACCTCTGGAATCTCTTCTTGTCAATCACAAACGAATTATTGTGAAAGACAGTGCAGTTAGTATTTAAAATTTATTTTAATTTCTTAAATTATTAATTGAAATTTTATTATCAATTTTTGGGTATTGAATATTCAGTTTTTTATTTTTGATCAAATATTTAAAAAAATTTTAATCAATAATACTTTTGATAATTATATGACGAAATTTAAAATTTTGTTACTTATTTGCAACAAAATTAAACTTTTCACTAAATATTTACATAAAATATAATGGCTCCAAAATATTTCTAATAGTAAATACCTCTATTTAGGTAAATGCTATATGTTATGGAGCTAAAATTATGCTGCCTGGTGTTCTAATGTATGATGATGGCATAGAATTAAACCAAGAAATTGTAATTGTAACTACTAAGGGAGAAGCCGTTGCTCTCGGTAAATATTCTAATTATTTTTACTGCTGGAAAGTAACATTTACTTGATACAGCTAAAAAAAAATTCATTTGTTTTGATAAACTTAATCCTACATATTTCTTTTTATTGTAGCTATTGCTTTAATGACGACTCCAACCATGTCAGCCTGTGACCACGGAGTAGTCGCCAAAATTAAACGCGTCATCATGGAAAGAGATGCGTATCCAAGAAAATGGGGTCTTGGTCCCAAAGCTTCTTTGAAGAAACGTCTTATATCAGAAGGCAAACTTGACAAACACGGAAAACCAAATGAAAATACGCCAACGGACTGGTTATCCGGTTATACAGACTACACTGCTGTAAAGGTAATATAAGTTTTATAAAAAAAAATGTAATGATATATAGATTTTAAGTAAATTATTTTGCAGACTGAAGAAAATGGTGTGAAAGAAGAAAGTAATAATGTTACTGCTAAAAAGCGTAAGCACGAAGAAACTTTGACGACATCGGATGCACTGAATGAAACTGTAGATGCAGACGTAGCATCGCCTAAAGACAAAAAGAAAGAAAAGAAAGAAAAGAAAAAGAAGAAGGACAAGAAAAAGGATAAATCAGATACCGAAGCTGAAACTTCAATGGCTGTTGAAGGAGTATCTGAAGTAAGTTTAACAAATTTTTATTAAATTATGAAAAAAGACAAATTTTTTAAATAAATATTGTTTTTTCAGGAACAACCTGTAAAAGAGAAAAAGAAGAAGAAAAAGAAAAGCAAAGAAGAACAGCCAACAGAAGAGTGAAAAAAATAATAATTTTTAAATGGTCAACAACTTATCTTTATTCTTTTGTATCAAAATGTGAGGATCGCACGCGCATTTATATAAACAAATTATGAACTATTTTTAAGAATATAATAGCTGCGAGGACGTGATAAACAGGCAAAATAATATTGTGCCTGTGCTGTACAATACTTGGCTTTACTAAATATTGCCAAAGTTTAAGTTCCATTACAATATTCATGGATAAAAGCCAGTGAATGTTAATTTGTAAATAATTACATGTAATAGAATAATTTCATATTCATTCAATGAGAAAATATTATAATATTGCTTCAAATATTTTGCAAGTTAAGGAAGGCTTTTATATCATTATTTTACGTATAAAAAATGTCTTAACAATTTCAGTTACTTATAAACCAAGTTAAATTTATTTTTAGCATGAAAATTAGTTTTTTTATAGAGTTTATAAAAATTGTATGTATGTCGATTACGACGGAGGTAAGGTTTAGATAGTTGGCGTATCATAACGCGTGACTACATTAGTTTTGTAAAGACAATTTACTATTTTCATTAAAAATTTAAAAATATACTCAATACATTATTCATTTTTTACAAACTTGCGAGTCAATTGAGTGGATCAGTACAAAAAAAATTGAATGTAATCGGTATTAAAAAGATGTATATTTTTCTTAAATTGGTATTGCAAGTTAAATCAGGTAGTTATTTGAAAACAACGGTATCAAGCATTGCTCCCAAGCACTGAACGATATTGGTTGTCATAAGATTATCGACCTTCTCTTCTAAATGTCGTTTTGGATCTTGTTTACCCACATTTTTAATGGCTAACTGTTCTGGTGTCATCTTTTCTTCATCTTCAAGAGCCTAAAGCAAATTAAATTTTACATTTTACAAGACGGAATATTAAATAATTAGTATCTTGTACAAAATTATATTATAAAATTACCTTGTTATAATTTTTAGCTAATTCAAGCATTTCTTGAACTACGTTTTCATTAAGTTTACTATGCTCTGAATATTCTGCAAGAGTTAAACCATCCATCCAGGTCTTTTTATGCAGATTCAGCAACATTTTTTGCTCAAGTTCGTTTTTACGATAATTAATACTTATACTATAGTAATGTCGATTCAGTCCATGAATAAGAGCTTGAACGGATGGCTTTTGAAGGTGGCCTAAATTAGACGTTGTTTGACGTGGCTCTTGTCCCAGAACCTAGAAAAATATAAATCATTTTCTATAACATTAAATTTTGAAGTAAATGATTCTACTGACAGTGAAAATCTTTTATGGAAGTGGAAAAGAAGTTGCTCTTGACTGAAAAACTTTATTTCCCCAATGTTTTGATCTCTCTAATAATTATTATTAAGACAACAAAAATTTTATATTGATTTCACTGAATATTTTTTGCCTTGATAAGAATCATTAATGGGTCAAAACTCAACAACAAAATAAAGTCTTTTGAACTGCAATAACCAGTAATTTAATTCCCACCTTTGTAAAAGTAACAAATATGTCTACAATTGTAAACTCAATATTGATGTTTTCATTACTATTTCATTTAATTTTACTTAAATATAAAATTAAGATTTTACATGTTTATTTATATTGCAAAGAAATTTTTTCAATTTCATTTTAATTTATTTAAAATATAAATTTTTAATTTTTAAAGTAACAAAATATTCATTGAACATTGAAATAAAATAAAATTACTTATAAAAATTCACTTACCATCATATTTGGATTAATTAACCTAAAAGCATCAATAACAACTTTGCCCTTTACTGACTGAATGGGATCAATTACTACTGCAACGGCCCTCTCGCTGAGAGCTTCAAATGATTGTTGTGTATTTATATCCACTCCAGAAAGCCAGCATCCAAAACCAGGATGGGAGTGGTACCAGCCTACTACCATTTCTGGTCTACCAGTCTGTTTGAGCATATCCAACATTTTTGCTTGGAATACTGGGTCAACAGCTTCTACACTCACACCCTAAGATAGTAAAAATTTATGTAAAACACTATAAAATGTTTTAAAAATTATAAAGATAAAGAGATAAATGATAAAAACTTACAGTTCCAGTTTGTGGCATAGCAAAAACATCAATAACTCTGACTGTGTAATCGTCAACAAATTCACCAAGCATAAGACCCATAACTTCCATGGGTACACCAGCACGTCCATGTTTTAGCATTTTCAACAATGCCAAGGACGAAATATAAACCTTTAATGAACATTAAAATGATTAATTAATCTTAGATATAATTAATTTGGCAAAGAACAGTGTATGTTAATTTTGTACCTGTTCTGCAGTGTCTACAACAGGAGCATCTGAAGGCGGAGGGGCCTGATTTAATCCTGGCATACCAGTTCCTAACCGTAGGATTCTATCCATGTTTATTGTTTATAAATACACTGAAAGAAAAGAAAATATTTTTGAGAAAAATCTATTTTAAAGAAAAGTAGCTATCACAAGTGAAAAGTTACAACTCATTTCATTTTTAGGTTATAAAGCCTTACCACTCGATTTAAAGATTCGAATAACAAGAAATTCAATCTGGGATTAAAAAAAAATAAAGACCTGTATATTCTACTTACATTAAAAATTATGCCGGGGGTTTGTTAACACTATTTAACTACGAAGTACTCAAATTATCAGTCGGCCACAATAGACGCAAGGCATCCCTTCAAAAAGAAGCGCTGACAGTCTCAAATCTGCAATCTCACGAGAGAGCTGAGAGTATTGTAGTGTAGCTTGTAACTGATGTGTGCGTACGCACACTGGACGCGTTACAATTATGAGTTCTGCAATTCTGACGAAAAAATACTGTATGCATTTATTAACAAAATGACTGCACTTGTTTTTTGTTGACGGGGGGAAAATTTTTTATTTTTGTAATTTCTTTATAAGGTATTGAACAATCGAGTTGTCCATTCTCGTAAAAAAAAGGTACCAACTAACGAGGTGTTTATTCGAGTTTCTCATTTAATGTTCACTTTAAAGATTTTTATGAAGTATAGACATCTTTAATAGATAAATTTTATTGTTCGCGGGTTATTTTTCATATTTCAATTATTCGCATTGACCATTGACATAATTATTGACGGTCATTGACCTGTTGGATGACTTCAATTTTTAAATTTACAAAACTTGTGAAAAACATGATTTATTTAAATTAACTGTTATATTAGTTGTAAATTATTCTTGCAGGCTTCACGTGATAATGAGAGGAAACATAATATATTTATGTATTTTATTATAAACATGTTGATAGAAAAAATATTTCCTATAAAAATCGTAAAATTTTATTATAATTATAAAAGGTCAAAATGCAATTAAAATTATTGAAAATATAAAATAAAACAGATGTACTTACTTTCTTAATCAAAAGGTGATATGCTCACTGTTAAGAAGCAATAATAAATATATTTTCATTTACTTCTGCTAAATTACCTACATAAAAAAATTTTCCATATAATTTTTTAAGGACTATTTGAGATGTTAAGAAACTAATAAATTTATTACACTTGCATACTTTTATTTTTAAACATACATTTTTATGAAAAAAAAATGTCTACATGTTGTAAAATATAATATATTTAAAATTGTTACACAAGATTTACATACTGGTAATTAATTTCAGTTACATACTTATTGTCAGATAAAGTACTCATAATTCTTTTTCTAAAATTCAGTTCGAACATCGTCAAAATCTACTAACCACTCTGTAGCGGCGTACGATATACTTTCAAAGTTTAACAATTACTACTTTCAAAGTTCCTACTTTCAAAGTTTAATAATTATTAGTTGCCTAAATATAAAAAAGCTCACTATTATAAATCATAAGGAATTAGTCAAGCTCGTTAATAAATGCATAAGGCATCTTTAAAAATAAAAGCAATTCCGTTTTCAATCTTCGAGACAAATATATCCATCAATGAGATTTACGTAAAAAAATCTATAAAAATTACATAATAATACATAAACGTGATTTAAAAAAAAAGTTTGTCTTTCAATAGTATTTAAGATAAAAGAGTATCTTCAATTAAACGAGAAATCCGTCTTTATAATATATACAAGAGGTAATGAATTAATGTACAGGGCCTTGAACTTACATAAAAACTAAATTAAAAAAGCTCTACCACAATTAAGCTCTATAAAAATAATTCACAGATCATCTTGGACGGCGATGTTGGTTCGGGAACTAAAGTCAGTGTCGTGCTATCTCATCAAAAAGAATCCGAGACTCGTCAGGGTCAAAAATAAGCTCAACAGCCTGGTGGGTGTCAGAGAGGAAGCCGGGTTACATCCATTGGAGTTGCAGGTGAAAACGCAGGTTCGGTAGCTCAGCTTGTCGCCGGGTTGCTTCACGTAGTCGCAGTAGTTGCCCAAATCGACCGAGGAGCAGAATCTCTTGGTTCCAATTCCACCTGCGAAATTTTCCGAGTTTCATTTGGAATTTTTTTGTTTTTAATAACAAGATCACGAAAGTCCCAACGATAAATTTCTATTTTCATGCAGGGAGAAAGCACCGATAAAGGATCGAGTCGCTGGATATTTTTAGTCGCAGTCACCGAGAGCTTCAAAATAAGTCGCCGAAAGGACTCGGTGTATCGAAGTTATCGTAGATTAATTGATGTACATCTTGACCTGTTTCCAGATGCTTGCAATTTTTATTTGATGTATATAAATAGGGCTTTGCCGCGCGAATTCTTTTAATAAATTGCATACGGAATTAGACTTTATTTTTAAAAAGGGCTTCCAGCATAAGTTTTAAATTACCCTCTGATTTAAAATAAAAAATCAAATCGAAGAGAATTTAATACTCCCAAGATTTTTATCGGCACTTTCTTTGGTTACATTAACTACATTAATTGCAAACCAAACAAGCGGTAAAAGGGTATATAATTTGTGCGCCAACATTCAAAAGAACGTAAATCTCAGGGTGCCTAAACAAAATCCAAAGCAATCCAAATCTTCTCGTGCAGGCCGTTCAGCAATAATAAGATAAAACCACACGGCATCCAACAAATTTCTGAAATATAAGCGAGACCTCCGTATCGCCCGATGGTCTTAACGCAGTACTGCGCCTCGAACACGTGATTGCAGTTTCTCGGCTGAAGGTAAGCCAGTACCAGCTCGTTGTTCTCGCACATCCATTCGTCGGCGGATGTGCACTGATAGCAATCCAGCGTTAAAGCTCCAAGCAGAATACGAAATTGGTTAGTTACTGAAAGCTGCACCCACGTTAATTATATATGTGTATTAAATTTTTTATGATACATTTGTCGTATATTAATACCGCAACCTTTCCTTTCCCCGTGTAGATATTGTTATTGAGTCAGGATTTAAAATAGAGTCTGAGAATGTGCTGATTCTGAGTTTAAAAATAAATAAATACGATCGACTTGTAGGGAAGTAAATAATCATTTATTGACTTCGCTGCGATTTACTCGCCATCATTTATTTTTAAGCACTAAACGGAAGCAACGGGTTAGTTGTTTTTTTGTTATAAAGTTAGAACCTTCTCCACAGTTATTAATTAGTGTTACCAATTAGAACCTTCTCCGCAACGTTTTTCCTTATTAAAAATGTATTTTACCCTCGAATCGACCGATGTGCTTGATGCAATATCTAGCACCGTAAACATCGTCGCAGGGCTCCGGCTCGATCTCGTAGCCATGAGTGAGAAACTCATTGCACAAAAACGGCCTAGAACTATTCGTGCTTACGCACCGATAACAATGCAGGCCGGTAGCTGCGGCAAACAAATAAAATAAAATGTTAATGAAAAATGTATTTTCGTTAAGACTTTATCCTCGAAGGGAATGAACTAATGAGATGCTTAATTAAAAGTAAACCGGAAGATGAAAATGGTATATACTTTTTTTTTTCGTTTCAAAAGGGATGTCGTTATTCGTGAAATAATTTTGCTTTGATTTTTAGCTTCGACCAAAATATTCTGGGCGAGCATTTCGTAAAATTATCAGTATTTTCTATTGATATTCCGAAAATCAATATTACTGATGCACGAGAGCATCTTAGCATGAATGAACAGATAATATTACGTTTCAAAAGCTCACTGGAACGATAGTGGTACACTTTAACGTTGACGATTTCCTCTAAAATGAAATAAAAACCAAAGTTTTTTTTATTTACGATTCAGGAAAATTTTCTGCCGACAATCATTCGAACTCTTTAATTTTCCAACGGATTTGATTTTAATAAAGTAGGACACGAGAATTTTACTTGAAAGGCACTAATTAAACAAATATCTATCATCTTCATTATAATTAATTTATTAAATGGTGCCCTCGATTAATCTGCGCGCGTTTACAATATTAGAAATAGTTCTCGGAGTCCTGTTAAATGGGACTACCTCTTGATTAAGAGGCCAGTAACTAGTTCCGAAACTATGCAAGTTTAGCATACGTACGGTGATTATATTAATTCAGTGGACTTCCATCGATGCAATTGCGCCTCGTATAAGAGACGAAAAATTTTACGGAATTCATCCCTCAATTTTCCGCTAAGTGTTTGGAATTTAAGTTACAATTAATTACCGAAAATATTACTACTACCAGTGGAAAAACAATGAATAACGCAATTATTCCGAGGCACATTAAAATCAACATTCCAGTTCCCGAAATATTATTAGGCATTTTGCAACTTCCGTATATAATGATATTTGCTTCAATCAATTTCTTTCTGTCGTTTATTATAACTTTCGAGAACCGTACGGAAAATAAATGATTTTAAAACCGCGACGACGACGCGTTATCTACCTGTCACTCTTTCAAAAACAGACTGCCTTACCAAACCCTTCTCATGTTATCCCAATAATTCATCGATCATCGACGAGGACGTAAACAAAACTCTCGGCTCTACAATAATTTAAAATCAAAGTGTCCCGGGAAAAATCGGCGCTGTACGCGTACGGCCGATTCGAACGCACAGGTGCCGCCGAAACCAAACGGCCTCCCCGACAAAGCCGTTACGGTAAAAAAACTCCATCGTAAAAACAGGTTATACACCCAGCGTAAACACGCGAGAAGCGATCAGCTTTGAATCTTTCTCGACCCTCGAAAAAAAAAAGAAAAACCTCCGAGAAGCCCGTTTCGTAAAGAAACTTCCCGGCAGAGCCGATCGTCGAGGAATCGGCCGTAAAAAATTCATTCCAAACGAGAGAAGACGCCGATCAGCCCCGCCCAAGAGGCGGCCGCTCGTTTCCCAGGCCACGGACGACTCACCTGCGTCGAAGCACAAAGCAGCGACGAGCAGCAGCGGCAGCAGCAGCGATACGAGCGAAATCGGCGAGGCGGCCGAGCTCGGCTTCGCGGCGCCCATTTTTCGGCGGCCGAGAATCGACTTGGAGATATCGCTTGCGGTTCGCGTAAGAAGCGGTGACAGGTTGCGGGACGGGAACGCGCGAACGAGAGGCCTGCGAGAGACTGCAGGCGCGCGCGAGGCCAAGACTGCGCGGCTCGCGGCGTAGGTAATGTTATAGGTGGGTGGAGGGGACGCGAGGCGGAGAGGCCTGCCTGCACGTCGCTCGCCGACGCTCCGACGCCTTTCTTTTGAGCGCTCGCCCGCGGGCTGCTCATTTCCAGCGCGGAGCTTTGACTGTTCTCTGTTTGGCCAGCAGGTTTATATTGGCTTCGTTCTTTAAATTTGTGTGTTTGGAGGAGCGGGTTTTAGACGTT
>JAWWML010000012.1:31508755-31521332 GCA_035047165.1 Ormyrus rosae | reverse complement strand
AAAATCGTTTACATTAATATACGAAAAATGGCCATTTTTTATGGCCATTTTATAGATTGAAAATTCTACCAGGGACAGTGTTTGCTGAATTTTATAACATAAAAGTAAAAATGAATATCTTAATAGATAAGTAAGAATTTTTTTATATTTATTAACACTCGAGTCAAAATATTTCTATATTTTATTCTATCAGCGACATGATTAAAAGGGTTTTTTGAAATTAAAAATTACCACCACTAAAAAAATTGTTTCATGTAAGAACAGTATTCCAATGGCTGATGTGGGGTGTTTTTTAATAAAAGAACTAAATAATTAAGCCGTTTAGCTTCTGCCACAGCGTTCGTAATACCATTTCATCAGATGTTTACAGGCTACTAAAATAACATCTATTAAAAAAAGTACGAAATCTCACCTCATCAGATGCACATGCCTGTCAACGAAAACTCCCAACTTCCGATTAAAATACTTCCTCCTCCGCGAGCCATTCGAGCGCTCGCCGTCCTCATCCCTTATAAAATTCTCGACGTCCTTACCCAGCACCTCGAACTGCGCGCTCGCGTGAAAGACCAGGGCCCCGAAGTAGTTGTCGGGTATCGACACGGACATCCCGATGAAGAATCCGGCGATCAGCTGCGAGGCCTGCGTCAGCTCGAAATTCGGGCTCGTCGAGTAGTCGTAGGGCAGGTAAGACTGGACCATCAGGTAGTGCTCCCCGTAGTCCGTGATGTTCGAGATCATTCGAATGTTCAGCCCGAAAAGGGGCGCGAAGGCGAATCCCGCATAGCAGCCGCCCAGAACCACGTAGCCGCTCGCGGTGAATAGTCTGGCTCGAGCCGCTTCCCTCTTCATGGCCCGCGATTCCCAGGCTCGCTTCGGGCGCAGCCAGTCTCTGCTGACGGATCGGATCACCGGCCGTAGGACTTTCTTGAGCGAGAGAATTGAAAAAAATAACGTTGTATGTCGTTGAAAATGGTCAGAGATAGTTATACCTTTCTTGCTTCGCCAGACGAAGAAGAGCTTCACGCAGGAAGTAAACGCGGCGCAGCTGGTCATCAAGTTGTCTATGACCAGTGGCAATTCGTTGATGACCAGGGCCAGAGCGTACATTTGCGGCAGGAACAGGCAGAAGAACATGGCTGTTATCATGAAGGGGACGCGAATTTTAAGAAGCACCTTGTCCGCGTCCTCGTCGTCCGGCCAAACGCCCATCAGACGCAAGCTAAGACGATTCAAGCCCAACGCCCACTCGAAATCTATTATATTTTTGCGGTAATAATATACATTGGAGCTTGCGATAATTTAATGATGATTTAGGTGCAGTTTAAGTGCGATTTAAATGCTATTCCTTACCTTTCAAATGCTTTTTTTCCAAATCTGACATTGTCAATACGTTTCGACTAATATATGATTTATTTAATAAATAAACGTGTATTAAAATATGATCTACCCCCCATTTGAACTTATTTCTTTCAACAATTCTCTTTTTTATTTATGTAGGATATATATATAATTTGCTTGCATCAATGTTTTTCCCTACCAGCACTTCGTCATATTCCTCTTTGTTACTTTCGAAAGATTTGCGACAATGCAAAAGGGGTAAGATACGAGAAGATGGGAGTATAAGTACCGTGTCATCAAATTGTACATAATTTAGGAATTAACCGTCCGCCTGACAAATTGCGCGAGTTTCATAAGTATGTAGAAGTGCGGGATGAAAGCTCGCGCGAAGGTAATTTTTTTCTTCTCGCGCATTTCTTCGACATTATTAGCTGCCGTATAAGTGAAACTTTTGTCGCTGCACGTTGAGAAATAAGTATATTGCGCAGCTTATCTTATAGGCTGTTAAAAATGGATGGAAAAGCTTTCTTTCCGCGGGATTACGCGAAAATACAGAGAAAAAGAATACTTCACAGATATTGTATTGTGTTAATTTTAAAATATTATAAGTATTTTATATGATGTGATTGATTATTGTGAAATGATTATTCCAACTGGAATTAACGATCGCCTATCGTGCCAGTGAGCTATTCATCTTTATCGATTGATTGGTATTTTCAAGAAAACTACTACAGATTATTTTATTTTATTATGTGTTTCATATACCTATTATACAATTGATTATAGACCACAATCTGTCTTAAACCAATTCAAAATCAAAACCGCTAAAGTTATATTGAACAATTTATTATTTACTTTATTACATATTATTAATTATTTTTTAAAACAATTTTATATTAATTATTTTACATTGGGGTAATTTAAATGTACATAATTTTACGAAATGTTACGTAAGTCTGAAAATTCTTTAACTAATTTAACATAACCATTAATAGTTGCATATTATTCTTAGGCATATTTTTTATTTTTAGATATTATACATGTAAACTATGTAGTGATAGTTTTTATATTTACTATAAAATAACTATAATACTATTATAAAAGTACTTACCGGGTTTTACCTGCAAGAATATCTCCAGAGGGCAGAACCGTACAACGTTTGTGAAGTTCAATAATGATGTCTAGTGAAACACATAAAGAATCAAAACAATTTACGGTTTTAAGTCCAAAACTTGGAGGAGGCCCGCATGGTTTAGGTGAAATTTTATTTTAAATTTTGGAGTCAAATAGATCAGATTACGAAATAATTATTTAATTGATCTTGTTGTAGAGGTTATGTTATTGTTATGAAGACAAAATAATAGATTTTTTGTCACGTATTTAATAATTGAAATCGATAACTGTAATATTCATTACTACATTTTTTCACACAGGAGATCCTGATGACAGATATTTAAGAAAAGTTGAAAAAGATATTCTTGTAGCTAAAATTGTTAGAGATAGAGCAAGAGAGGAAAAATGTGTTCCTGAAGTCCGAGGTAAATTTCGTCATGAATGTTTATTTTTTTAAGTGAATAATAAATGTTTTTTTTCAGAATTCATGGATTGCTGCAAAGAAAGTTCATTTGCTATGGTATTTACTTGTCGAAAACAGAATTCAAAAATGAAAGACTGTTTAACTTCTTGGTATAAAAATGAACAATTTTGGGAAGAATGTAAAGAAATATATTTGAAAGAAAGGTCAGACTTTCGAAGAACTGGAGAACCCAAAAAAATTAGACAATTCAAAGCAAGAATAGCCAATAATTTTTAAAAAGATTTTATAATTTAAATAGTAAGTTTTTAAGCTTTCTCTATAAATATCAGCAAAGTACTTTGATTGTTGTGTTGTATAAAGTTACAATTTAATTTTTGATTTAAAACACAATGTAAATGATCCTATACAAAGAACTTGATATTTTTAAAGCATAAATAAATGCTTATTTAAAATGTATTATAAAAAACTTATTAAAATAATTTTTTATTGTAAATCACATTTTCTATAATCTATAATGAATAGTCATCATCATCAAAATCATCAATACTTTCTGCATTAGCAGAAAATGTATCTATATTTGCTTTCCATCTCCTCCATAATACTTCTTTGACTGTAAATTGTGAAAGTATATCTGGGGATGATGGAGTCACATCAACTGGAACTGTTGCTGGCCATAGTACTTGTGCGAATAAAATTTCCTGTAAATAATTTTTTTTTAATTTTAACATACTTTTTTTCATATTATTAGGTCAATATTAACACATACTTTTGAAACAGTTTCAGCCAATCTTTGTAAACCAATTAATTTCTTCCACATCATGTTATTTGTTGTTTTATTTTCAAGCCTCTTAAAAGTAACTGCATCCAAAACATCAATTATAACAATATATGAAGAATGATAAGACGAAGGCCCTTCTTTATACAATACTATAAAAGTAAACCGATTTTAATAGCATATAATAAATCTGTCTGGAAAGCAAAAAGATTTGAAGAAACTTACAAAAATCTCCTCCATATTTTAAAGCAGGTTTTACAACCCATCCTTTGCTTCTAAAATAATGATAAGTAACATATTTTTGCAGAAAAGACTTTTGTTCTTTACAAAATAAATCCCATGTTTGTCCAATACTAAGATATTTTCCATCAAAGTCTATCAGTCTCAAACACCCAAGTCCATACATTAGAAAAAAAGTTTCTTCAAATGTAAGATGAAGTGTTTCTCTAACTGGAAAATTTTCATGTTTTATTTTTGGTTTGATATCTGTCAAATAATTTTCTGTATCAGAGTCACTATCAGGTAATACAAGTACCTTTCCTTGTAAATCTGATATATCTTTGTGATAGTCATTACTAATTTGCATTTCTATGTCTTTACCAAATAACCCACTTTTCTCAAAATTATTTATTTGAAAATTATCTGCTGTAATTTCACATATGTCTTCTTCTTCTGTTGAATCCACTACCACTTCATCAATATCTGTGCTTGTTTGACCATTTTGTTCATTATTTTTAATATTATTTACATTATTATCTAAAATTTCAATATCACTAGTTCGTTTTTCTTGATTTGAAAGAGATTCTGTATTGTCTGAAATACCAGATTCAGAAGCAGTATTAAGAAAATCTGTATCATTATTAAAATCCTTCTCATTATTTTGTTCATGTTTATCTGAAAGTAAGAAAAACAATTTTTTATTCTTGATAAAAAATGAAAAATAATAAATAAAACTATAGCCTTAAAAATTTATAATATATTTTGTTGAACAAATTTTTCATCTCTGGTAATACCTTTTTCTGATTCCAGTTGTTTTTCGCTAGGTTTTAAATCTTCATCTTTCTTTTTATTATCAATATATGACTCTTTACTTAATTTTTGTACTTCATTTATCCAATGTTGACGGCGTTCCCACTGCCTTTCACGTACTATAGGTGGTGCATCAAAACGAACTTTTCCAAATACTGGATAACTTCTTGATAAAGATCCTTTTCCAAAATATCCCTTTACATTTTAAACCATTAATAAAAGTAACACAATTAATATGAATATATAAATATGTTTACCATTTTATGAATTATTTCCATTTCTGTAGGATCAGCTATGCATGAACCTAAAGCTGTTAGGTTTGCATGAAATTTTGTCAATTCACCTTTACTTCCAAATACCAATGGCAAAGAGGACTTTGGTTCTAATCTAGCTTTTTTCTTTCTTTTTGGTTCTCTTAATTCCATTTTTGAAAGTTGTTTTTTTCAATTAATAATTTAAAAAAATATTCATTTCATTATTCCTAAAATAACATAATATTTTTTTTAATTAAATTTGAAATACATCAAATAAATGCATAAAATTTTTCTACTAAAATTCTATCTTACTGTATAAATATAAAATTTATTGCCTTTACCATCACTTTTACTAATACTTGTATTATTCAGGCAAAAGATCTTTCATAAAACATTGATTGCAATTTCATTGTTTAAATTGTACAAGGTTATACATACTCACCAAGTTCGCGTGCCAATTAGCAATCAACTAATACACATTTTAACTAACAACTTTCAAGAATTATCTGCAACATAAACTTAATCAAAAAATGAACAACAATGACACTTGTCGAGCTTATCCCCCCATTTTTTCAAAGTTTCCGTAGCTCATTTCACCGGTTCAAGAGTCTATTTTGATGGAACATAACGTTATCTTACAGAAAAAAGCATCGTGTTCGTGTTCGACAACAAAAATGATTAGTTCGGTAAGAAAGATTGCAACTTTATCGGCAACAACTGGCGCCTATGTAGCAGCCGCCGCACATAGCCACAGTCAGCACGTCAGCAGACAGACATCGCATATCACACACTTCGTAACTAGGAGTGATATATTCGATAAATTATATAGGCTAGGGTCGCACTCTTTTCCACCGATGTTCTCGGGCAGTAGCTAGTCTTCGTGTAACATCGCCATGGCTGCTCCACCGCTCCTTGCTACAAATTTCAACCGGATATTCAGTGACTCCCAATTCCTCCACTGTCTCATCCTCATATTCAGCCTTTTCAACCTTTCGTTGTGTCTCTACGAGGACCAAGTCGGCAAATTCGATTGGTAAGGACGCACATCAATTTTTCACGGCAAAGCAAGGCCAGACACATTGCACTGAACAATCCAGAGGCAAACAGTGACTACGCGTTTCTTTCGTTCTGATCAACTTTTCCACTCTTTGTTCTTTTATGCCAAATTTTTAACTAAAGAAAATAGTGCACGTTGTTTGATACTAAAACTATTAATTGCTGTACTTACCAAAGTTGACTTTAAAGAAGGAAAAAATTTTAATGCTTACTGTTAAGATTTCACTGATGAATTAAGAGTATGATGAATTATTTATATTCTACTCATGTTTGCTTTATTTTATCCATTTAAAATATGAATAAAATTAAAGGAAAATCATGACCTGGAATTTTTAAATTGACTTAAATATATAGATGTGTTCAGTTTGTTAAGAATACTTAAAATTTTTTTTCAGGAGGCAAAATTATGTGGGCAAAATAAAGTTTGCTAGTTTTGATACAGTTTCAACAGCAAAAAAAATCATTGTTGCTACAGAAGAAAATGTTATTGCAGCTTTGAACATAAGAACAGGTAATTCTTAATATTAAGATTAAAATTTTTATAAGAATAATAGTTTATTGCCATTTTCTAATATTTTATCATTTTATTAGGTCAAATATTATGGAGAAAAGTTTTAGAAAAAGGATGTGCTGGACGAATCCGAGCATTTGGAAATATTGTAGATGGAGAACTAATTTCAGTAAATGGAGGAGTTCCAGCCTTAGTTCGTTATTGGAATTTAGCTACTGGTCATCTGTTAAATGAGTGGACTTTAGCTGAGCAAAATCCAGATAGGTTGGTTATTCGATTTTTTAGTGTATCCAAAAATTCTTTCATTAATAACTTACATATTTTATACTTTTCATAAATTTATAACATTTATAGCAGACTTAAAAAGTCTTAATATTGCAATAATAGCTTTAATTTTCTCATGTCTATTATTTCAGAATTGATTCTCCATTTATATCTTATACAACAGAAGGACTTTACAGTAGTGAAAGGTTTCTTTTTTAAAGCTTGTCAAAATACACTTTAAAGCACATTTAAAAATTGTTTTTTTTTTTATTGAAATAATTATAAATTTAAAATTATAAGCAAAACACAAAGTGTTTCACTAAATAAATGTTATTTTTTATTTATTGCAATTCAAAAGTGTTTTATGTGTATTAAATGTTAAATAATTAATAGCCCTAAATTAATAATTATATTTAAGGTATTAGAATTTTTTTTTAATTTTATACATTAATAATTTTTTTTTATAGAATAGAAGAGGTTAAATGGCATATTAAAGATGGAACTTTACATCATATATTACCAATTTACAATAGTGGTATTGAAGTAACATCATATGACAGTAAAACTGGAGAAAAATTGAAGTATAAAAAAATTTCAGCGCCGTTTATATCAGAAAAAACAGAGTAAGTTCAATATTATTAATATTACTAGTTTTACGATTTCATTAATTAGAAAATTAATTCATTAAAGCTTTTTTTAATTTTAGATGCGTTTTAGCAGCACCAAATTATATTTGTCTAAATGGTGATAACAATTTAGCAATATTATTTTATATTAATATATTTGAACCAAAAGCTCAACCAGAGTCTATAACGATCAATACAATATTTGGAGCTGGAGCTCAAGGACCTTATCGCTTTTCTCTCATTCCTGGAGACGTAGCAGCAATATCTATCAGCGCCGATAATAATCGTAGAAAACGTATACTTTTGTTGGAAAAGGATCCTATCCCAATTTCCCGCGATATTGATGGGGAAAACTTTTTATACATTGCTAACTTTGATAATAAAAAAATGTTATTAGAAACATCGTATAATAATGGAGTAAGTAACATATTACATATTAAACTTTTACATATTTAATATAATTCAAAGTAGTTGTATGAATTTTAAACTATAAATTAAATATTCGTAATGGAAACAGTTAATTTTAAATTCTGAATTTATAGGAAACATCTATTACTGCTATAGAATTAGAAAAACCAGATGCTCAACCTGAGAAATTAGGACAATTGACTCACAATGCACTATACAAACCTGCAATCGTAGCAACTGACTGTAATTACCAATCAATGAAAGCAAGAATGTGCAAATATTTATTAGAATCTGAAGACTACAGTATTAGTCTGTTACAACAAAAAGTACACTGGACAAGGGAGGAATCTCTTGCAAGTATTAGAGCTGTCGAAATCGTAGAGCTACCAATGTCTGATCGCGATCAAGCTATCGAAACTGAATTTGACCAAAAAGAAAGTGAGTATACAATAAGCACAATATAAATGCAATAGCTAAGTCGTCACACTCCAAAAAAAGTCATTTTTCCCCAGAACTATTTTTGGCAATTAAAAGCATTTATTAAAATTTGTATTTCTTTTATATCTAATATTATATTAATAAACTTTCTTCTGTGAACGGCTGCTGTCAGGTCTTGATGTAGACAATTCATGTAAGTAGAGATGATTCTCTGAGCAGGCAGTATTAAAAAATTGCGTTTGAGTATTCATAGTGCATTAATAAATTTTTTCTTAATAGCATGTCTTCGAATTTTTTTTTAAAATTAGATTTTTAAATTGAAAATTTATAGGGATTTTTAAATTATTTTTCATCGTTCGTGAACATTTTGTTAATTTGTTAACTGATTTGCATGAATTATTCTGAAATCAAGTGTGATTTGATTTTTTGGATTTTGACCTATATAGTAGCATGAATTTTTACAATATTCTAATTATTTTTATAAACTGCTCTAGAACTTGATGTAATTTAAACTTGTAGATCAAGGACATCTATTTTGTAGCAGTGTAAATTAGAGATTTGTTAAACGTATTTAATTTGAAAGGAAACGTTATTAAAAAATTTGCTAAAAATTTTATTACGATTATATTTCAGATTTTTTTCCTTTACTTAGCAAAAGCTTTTCAGTAAATATTGTTAATCTTTATTTATTAAAGAATAAAAAAAATTCAATAGATTCGCCTTTATCAACGTTTCCTTTAAATAATAGCGAGTTTTTAGAATGTAATTGATTGAATCTAAATTTATAATCAATATACTCAATAGGGAATGTTATTGGAATGCTGATTAGAAGACTGACTTCTCAAGCAAATCAAGTAAAAGCGTTTATTCAAGCTACTTTGGGTTTGGAACCTCAGCAATCGAACCAACGAGCTGATTTGGTTCGCGATAAATTTGGCTTGCATAAAATGATTGTGTCTGTTACATCTGCCGGAAAGGTACAATTAAAAGACTTTACGTACAATGAAAGATTAGTTTTTATAAATATAAAGTGCGTATTATAGCATTCAAAATTTACTTTTTGCAGATTTTCGGAATTGAAAGTAAACGGGGTGAAATAATTTGGCAACTAAGAGTTCCTAAAATTCGAGGTTTTTCTCAAGATTCTGACAATATGGTTTTATATGTGCAACGCGGCAGCAGACACTTTCCGCATCCACCTCAATGCTCGTTACTTGCGGCTGATAAGGTAAAAGTAACTTTTCTTTAAAAATTCACATTCTAATGAGCCCTTCAGAGATAAACACATTATAATTCAACTTTATACTTCCGTTTTAGGAGACAGGTAATGGTATCATATTTACATTTAACCCGATAAATGGTCAGCTGTTAGGAGGTCTTACGCGACTCAACTATCGAGTGAAACAATCGTTGTTGTTGCACGCAACGACTGATACCTTCTTGCGCAGCATTATAATACTCGATGACAAGGATCGCGTGCACGTATTTCCAGAGAATGCGAGTGCTGTTGCAACCTCGGTCGGCAGCAGCACTTATATTTTTACCGTCGATAGAACGACGGGTGTTTTGTCTGGATATTCTCTGTCTTACAGCACACCTCAAAATCTCGTTGCACACAAGGTTTTTATGTTCTTTTTAGTTATAAAACAAATAATGAAACTTTATTAATTTATGTATTTTATTACATGTCAAAAGGTCTGGGAGCTCGTGTTCTCTCCCAGAACTCAGAGAATAACGCATGTAGTTTCAAAAGATCCTATCGAACGTGTGCACTCACAGGGTCGAGTTCTAGGAGATAGGTCGGTACTTTACAAATACATAAATCCAAATTTGGTAGCTATTGTCACACAAGGAACAAACGGTGCACACAAGAGTAAATATTTTTATAAATTTTTTAATACTATTTAATAAAATGAAAATGAGATGTTACTATTTTTATAAAATTTTATTTTAGATACGCTTAATTTATATTTATTGGATGTTGTAT
This sequence comes from Ormyrus rosae, assembly GCA_035047165.1. NCBI lineage: Eukaryota > Metazoa > Arthropoda > Insecta > Hymenoptera > Ormyridae > Ormyrus > Ormyrus rosae. The sequence goes on along the minus strand of JAWWML010000012.1, from coordinate 31,511,109 downwards.
CCGGTTCCATGGTTTTCTCAATTGTGCACAAGAGAACTAAGGGCCCTGTTCACGTTGTTCATTCCGAAAATTGGCTAGTTTATAGCTACTTCAATGAAAAGAGTCGTAGAACCGAAATCGCCACCTTAGAGTTATATGAAGGAAAAACTCAAAGCAATACCACAGGTGATTGCTTTTTTCATATAAATTTTAATAAATATTTAATAGTAGTATTAAAATTATTTTATTTTGTTAATTAAATAATAATTACTTAAATTGCAGTCTTTTCATCATTGACTACAACCAAGTTACCAATAGTGGAAAGACAAGCCTTCATTTTCCCTGCTTCAGTAGAATCTATGCAAGAAACAATTACTGAAAAGGGAATTACTAGTAAACATATTTTAGGTAAATATTTTTTTTCATAAATAAAAATATTTTATATTAGTACAGGGTATTAATAAAATTTATTTGTGACAGTCGCCTTAGCTAATGGGGGAGTTTTAGAGTTACCCTGGATGTTGGTAGACCCAAGAAGACCAATTAATCCAGAAATGCGAGAAGAGGGAGTCATTCCTTATATACCAGAATTACCGATTCAAATGGATGCTATTGTAAATTACAATCAAAGCGTCTTTCGGGTTTCCGGAATTCATACAAGTCCTAGTGGCCTTGAAAGCACATGTTTAGTTTTTGTTCATGGTCTTGGTAAGTTTGAAAAACTTGCAAAAAATTACAATTTATTGATTATCTTGATAGATCAATAAGTCACCGTTTTTTTACAGATCTATTTTATACAAGAGTAGCGCCGTCAAAAACATTTGATGTTCTCAAAGAGGACTTTGATTACTACTTGATTGTCATTGTACTATCAGCTCTGGTGATCTCGTCATACGTATCAAAAAAATTAGCTTCACAAAAAGTGCAAAAACAAGCATGGAAATGATCATTCTGTAAGCAATATATTGTTGTTGCTTATATAGCATTTTATACTGTCTCTGTTCACAATGAATGATAGCTATGAATGATGAGGTGTTTCACAAAGTATCATAATTTTATAAATGATCATTAATAACAGAATAATAATAGAATATCATAACGTCACACCATACACAATTAAATAACATTTATAACTGCTCGCTCAATATACAAATTTTTAAGTAGGTATACGATAGCTATATTTATTTAGAAACTAAAAGCAAAGTAAAAAAACATAAAATTACTATTATTGCCTACAATATTAACTGATAAAAATATTATTGGTGACGTATTCTAAAATATCGATAGAATGAAACACTTCTTTTTTTTAAAGAAGGATAAGAGACAGGCTAGTTAATAAAGGTGTGGATTTTAGGAATTGATGTTTATAATTATTTAATTTTGAATATTAAACAATATTATAGTATTAAAAAGGTAAAAGTGAACATTTTTAATTTTATTACAATTTCAAATTTGATGAACTAAGTTTAATAAACGGTGATATAAATTCCACTTAAAAATTAAATTTTGAACGATTACTAGCCAGTAAAAAGACTGTTGAATGATAAATAGGTATTGAGTATTCAATGATTAATTTATGTTGTTTGCAATTAATAAAATGTTGTATTGTTACACAAGTGCATTTAAAGATTTCTTAATAGCAGCATTAAAGTATTAAGTATTTATAAAATCAAAAAAATGCTTTGTATTTTAATTGTCAAAAATTTATAATATTTCGTGTAATCCTTATTGTATTTACAAATGTTTGATCAAATAACAGAAACGCTGTAGTAAAATTTAATTTAAAAATATTTCTTGCCTCAAAACAATCATATTTTATTTAGATTTAGACTTTAATCTTGTGTAATAAAGTAATTGAGGTAAAAATCTAACTTTCATTAGAAAATAAATGTACAGATAAATTCTAATAATATAAGATCTTTTGTATCGTTGGACTAGTCTGTATTATTATATTATTACCTGTTAAGAGTTATAAAAACCAAATGTGCATAAGTATAAAAACCCATAAGAAAAAGTTACTAATAAATTTTGCCTCGAGTAATTTTAATTTCAAGCAATATACATAATGATGACAACTGGCCAAAACGAAGGAAAGGAGAGTTAATAGACAAACGTTTATGTGTATATACATAATTTACAAAAGCACAGTATATATGTGGTTTTGTATTCGTAAACATTACAACATCGCTTTATTAATTCTTACGTGTACGCTAAAATAAACTATGATTGTCGTGAAATAGGTCTCTCTAAAAAAATCTAGAGCAGAGAGAAAATTATTGTAATTAATAACTTTTTACTATAATAAATACTTTTCACACTCCGATTTTGTATTATTAAATTTTATACACAAAACAAAAAAATTATGGAACTACATA
>JAWWML010000012.1:31484668-31508655 GCA_035047165.1 Ormyrus rosae | reverse complement strand
CACTTGTATCGAAATGTACTATTTTGATTCATTTTGTTTCAGAACTGTCCAATTGATACAAGATTCTTTTAGTATTTATTTGTTTATTATGCTGCTATCCTGTATTACATTAAATGCACTAACTATTTTAGATGTAAGAAAATTCTTGTTATTTTTTTTAATTTTCTTAAACTTAAATGTCAATTTCAGCTTTCCTTTTTTTTGAAGATTCTAATACATTTACAAGATACTTTATTACTTTTTATTTCTGTGACTTTTATAATCGGTATAAATATATCGGTGTTTTATTCGAATTGGGCTGCTCAGGAGGTGATGAACTATAGCGAAGAAGTTTTTCTATATGCGTAAGATTTTTTAATTGTATAAGCTATATAGCTTCGATCATTTTGCATTATTGTTAAATTAAATGGAATATTTTATTTTGTAGATACGATAGCTATTGGTACAATTTATCTCCAAATGCAAGAAAATACATATTCATAATTCAACAGCAAACTTTGAAGTCTTCTGCATTATCAGGAGCTTCGATAGTCAAAATTAACATTGAGAGCTACGCAACTGTAAGTAATTAATTACCGTTACCCGAAGATAGCTTACGCATTCGATAACAATTTAATATAATTCGTAAAGTTATAATTTAATAAGAAAATTACAATAACAATTATTCCCTCCAAAAAGCAATTAAAATAAAGCAATCATTTTTTATTTTTAGATTTTGAAAACATCTCTTTCGTATGCTACAGTACTTCTTTCAATGCACGCGGCGGATGAACCTTAATGGACAACATTACTTGAGCTAATTTAAATTATTTATAGTTTTTTTTTCTTTTTTTATACATTATTTGTAATTTACTAATGATCAATTTTTTAATAGAATCTAATAAAAATTATAAATTAATTTCTGCATTGAATTTTTAATTGAAATAATTTTAATGTAAAATTATATTTTTAAAATAAATATCAACTTAAGATTCAAAATTCTTATTTAAAAATTTAAAACATTTAAAACGTTTATCTCTTTAAAGGTAACGATAATTCTTATTTTCAAATGTAATGATTTACAAGCTGTAAAATAAATAGTTTCATAGTATGATCTTATCTGCCTGTAGAATAGAACAAAAAATGAAAATACTTTTATATTTCGTAATATTCGCACCTATTAAAATACGTAAATATAAAATACCAACCACGTTAGCGATCGGAACAGCCTCCTCATTCACATTAAAATAAATTTAAAAATACAAATTTTTTATTATTACTCTATTACATACATTTATTCATGCTGTACTTAACAATTATTACTTATATCATTAATAACTTACTAAATTTGACCGTAAAAGTATTGATAAAAAATGTCTCAAGCAGCTATAAATACATTCATAGTTTAATAATTCGTTAACAATATTATGTTAGAATTTGAATTCCAATAATAGTTTAAAGTAATGCATCGAATGCAAGAAAATCTCGATAATATTTTAAGATTTAACATTCAAAAAATTTTGTATTGAATAAAAAGATGAATGTTTTCATAATTAAATTTTAGGTAACATTTAATTAAAAAAAAAATATTAAGTATTTTTTTAAAAATTCGAGTATGTTATCCGGAGAACTTGATGCGGCGCGCGAGAAGGTTGCTCGGTATGAAGCTCTCTGACAATGACTAGATATAGCAACTTGATAATCAGTTTTGTCTTAAAAAATGAAAATAGTGATTTAAATCAATAAATAAAAATATTCATGCAGGCTGCTTTCACGCTCATCAATTCAATTTCAAGATTCGAGATTTCGTTCTCGAACTCGAAGGTAATTCAATTCGATCAGATTGAAATGCATTCTAATACAAGGGAACTTGAGCGCAAAAAGGAAATCATATTATTAACAAAAAAATCACAGTCAAAACCAAAAAGTTCTAATCGAATTAAGCCGCAAGATATATTATATTGTCTGTCTGTCGCCACCGGCGAATTTCCTGGAAATCCTTTATCAATATAAGACCGCAGCTCCTCAGGCGCCTCCACGTGCTCCTTCATCTGTTTTGCCAATGGCCGTATGCGGCATGCGCGCCGAACAGTCTTTTGTTAGCTTGCATTTATGAACTTTCGACGATCGGTTTTAAAAAATTTGTTTTGAATTACAAAAAGTTCACGTGTTTTATGTGATAAAATTGATGAATTATGGTGGAACGGGCATTTAGTTTGCGCGATGTGCTTTTCTCGTTGAATTAGCATCGAAAGTTGTGCGTTGTACTATTAACGTTTTTAGTGAAAAAAATAACATGGCTACAAACTCAAGAAATTGTTTTTAAAAAGTTTTTTGACTCTTGTTATGTTATATATAAATAACAATAAATGGATGATTTAGATGAATTAGTAGAAATAAGGCCAACAGTGTTGGTCGCAGGCTGGGTAAAAGACATGAGTCTTTCACCATTGTCGTCCGTGACTTTATCGACGGTGTCTTCGTCGCAGTCATCGTTGCCGTCATCGTCGTCGTCACTGGCTTCGTCATTATCGTCGTCGTCGTTGATGTCTTCTTTACCATCAATGAATCTAGACGACGAAAACAATGGTAAGACACTAATAGTCTTATGCTAAAATTAATCTTTTTTTGGAAAAAAACCCCTACATAAAGTTTAAGTTTATGTTTTTTTATTAAATAAATTAAATAAAATAAATCTAAATAAGAATAAATTTAATGATGTATCATATTAATTGCTTCTACATTTCAAATCATAAGTAATATGTTTAAGGTGAAAATTAATTAGTGTTTTGTAACAAGCAACATAAATGGGTGGTGGACGAATAGCTTATTGATTTTCAACAGCTACAATTATACATTATACAGAGCAGACTAAAAGTCGTAGTACACTACTTGTCAGCCAGTCCATAAATTTTTAAAACTTACGAGAAAATAAAATAAATTTATTTAATCTTTTTTAAATACAAGTTTTAGATATTTAATACTCTTCAGCTACTTCTGTACAACATAAAACACATTTTGAATATACTAATATTGAAGTATTGAAGTTTATTAATATCTCAATAGAATAAACAATGTATTGCCTAAAATTAACTACTTGCTGAAATATTGTCCATATTAAAGTTGCAAAGAGAAATGCAAGTATAAATGTACCAAAGCTTAATAAAATGACAATAATACAAAATCTAATCAATTTTTTATTAAAGGAATCATAAAATATATATTTCTTAAAACAATTTAAGTTATAGTTAAATATAATTTGCTACTTAAAATGTATTTTGAATTATACCACATTCCTTTTTAATTACTATCTATTTTAATTAGTAACTATTTTAACAGTAAAATAATATGAAATAACCATTGAATAAATGTTACATAATAGTAAAATTAAGTTATACAAAAGTAAAGTAATGATAATAGATTATAGATAATATTAACTCAGTTCAAGTTAAATTAATAGAATAATTGCTTTGTTCGTATATTTAAGCAATATGAAAAATGAAAACAAGTATAGTACTGTAATATAGAAGCAGCATACATTATTGATTAGCATGGCAGGCCCATAGTAAAATTTTCAGTGCCATTCAAAAGCCAAATACTATTCAATATCAGGCCAGCTAAAGCAGAAAATGAAATTTCAGTAATTCTCAAATACCATTTCGCTCAAAAAAATCTATAAGAAACGTCAAAACGCAGACTTAGTTTATATACCCAAAAGTAAGCGCTAAATACTACAGACGCCAAGCGCGATGCACCCGATTTTTTGTCGTCGCGTTGGCATGTGACGTGTGGGTGGGCGTTGTTAGTTGCTATACTTCGGCGCTCGACTCTGGCGCCCTCAGAATAGGCGTCTCTCTGCGACCATGCGGCTGTTCCCCGCTTATTCACTGTGCGTCGAGTCGAGCTAAGAAAACGTTCGTAACGGGCCGACTCTTTTTGAAGGAAGAACACCTCTGGCGAACATCTGCTCGCTTATGTGTGCGTCTGTCGCTACCTGAGCTCCCCTAATACTTTTTCACGTATGTGTGCTTTTGTTCGAAGACTTCTCGTAGATTCTCTAACGCTCTAACAAGAAGCGAGAGAACCAAACGTACTGTAAGCGGAGTAGCGCTTTGCAAGAACGCTTAGGTACTACGAGGCTAACCTCGAAATATTTTTTTTTATTGCTGAATTCTGGGATTGTTTGGTGTGTTTAATTTTATTTTTGTTACGTTAAGTTCATTTTTTATATTTTGTTCAACCCCTTCTTATTGCGATTTAGTAATTTTACGGTTTACTCAAGTATTTTGTTGAACGTGCGTCGACTTACATAAGCTATGTAAATAGAGCTATCGACGATTCGACGTCATTTCCTGTGCGTCATATACATATATACATATATAGAATAATAAAGGTTTTTTATTTTTAAAAGATTGAGTGCTTCATAAAATATATAGTAACAATTTTTTTAAATAAGCACTAGTGTTTTATTAATTAATAAATTTTCTATAATTATCCTCTTTATTTTCTTTCTAAGGGTTTACTTATTATTTTAATTTTTTGTTTTTATGTTTAAGAAATATTGTTTTTAAATTTTAGGAGATTTTTTGTATGCTCGCTTGTGCGGAGAATCTACAGAATGTTCAACTGATCAAGATTTTGTGACAGATGATTTTAATATCAGGAGTATAAGAGGTGGAATAGATTTCACGTATATACATGATCAAGATATGTCTTATTACCAAGAACCTTCTACATCACACTATAGTAATGGTTATGAAGAAAGGGACGATGTTAATACCTATGGCAGATCCATGCTTGGAGAGATTCAAAATACGCAAGATGATGATGGTTATGATCCAGACTATGATTTTGAGGTGAAACAATTATTAAATGAAGTTGAACAAGATTTATTGCAACATCAAGAGTCTAATCAAGGAGAGTCAAAGGATCAAAAAAGTCAATCTTCTGCAGATGATGTAGATGAAAAATGCCAGTATGAAGACTACTATGATGAATTTCCTGAGGATAATAAAGAAGAACAGCCTCCTGAGTGGTATGATGAGATGGTGGGTAGAAATGACATTGCTTACAAGTATTTCGGTTATATTGGAAAATCAAGCAAAAGATAGTTTTCTACTTACTAAGTCCCTAATATTTTGTTCGACTTGAGCTAAACATGTAAATTTTGATGACTGTTTTGAGCTGCTACAAGTAGTCATTTATAGCAATATTGAAAAAGATATATTTTACAACATAATAACTTACATAGAATATTTTACAAAAAAAAAAAATGTTTCAATTGTAAAAATATTATTTGTTAATGTAGCAGTGACAGGTTTCATCCCAAGTACATAATTATTTATTTATTGAAAATAAATGGACTAGACCTATTTCGATAATATTTCTTTTTATATATAGTTATTAAAATAAACCTATTAGTATTTGATATATGAAAATATTTTTTGCACAATTAAAATTTATAATAGATTAAAAATAAAAATAATTTAAATGATCAAAATATTATAATTTTAATTTAATAACTACTTTATAAATTTTATTAATTTTAATTGTTTTATTTATAGCTTCAGAAAAAAATTAAAGAAGCTAAAGTACGTTTAGGAGATTTAAGCAGAATTGTATGCTATGCCAATAGTAAAATAAGAGAGAAAATTATAAGGATCGAAAAAGATCACAATTCACCTTTTTGTAAATTGGATTTTCCCAGACATCCACCATTTTCTAAACCATGGAATAATTATTGGAGATTTAACTGTTAGTATAATGTATTTAAATTTGATTTATTGTTTTTAAAATTTGTTTTAGTTATACTTTAAAATAACTTAAATTTTTAATTAAAATCTTTTTCCAGGTCTTATTAAATGTAAAGTAGATTCACCAGAACAAGATCATGCTCACACTTGCGAATGTGAATCAGTAGTTCTTGAACATGTTCCTACTGGAATTTCAACTAAAACGAAAAATATTTTGCCGAATGAATTTCCTTCATACATTATGCATGCTGTCGAGGTAAATTAATTCGTTAAGAATTTTTTTTAGCTTTTAAATCAGGAAATTTATTAATACACATTTTTTAATACTTACAGTGTTTTGAAGAATTTGCAAATTTAAGTAACCAGGAAGCAGCCAAAATTTTGAATGATGATAATTATATTCCTGATACTGTATATGAAAAACCAATGTGGTCATATGTAAAACTGAGAAGTAATTATAAGAATGAATTAATGCTGATAGCTTGTGGAAAAGGAGTAACACCATTATTAGAGCCCTTAAAAAGATATTTTTCCAAGGGTCCAGGAATGGGTTGCAATGTGGTCTCTTTGTACTGCGTTAACATAAGATGGTAAGCAATTTAATAAATAGATTATTTAAGAAAAATTCAATAAAATACATATTATGTTTCATTTTAGGTCACAGAAGAAGAGTCAGTTTCCTCCGACTTTTTTAACAGGCTGTCTAGAATTAAGAGATAAAGTTGGACCAATAACAGTAAAGTATGGTTCCAAGTTAAATATTAACTTTAATGCTGCAGAAGTTCAACAACTGGGTAAAATATTACTAGAATATTTATCACCTACTGTAGAGACTACAGTAATAGATGTAGGATGTAATTTTGGTGCTCTAAGTTTAATGTTGGCTCAAGTAAGTCTAATTAAATACTTCTTTCTAAAAGAGTATAAATTGTTAACTTTAATATTTAATCTTATTTATTGTTCGTTTTAGAAATGTGATAAAGTTATAGGACTTAATAACATGGAACATGAAATAAAATTAGCTGATGAAGTGAAAAATTATAATAATATATATAATGCATCATTTTTCTCTTGCTCTCCAAAAGAAGTTCTAACTAAATGTGCAAGTTTTGTAAAAAAGAGTATATCTGTTGGTGTTCTTAATTTGGCTACACCTTATGGAAAAAGTAAGTATTAATTTCAAACTTTTTGACTTTTTATAATTATTTTAAATCGTTTTAAGACAAATTTTAATATTATACATCAATATTATGTTTCATGAAGCAAGTGGAGATTTTTTAATTTATTTTTCTCTTTTATATTAGATATCGAAGTTATGAAGGCTTTTCGAAATTTGCCGACCATATGGAGAGTCGCAATTTACGGACCTTTTACGAATGAATTTCATAAAAACATTACTTATTTGACGACTGCAGATGATTTTATGGGTCCTGAATTTCTACCCATGCAAGGTTGCATTTTGGATAAATCTGCAATGGATCCAAAAGGATTTGATATAGTTATTCTATTTGAAAGAAAGTCTTTAATGGAACCGTCTATAGAGTTACTTGCATCTGGTCCAACACTTAATGCCAAATCAATGTTTGAAGATTCCTGTAGTTCGAAAAGTGAAAATAGTGGATTTGATCCGATAATCATAAAATCGGAGAAAGGTTTCAATAAACCAAAAGACTCATCTTTTAAACCGAATTTCAAGCCACGTCCATTTAAGAGACTTGGCAGATTTGACAGTCCGTATTTACCAATGAAAAATGAGAATAAATCATTACCTAGCGTACATCTTACAACATCTAGTGCACTACCTACTACAGAATCTAGAACGGATCCAGTTAATGACTTTCAACCAGAAGTTAATATTAAACAATTGAGAAAAATTTATGATTGCCCACCGTTATCATCTAAAGAAACAACTGACAATAGCCCAGTATTATCAGCTACTTTTTCAATGGATAATGTAGAAATTTCTTTGGCAGGTAAACCAAAGCTACCCAAACCTAAACCTACCTACGCTCCATTAAAAAAGAAGCCGGACTGGACGCCATTACCTGAAGAAGATGCACTTGATAATAATCCATCAACGCCTACAGTGGTAAAGGCACCAAATTGGACCCCCTTGCCCGAAGATATTAAACTAGATGATGCAACACTTCGCGTTCCTCATAAAAGATTTGAATTGGTTAAGGCAAATGCCAGGCTAAGACGATATGACAGCCCTCCAATTACTGTACTAAATGAAAAGAAGGAGGCAAGTATCTCACAAGTAAAACATGAACCAAACGTTTCGCAAGTAAAGCAAGAGGCAAGCATTCCGCATATAAAGCAAGAAGCAAGCTTTCCGCCTATACAGCAAGAAGCAAACTTTCCGCATGTAAAGAAAGAGTCGTTGGTTGGTTCACCATTAATTAGAGTAAGTAATCAATTTAATCAAGGTCCTACCCCTGTGACAATGAAGATGGACACTAATTGTCCTCCACCTTTCATATTACCGATGCGTTTTGATCACCCTCCCCCTCCTCTACCTGAGTATATAAAACTACCTGTCCAACCTATATTAGAGGCTAAAAACCGTGATGATAAAGAGGAAGGTGAATTAAGTTCTGATGAGCATAGCAAAGACGTTTGTGATGACGACGTAATCACTGATGTTGTCATCAAATGTGAACCGATGGAATTAAGCGACAATGAGGAGGAGCTTAGTTCTACTAATATCACGATGTGCAGACCTGAATCTAATCATAATGACTCCAATCCACAGGTTATTGATATAATTAAAGTAAAGTCCGAGCCTGCCGATTCACCTAAAGATCTACCACCAGTTGCCATGGAATTTTCGGGAGTCAAAATTAAAACAGAGCCTGTAGATCTGGACGAAGAAGAACCAATGATAATCGAATATCCTGAAATTAAAATTAAAACTGAACCCGTTGATGAACCGGAAATACCAATGCCAATTAAAATCGAACCTTCTGATTCCATTATCAAAACTGAGCCAATTGACTTGAAACCTTCATCAACTACCGATTTGGATGAGTTTGAAAATATGGAAACACCAATACATAATCCAATACCAGAAAATAATCCTGTGATACCATCTGTCAAAAATTTCGTAACAATGGATGGCTTTGCATTCACCGTTAAACCAAATCAATCGTTCTTGACTATCAAAACAGAACCTAAAGAGGATTGCCAAGGAAACAAGCAAGCTCCGCTGGTCAAGCCGATAATAACTGTTAAATCCGAAAAGGATCTTGTGGCGAAAAGTAATGATAATGATGATGACGATAGCAGTGATGACATCAGTATAATCTCTGAAAAGAAGATTAAGCAAGAAACAGTAAAAGTGGAGAAAGAAAGAAGACGGTCAAGCGAAGATAAATGGAAACATAAAGACGAAAAGCGAAAAAAGGATAATGATTTGCGTCTACTCCTTGAACAGCGCAAAAATCTGCAGATGGAACTAGAGCGCGAAATTGACGCAAAAAATAAGAATCACCGATCGCCTTCTCCTACGGATAAAGAATACAAATCCAAGTATTTATCTTATTCGCCCATCAGGAAGTACGGTGCATTTCCTTCGCCACCTCGACGATCTTCATATTCTCCTCCAAAAACCTGGGACAAACGACCAAAATCGCCCCTGCTACCCTATGACAAACCTTACAAGCGATCACCACCTTCGCCGAAGTATAGACGATCGCCATCTCTGTTAAAGTATAGACGATCGCCATCTCCGTTAAAGTATAGACGATCGCCATCTCCGATGAAGTATAGACGATCGCCATCTCCACCTTCGTCGTACAGAAGATCACCCGTTCCATCGCGGTACAGGCGATCACCTTCACCCTTCAGACGATCACCCTCACCTTACAGATACGGACGGACACCATCGCCATCATTCAGAAGATACCATTCCAGAAGATCACCCTTTTCGCCTGTTGAAAGGAAAAGCAGATATCGAAAGTACGGCCCGCCTTCGAGGTCACCCTCATTGAGTAGGGATAGATCAAGGTCTCCAGTGGCGCGCAGATATAGGTCAAAGTCGCGATCGTTTTCGCCATCATCCAAGATTTATTATACTACATATAAACCAAATTATAAGCGTGAGTATTCACCCGAAACTGCTAAAAAGCGTTTTACTTGGGTAGCTAAGAAAGGCGACGATGACGCAAAGAAAGCAGAAAAGAAGCCAGAGAAGAAAGAAGAAAAAAAAGAAGAAAAGAAAAAAGATAAGAAAGAAGACAAGAAAGAAGAAAAGAAAAAAGATAAGAAAAAAGATAAGAAAAAAGACAAAAAGAAGGAAAAGAAAGAGAAAGAAAAGGAAGAAAAGAAAGAAAATGGCGACGACCTGTGGGATATACCTTCACTGAGCGCCCTGGCGACGACTATTAGAGATTTAAATACACAAAAAAATATCAAGAAAGAAATATCTCCTATTGAAGTTCTATGAACTTGTTCTGAATTTCCTCATTAGGAGATATTCTGAATTAGGGGAGTAAATGATTGGAGAAAACAAATTTGGGCATCCTAGAGACGAATTGTAATCCCTTGAAACTAAACAATGCTGTTTTCTTTTTTTTTTATTATTGTTTAATGAAAACAGTTACTATTTACGATTATATGCTATCTTCTCTGGGAAAACCTGTGACGAGCTTTTGCTTATTCTCAAAGATACATTTAAAAAGTTCGCTCGCATGTTAAGATATTAATTATATTTTTTTTACAAAACAGAAAGTGTTAAAATTGATCGACTCAAAAGAATATTGTAATATTTTGATATTCTAAAAGATTATTCTTAGTTGAGAGTATTTAAAGTTTTCCGTACAAATGTTTAAAAAATGCAGTTTTCATAGACTTTAGTAACTGAAATTTCTTTAAAAATTTATAAACTATGAAAACTATCTATTTTGATAATGCATAAAACAAGAAAAAATTTATCTAGATCTATAATTATAAGTTTAGGGTTAAACGTATCTTTGTAAGCAGCTTCGTTAAGAATGTTCGTATTTTTTTTTTTTTTTTTTTTTATGAAACTTCCGCGTATTAATTTTCTCATTGTGATTATTGAATTTGACAATATCAAAGTAAGCATTTACTTTTATTAAGGACTTTTAACTGTTCCAACAAGTCTTCAAAATTATGTATAAATAAGTTGTAATCGATCTTATATTAGGAATCAAGATTTTGAAGTAATGCTACTTCTTATTGTAAAGCTACTAATAGTCGCCGTTAGTACTTGTAAATTAATTTGAACATTTTTTCGTATCCAATAAACTAAAGCTTGTATTTAAACTCGTTAAAGATATTTTTTTCATATTTTTTATTTCTACGTCTTATGTGAATATTTTATTTTTAAAAAATGTGTAACGTTGATAATTTAATTTATGTTTAAATATAAATACCTTAGTTGGTACAGTTCAAATCGCTCCTAATTTATAAAAGTAAGATGTAGAAATAATTTTAAAGTCTGACTGACATAAATAATTTTGTAAACATTTCTTAAACAAATAGGATTCAAAATAATTACATTATGAATGACTCACATTAAAACTTAAAACTGAAATAATGAAGTCCATTATTTTAATTATTTTGTACTTATTTTAGATACTTTTTTTTTGTTGTGGAAATAAAACGTTAATTACGAAATATTTTACAAATTTTATATTCTAAATAAAAACAATTGCTTGGCAGTTGAATGAAGTTTTTTCAAAAACTTATATTAAGTTTAGATTTAGGTATTTTATAGAGTTTATAAAACAATCATTAAAAGGAATATGCTTTTATCGACCTTGAAAGCATATGCTGTACCTGTAAAAAATAAAATAATCGTAAATCTTAAAAATCTACATACCCATTGTAACTTGTCATTATTAATAGTGAGCTAGTTTTCAACGTTGTACATTGTGTATTATAGAATGTAAAAAAATTTAAATAAAGTTTTTTTTATACTTACTTGGAATTTTGTAGTTATTGTAGTTAAGTTTTTTATTATTCCATAAGATTTACATTGTAATAATTTGTTTATTCAACATTCTAATAAAAGTGTATATAAGAATTTTTCTCTAAATGAAGTATGAGTTTACTTTATTTATTCAAGTATTATACATATAAACAGAAAATAAATCATTTGTATTTGGCAAAATTAAAAAGATTTAATATTATTTTTTAATGTTTAAATAGCTTTTAGTATCTAAATTAAAAAAACTAAATTTTAAACAATGAAAAATACTTCCTATGAAAACACTGAAGATCCAAAAAAGGAGCGGGAGAAAGGGTAAAAATGATCTCTTATAGCACATACATTTATTTATTATACGTAGATTGTTCATAGCTTATTATTTCGTCTATCTTTTATGCAACAGCAATATTATTACAGTATTACAGCTTGGTCAGAATAACAAACTTTTTTTGTGGTTTCGCCTCCAGCGTCGCCTTAACCGAAGTGACCACCGCCATCGGCAATTAATTGAATCCCGATCATTGTCGCGAATCCACCGAGCGAATGGCCTTTCACGCCACTTGGAAAACTCACCGGATGTGCGGGCGTGAACGGCTGAGCCCTAATTTTCGTCGGTGGATTCACGAGCGAGAGGCCAAGTCAACAATCCGGGTATGACGGCCTCTTCGCCCGTATTCTCTACTCCTCCACTCACGCGATTTCACTCTTTTAATTAGCTGACACTCTCTTCCTCTCCTCTCTTTCGCACCGAGTCCATTATTAATTTTTTTTTTTTGTTATTTTTTTTTGTCGTTTTCCATTTTCAATTTTTCGCGAGCGCGTCGCATTAGTTCCTTTGCGCTTCATTTACGTATTTCTGTTTTTTTTCTCTTAAATTTGCGTGTGCGTGTGTGTATTTATGCGTGTATCGTCGCGTAAAATGCTTTATCGTCTCCGTTTGGGATTTCTCTTTTTATCTCTCTCGTTTGGAGTTTTAGAATGTGAGCCGTGATGACGTTTGCTTCTGTTTTTGCTTTCAGCGCGCGCGCACACACTTTCACGTTCGACCACTGTGTGAACGCAACTAATTCATCATGCATTACAGCTGTGTAAGAAAAATTGGTGTGTCGTGTGTAGTGTGTATCCGTGTTTATCGTACTCGCATACGAGTAGAGACCTCCCGCATAGTCCTGCGTGTACGTGAGTAATAATAATAATAATAATAATAAAATCGATTAGACTCGTTCTCTCAGGAGGCGACGAGAGCTTTGTTTTCCCGCGTCATTGAGCCTTTGTCTCTGCCCGGGTATAATAACGAGGAAATGTCGGACGCGAGGCGGATCGAGAGGAGATATCGCACTATCGCAGTGCTCGGCCGGACGATTCTCCCGACTTCTGCCGCCCTCTGTTTTTTTTTATAATATTATTATAACGTCCCTAACGCTTTATATCATTATATTATGTACATCTGTGTTTTGGCACCGAAACTGCCTCGGCGACGAGATCGATTTCGATCCGTAGCGAGCCGTGAGGGCCTCCTCAAGATCACGCCCGAGTGTCGTGGCGAGAGAGAAAACGCGCCGCCTTTTATTAGCAGAGAGGTATCACGATGATTCGCATCGGTCGTCCGTCCGTAAGGATTTGATTTGTCGAAGGCGCGTCGAAGATGACGAAGTCGGATAGAGATGTGTGTGTGTTTTTTTCGTGCCAACGTTTAAATACAACGGACTTCGTGAAATTCGACGGCGTCCGCAAGCTCTCGTCGCTCCTCTACGTGAATCCTCGGCGCATTTTCATCGAGATCAGCACGAATTATGAACGGAATCAAGCGCATTGTGAGATCGAGCTGACTCTTCGGGTCACCTTGAAGCTTTCGATAATTCATATTCGGTAAAATTACAGTAATAGGAAAGTTATCGAGTGCGACAGGATTCTATCTATTTCCAGCTCCCTTTCTTCTCCTTTCTTTTTTTTCTCAATATAATATATCATATATTTAATAATCTGATTTCCTCCGGATAATCGTCGTAACCTCACTTTTATCGCTGCAGGTCAGTCGTGAACAGGAGCGCCAACGCGTGGTTCATCCCCCTTTTTTTCTCGAATCGAACAGGTCCGCACTGCGCCCGGCAGTCGGAATTATATAATTGAAACAAGCACGATTTCTCTATATAATAGTATTCGTGTAAAAAAACGCACTGAGCGATGCAAGTCGAACGAAAGCACGCGGGAATT
Organism: Ormyrus rosae; assembly: GCA_035047165.1. Classification (NCBI taxonomy): domain Eukaryota; kingdom Metazoa; phylum Arthropoda; class Insecta; order Hymenoptera; family Ormyridae; genus Ormyrus; species Ormyrus rosae. The sequence continues at coordinate 31,494,753 of JAWWML010000012.1, read as the reverse complement.
TCAACGAAATGTATACGGTCCACCTACGAGATACGGTGTGCACTTCGCTTCTTTTTAAAATATTTCATAGAGTTAATGGAGTACGTAACAATCGCTCTCTCTCCCTCTCTTTCTCTCTTGTTTTTCATATCGGGACACGCGACTTGCGCTGCCGCAGTCATACTCTTCTTCTCGTTCACGTTTTATATATGTTTACTTGGGTGCGCTTCGAGTTGTGTTCGAGTGTGTGTGTGTATGTGTTTGTGCCTTCTCGGGATTGCAAATTATTCAGCCCGGGGGATTCTTGTTCTTTTGTGCGAGCGGATTTCTTCACTTGTGGGAAGGAAAATCGTTTTTTTCTAATCCCGACGAAAATCCCGGCGTAATCTGTTTGCAATTTACGTAATTTTTTTCGCGATTCACGCGGCCCTCGCGTAAATTCCAAGCGTATCCGCGGATCTCGATCGGAGCCACAAATCGTCATTGAATTTAATACTGATCTGTGCGAGCTTCAGAAAGCATGGAAAAAAATCTTCCCCTTCGCGGAAAAGGTTCCAAGTGTGCGAGTCGCTATACAGTCTAAAAAAGAAAACAACGTTAAATGCAAAGACGTAAAATATCAACGACAGACGGTTCCCGCGTTCGTCTCAAAATAAATCTAAAAAATCTCTCCGTGTGTCAGTGTACGCGTGTGTCGCGGGTAATGAAGATGGGGGGGTGTGTACATCGCAGCGTGGTCGAAAAGAAGAAGGTGGCGGTTTCGGGATTCGGGCCGCTCAGTCGTCGGGGTCCGGCTCGCCGGGCGCCGCGGCCGTCGTCGGGGTCGTCGTCGTCGCCGGGCCGGAACCTCCGCTGCTGGCCGCCTGGAGCGCGAGAGGCTGCTGCAGCCCGCTCGGCTCCAAGTTCCTTCGTCATTTGCTCTTCGGCTTCCTCAGCATCGTCGCCTGCACAACACGACATCACCAAGACCCACCCGGACACACACCGGACGGAGTTGGCATCAGATCAGAGACTGCCCCGATGCTGCTTCGTGTTTTTTTAATTTTTTTTTCAGCTCGACGAACGAACGAGAATTTGTTTTCGCGGATTTTTCGGGGGTAGTTTTTGGTATGCCCGATTGCCGGAGGCCAGCGCTTCTTTCGTTATTCCTCTTGAGACAAGAGCTCGCTTATTTTGCCTGCCGCGTTGACTTCTAATAATTTTGAATTGTTTTTGCTGCAGGTTACGTGTTTTTTTTTCTCTCTTAAAATTGCCAATCGATTGCAGTCAGTAATGTTTAGTAAAGTAATTTGTCAGGTGTCGTTATAATTTTTGGTAATTTTTCGCCGAATATACAGTGAATTTAAAAGCTGACAGAGTTTTAAGCCAATACGTTTACAAGAAACACAGCAGAATTTTGCTTTAATTCTTTTTCGTTCGCCGGCAGACTAAAGACACAAAAGGCTCGAAGTTTTCGTCATTCATCGTTCGCGAAGTCACACAATATAATAATACATTTGATTATAAAAAAAATTACACATACTTTTAAGAATAAAAAAAAAGAAAGCATCGCTTTTTAAAGAAATCACTGAAAAATTATCTGTATATCTTACTAGAAAGGCGTTCAAGTACTTGTAATCTTGTAATTTTACATGCTTTTCAGTGATTTCTCAGTATAAAATTAAAAAAAGTGAATAATTAAAGTATTAAACTTTGCGCAACAATTAGAGCAATAAAGTAACTCGCGATCACACCATTGAGCGCAAATGAAAAAGGCAGACAAGAGAACAGAGTAGAATAATGTTAAATAAAAAAAAGTCTTGAATAGTAATATAACAAACTATAATAAATTTAAAGTTATTCTATAACGTTATAATCAATAAACTATGAAAGTACTTAGCCGTCAGATAAGAAATAAAATTAATAAATATATTGATATTAAAAAATAAAAATCAAATGTTATGTATATAATACATAACAAAATAAGTTACATACTGATCTAAGGTAAAATTATGTACTAACAGGTCCAAAACAAAACGCTTGGAAAACTAGTTCTCGTTGCAAAGCTCGTTAAAAAAAAGTTTCTCGTTACCTTCATTTATAATATATAAAATCACGAAAAATCAATATATATTGTGTAAATTTTCCAGCGCCCGAGCGGACGTTGAAAAACCTCGAAGCGGCGCATTAAAATTTTTAACACGAAAACGAGAAGTAAATTCCCAAGCGTTGAAAATGCAAAGTTTATACAATGTGGCTAATTAAATACAGGGTAATAATCGTCTACGTCAGGACGCAAATAGAACGGCGACCTGAATGATCATCTACGAGAAAGAAGAGAGTGAGACAGAAAGTTAGATAAAAGCTCGAAGCATGAAAAAAAAAAAAAAATACGGCAGAAATAGAAGAAAAAAAAAGGGGTGGTGGGGTGAAGGGTTTTTCGACTTTGCGGGAATATACTTTGACACGATGGTCGAGTGCGTGTACCAGTTAATTTCATGTGTGCGGGGGGTGGGGGGTCGGGCGGTGGGGGGAGGGAGAAAACAAAGTACTCGGCGTTGGCGGAGTGTACCAAACAAGCGTGACAGAGAGAAAAGATGACAAAAGAAAGTATGAGCGAGTGTATTTACATGTGGCATGCGGTTGCACTCCTTTATTTTCTCTCCCGCGGACGATGTCTACTTCGGTATATTCGCGGCCGCTTTTGTTTGCGCCAAGCAGAATAATTGTTCTAGAGTATGTATACTTCAAGCGTCGCAGTCGAACCGCGGTTTGCAAGCACCGATTGATATTGGCTTTTCAGCGTGTTGCGCAGCGTTCGCCGGAGAATTCTCGGTCTTTTTTTTTGAAAATTCTCTAACTGGGTGTTATTTACGGTGCGTTCTTTGGTGAATGGTGGGGGATTTGCACTCTAGAAGCTGCGGAAAAGCCCCCCCGCTTTATCGATTATTGCGCGTCGCGTCGTCCCGAACTGCTGAAGGATCTTTGGTCACTCGACGAGTCAAACTCCGAAATACTATTAATCAACAACGATAATCTCTGAATCTACTCGCTGCAGTTTTACCTACTTAAGGTACGGTATTTATCACTGTAACATTTCTGTCGGCAACCTTTTTTTTTCGACGTACAATCGTCGTACGTAACGCGATCGACTTGTCTAAAAAACTGCAAGTATCATATACGGTTCAACTATAATAAGTAACAATCGCTATATTCGTCTAACTCTCTGTTCAAAAAACTATATACACGTATATAGCAATATATATCACTGTAAAAATAAATCTCCGCTCGTGATTGTCGAAAAGAGAAAGATCTTCCTTATAAACTTTGTAATACAATGTACACGTTCAACTCGTGGAGCTTAGAAAAATAATCGTCCGAGCGACCAAATGCACGTCAGAACCGTTCTTCGGAACGAAAAATGCACTAATATCTCTCTAATCTACTCCATGCACGAGCAGTTTTATATATTATATAAATAGCCCGACTCCGACCCTCAGCCTTCAAAAGTGGAAACGAGAAAAAAAAAACCGACTCGAATATTTGCTTGCCCGCGAATCCTGCCGGTTCTTCGATGGAAAGCTCTCTTTTACAATCTAATGATTCTATGGTCGAATAGTATATTCATTTTTCTAAGGAAAAAAAAAGTATATAACAATAATAATGTGCGAGCGCGTGAAAGGTCGAGATAGAAGAGCAGACAGAGAAGGGAGGAAGATTATATAAAAAAAAAAAAAAGAATGACAGAGAACAGAGAGGCGGCCGGGAGAAGCTGAGCGAACTCTTCCCCCGGAGAGAGAAGGAAAAGACAAAGTAGTACAAGTACAGAGACAGTAGACACTTTAGCGGCAGCGAGAGAGACGAATCGTTAAGCGCATATAAACTCGCATGTTCCTTGTCTCCCGCAAACCCAAAGACACAAAAGTTTTTGTTTTTTTTTTCTTTACCTCTCGCACTCCCGAGAGAAACGCACTCGCCGAGGCGCCGCTTATTATAATCTATAATATCTGTACACACTTCTTTTTTAGTTTCTGTATTTTTTTTTTCTTTTTTTGTACTCTCCGGTGTGAAAAATAAACGGGCGGCTAAAATATTATATCTGTCGCATATCGCATTGGCATCATCGATCGGCTTGAGCGCTCTCGCCGTGCGTTTCTCCCTCCGCCAAAATTTCCTCGGGATCTCTCGGAAAAGGCTCTCCGAGCAATTTCGACGAACGTCCGTGTCTCGTATGTTTGTATATGTATATATATATAATACGTGAATGTGTGCGTTCTCGTGTGAGATCGATCGGCAAAGTATAGCGAGCTGCTGAGAATCTTTTTTTTTGTTTTTATCTCGTTGTTTGCAATCTGTTTTTTTTTTTTAGTTTGTCGAAGGGGTTTAATACTCGTCGGTGCTCTTGCCCCCCTCCCCGTTAGCGGGTAGGATCGACGGTTCGGTATTCCGGCGCTTGATCTTATTTTTCTTCAACATGGTCGCCTGAAGTGAACAGAGGAACACACAAGGAAGTTCTTATTAGTACAAATAATGACGTTCTTTGGCTCAGAAGAGAGAAAGTGCTTCGGAGTGGCTGGACGGGAGATACATTTACGTAGGCATACGTTGCTTTTTCTTTTTTTGTTCGAATGGTCAGTTTTTTCCGCGGTATTGATTTCAATGTTGAAGAATGAACGTGGATTACAAACAGAGTTTCACCGAAAATATAGAATTTCTCTAAAGTTCATTCTCAATTTATTCTGGATTTCGAGTTGAAAGTTTTGACTTTAAAATTTATTTGGAAATGTGAAAAAGAGCGCTGAAATGTAAAAATGTAACAGGTAAATTACGTTAACCCGGAAAGTAAAAGTAAATTTACAATTCCAAGAGCGTTTCTCTTTCCGCAACTAGTCTGCTTACATTCAATTGCTTTATCGGGCACTAAAATATTTGAATATTTAATACTCGGTTTTTTTTTTTTTTAAACACTCCAGGCGCGAAATAATGAACTCCCCGCGGGAAGCCAGAAAAAATGCATTATTCAACATCCAAATCAGCGCCCAGCGGTAATTCAATTTTTTCCTAATTCACTCATTTATTCGTTCGATTTATTTGCCGTACAAACAGGTATGCCTCTCCATAAAATGCCGGGGAAACGAAGGGAATTCAGGAATGCTCGGGCGGAATGAAATTTTGCATCAATGCGATGTGAGCGTTACGATGTTTGAGAGAAACAAGAGAGAATATTATAGTAACGACGGGGATAGATGTGGTAAGAAAAACGTAGACGAAACAAGGAATGATAAAAAACGACGAATCTCAAGAGTGAGAAGAGGGAAAAAAGAAAGACGTTCTACTGGGATTAAACATACAGAGGACGCCTCTCGGCGAAAAATCGTAACGTGCCACATTTAGATAGAAAATTACGGAACGTTCCTGACTTTTCATTTCATCGATTTCGGAATAAAAAATAATTTTACGTGTAAAAAGGAACGTTGCGAAAAGTAGCTTGTCAAACTGGAAATCGGTAAAACCAACGGTAAGGAACGTCGTAAAGTTAACGAAATCGTTTTTTTTTTTTTACCTTCAGCGCAGATCTGAGCACGACCACGTCGCCAGGACTCTGAAGCCATGGCTCGCCGTCCACTTGTACCGGAATATCCGAATGCAAGTGGATCTTTATGTGACCGCCCTAACAAGTCAAAAGTTTCGTTAATAACAGACTCGTTTACATCCAGACCGCCAAAAGACCAGATTTACCAAAGTCTCGAGCTTCTCCCTCGAGACGAAATAATTGATATCGACAAACCTGAGCTATCCGCATGCCGTTGCGAAGCCCCGACTGTATCTGTCCCAAGTGAATGACCCCGGTGACGCCGACCACCTCCAGTATCCCGTCCCAGTGGTTCGGTTTGTTGAACTGGTCCTCCTTCTCGGGGCCCCAGGGATTCGCGCCCGAGCCCCAGCTGTAAAAATTTTAGTCGATCCACCGTTAATTCTCTCGATTATGCTTTTTGCATTTTCCAGATATAGACAACGACGACACCCACCTCAGTATGTTGAGGATGATGATGCCCTCGACCTGGGGCAGATCGACGACCTTGCCGTCGACCTCGAGCCTGATCTCGCGGTGGAGATCCTTGCAGGGCTTGCGGCCGACCATCTTGCGCAGGCCCATCTTCACGTAGACGCTCTTGTTGTGCAGCCGGCTGTTGAACTTGTTCGGGTTCTCCTCGCGCGCGTTGTGGAAGTCGAGGCAGAGGGCCGCGTCCAGCCCGATGCCGAAGTAGTTGTTCATCACGAATATTTGCGTATTGTCCTCACTGGTCGATCCAGTGACTACTGCAAGGGCGGTAACAATTTTTTCAATTATACTTTATATCTTTCGATTATTGGTAAGTTTACATTTGTCGCTACTACATCAATTTAATTATTTTTCACAGAAGCAAAACCAAGCTCTCCGTCCCCAAAAAATCAATGAGATCAAGACCAGGGGTGTGGCCGGTAAGAAAAAAAAACAGAGGAGAGGCTAACCAGCATTATTGGGTACGAGAGTCGGCGGCGGCTTGTCCTCCTTGTCCTCCGGGTGAAACACGACGGTCCACCGGTCGAGGCGTATCTCCTCGGCGTCGATGACGTCGCGCAGCAGGTTGAGCGGGTCCTCGCCGCCGGTGTAGCCGGAGCCCCACCTGAGCACGCGGGCGAGGTCGTTGCCCGTGCCGAGCGGCACGATCGCGCACGCCGGCGAGGAGCACTCGCTGTCCTGGCCGACGTTGTCCAGGCACTGGAGCACCCAGCCCACCGTCCCGTCACCGCCGCACACCAGGATACGGTAGTTCTTTATGTGCCGGAACACGTACAGGCTGAAAGGCGAGTATTGTATTTTTAAGCGTTTGTTTAAAAAAAGATTGATTGTTTCGTATTTCGTTGTGTAGATTGAGTGAAAAATGTAAACGTACCCAGGAAGAGGACCGCCGTTGTCTAAATCGAACACTTGATAAGGGTTGAGGAGCTTGCGAAAGTTGGATATCAAGTCAAGTCCTTGGCAGCCACCAGACTTTACATTTACAAAAACAAGTAACGGCTGAACGCTGGATGGCACCATTCTTGGCTCGATACTCGGCAGAAGCATCACTGCAAAACGCATAAATAATCACCAGTGAATTCAGTCGCAAACAGAGATCGTGTCTCCCCGTGTCAACTCACCTAGCAGATGTTTGTCCTCGTGCTTGGACTCGCGTAAAGTATATAGCGCCCTGACCGCCGTATTGGAGTCTTCGTAGGTTATCACCATCGAACCGTACTCGTAGTAGATCGGCCCGATCGACGAGAATCGGTTCTCCTTGCCGAGAAACTCCATGAGCAGGTTCTCGTACATGCGCTCGGACAGTCCGGGCGGCAGATTGCCGACGAACAGGGCGAGATTCGGCCCGTGGGGATCCTGCTTCAGCTGGAGGTAGAAGCGCATCAGTTCCATTTGCCGGATCGAGTCCTTGCCGAGGAGCTTGATGATCTCGAGCGGCTTCTCGTCCCAGGTGAGGACGCGCTCCGTCACGCCGCGATCGAGGAGGATCTCGCTGCAGCGGTAGTTCTCGCTGTTGTTGTTCTCCAGGTGGAAGCGGTCGATCGACTCTTGGATAAGATCGGCCACCGTCGTCGACTCCGTCACCGGGATCGTGCAGAACGCGTCCGATACCTGCAGCTTGCCGGGGTAGACGCGCACCTCGCTGTTCTCCACGTCCCTGGAAGAAATGGAGAGTCAATGTTTTGTGTTCGCCGAGTTCTCTTTCCCTCGCCTTCGAGTACTTACTTAAATCGTAAGAAGACAGCCGGACGTTTGCCTTCTTTACGAGTCAAGTTCGGGATCGGCGTGGGATCGCACAACGGCGTCTCCTCGGTCGTGTACAGATCGGTCAAGTAAAAATTGCCTGCAAACAAAGCAAAACATCATTTTCTATTCGTGCGCGGCAACGATCCGCCGCCAAAAGACGGCTAAATAATAGCTCGAAGAACAAAAAAACTAGCGAGGGAGTTTGGTGGCGGCCCGGCCGCACTGAATAATCCAGCAGCGGCAAGACTTGCCTCGGGCCAAGTATCGCCGAGTGCGTTTAATTGAAATTTAAAAATTAAGCGGCGCTCGACTCTCCCGACGGACGAAGTTAAACGCCGGCGCCGCTCGCCGGATTAATTTACTTACTTGGGTCCTTGGTGATGTGGAATGCTTGCAGCGCCAACGTCAGGATTTCCTCGGTCGCGGCCTGTCGGGGCACCGTGATCACTCGGAATATTCGCCGTCGCAGTGAATTGTTGCCGTCGTATACCTTTATCATCTCTGCTGAGCGGAAAAGGAGAGAGAGGGGTTATATAGCGCACTGCGTTCGAGGGCTGGTTTTTGCAAAATTTTCAAGAGCTCCGCGGGAGGGTACGTAAGCTTTTTAATCTGCATTTTTTTTTTGCCCTCGCCGGGTTATTTATTGTGAAAACGGAGGCGTTTTGTAAATTGCATATTCATAAGAGATTTTATTAACGCAAAATTTAGTTCAAAGGGTCAAAAATAAATTGCTCATAATTTTCTGCATTATATTTGCGTTATCCATTATATTTCGTTGCCGCATCGGCTGACCCATTTACTTTTTATTTATTACGGCTTTATAGTATAATAAAATCTTTTTACTTTCATTCGTCGTGCCGCGGTCAGTTTTCATTTTTATTTTACCTCTTTTCGAACTTTTTATTTACATTTCCCGCGGAGCTCCGCTGTGTACGTGCCTTCGGCCAGGCAAAATAAATATTATAAAAAAAAAACAAAAAAAAATCTCTCCGCAAAGCTCAAAGAACTCCGCGTCGATAATTCAAACAAAATACCGCACGAACAAAAAGAAGAAAAAAATAAATGTAGAGAGCCAAAAAACATCTCACCGTCGTCCCCGCGCTCCTTGTCGTCCTTGTCCTTGCCGGACCTCGGGTCGCGGGCGTGCGCAGCGCCGGCGGCGCCGGACTGCGCGGCCGGCTCGTCGTTGTCGCGGCAGCGCGTGTCCCCGCTGCTGAACTCCTCCGAGATGCTGCGCGCTGCAAGAGGAAGAGAGCAGGGCGAAGGGGGTGGGTGATCCCACCCCCCGCCTCTACGTCAGACTCTCCGGCAGACTGCTGCCCCAATTCTGTATCCCTCCCCCCCGTCGGCGAGCCTCTCGCTTAAATACGAGTTGTTGCTGTTTTTTTTTTTCTACGTTTTTCGTGTCCAGTGTACAGGACTGACTCGTATTTTAGCGGGTCGCCTTCGTTCGCATGCTTGTCGTTAATCAACACAGAAAAATTTTTGCTCGGTTTGGCTCGATTTTGGTTATATATATAATACGGATTTCGCATGCGACTGCTGGTCGTTGGCAGGTGGAGAAAAAAAACGTATATACGGTACACACAGTGTGTCTAAAGTCTAGTCTAGGCAATGCAGAAATTGGTGGATTACACGGGATGGAGTGGGGTGCCGCGGAAAATCTGTTAGTACGCGCGGTAATGGATTTCAAAGTGTTTCCACTCGAGGATCGAATTTTTAATAGTTTGAGGGCTGACGGAAAACTTTGGCTTTACGCAGTACTTTGGATAATTATTTTCGCGGTGAAGTAGGGCGTTACGATGAAATTTATGTATACAGGTGGGGGGTTACTCCACACTTCGGCTCAGAAAAACTTTCTGGGAGAATTTTTTTGAGCAGCAATTGCGCGGAGCGATTGAAAAATCCGCGCAGAAAGTGTTTTTAAGCCTCGTTTAATTTTTGAAGTTTATCAAATTATTTACAAATTATTAAGGTTGTTATCTTACAGGTAATTTTTCAGTTTCAATGCGTATTCACACAGTAACTAAGTAGACACTTAAGTTATAGAAAGAGTGATTTAACACTTACGTGCACAACTAAAATATGTACAATAATTAATTTACAAGTGCAGCTCGGTAGCATGTATTATATACTCGGTCCATTGGTTTCGGGGCTTGCAGTCGTCGTTATTTACAGGCTGTTTTTGCAAGTTTAACGGCGCGGAAGCGGCCAAAAAATGCGCTCCCCTTCCAGTCGATTATCCGATTGCACGGCGGTAAATGAAACGTCAACGAAATACACCAGACACCGTTAAACGTGCTAAAACAATGCAGCA
>JAWWML010000012.1:31439262-31467345 GCA_035047165.1 Ormyrus rosae | reverse complement strand
CCGCGAGGAGAGCGTCGGAAAATTAGCTCCCTCGGGAGCGGGGGAACATCCGCGCTCGCGCAAACGAGGCCCGACGATCGCGGAAGGACCTCTCGCGTAAAAACGGGAAATATATATATACACCATGCACAAATGCGCCGGGGACACGCACGCGCTCTGGTGCCCCCACCGTGCCTCCTTTTTTTTTCTTCTCGGACCAGCCGCAGCTGGTCAGCGGGATTTTCGCCGGGCGTCCTGCCCGATTGACCCCGAAATCGAACCTGCAGCCCGCCCTTCGAGCCGGGGGCTTGGAATCCGGTGAATTGGCGTTACGGTGATGCCTCGCTACTTACCTTCGTCGCTTCGTTCGCTAAATAAATGTAGGGGGGGGGGGGGGAGGTAATAAAGCCATTTTTCCTTGAACACTCTCAAAGGTATGGCTCCAAAAGTAACGATAAAGTCGGTGAATACGCGCAAAGCTCGTCCAAAAAGCCGAGTTCCCGCACTCCGAGGCGGAGAAGAGACGAGAGGCTCCGAGAGCGCACGGAGCGGTCAGCGCGCGCAGTAGAAAAATCCGCCTCCTCTCGGACGGCGCGCAGGTGGGACAGGCAGATCTCGCGCGATCAATATATATGTATATATATATACATATATATTGATCGCGCGATCGGCGCTGCGCGCGGTCCGATTATTTTCCTCTCTCTCTCTCTCGCCTCTCTCGCGGCTGATGTGCTCTCTTCTCTTGCCTTTTTGCCGCCCCGAAGAATTAATAGAGAGAAAGAGAGAGAGAGATGCCTTTGACCGCTAAGGTAGCCGTCAATGACGAGGTGCGAAGGGAGCTCTTTTTTTTTTTTTTTTTTTTAATCGACGGGCTCTTCTATCGCCCCAAGGATAAAAATAGGACGCTTGATTGACTTTTCTTGGAGGAATAGCGCGCGTGTGGGTTTACTTACTTGGCGTTGTTTTTTTTTTTTTTTTTTTTTTTTAATTATATTTAGTTAGTCCGCGGAGAGGTGTCTGATGGTTCTTTTTGCCGTTTCGTTCTCGCTCGGTGGGCTAGAAAATATAGAGCGGGATTTCGAATGAAAATGATTGGTGCGTTTTCAAAAAAAAAAAAGAAGGTTTTTATTGTTCATCACTTATCGTTTACAAAAATTCATAATGACTATCGTGTGTGTCTATAGGACTCGCCGAAAAACAAGAAATTAAAAAGTATACACTCAAATCATCCTGACAGAAAAATAATAATACAATCGACATACGCGTAATATAGAAACTTTAAGGAATGAAAAATTCGCGTAAAGTTACGTATTTATCATTGGCATATATTTCTTTCATCATGTGGACGGAGCTGAAAGCATAGTCTATCGTACAATAACGGGATAATCGATTTCCATAGAATACAATATATCTCCATACCAATAACGACAACAACTATAATGTTGGCATCTAATCATTTCTTTCATTTTTTTTTTCAAAGTTCACGAATATCATATATACTTAACACTCTGGTCGAGCTCTACGAACAAACCGTCGTCATACAAATCATGAAAAAAAAAACAAAGCGACCATTGGACTCCCGCGGGCAAAAGCGGGCCGCGGGAACAACTTTCATCGGTGGTACAAATGCAGTGGAAAAAACTCTCACCGACGTTATAGCATCAGTAGCAATCGTTAATAATAGTAAATAGAGTTATACAATAATATTTAACCACTAATGCTTAATGACAGAAGCTGCGCGCGCTCGAGCGTCGAGAGTAAAAAACTAGAAGAAGAAACCCCCTGCGTCTGTGAGTATGGAACTGCTGCTGAAAAAGATCCTCCTGCATTTAGGCGATTGTGCGTGTGTGTGTATATATATAATTATACTCGAAGGTAAGTAAAATCTATCTGCACCCCATTAGTTAACAACAAATTTAACTCGCTCGACTCGTTCTCCGCTTTCACATTTATAATATAATTTATATAATAGACGCGGCATTGCAATATGCGCGCAAAACGCTTTTCTTAGGGGATAAGGAATGTAAGAGGGTAGGAATAAAGCGTTCTCGAGACAACTTTTTAAAGGAGTTTGACGCCGCCGCTTGAATTTTTGAACGTCATTATCCTCCGAATGAAACGCGGTTAATGTAGTTTTTAAGTTAGTTAAAATCGTTCGCCAAAGTTACAGACGGTCCTACTTATGTTTCCTTGTTTGTTGCTATCGGTTTAAGCTAATTCCTTAATTCAAGTTAAAGTGAACTGGTAGCAAAAATCGTCCGTCCGCGTTTAAAAGTTACTTTAAACAGATTTCTAGAATAAATTTTGATTAATTTACTTGTAAAAGTCACCGTAATACTGAAAACTTCCAAACCGTTTTTGTCGAAAAACCTCTTTTTTGTTTTATGTTTCGAATCTTCAGATCTGCGTGTCCTTTTCGTATCACTTCCCAACTCAATTGACATGTAAACCGGCTAAAATTTTAATGAATTGGCTGTTTAAGTCACGCCATGTGTTTAACGTCATATTAACAATTAAGACGGTGAAGATGAAAACTGCGTCGGTACATTTTTAACAATTGCTTATAATATGTATATACTAAAAAAATGAGTGGATCATTTGTAACGGACGAAAACCCTAAACTATTAAGTAATATTATTCGTTAAAAAACAGTAGTAACGCTAAAAGTCAAATGCAGTTTCGTTAAATCACCTTCTTACCATCAACACGATTGTAAAACAATTACTTCAATTAAAAAACGTCAACAGCTCTTTTATTCCACATTCATTTTTTAACAATATTAAAAAGTGAATTAACCCTTGAACAGTCGTACGCTTCCTCTAAACAAAACTCCTAATACAATAATAATAGTAATAATAATAAAAGAGGGGGTAGCCGACACACCACCCGGACAAGTAAATTTTCTAAAAAGCTCACACGAATAATCAAGGGTTAAAACCAACGCACAAACATAAGCGGAACATCCGTAACGCGTCGCTCTCTCTCTCTCTCTCTCTTTCTCCCCGCAAAAAATTCACTCTCTCTCTCTCTCTCTCCCCCGCGTTCGCTGAAGCGTGCTGTTTTTTTTCTTGATCCCGGGAGTTCGGCAGTCGATGAAAAGGGGCGCGCGATCACAGAACGAAGAGGAGCAGCGGCGCGGCGCGGACACACCAACGCGAGCTTATCCCAGTCCGTGATCCTCGAAGAAGCCCTGCGGTGTCTCCTCCTGAAACAGGCAATTTTAATGGTCGCTCGTTAGTCCAGGCGGCTCGTAAGTGCACGGATCGAAGAAATCAATTTATCATTTTGTAAATAACTCTACTGGCATGTAATTCATGTATATGAACAAGGGATCAATTGCTTTGACGCTGCACTTACATCGAATAATCGAAGGTTATTTTACTATGTACAACTTAAAAACTGATATTATTGTATGGTAGATATAACAAGACAAAGACGTACCTACGTTTTTTCGGTTATTGGACAAAGCTTTTTAGCTCTTCTCGATGCAGCTTCAATTGATGAACTGAACCCTTTTCATATCGCGCAAAGGCCTACTTGCCATTGCTTTTTTTTCTTTTTCTTTGTTTTTTTAGTTAGCACATTTAAATAAGGTAAGAATTTTCATTCGTGTTAGTTTGGTATCTAAGACTATATTGGTTAAACATCTTCACTTAAGACACTGATTATATCCTTTTGCGGCACATTTATGGTATATATATATAAACGAGGCGTTTATTCGTGAAAAAAAAATAAGCGCTTCGTTTTACGTAAAAAAGAGGTGTAGAGACAAATAAAGACGACAGTGATTAGACAAAATAGCGTTTAGTTTTTTTTTTTTTTTTCATCAAAAGATTGCTTTATTACTGATTGATTTCAAGTGTTGCGTTGCATTGTAAGTGTAAGGTTCGAGTGCATTCACATTCAGAATTGACATAGATTGCTAAAAAATGGGCAACGTGACGCGCGTGTGTTTCCTTAATTCGCTTACACAGATTCCACTTGTAATCAGGTCGCGCTACAATGTGCTTCAAAAACTTGCCCCGTGGAATTTTTGGATCTCGAAACGGCGGTTACTACAAACTACTTATCCGCTTATATATTACGTACAGGTTTTTTTTTTCTCTTTATTGCCGTGGATTGCTAAGTGTGCATAGACCTACGCTGCAACCTTACATCGCTAAGATTACGATATATAGTTATTAGTGACTAAAATATACGTTATTCATCTACGTTAACAAAATATATTACTTTTTGACGCTTCCCCGTCTCTCTCTCGATTCTTCCACACTCTTTCCAATCGCGGCTTGTTCAGTGTTCTCTTTTTTTTTTCTCTCTTTTTTTTGTTACAGTATGCGAGTCGTACATTTATGTACAATATATCGACGAACGTTCGTACAAAAATATGGCAAGTCGACGGTTCTGAAGTTGTCCAGTCTTGTTAAAAAACGATATTGATTATATTTTCATTTCGCATCGCGCTTCGTTTTCGCTCGTTTTTTCTTTTTTTTTTCTCGTGGAAAGTAAATACAATGCCGTCCCGGTGACAAAAGGAAAGGTACAGCTTTCGAAAAACGAATAAAAAAACAACAAAGGTAAAAATTAACAAAAATATACACACATATTTATATATATCACTTTCCCAGAGGCATCAGTTTTACGTATATATATAAACAAACTGTTTTAGAAGGTAATCCCTTAATACGATTCTCGCATTCATTGTTTCTCCGAAAAATTTTTACAAAATATTTTTATTCGAATATATTTCTTTCATTGTCTTCGATACAACCTTTGCGATAAGTATATATTCGCTCGATTCAAGCAAAGTATATTTCTTTGAAAAGGAATAGCGAAAAAAAAAAGAGCTTCGTTCAATATTGAAGAGCAATCAAATACAAGTTCTTCAGTCTCACAAAGTTTCGTACTTATGGCACTTGGGCACTGAAAAGCTTCCTCAAATTAAAGCTCAAACATTGCGCAATTAACTTTAACTGGAATGGAACGAGAGCACTTGGAAGGTAATATTCACTCGAATCTCCATCGCCCAATGCGTCGAATAAAAAGCGAAGAACCCCCCCACCCCCCGCCAAAAAAAACAAAGACAGATCAAAAAAAAAAATCAGCATCCACAACTCACTTTCAGCGCTTCACCGTCCAAAAACGATCGCGCCTCCTCGACCATCGAAAACCCCCTTTTCGCAATTTACGCGCCGCGGCAAAATTCTAATTATATACTCCCCAGCTTCGGCTCCCAAACATTCTCCACGCAGGATCGACTCGAAACATTCGAAGCGCGGGCCGCGACGAAACTCCCTCGGCGCGCCGTATCAATATTCACGTCCGTTTACATCGAAGTTCTCGCCTGTCGTCGGCCGCGCCGCGACGCGTGACAATAAAACATATCGAACGGTTACAAGTGAGTGCCGCGCGCGGCGGCAGCTTCGAGCGGCAGCCGCGAGTGCGGACAATAATGCATCGGTGTGTAAAGTGTGTATATATATATACGTGAAGTGCGACAATTCCTGAACGAAGAGGAGAAGCGACGTAGACGACGACGACGACGACGCCCTTTGACTGCTTGAAAGTCGTCCTCTCTCTCTTTGGCTGCTGCGCTGTGCATCTCTCCTCCGTGTTCTGTTCTGTTCTCTCTTTTTTCGTTTTTTTTTTTTATTTTTGAAGAGGCCTACAAAAGACCTATCTCTCGCAGTGCGCCTTCGACCGCCTCGTCCTTTTCCAGAAACAAAGACTCCTTCTTTAGCATTCGATCGAGACTGGCTGCTCGAGGGGAGGGGGCTTGCCGCTTTTTTGCGCATCCGGATATTCGATTTCGGTTTCTTAAACGGGTATAATTGCGAGGCGATCGGACTGTTGGAGGGAGGATTTAGGAAGGTAATAAGAATCATTGTACATTCGAGTGTCCGGATAATTTATTGCCGCACATCCGTATTTCGAATTTGAATAGATCGGTATCTCGAATAACCGGGTATGCAAATTTTCAGCAGCCCCCTGTAGATATTGTTCGAGAGTCACGTAAAATTGAATAAATGCATTCGAGTAAACGGTCACACAGAGAAAAATCGTTATTCTCACCAACCAAACCGCAAATCATTGCATTTGTTAGAAAAAATTTGGAAAAAAAATTTTGAAAACCTCACAATTTTTGTCAATGTTCGATATATTGCGTGTACTTGATATTTTTTTCTAATTGTTAGATATTGAAATTGGTTTAATTCTGGTACTGCTTTAAACAATACGTAAAAAAAATTAATAATAAAGCCACCGTAAGCAAGCATGCAATGTAAATCAAAATCGCTCGTTTAGACAATCAAAAAGTAAAGAATCTTTTCCTTCTCTATGAGAAACGAATAAAACTGCCCGGCGTGCAAAATTTTTTGTTTTGCTTTGAGTTAGTATTATTTTTTTCTTTTTTTATGAAAATTCACTCGAAACACAGGTCTCGGTTATTTATATTCGAACAAACAAAATCACACTAAAAAGAATATTTTTACCTATACAAATATATTTCTATATCTCAATTTCAGGCTGAAAAAAAAAAGAACAATGTCGCTTGATAAATATCTATGTGACTCAGCTTCGCAGACACACCGTTAGTCAAACGACAAACTCTGAATCTATTCAATTTTATGTGACTTTAGAATTCAGATTTATCGATACACTCTCTAAAAAAACGCAGGAGCAAAAAAAAAAGAGTAACTAAATACACACTGAATCAAAAAAAAAAAAAGAATAGATAAATAAAGTAAAAAAGACAGCGAGAGAGAACAAACACAGTGCATCAACTTCACACGCGAATTCTACCAAGCAGAATCGCTCATACACAGCAATATAGATACAGACGTACGTAAATGTGGATGTCAAAGCTCTGGGGGTTAAACTTGGTAAAAAGACAATTTTGCTTTTTTTTTATTAGGTTCTCAAAAAAACGTATACAATTTACATGATTAATAAAAAAAAAAAAGAAAGTTGGCCTAGCAGCACTTCCACGTTCGACACCAGAGAGTATCTACATATACAGATTATTGTTACGAGGCTGCATTATTGAGTTATTACGTGGATTTTCTCCTTGTGTGTGTGTTTTTTTTTTGTTTTTTAGTAAAAAGCATTTTCTAAATCGCGCCGACAATGGCACTGGGGAGAGGAAATCAATAATAATCTATCAATTCGACTAGAATAAACTACTTGTTCTACGGGGCACACGTTTATAAAAATACTGCGGGGGCTTGCTGCTCTTTTTTTTTTTCTCTAGGGAACAGACCTGCAATGGCAAAGCTGTTAATGCGATTTGTCATTAATTGTTATCGTGTTATTATAGGTTTTTAAGATATTATTTAAGAAAAGAGCCTCGTATAATCGATCGAATTCATAGCAATGGACGCGCTTCGTGTTCGGATTCCAAAAAGTAAAAGATTCTATTAACGCTGCAATAAAATTGAAATACTGCGCAATTTCGTTTTCCTCGATTATTACAAATGCAAATGGAAAATATACTTTCGGCATTGTGTGCGTACCGCCGACGCGGGATATTTGCATAGCTGCAGGTAACGCCCGTATGCCTGGCGGGCAAATAGGCCAGGTCGCGTTTCGCGCGAGCTTTAAATAATAAAAAATTCCCCGTACAAAGCAGAGAAACGACAAAGCGGGGATGTTTTTTTTTTGTATTTTCAGCGCGCCTTTGCAATTCGATTAAAATTACATGCGCCACGGCGAAATTGGAGGAAAATTCGGGGGGAATTCGGTTGCGGGCGTAAAAGCGCCGCGGCGAACCGTTCGAGAAAATTGAGGGAGCAATGTTTCCAATTTGCACACTCGACGTAACAATGCCTGCAGTTGCATTAAATTCGTCGTAAAACTTTATGACCGGACTTTGTTTTCACTGAAGAAAGTGGACTGACGCAGTTCGAACTAAAGACCTTATCGCGTTACGTCGGAAAGAGATGTAAAAAATGAATAATTGGTAAATGTTTTGAAAATAATTTACGTTATTACGAGATTTCTCGAACGTATTTCTTTGTTGCAAGTGGAAAAGCGTATACGAGACTCTTCTCAAGCATTTCACCGGTTAAAAAGTTAATAATTCAGAAAGGATTATGCACATTCGCGATCCACGTCTGTTCCCTACGACAGAAAGGGAAGACAAAAGTATACAAAACTTTGAAATATACGCATAAAACGTAGCCGCTTTTACTGGAAATGCTGCTACGAGTGTGGGTACAACTTTGTCTACAGTATTACTAATGGAAGCTCGACTAATAATAAATTTCAAAGAACGTAACAACAATCACGCGGGTTTTTGAGCCTGACTCGTCAGATTCGATGTTGCATATTGATAATTCGACAGTTTCTTGTGAAAATGTGAGTACATTAATGTCATGCGGCAGAGATTTGTTCTTTGCATCTCTTGATTAATACGGGTTTCTAATAGTTTGAACACAGTAGTTGGTTATTTGTTATCGAAAGTAAACAATGAATTACGTGCACACATTATTTCATGCATTTTTTTTTTTAAAGGAGTATGTTGACGTAAATCGATATGCAACAACTTTATCAGGCACAATTAACAATGCATTGTAATAGTATAGAATAATAAGTACTTTGTTTAAATATTATGCTTTGTGCTACAGAAATCAGTAGATTGGCTTTACTTCACTAAATATTAATAATTCTCTATATAATCTTATTGCTCTTTTAGGGTAAATTTCTTGGCAGAATATTAAATAAGGCAAGATTTTTCTTAGTACTTAAAAAACAATAATCTACAAAACATTTTTTATGCATCCATAAAACATCTTCAATTATCAACAAAATATATTACAATACCATAAGTGCATCACTAAAATATTTTGCCATTTTTACCCTATGTACATTAGCAGTGTCACTGGCTGCCTTATTTAATTATATTAATATGTGTACTCGCGTATTATGCATGCTGTACCAACAAATAATAACATTTACAAACACGCACACACAGAAAACAATTCATATTAATGTTTCTGAAACTGACATATTGGAGTTGTACTATCCTGTTATGCGAGAATGCTCGCCATGCAATTTTCAAGATTGCTGATTATGCACTTCACATTATGTCTTGATGTTAGATATATAAGACAAACATAAATAATCAAAAGGGCAACAAAAACTGGATCACTTTGGCACATTTATGCAAAATTAGAAAGCCCCCTTATGAAATAATTTTTTGTACCAAAATCAAGAGATCAATTTTTTATACTATTTCTAATTTTGCTGTTGGCATCAGTTTGTTGATGCACACAAGAACTGTACACCTTTTAATTATGCATAATTTAGCAGAGCCTAATATATCTACATATAAATTTTACCAATGCTAAATTATGCACAGTGTTTAATTGTACAATTCTTATGTCCATGAACAACAACACTTCTTTTGTTGTTAGTGATTTAAAAAAAGTAAGTGAATCACTAATACTACTGTCTACTTTTTCATTAATTAATTGAATTTAAGTATATAATTTAATTGAAATAAATATAGTAAGATATTAATAATGAATAAAAAAATTTTTATCTATAGTGATTCACTTTTGAAAGCTTAAATGTGAAGTCAGAATGATCCATTTGTCTAGGAATAGGATAGACATTTAAATGACATTCAATAAGACAGATCACAACTCAATGGGAACATCCCCATGACTAACCTCCTGCAAAAGATCCTGGGCTGCAATAGCTTTGAGGACGTTCTTCTTGCTAGTTTCTTGAATCTCTCCTCCAACCAACAATTCATCCAGTATAAAGTAAGCCTTCTCAAAGTTGAAAATTATATCTAGTTCACAAACCTAGACAAACAAATTTTCAGTTATAAATATTTGTTTTAGAAGGTCATAAATTAATTGGCAATTATGCTTGTAAACACTTACACTGCCAAAATATTTATCTAGCAGTTCAACATATCGGTGAATGATCTCAAGTGTCAATAGTTCATTATCATTCTGCTCAATTGCACAACAAAAGTACAAACTAGCATACCTTTAAAATGAATAACTACATTAGTTTTTTAAAATACTTTAATAACAAATTAAAAATCAGCTGAGAAAATAATTTGCACCTTTTGTAAACGACTTTAACATCTTTCCATTCGAGGAAGCTCGACATTTTTGGCTTTCTAGCAAGAATGGTCGTGATCAATTCTCGAGTTATCTTCTTCTTTAGTTTATCGGGGTGGGCGACATACCACTTTTGCAAACGAAGTTTGCCTTGACGGCTAAATAATAGCATAAATTGCATCTGAAAGACAGATGGAGAATACTCCTTTCAGTAGTCGTAAAAATATAAAATAGATTAAAGACTCTGGAAGCGGGTACTTACCATCTTGAATTAGTTCGTATGCTTTACTTATGTTTAATTGTAAATTTTACATTTATTGCAAAATAATGCTACAACAAAAAGTGTTGAATTTGTGCCACGAAGCACCACCTTATTCCTTACGAGTGGGAGCAGCCATTGCGGACTAACACTAGTTAACTAACACATTTGCACAAAACTAACCTACGTTTACGTTATGCTGATTTCCAAAGTACCAACCTGCATAAAAGTAAATTCAAATTATTTGTAAATTAAAATAAAAGATTAAAATAATTTTATTAACAAAAGCTTTTTTAATATAATATCGAAAATTTTATCGAAATTGTTATTGCAATTATTTAAAGTAATAATTTAGTATTCTTTTATGTAGTAATTAACTAATTACTTTTGTAGTGTTCATAAAAATTATATTTCGAATCAAAAATTGACACCTTAGAATATTTTGTACACATAAGTTTATTTTTAAAACAGTAAGGCACAAAAATATATGTACATAAGTTAAGATATTATAAAATGTTATTTATAAAATAAATATTTAAAGAAAATAATAAACATAGATTGATCGAGTTTTTTATAAACTTTATTACGTTTTTTCGAAGCATAATTTTTCGACATTTGTAATAAATTTTTTATTAAATATCTACACAAATAATGAATTTCATTAACTGTTGCAATGCATACAATTTTTCAATAAAAACACCATTATTACAATTAATTGTGTAATCTTGGTATTTTCTGATTTCTTCAAATTTACAAAAATTTTCTTTTTGTATCAAAATGTATTACTTCCGACTTGTTAACACAAGTGATTTAAGATTATCGTTAATATATTTTACTCTATCAACAATTTTATCTTTAATATTCACATCATTAAATGATATCAACAATACTTTATAGCCTTGAATTTCTAATAGTTTTTTGTATAATTTTATAGGTCCTGTAACATCAGCTTGTCCCCGAGTGAATTCGCTATATGAACAGGTAAGCACTGCTATCCTTAAAACATGACTCTCACTTTTAGAGTTGTTAAGGGGAAGCGGAGTACACTTACTATCTACACAAAATTCAGCATCTAAAATTAAAATACCATCAATAATTGTTTTTAAAAAATAAAATGTTCTGCTTTTTAAAATAGGTACAGATAATTTACCTAATATAAATCCTAACCCTGTATTAAAATTACAATTTACATAAATAGGGTCAGAAGGTAATAACATTTTTAATGCACTAATGATAGCATTTGAAAACGATATTTTCCCTTTCGTTCGCGTTATCGGCGTTTTCAGGATTTCGAAGCCTTCTGGAATTAGAGGACCTAAAAAATAAGAAAAAAATTTGATTTTTTCAAATATTTCAAAAAATGAACACTGAAATTTTATAATACTTTTATTACCATTATAATCTGTCGCCATCAAACGTGCTGCCGCATTTACATTTAATAATTTTAACGTTTTTGCCGTCGATAGTTCTGTTAAATCTGTTGATAAATTGTAATAGGTAACGATTATTTATTTATAATGTTAATTATAAAAGGAGATACAAACCAACAATTCTGCATAAAAATCCTTTGTTCAAAACAGATTCATAATGTTGTGGGGTAGCTTGGTTTATGACTACTAAAGACCAAACAATATCCAGCCACTCAGTACTTTTAGACATATCACTTTCTTTTAATGGTTTTATGATATTCTATGGATAAATAAAATATAAAATAAAGACTACAAAATGAAATTATTTTTTTCAAAATTGTTATTTTATAAAACATAGTAAACCTTTAAAATTGTGTCAAAGTTTGATGGAAGATACCCTGTACAAGCAAGAGTGAGTAATAAACTGTTGATATCCTGTGGTCTTAATAATATTTGGTTTTTAACTATCCATTTTGATAATTCATCTAATAATGCTTCATCTTTATGGCGCAGCATTCCTATAGATGTCAGTATAGAACCAATAACTGAAACTTTTGTTGTGCTATGTACATTCTCAATTATTTGATTACTTATTTTATGCATTAATTCCTGTTAATAAAATAAAAATTGCGATTAACAATCATATAACTGATAAATAATAATGTTAAACAATTTTTCACCTCATCATAATAACTGAGTACAGCCATACTGTACAAAATATCTGCTGATTCTTTTATATTCATTTTTGTTTCTGACTGTAATAGTTGTTTATTGACAGATTGAAGTAATGGAGTTATTCTTTTTTGCTTATGAGCTAATGCTTCTAGAATCTAAAACAATATACATTTATTTTTAAATTTCACTTAAATTTTTAATTCAATCACTAATTTTATTTTTAAATATTGATTAAATAATAAAAATGTAATTACCTTAATTGTTTCACTAGTGCTAAGTTTCTCAATATTTGCATTTGCTTTTTCTACTTGTACATATCCATACAGTGAATCTTCAAATAACTCTGGATTCGTTTTATTTATATCAAATGGATTTGCGTTCCTGTTATTAAAGCCTAATGTCTCACATATTTTGAAGTATCTTGTATCATTTCGAAATGCAATCATCTTGACTTTACCAGATGTTACCCGATTACAAAGTTCTTGCATTATTTCAAATGCTTTACGTTTGTTGTAATCAGGGCTCTGAACCATATTTAATAACTGTTCAAGACTTAGTTCAGGAGTAATGTCATTACTTTCTTTCTTTACAAGAATGTCATTACTACTCCTAATGTCTGTATTTCTTGAAAATAACTCTTTAATTAATTTTTGAGATAGTTGGAATTGATCTCTTGTACTTATTCGCTTTTCAACTTTCTCGATACTTTCAATCTTTTCATCCTAAAATAAAAAATTTTGATTTACAAATGGATGGTTAAAATTAAATTATTTATTAATTCATGAATATATGTTATTAAAATTTAAGATTGTTTTATTCAATAAAACTTTCTCTTGAAACTAAATATTTCAAATGATGATTGAAATAGCCTACAGTTAATCAACAATATTTTAATCAGAATTAAAAATTAGTTTCAATGCACATCATTGTATTGTAAATTATAATTTTATATTTATATTTTATAAAGTACATCAAATATTAATAGCACTCATTTAATTAAAAGAAATTTAAAATGGTATTTAAAAGTTCTTAATGAAAAATATGTATACATAACTGATTGAATTAAAGAAATGAGCTTTTATAAACAAAAGCCTTTACATATTGAAATAACAACAATTTTATAAGAAGATAATTCGATTGATAATAAAAAATACAAGTAAGCAACAGTCACCTTGATGGTGTTGTCCGCTTCAGAATTGGGATTAGCAGCCATCGAACTGGCAGACAACAAGTGCTGGGCAGTGATCCACCAGGACACTCGTGGAGTTATCCTCACTGTGGTGTTGGAGAGCACACCACCAAGTTGCAACATTGCTTTTAAACTGGGAAAGACGGATTATTTATATAATCATAAAGCAGATGCACATGAAGCAGAAAGTATTAATGTGAGCTACTGACTAGTGCCGGCGAATTTGACCCGGAAACTCCTACTCTCTGGTCGTCTTAAGCTGGCCGCGCAATAATTATTACCGCAAATCGATCGCTATTTGCCGCGATATTTTCGATTTTGTATGTCGTGTTAAAGAAACATCATTTAGGTTGGAGCAGACTGTGCACGGTGCATCCAACCATAGGTTAGGTAAAACGAGGTACGAAAGTATACGGGCAAAATATAACTTCACTTGTCTGCTCTCAATGCGCATGCACGTGCTTTCCGAGTTCCGACGAGAGATCAACAGAGAGAGACAGAAAGAGAGAAAGAATAGTATATAGTATATTACATTTTACATATCAGTGCTGCGAAAAATAGGATAAGTAAAATAAGAAATGTCTCGGATCACACGTAATTGTCGGCCGAGGCGAAGCCGAGGTTGACAAACGTATGATCTGAGGCTTTCTTTTTTACTGGCCAAGGTGTGTATACTATTTTTCTGCCCTTCGGCCGGAAAGAAAACAGAATTACAGAATATTCCGAAAATCCGAAATTCCAAATAGATTAGATTTTAAAAAGCTTTGAAAACGCTCGCTAGAGGGCTTCAAGCATTCTTCCGCCGAAGGACAAGCAATCAAGATTATCAAGAACCGCTAAATACGGGAAACTATATAGGAGCAAAGTGGAGCGGGGAGAATTGAACTTGAGTTGCTCTGCATGTTGCTAAACTGAAACGGAGCCCTTCTTTTCTTACTAAGAACATAACTTCGGGCTCTTTATTATTTTCTCTTTTCAACACGAGACCTGGAACCTTTCCTGTAACTATACTCTATAGATATATGTTTTTTATGTTTTTTAACGAGTTACAAAAATACTTAAATAATTAAAAATTATTTAAAAATGAAAAAAAATTTTGACTGGGTATTATAACAACAAAGATGAAGTGTTAAGTAATACTATATATTTTATTTTTCAAGTTATTTTAACTTAATAAACCTATACAAATATAGTAAAGTTCAGTTAGCATATTTATTAAAGCTATCAGTTTTCTACTTAATATTATTCAGTAAAAATACTTCTAAATGTAAAGTTACGTTTAATATAAACAAAAAAAGACATGTAACATATATGCCAAAATGAAAAAGATCACAATTTTAAAATTTTTGTTGTTATTTCATTGATTTTGTAAAAAATTTAATAAAATAGGAATGGTTAATATCTTCCGCCGCCTCCCCTTCCTCTGAATCCACCACCTCCGCCGTTTCTATTGAAGCCTCCTCTGAATCCACCATAACTATTTCCACCTCGGAAACCGCCACTGCCTCGACCTCCTCGGAAGCCTCCTTCTGTACGCATGAATTTGTTCGGTGGGCCTCCTTCACCACTGTTTCCTTCCCGATTATTCATACCAGTTACATGGCCTCTTGGTGGCCGCCTGGAAGTGAAACCTCCACCGGTGATAGGCTCCATTTCGAATCGTGGAGCATTCATGCTACATAAGTTTTTGACAAGAGCTAAAACCTAAATTCATACAAAGAAGATATTAATTTAATATTATAATAGAGTAGTAATGTTTAAAATTTTATATTTAAAAAAAAATTATAGTTGAGAATTAAATTGAAAGTGTTAAATAAATTATGTCGTTACCTTTTCATCAAGAGGACCAAGTTCTAGAATGGTTTCAGGGTCTTTAGCAGCTTTCACTACCAAACCTTCTAAAGCTGGTCTTAGTGCAACAATTGCAGCAGCGTGTTCAGGATTCATTTCAAGATTAACCCAATTATCTAATTTAATTAAGTTGTCTACAAATTCTACTTTACGAGAGCCGAAAAGTAGTAAATGCAAAGGTGACACCATAGTCATTTGCTTACAAGATACAGCTCTAGTACGAATCTGTTATACAAAAAATAAATATAAATTTTAAGCTTATACAATTAAACAATAAATTATTTCAATTAAAAAAAACATTTTAAATACCTTTTCTCCAAAAACGAAGAAGGGATAAGGGAAGTTTTGTTCGAAGTTACTGCAATTAACAGATGTCTTGTGAATAAGTGCAGCCTTGGCTTCTGTAGTAAGAACTTTTCTCTTTTCCTTGTGATAACATACGTTCGGGTAAAGACCCATACAAAGTAAAGCTGTTATTGTATCTAAACGTACATCAGCACCAGCTTGATAATTCAAAGGCGTTGGACAAAGTGTTTCTTCCGGGAATCCAGCACTAGTTAGCAGAGCTTGCAATTGATGTTTTGCCTCCCAAGTAACACGAAGGGTTGGCAAACTCAAATTCTTAGATTCGCAGAAAGCGTTCTCAGCATACTCTCCACCAGATCTGGCTTCTTCCCAGCATTGGAATACGTGCAACATAGCCACGTGATCACTATAACGCGCTCCAGCGAACCATTTCTGTTGGGCTGAGAGTCTTCGCATATCTGGGCCCATGTTATAGACTTCAGGGAAGGTTGAGCTGTTAGCAGCCATAGTTGAGAGAGCGTCGCCCACGCGGAACATGCAACCTAGGATCATCATCTTGCCAAGTCTAGGCTCAATTGGCAATCGCGCCAAGATCTTCCCAAGGGGTGTCAGTTCGTCATTCTTGTCCAAACATTTCATTTCTGAAATAAATTTATGCATTGAAAAAAATAAATATATTTACTATTCATTGCATAACTAAAAAAATTTTTTAAATTAAAAAAGAAAATAAATAAATAACATAATTATTACACTGAATTTAAAATAATCATCTCTTTTTTGAACATATAGACATCTTACCTCTTAGCAAAACTTCAGCTTCAATAACAGCATCGATTGGAGGTGGTTCAATAGCTTTGGATAAGAACTGTCCAATACTTCCTAATCTAAGAAGTTTGATGCTGAGAGCAAGTTCATGCAGTGGCGTTCTAAACATTTCAGGAGTCATATGTTCATCCATTCTCTCAAATCGAGCTCTAGAACAAAGATGAAAACAAAAACCAGGACGCACACGACCAGCACGACCCTTTCTTTGTTCAAGATTTGTCTTGCTCGCCCAAACTGTGGCGTAATTTGTCATGTTATTGTGAGAAGTAAATAATTTCATTTTGGCTTTGCAAGAATCAATTACATAGACAACATCATCAATAGTAATGGAAGTTTCAGCAATATTTGTTGCCAAAATAATTTTTGTCTTGCCAGGTGGTACTGGATCGAATACTCTGCGTTGATCCTCACGCGGCAATTGAGAATGTAGTGGAATAATTACATATTCGGAACCGCCAAATGTTGGATGTTGTTGAAGGTGTTTCATGAGCGCGAAGATTAAGTTCCAGCCAGGGAGAAAGACTAAAATAGCACCGGGTATATTCTGATTTCTAATATACCGCAATAAACTCTCAATGAGTTCAAAACTAATTTCCTTCTCAGTAAGTAGTTCCATGGCATGTCTCGTTTGAACACTAAATTAGGAAAAAATAATTACAAGTTTAAAAACTATTCTATATAAAAAATGTTTAATAAATAATAAAAAACAAACCTGTAACTGTTGCTAACATTTTTGTTGAGATTCTCTTCAATTTCAGCATCAGCGGGTGCATCCTCAGAATCACGACTTTTACGCTTTTTATTATCTACCACGGGCACAAACTTGGTCATTTCCACGCAATCTTCTAAGAAATATTGTTGAACCGGGAATGATCTGCCAGGAATTTCAATGACTGGACAGTTACCAAAATATTGACTGAAAAGAGTCGTATCTATTGTAGCCGACATAAGAATGATCCTCAAATCTGGGTACTGGTGAATCATGTCTCTCAGAACAACCATAATGAAATCCGAGTTAACATCGCGTTCGTGGATTTCATCGACAATAACATGTGAAACTCCTCTCAAACCTCCTTCTAACTTCCTAAGTAATACACCAACAGTGCAGAACATGATACTAGCATAAGGTCTTGGCAGACAAGATTCAAAACGGACGGAGTAACCAACACTTTGTCCCAAAGGTTCGCATCTTTCTACAGCTATGCGATCGGCAACCGAGACAGCAGAAATTCTTCTCGGCTGAGTGATTGCGATAGAACAGTATGCGCCTTGACCGGTAGATATGTAATCGTCTAGAATGAACTGACAAACTTGAGTTGTTTTACCACATCCGGTATTACCACGAATAATGATTACGGGGTTTTCATTGATGGCATTCATGATTTCATTTTTCATAGCAAATACTGGAAGTTTCGATCTACATTTTTGACTCTGCTGAAGCTCTGTAGATTGCTGACAACGGTTTCGCTCCTCTTTCATGATATCTTCCGAGAGTTGTTCAAGAGACATAGAAGCAAGTGGACCTTCATCAATATTACAACCAGTCCATGGATTCCAATTCGTTTGTGGTGGAGACCAACTAACTACACCTGCTGGCTGAGGTTTTGAAGAAATAAAATCTTCCAAAACATGATCAGTGACCAGAGAAATAGCTTGGGTCCCATTATCTTGAGACTAATCATTTTAAAAGGTTTTAATTTTAATATTTCAAAAATAAAATAAATATGTAATGGTAAAAATGTAAGAATTTACCTGATTTATATTCACTGGATTGATCTCTAATGATTGCAAAACTGAATGCAATTCTTCTATAAGTTCAGGAGAAATCTTCACTGGATAGGGCTTTATTTGATCACCCTCCTTTCTCGTTTTCAATGTACCAGTGAAAGCTTCTATGACTCCCAAATGATATAGCTGTCTTACTATAGAAAGAGCACAACTTTTTGAAGCTGTTTGTTTATTAGAACCTGTTTCACGTCCCGTGATAGCTGAAATTTTTATTTATTATTATTAGAGGTTTTAATTTTTTTAAATTATTTAAAATAAAAATAAAATTCTTACTTCTTCCTAGCTGTTTCACGTAAAAGGACATTTCAGCCATAAAACTCCTATAAAGTAAGGGTACAATATTTATTAGCAAATGAACATTTTCATCAAGTGCATAAGCAAGTTAGTGGTTATTTTTTAAATATTGATTAGTTAAAATAAAAATGGAAAATTATATCTTACCATTAAATTTATCCAAGACCAGATTGGAGCACATGAGTAATGAATCTGCAAAGGGCAGCACCAAAACTATTATTGAACCAGTTCAATATAAGTTTTGGTTATACATGTGACATATTATCAAAAGTACCAATTCCAAGATTGAAAGCTACCGAAAGAGTAATTTCTTTGATAGTTTTCAGTATAAATATTTATTGGTTACTTTGATGTTTAAGAATGCAGTGCAGTAGTAGCCACTGCAGTTTGTCATTTCATTGTTATTGTACTCCAACATGGTCTCGTTTATAAATAAATATTATAATATATGATGCAAAATGTTTGCACACTACAAATGTAGTTGTTAAATCTTATTAAGTTGACAATTTTATATTTAAATACTAGGTTGGAAAAGTTCATGTTGAATTAGATGTATACTCATTACAAACTTTTCGAACACTAGAAATTAAGTTTATCAATTACTAATAATTTTCTTAACAATCTGACTTATGTAACAAAATAATAGAATATTTTAAGAAAATAATGATACAAATCAAATTTCCTTGCATACCTAGTGTGGTCTGGCCCCACTGGAGTATACTTATAATCAGTATTAATTTTATTAATTTGCATATACTGATGAAGTTTAGATTTTGCATTTTCAATAGTCCAATTTCCATGAATTCCAGAATTGACATCAACATCTTCTGCCTCTTCAACTTTCTTTTGATCAGCCAATCTGTCCATATACGTATAATTGTCTCCTCTATCACTATAAGGTCTGTAAGCTTGTCCAAAATCATTTGGACCCATTCCATCTTTAAATACTGATGATTTGTTTGGTGTACTTGAACCTTGACTCGGACCAAGAGATTCTGTCGATGGAGTATTTGTAGCAAGATCTACAGGTACTTCATTAGGATTAAGTTTTCCATTTCGGAGAAGAAAATTGATGAAATCACGAGATGCATTTCCTTGTGAATCCTTTTTGTTGGTAGAATTACCAACAGCAACATAATCAAAGCCACTAACACGCAATTCACAAAGAAAACGCTGGCGATGTTTAGGCCCTATAAGAAACAATATTATTTTTAATAAAGCTTGAATCATAGTGCAAGTATAATTAATTTAAGTTATTTCAATATTGATAAATTTCAATGTTATATTCATTTATTATGTTGTTTTTTTTTTTATAATCTTTATGTATATTTGAAATCTACAATATAATATTATAGCAAGAGAAACCCCTGAAAATCAATGTACAGAATAAGTTTATATTTTTTTTATAACATTTTTTTGTAGTAAAAAATGAGAAAAATAAAATACAATGCAATACATAACAATATATTTTTTTTTATTTTTTTTTTTTATCCCTTTTTCGGGTATTAGCGACAGGATTAACTATAGTCAATAAATTTTGGAACATGTATTTTTCTGTAGGGTGATTGCGGGCAACGAGTTTGATTCTCGTCACCGAAAAATCCGGTAAATATTTTTTTTAAATGTTTGGGATTGACGGGCAGCATTGTTTTAGGAAGCAAAGCCCAGTCTCAAAGTAAAGAAACCGATGTTTTAACCGCCTAAACCAAGCACTGCTCAACAATATATTATTGTACAAAATTTAAGTAAAACAATCTATTATTTGTATAATTCCTTATTTGCATCTTTTGCATAATCCCGCATCAAAATGAGCGTGTGACGCTACCGCATTATATTTTACATTGTAGATCATTTTCTTTACCAAGATCGCGTTGTATTTATTTCAATTTTTAAGGTAGCTCTATAGCTTTTCTTTTTCTTATACGCCTTTTAACGTGCAAAAATGCTAATACTAGTTGAAGTCTTGAGGTTTTGCAAGCCAGACTTAATAAAAATGGCTGAACTCACCAGTAGGCCTAACTTCAAAAGACGGTTCCGCTGTATTTTTGGAGCACCACTCGTGCAGAAATGCTTTAGCATCGCCCATTTTAGTTATTTATTTTCGTCTGAGTCAATTCAAACTACTTTCCAGTCTGTCAAATGGATGTTCAAATTTATCACGACCTGAGCCAGCCAGAGTGGGTCAAAGAATGATCCAGTGCCAGTCGATGCAGCGGGCATGTACAGAAGCTGAAGCTCCAAGCGGAAGCGGAATTCAACGTAGTGTATACAGCGTCGCTGCGCGTTGGTGCTGCAGCCGCACCATTATTGACTAAAACAGCGGGAAATTCAAAGGACTGTTACAACTGATTTAAGAGAACCTTAGGAAACCGAAAAAGTTGTAATATATGCAGGGATTTTTCACCATTTTATTAGGATTGTACCGTAAATATATATTTTCCAGCACTAAAGAAGGTTTTTTTGTTATATTATTACGTAAATTAATTATATTAATAATTACAAGTAGAATAGGATGCCAGATGTATATTGCATATGATAATTATAATTGCAGATACCAAATTTTTTAATTTTAATTTAAACAATTAAGTTTGAAGTATCGAGCATTTTTATCTATAACTAGAGCTTAATAATTTATTTGAATTATTTGTAATAAATTACTTAAGTAATGTAAAATAACTTTTCAAAAAAATAAAAAAAATTTTTTGTACTTAATGTACGCGATTCATATGATTCAAAAGTATTTAAGATTATGCAGGTATCAAACCGTTAACTGACGATTCGTGTCAGATAGCACGTAAGCGAATCGCTGCAATTATCT
The DNA here is from genome assembly GCA_035047165.1 of Ormyrus rosae. Taxonomy (NCBI): domain Eukaryota; kingdom Metazoa; phylum Arthropoda; class Insecta; order Hymenoptera; family Ormyridae; genus Ormyrus; species Ormyrus rosae. Next base: position 31,445,879 of record JAWWML010000012.1, on the reverse strand, counting down.
TCTTACATTATTATTTTTTCATTGATTTTAATTTTTATAATTTTTTTTTTTATTAATTTATACAACTAAAAGTATTCATATTTTTGATAATGTTAAATTTTATTTTATTTTCAATAAAATATATACTATGTTATATTAGATTTTTTTTTAATTTTTCAGATCTTTATTATACAACTCCTTTTAGAAGATAAGATAAAATCCAACGTTAATAATGTTAATTAAATTACTTTTAAGTGTTTTTTATTTTTCTATAAATAAATAACTTACAATCAAAGTTATATAAAATCAAGAATTTTTAGATAAGATTTTGGATAACATTTACATTTTTACATATTTTATGCAGCTTTTTAATTAGTTCGAACAACAAATATGTTTTAATAAGAAATTGATCTATTTTTTAGACTTATTAATTTAAATAAATAATTATTTCAATACTCTATGCATAAAATACAGTTTTTGCATTTGCGAGCGCAATATAAGCCTTTTCACTTATCGCATTAAAAAATATTGTTTCATTTACGTGCAAAAGATGATGGACTCGTGTAAATAAAATTGTCACGCTATCGCCTCGCTTATGTGAAAATCGAAATTATACAATAATTGTACAGATTTTAATTGTGCCCAATTTAATTAATGCTAAATCTTACTAATGCTAAAGTGCGCACAATTTTTAAATATAGGATTCTTACGTGCACAAATCAACTCATGCCCGAAATTAGTACAATTCGATTCCATCAGTAACGAATTTTATTTTATAATCATGAGATCATGAGAATTGAAAAACCATGTCAAAATCGTGATGGTGGGGTTGGAATGGTACAATATACTATTATAGTAAAATTAGACAGATTATTTACCAATATATATATTTTATTTATACAAATTTATTTAACGTTCTTATAGAGCTGCATTAAGAATGCCAAAAAAATTTCTTTTTAAACTATAGAATATCCATAAATTGATACAACTTATAACATATAAAAAATACAACATTCTAAACAAAAAAAAAAAACAGTTTAATAGCCTAATTTATACACAATTTATTATACATAATAATATTATGCATAATAATGTAGATTATTATGAATAAAATTATTACTCTATATAATAAATATTGTAGTCAATTAATGTACAATATACATTTTGAACCAACACCTTTATTCCTTTAAACTGTACTGAGGATTTCATTTCTTGCATCTGACATTATTTCTAAAGCATTTTGCTTTATTAACTTTTCTGCCATGTTCTTTCCTAAATTTTCAGCACCTAATAAACTAATGCCACTTACTCTACCAGGTATGACACCACAGTAAGTTCTTGGTTCTCTGTAAGGACACTTTCTTGGTGGTTCACCATCATCATCTGGTATATACAATTTTGATTTTAAAGTATCTTTAATTAGTATTTTTCCGTTTAGTGATAATACAGCACCACATATAGTGAGCTCCTTATCTTCTAACTTTGTAGAAACACCAACTGGTGCAGAACATCCACCACCTAAGTATTTTAAAAAGGACCTTTCCGAAACACATCTTAAGCTTGTGTGCAGATCATTCAGTGGTTCTAAAAGAGTTTGAACTCTTGGATCAACCTCTCTACATTCAACTGCTAAAGCACCCTGACCCACAGCATAGTATGTTTCTTCTGAATCTAAATACTGACTTATTCTATCTTCTAAATTCATTCGTTTTAAACCAGCAACTGCTAATATTATAGCAGCAAAATTTCCTTTCTCATCATCTAATTTTTTTAGTCTTGTATTGAGGTTTCCTCTTATAGTTTCTACTTTTAAATGTGTCATGTTTCTAGCTAAGTAGGCAGATCTGCGTAATGAACTTGTACCTATGACACTATCTGGAGGAAGAGTTTCCAGGGTAAAGGCACTAAAGGCTTTGGACATCACTACTGCATCTCGAGGATCTTCTCTTTCGAGAATTGCACCAATTGCTAAACCTTCACGTAATGTAGTTGGCAGATCTTTTAATGAATGAACTAAAAAATCAACTTCATTATTTTCTAGAGCATTTTCTAACTCTTCTGTAAATAAGGATTTTTCCCCTATTTTTGGCAGTGCTTTATCTAGTATTTTATCTCCTTTAGTATTCATAGTAACTATTTGGAATTCTTTTTCTGGATTACGTTCTTTTAAACAGCTGATTACATGGTTGGTTTGAATCAATGCTAACTCACTTTTTCGAGAGCCAACTCGAAAAATCTTATCTTGCTCTGCATTCATTCTGCTGGATGTGTCTAAGACAAAACATACATTATTCAAAGACATGTTAATTAGGCAACTTTTTACTTTCATACATATATTTTATTATTATACAATATGGTTAAATATATTTTTTAAATCATTCAACATACTTTGTTGATGACATTGAAAGTAAAAATAAGATAACCAACCACACTTAGTGTCCAAGCATTCTTAAAACAATTTTATCACTTACTGATTCAATGTGTTATGAAATCAAATGATTTTAAAAGTAAAATAAAATCTAGGAAAACCATTCTTACCTTCACGGAAAATATCTTTCAAAGTTTTTCCATTCTTCTTATCATCGTGATTTGCAGTTTCCCGATAAAATCGTCCTATTTCCATACATCCAGCACAATATTTCCTTCAGTCATCATCACGCGTAACTCGCAAGAGAAAGGTGGATCGTATCTCGACTGGTGGCCGTCTCCCACCATACTCTCGCTCTCAGTAAAGCAGTACTACTTGAGGCGCTACCGCTATATAGTGACATTATACGACCGCAAGCATGAAGTGCGTTTCGTAAGCTTTCCAAAGAACTTAGTAATATGCTCCATACGGAGAGATAAATAAAATTAGACAAGTAGACCTATAGGGAAAAAGATATAATTAGTAGTAACTTTCTAGTTTTAATGACAATAAACCTACATATAATATATGGAAAGTAATTACGTACAAATATGCAGATAATTTTATGTAAAATTCTTGAAAGATAAAACCGATTCTAGTTAAATTCTAGTAATTTTATGTCAATTAATTATCTGAAAAAATTAACAATTTAGTTCCCATCGAACTGTATATATCTTATATGCAAACATTTTCTATAAACATAACATTACTTTATTAAATGATTTTTAATTTCCTGTGTAAGTTTACATTGTAAATGACTGGTTTAATAAATAAATAAATAAATAATTGATTTTTGAGAGAGTACAATAAATCTGAATAAAAGAGAAAGCAGTAATAAATATTGTTTAATTTTCCTAAATTCGCGAAAGATATAAATTTGATATCACAATTAAAAGCATTTTAATATTTTTCATTCCGTCTTAACTAAATCTTAATAAACGTGACAATTTTGCGTTATGAACCATTAGATTACCTGAGATTTAACGTGGTATTGTCATGCGACAATGACCTACATTCTCAATAGAGAAGTGAATTGTTGTCACGAAATACCCAGAAAAAATTTTCAAACTTTCATTTTCCCCGGAAATTAATGCTGTTCCAAGCGAACGTCAATTGAATTAAAATATAAAATAGAGCGGCCCGACCCGAGGCCCGATCCATCAATCCATGAAAGTGTGGTTGCTTGTGTAGTAGTAAATTCGAAATTAAAAATCTGCACTTTCAGACTTTAATATACATCATCGCGTACATTAATTAATAATACATTACTTTATACTTAAAGTAGCTTATAACAATTTTGAAAAATTTGAAAGAATAGTTAAAGAAATATTCGGTATTAGGGTAATAAAAAAATGTTAATAATAATATGACCTTACGGAATAAATATTTAATTTTACCTTAAATTCTCTACTTTTACCGCTTACATTTAATTTTTCTCTTTTACCATTAAAAGTTTTAATTAATTTTTTTTTATTTATATGCTACGGTTTTGACCACTGCTCATAAAATGTGTAGATGTTAAGTCAATTTCACAGAGTATATATATATTTATGTGATACTCTTAATTGTAGACTCTCCTTTACCAACAAAACTACTATACTCAAACGAATATAGTGTTTCGTGAAGTGTTTATGATGTGACGTATGATCAAGAATACGGTGTGTGTAGTTTTACACGTGCATGGAATCTAATTTTTTATTCAACGATGTTGCAAAACTTTGCAAAATAATCTGTGTAGATATCACGACACGTATACTTCACTGGCATGCAGAGAACACGAACATAACCTACAATAGAAAATTATTTATAAATGATTATAATGCTTCCAGTGATTTTCATAATGATCAATGAACTATTTATAAAATTGTGATATTAAAAAATTATTGCATAACAATGTAAGATTATTAGTGCTTCTCAATATTGTTTTAGTGTAATATAATTTGAGAATCATCTATATTGGACAGGTTTGTTTATTAAATGTTTCTATTCAAAGTTTGAATTGTTACTAAAAAATTGAGAATCTTAAAAATATGAGTATTCCTTTATAATTTTTATGTATTTATTTTATATAATTTATTTTGAATTTTAGTTGACAATATAATGGGCGATAAAAATGTATTAAATAATGTTTCTAAAAATCAAGTGTCCCAATCAGAGTCAAAAAACAATGAATCTAGACACACCCAAGTTTTTGTATTACCACCAGAATTACTTAAAGGACTATTACAGGCAAATAAGATACCTAAAGGTACATATATTATTTAACTTTTTAATATTGCAATTATTAGTAAATACTGTTTTTTATTCAATTGTAGGTAATGAATCCTCCTTGAATAAGAGTGAGACAATTTCTTTTGAAACTAAAACCATAAATAAGGCAGGTGATTTAATTGCTAGTAATGAGGTTAAAGAAATCGATGCAAATCAAGAACAAAAGTCACAGATCTTTGATAAAATAGACAAAGTTAAAAATGTGCTTTCAAAATCTAATCTTCAAGAAAAAACAGAGCAAGATTCAATCAATAAAAAATATTCTGATAGCAAACTAATTCAAAAAGAGAAAGAATTATTTATAGATGATATAACATCTCTTGTTAAAATAAAGTCTGATGAACAATGCACTACAAAAGTAAAAAGAAGATCTAACACTAGCACAATAATTATTGAGGATGGAAAAGGGAAGATTTGCAAAAGGAACACAAGAGGAAATAAACAAAAAGTGAAGTATGAAACGAAAAAAATTAAAAGCAATGAAACTTTTTCAAAATTTGAAACACTAAATGAAAAAAGTTTTAATGATAGTACTGCAGAAGCTAGTCAAAATTTAGAAGTTTTACAAATTGATCAAAATAATGAAAGTAATGGTAATGATCTATCCCCAAAAGAAGTACAATTAGATGTAAATGATCAAATTATTCTTCCTAAGGTTTTATATGATAATACAGAAAATTCTGATGACATTCTACAACAACACAATGACAAGATCTGTGAAACGAGTCTGATTTCAACAACACTGCAATCTGACATAAATAATGAAAATAGATTAATTTTGAATCCAGAAAAATTAATTGAAAATGAACCAAATTTTATTATTGAAGAAATTGAATATATTGTAGAAGACATAGAAATATACAATCCTACTGAAAACCAGGAAATATCAAATGGGATTGAAACATTAGATGTTAATGAGACTCAAGAGATTACAAATCAATTAATTAGTGAGCAACATTTGATAAAAGAAAAATATTCAGAAAATTGTTTACCAGATCAAAACAATAGTAAATTAGATCTTGAAAAATCTGATGAAAATAAGAAAACAAATACAAAAAATCAAATACAAACTCAAACTACTGTTGAAAATCAAGTACAGATTAAAAAAACCAATTTGAATTTAAATTCTTTTGAAAATTCGCAAGAAAACATAATAGATACTATTGTACAGGTTCAAGATGAAAGCAAAGAAGAAAATAAAAATTTTTACTATGATATTTATAAAACAAACAAAAATGACAGTAATGGTGTTATTAATAATGAACAGAATTATTCTGAAGATCTTCAAGTTATTGTCTCAGATGGAATAAAAGAACAGATAAAAGAAACAGACACAGTTGATTATAAAAATACTCATGCAAAGAAAGAAAATTATGTTTCAAGTTCAAACAATTGTAAAACAAATAATACTGAAAAGTGTCAAAAAGACATTAAAAACGATGAAATTTCAGAAACTTTTCAAGAGAGTACTTTTAATAAAATACAAATTAAAAGTTTAAGAACATATTCTAGATCTGTAAAATTGAAGAGTATAAATGCTTCTTTAAAAACAAACGTAATGAACAAGAAAAATTCTACAGAACTAAAAAATAAAAATACTTTAGAATCGAAAGAAGTCCAAAATTCAGATAATCTTGTAGTAGATAAAAAAGAAAATATAAATTACTGTCTAAAAATTGGATCTGAAGAAAGTAAAATTATTACTAAAGTAAGAAATGAAAGCAAGACCACAGTATTAGAAGCCAAAGATCAACAAGATGAAAATAATACTTCAAAACATAATTTTGAACAAGATTTCTTGATGACTAAGTCATTAAGTACAGCAAGTAAAAAGATGTCTAATCAGCATTTTAGTGGAAACAAAATCTGTGGATCTAGAACACGTAGCAAATCTTTAAATTTAAATACAGATCTTAATAAAAGCAGCATTAATCTATTAGATAATCACATAGGATGTAAA
>JAWWML010000012.1:31427658-31439162 GCA_035047165.1 Ormyrus rosae | reverse complement strand
ACCGAATCGGAAAAATCTTCCGACCGAAAAAACCGGAAAACTGCGTTATTGGCTGATTAGAAGTAACTTCAGCTTTCGGCTTCTTAATCGAATCGGCTGTAATTGACGCGAACCGCCAGCGCCAATTTAGCTAATTCCGGAACGTACTAATAACACGTGATCCTCCTTGAGCCTTTAATATTATGGTTGCAATAAAATCAAACTAATAATAACTCGTTTCTTGTAAAACGAATTGTTTGTGAATGAACAAAAGAGAACAAGTGCTGATGTCGAAGTGAATTGCGTATAAAGACTCGGGGATTAACTTACCGGAGGAACGGAGTCGGTATATTATGTTTATATCCTCATTAAGCTTTTTTCGATGAGTGATGGGAGCTGCTTTTTTGCAATTTGCAAATCGTTTCGTACATAGAATACCCAATCTAAAGCTTCAACTTTTTGTTCGTACACATTTTAATGAATATATTATAATTTAATCAAACTCGGAGATATTTATCACCTGAAAATATGAGAAATTGTATCACGGTAAAAACATCTGAATTTCAAAGCAAACCTAATTGTCCTCGGAAAAAAAAACGATGCACGAAAACGAAGATAAACATCGGTGAGAAAGCGACTGCACTGCTGCTAAATTCCTAATGAATCCCTGCCAGAGGTAAGGCAAAGAGAGGAGCCACCGCGAGAGTAAGTTTCACGGCCGGCGCTGAAAATTTCACGAAACACGGCTCGTGAAACTGTCGGCGCAAGGAGCAATCGATACCCGGCCGATTTGCATATTTATGAGCTTAATAATAAATAGGTTCACTGCTATTTTCAGAGGGATCGTAAACTCGAGTGCAACTCAAGTTGTTTGGGACTTGGGAGGGAGGCAAGTGATAAGTAAGGGAACAAGTTTCCGAAGAAAGGCTAGAGTGAGGAATTTTGAACTGACGTTTAGCTTTAGTGACCCAAAAAAGTTGATGAAAATTTAACACTTATATATAAAAATACCATTAGAATATTTGCTTTTCATCCACTGCGCAAACTTCAGAATAGAAGCTTGACGCTGCGCAAGTTCTGCAGCTCCTCGTGAAAGTTAAGAAATTTATTTTTAATAATTATAATCACCTAGAAAAGCCTTAAAATTCGGATAAAAAGTGATACTGCCCGGAGAGACATTATTTCTAGATTTACGGAAAAAGAGGCGCGACAGTCAAGTCCATTTAAGGTGAGCTTGGCACGGAATTCCACAGTATGTCACTGTCCGCGGTGGAGGCTTTTCATTTTTCGTTTTTCCATTTTTCATCGTCTACCCTCGGCTGATACATTCACCAAAATAGAAGAAATAAATGCAGCTTCCGAGCTTAAGAGTGAAAAATTTATTGCTCCGAAGAGGAAAAAGGATAGCTTACTTTCTACCTCTTGAAGAAATAAATATATTTTTTAAATTGAGTTTTAAAAGAATCGTTTTTAAAATTTGAGCATAACAAAAGAATTAACATAATTATATAAAGCAAATTACTCGACCCTAACAAGAGCACCACTTTTCCACGGTAGCGCCTAAAACTCTTTGACGCGCACGAACTTAATATCGCGAACTTTCTTCCCCGCGCTGTATCGTCCAATTTAAACTTTCCCCTTTACAATATGCTTTTTAATGAAAAAAGAGCGCTAGGCGCGCCTCTAATCATTCTTCCTAATCAAAGTAAATCGGCATCAAACGACGATCCTGACCTCCCAAAAAGTTTCTCTCTCTCTCTCTCTCTCTCTCCCTCTCACCGAACTTCCGTTTCCCCAAAAACTGCCCCTCGGCCCTCGGGCATCACAGCTCCCTTCGATGAACTCATTTTCTCGCGTCTCTCTTTCTCTCTCTCTTCGTGATAGTAGTGCACTGCGGTCGCGTCACTGCCAGTTGTACAGTCCGAGCAGCAAGTAAGAAGAGGGATATCTTTTCTTTTTTGGACCTGCAAGATCATGCAAGTGCATGAATTACGCAATGTGCAAGTAGAACTTGAATAATTATTTATCTTTGAAAATCCACTTTATTTTAAAACTTTGTATAAAAAAAGTTTATCGATTGTTCGTCTCACACGTACATAATGTTTATTTTATAATCGAATTCACTGTTGAAATAGTTCGATACTCGCATATAGATATTTTAGGACAATTTTATATCGAAAGTGACAACTGTACAGTTAAAAATATTAAATTTTCAAAAAGTTAACATTGCAAAATGTAATGTAAAAACTAGTGGTATAAACTGAGCGACATAAAGAAGAAGTACTGTATTTAAAATTTAATAAAAATCAAAACATTTGAAAAAGCAAAATCGATCGCTTACGACTGTACGACCAGGCAGCTCTCAGGAAATTCTCCCCCGCGCTCGAGGCAGAAATCAAACAGCTCCGACCCAATGGACACGGTGCGTCGAACGTGCACCCACACAGTCGTGATTACGAGAGAGAGAGAGAGAGAGAGGCAGGAAGGAAGTAGCTCGTGCGCACGTGCTCAAGCTGGCGCCCAACTTAATTTCGCCCCAGCGAGCTCAAGACGATGCCGCCGGGGGAGCGGCTCTGCATGTAATTGAAAAAAGAAGGGATGCGCCGGCTCTCTTTCCCCATCGACCCTCGCGCTAACTATACTATATAGTTAACTGTGCTCGAGCTTCTGAATCCGCAATTATAATTAAGTTTAGTTTTCTCTATTGGAAAAACTATTGTGAAACAAGATAAGGTGGAAAGAAGGTAGGGTCAATTAAGGCCGTGGGAGCCAAATTCAAGAGCAGCTGGGGGATAGCAACGACAAAAGCATATCGAGAGCATATTAAAATTGTAAACAAAGGGGCTTGTAGGAGGGGTTTTTGCCGCGTAAAGAATCAACCCTTAAGTAGTGTTCTACCCTGCGTTGGAGTGTATTTAAAAAGTAACCCAAACTATCGAAGCCCCCCTCATGCTTTTGAAAAGAATTTTTCCAAAATCACTAAAGAAACAATAACATTGGAAAATCACAGTTATATCTCAACGTCTTTCTCTTGCTCGGTGGGGGCATACAATCGATACATGACTCTTCTTCTATATATGTATATATACGTACAGCTATGTACAATAAAAGCTGTTCTTGGACGTATACGTGCATCTCTGGCACGGGCATACAGACACTCTCTCGGCAGAGCCGCAGGCTGCTTTTCCCCTCCGTATTCTCGGCGACTGTCCTTATCCCCCGATACTCCACCGCGAAACACGCGTCACGGACAGACTCTGCAGAGTCGGAGTCGAGCTCATTCGGCATGTAAGGTGAGCTGTCCACGCTCCGCGACAGAGCCTCTATCTGGAATATTATACGCCGGAACACGCGAGCTGTGTACGTGTGCGCGCACCGAGTACGAAAATGAGAATCAGAGCATTCGCTTTCCTCTCGACCGCAAACTCTTTCATCCTAGGAGATTCTCATTTTTATGATATGTGGCTTTTTATATATAAGCCACGCTTCTCTCCTTCTTACCTTTCATCTCTTTCTTCTTGGAAATAAAAAAATTATACGCCAGAGTTTTTTCCTGTATTTTTATTCGAAAGGTTTATTTAAACAATTTTAGTGGCGGCATATCATCCTTCTTTAATGCACATATTAAATTATAGAAAATCTAATTTTTAATAATATAAAATTTCTTCACATATATATTAGTTACATTTTAGTAGTGATATCGCCCTCGCAGATTACTACATAAATTAGCCTTTATTAGATAATTTAATTTGAGAGTCGCCATTTTTCTAAACTACCATGATTACAAACTTTTATCTCGAATAAGCCGCAAAACAAATCGCAAAACAATGCGCATATTAATGTAATTTCGTAAAATAAATTTCAGCTACCATATAATTCTTAATTATTATTTTACAATAATCCAGAGAGGTGATTTCACTGGTGTTTCAAGTAAGAATAAAATTTTAACATAATTTAATATAAAAATAAATTAATTTCGTCGCAAACAAAAAACTCAATTTCTGATTAGTTTTTTTTTATATTACACGTTCAATTAATAGTCGCCTTTGAACGATTGGTACACTTATATTATCTGCATATTATAGTATAAGTGTCTCGGATAAATTTCGTTTATGCTACGAAAACATGAGTTATATATAAGACAAGTGACATTGATTTTTTAGCAAACACTTTGTGTATAAGCTTTTCTTACATTTTTAAACAGCAATACTTTACCTTGGATAATTGTCTGTGTTTTTCTGGTCGACAAAACTCGTGGATTAAAATATACAAATACGTCAATTATCTTAATCAATTATCTCTTTTCGTATTTCGCCGAAAAGAGGAGAGTCGTTCATTACTTGTTTAAAAACTCTTTCAAGTTTGTCTTGGATTTTTCCAGGCAGGCTTGTCTATTTTTTTCTCAATGAGAAGCACATGAAATCGCAGATAGAAAATGTTTACATGATTACGATTTATCTTATGACACTAAAACAATCGATATGATGATGTTTAGAGTAGCTCGAATATTTAGTAACGCAGATCCTTTTTTCGTCAATTATTGTACGAACGCACGCGGTGGGTGCGTCAATATACATACACTTATATATATATAAATCATGTACTAGTACAGTCTTGTGTCTTTAGCGACAAACACAACGCGAATTATAATTCTTTGTAAACACACTCGGAAAGCTCGAACATCAATACCGCACCTCTGACACTGTCATTAAAAAAATCTTTCGCTTCATTCTCACGAGTCACCTTATTTATGAAATAAATAATACTAATAACGCCTAAGTACTTGAGTTTAAATGTAGAGAGAAAACGATTAATATGAAATACCATCCAATCCCGACAGTCATTTTCTCTGCCTGCTATTTATTACAGATAATACGTAGTCGCTCGCTTTATTATAACAATTATAATATGGCATTCAAGATTTTCGTGTTCTATTAGATAATAGGAAAAGATTGAAAAAAAAGAAAAAAAAAATTAATAAAATGGTTTAAGGAAGTGCTCTAGAATATAGGTATAGATTCTCTCTTTGAAAATGAGAAAATAAAGAGTCAAGTCGCTGGAATCGCAGAAAGGTTTAGGCGCAGACGTCGGCGACGTTTTCCTCGACGATCCTCTCGAGCGTCTGCCCCTGGGCCAGCTCTCCGATTTCTTTGAAGCGTTCATGAGCCTGGAAGGGATAAAAAAAAAATAAGCTAGAACAAAGCGGGGGGTGGCGCTAAAAATGAATCGTGAATCTGACTTAACCTGATGCAGAAAGACCGATGGGTGGAATATTTCCTGCTGGAAGAGCAGACCCTTTCTCAGGACGTTGAGGTACCCCTAGCTCTGGAGGACGTCGCCGACGACGTAGGACTCGTCGAGCTGGTGGGCGAGCAGGTGGCGGGGCACGTCGAGGGCCGTGTGCAGGGTGACGGCGACGGCGCGGTTCAGGCTTACCGCCGGGTAGAAGACGCCGTAGAGGTCTCGGAAGGCGACGCCGCCCTGCGGCTGGTCGTTGACGAAGAAGCGCAGCGTGTGCGTGCTGTCGAGGTCGAGCAGCAGCCCGATCGTCGAGCCCTGCTGGATGCCGCCCTCGGTGCGCTGGGCGTGCACGCCCCCGTGCATGAACCAGGAGCGCTGCCGGTCTATGTACATGCTCCAGCCCCGGTCGTCCTTGCCGAGCATCTGGTCCCGGGAGACGTCGGCCCGGGCGATGCCGAAGGCCGGGTCCGTGTCGCTGTGGTATCGGTCGAGCGTCACCTCCCAGTAGTGGACGCCGCGCGAGAACCCGACGGTCGAGAGGACGACCCTGTGCTCGTAGCCCTCGCAGGAGACGCTCATGCCGTCCTCGGAGACGGACAGCTCCTGCGGCAGGCCGGCCGGGCTCAGCGCCCACGAGAACCACGCCACTGCAAAAAGGAGGGAAATGCCCGAGTGAGATCGCCGTTCCTCTGCTGACTGAATTCTTATTTTCTTACCCTCGGCCGTTTGAAGTCCTATCAGCTCCGAGTACTCGCCCTCGCCCGCGCTGTTGAACGCCCGCACTCGGGCGTTGTACAGCGAGTTGAAGTGCAGCCCGTCCACCGTGCAAATCGTCTCTCGGCCGCAATACACCTCCTGACCAACAGACGCGAGCTCATATATTTAGTCCTCTTTAATTTCCTTATCTTGGACAAAGGCTATGGATGATTCTATCCACCTCAAATTCACCGATATTTAAACTGTTAACCGATATTTTCACTTTGAAAGTGATTTATTTATTCGAGTGCCTTCGAATTGAAACGAAAATTAAACTTCTTTGCTAAGTTTTACAAGCTATAATATTATATTTTGAAAAAAATAATAACAATTTACGTGTCTTTAGAGCAGTTTTAATATAATTTCAGTGAAATCAATTTCAGTTTTTTTAATTAAGACGCCAAAGTACTTTGCATAGAAAGTTATAATGTTATTAACGAAATAATTATAAATATACTATAGTTCATATTTTTCCAAAGACGAACAAATGTGTGTATTCGCCAGTAGATTTAGAACGGAAAGGAAAATGAAATTCAAGAAGATTTTACATTTTACGTTTGATATTCTAGACCCATTGAGAATTTCTTTTAAAATATGCTTCAAAACTCACTGCACATAATAATGCACACGTAAATCTAGTTTATTCTAATTCAGTAAATATTATATAACAGAATTTAAATTTACGGCGCAAAAATAAATGCAAAAGTAATAAAAAACGTGTAGATAATTCTGGAATTTTCAATTGAACGAAAGTGGAACTCACCCGAAACTCGCCGCCGCAGCCGTCGTCCAGCTCGAGTAAGTAGCCCTCGATGTTTGGGCCACGCTGTCCGGAGCCGTAACCCTGCGGCGCCTGCCACGCCACCGTTACGCTGTTGTTCTCCGCGCTGCACTCCTCCGGTATCAGTAGCGGTGCCCCCGGTGCTAAACACCCAGAGCCTTTTATTTTATTTCTTTTCTCTCTTAGGTCACTCTCGATTTAGTCACTTTTTTTTTTATTCGAAAGACAATTTTACTTGAGCAACTGTACTCACTGTCAGTGAAACAGAAGTGAGCTGATATTGTTTAACAGGACGTGATTTGACGTTTAAACCTGCTTTTTCATTGTACGACCGACCCTTTTCGGATTTAGAGAGCGTGGGACTAAACGCTTTGTTTTACCGAACTAAAAATTATTTTATTGAAATTCAACGGGTTTTCAATTCAATCCCTATTTCCTTATTTCAAAGTCAATATTTGGCCGGAATCTCGAGAGCCGTACTTGAAGCAAAGGTAAAAAATATTAGAATAAAAAGCAGATTTCTGGCACTGGCCGGACGCAAGATCAAAGCAAAACACTCCCGTACACTTCCGGCTTGGAAAATTAAATAAAACGCGCCTCGGAACAGTTGACGCTCGCGCATCTCAGTCAGAGATTTATTTCTTCGTAATAATAATGGAATTATTTTGACCTCACGAGTTTGCTTCTGAAATTTCAACGAATTTTGATACTCGTTTATTTTCAGATAAGCAACGAATTGAAAGTAAAGCTCACAAAAGACACGGAGCGAGGGACCTGATCCAGCGAGGCAAAGCCGCCTCGGAGCCGAGCTCCGGTGACTATCAGAAGCCAGCCTGCACGGCAGATGATGCGCGAGAGATAACGTGGAAGCGAGCGAGCGAGGAACAAAGGAAACTGATTGCGCCGCCAACAAGTAGCCGGACAAGTTTTTTTTTTTTCGGACTACGGAGACAGAGTAGCTGGGAACTCTCGAGACGTTTAGCTTAATTAATTTTAGCCCAAGACACGTGATGAAAACTGCGCTCGCCTCCCGGGAGGAAAATGGGAGAGAAAACGGGTCCTCGAGGCTGCCTCGACGCCCTCTCGACGTTGAGAACGCGCGGGAGATCATCAACCGAGCTAATTAATCCGCTTTTCAAAGTCGAAATAATGAGCTCGAAGGAGCTGCTGGCGGCACCGAGATTGTCGAGCTAATCCGTCCGGAATGGTCGGCGCGATAATTTTCTAGTAGCTTTATACATTTTATTACATTACCTGTGCTCGCGTAACGCTCCTCTCCCTCCGTGGCTGCGTCCGCAAAAGAGGGATCGGTAATTAGTACGGGAGGCAATGTTTTTAAGAGGCTCGGGGCTCCAATCGCACAGTATTAGTATTAGTATTAGTAGCATTGACGTATCGAGCGGAGAAAGAAGTCTACTCACGCTTCATCTGCACGAAGGTCAGCTGATCGATGGCCCGGCGCACGGGCTTGTCGTCGAGGGTCAGGTCGAGCAGCGGCAGTCTGGCCATCTCCTGGACGCCCTCGGCGGCGCCCCAGGAGCCGGCGGCCGCGGCCGCGCGCATCGCCAGCATGCCGCCGATCTGCAGGAAGGCCGCGCTGTCCGTCTCCTTGAGCGCCTCGATGCAGAAGGTCAGCAGGCCCGTCGTCGTCTGCAGGTGGCCGGCGCACCGCGAGACCTGGTCGCGGAGGAGGCGCACCCGGGCCTCGCGCGTCTGACGCGCCGCCTCGATCAGCCGGGATTTGCGCGACTGCAGCATCGCGATCAGGCTGTTGATGCGCTCCTCGACCTCTTCCTCTAGCGAGATGCACTCCTCCTGGAGGGAAAATAGCAAACGAGCGTTTACAGGCTTTCAGCCCTGAGTTCTACCGAGCCGTCGTTTGCACTTTCGAGGAAGATGGAATTTTGCGAAAAGCGGCCGCCGCACCTCTGCTATGTATATGTATACAGTGCGTCCCGAGCGAGTTAATCGAATTACGAGATCGAGCGGAGCTTCCGCTGCCTTTCCATCTTTTCTTTTTTAATCACGGAAATTATTTTTAATTCCGACTTCCTTTTCAAACGCTGCAGGGCTCGCTTTTTCTGCAATCTCGTTAAGCTTGTTGATGAGCTTTTTTCGAGCCTCGCAGCATGTACAAATTTTTTTTAATAAAAATGCTATCTTCTGCTTTTTCCATAGAGGGATTTAAATTTTTCCGCGAGCCCAGCAACGGGGATGTTTGGCTCGGTGAGCTTCGTCGTTGTGTAAGTTATTTGAATCATTAGAAAAATGATAATTAATGAAGCAAGACAAGAGAATTGTAAGAAAGCACTTGCAACATCCTCGAAGCAATGCGCTCTCCTTCTTCCCATTTCTCCCCGAGGCGCGACGTCTTGAACTCTCGTTGCTTGCCACGACAACCGCGAATGTATCTTGTGTGGAAGCATACAGGCGTCCAAGAGAGTCGCTGGTACGAACATCCTTGTAAACGTAATTAACGCGTCGGCGTCGGCGCCCGCGTCTTCTTTCAGTTTCCCTGATTTTTACCCAAGACGCTCGGAGAGAAATAAGGGCGGAAGGAGGACGGATTACTTTTACGGCCTGTTTCGCGCGGACGAGCGCGATTTTTATCCTTGCTTATTTCCAGGCGAGAAGAGCTTATGGTTTAATATAGAATTTTAAGTGAAATGGGCAGCTTTTTTTTCTTTTTGAGCTTTTATCGTAGACTTTAGAAAATGGAATTAAACTTGATTATTGCGAAAAGCCTTTTTAATCGTTGGCTACTTTTATTTATTTATCGAGTAAACGGGCAATAATGCCCAATTAAAAATGTTCACTATATGTAGTCTTAGATGAACAAGGAGGCGCCGGCTCTCACACACGAAATTATATTTTCTCTGTTATTCAATATTAATAAAATTGTAATAAAATCTGTTAAAGGAGAGAGGAAGAGAGAGACGCGTGGCAAGGCTTGCGGCTTACAGAGAAAAAAGCTCACCTTCCCTCGTCTTTTCGTGGAAAAGTTGATTACCGTGGCGACGGCGCGCACTTCAATATTGTTATAATCGCGCGCGAAAAGATGAAACTCCGTGCTCCGTCTAAAATTAGGGGCGAGACAAAGACATACGATATATACTCACGTGCACTTTATCCGTCATTCTTTTGAGCCTTTGAATAAACTCCGTCGTGGACCTCGCCCGCTCTGACAGTTGCTGCAGGTTCTGCGACAGCTCCGTCTGAAAGACCAGAAAGCCCCTTTTTAATATTTATATTTTACGGATTTTCTTTATTTCCATTCGAAGCCCCCCTCTTTCCCAATAAATTTAAAGACCTGTCCACCTTTAGAAAAACTCATTTTCAAAGGAGTTTCCGGCGGAGCCTCTCTTTTTTTATCGAGGAAACTTTCCTATATTGGCGCCTTTCAAAAGTTGCGAGCTGCAGTTACGCAAAATAACTCTTGCATTTAAACTCGCAGTAAATCGGTTTTATATCTGTATCGGATTTTATCTGTGCGCGTAAAAGATTTTCTTGAAAGTTAGGTGAAAATTTCTGAAAGCTAACATTATTGTAACGTTTGGAAAATCAATTTGAAAATCATCAAGTCTCAAAGTTGCTTTCAAGACTTTTTTTAATCTCGAAAACGGATAAACGTTTTGCTCGATATGAATTAATTTTTCTTATTAATTATTATACCTGCATACTGCAGATTTACATTTAATTCAGGGTCATTTGTTTAGACCGCAACCGTTTGGCACCAACAAAACATTGAGGTTTAACAAAACAATAAGAAAAAAAATTGCGAAAAAATCGGCAGCCGCCCGAGTCCGGCAATTCCGAATTTACTCCGGAGGTATCTCCGTCGGAAAAAAATGAGCGTGTGCGCGGGGCGCGAGTCGGCCGCTCGACGTCGGATCGATATAGGCGTGCGCGGCTGCTGCGCTCGACGATCGGAGTACGCAGCCGGGGATAATATCAACACGCGTATGGAGGCTTCCATGTCGAATGAGGAACAAGAGGCTCCTTCGCGCCGAGTCCGGCGACACTTGATCGGTCAAACTTTCTTCTCCGATCTCGCTACTGGAGCGTTCGATGAAAATAAGAGCAAAAAGCTGTATTCCGCCCGATTATATATTCATCAGTTTATGAGCGCCCGCAAGCGTCGCGCTTTTCTTTGTATTTTCGTGTACTCGAATTCTTTTTACCCGTTCTTTTTACGGAGCGCTGCTGTGCGCGGGCTGTTTTTCACAAGTCCTTAGACTTGTTGTTCCTAGTGGACAATAAATTCAAAATTTATACAATTAAAAAGACAATAATAATATTATTGCTCCTGTACACTAATAATACAATTAATCTTAATTTCGCTAATTAATTGCACCGTTCATTTTAACGTGCGATAACAGCGATTCCCTCCGTTTAACACAAGGCACGAATAAAAGAATGTTATGCATTGGGTCTTCTTTGAAAATTCATAGATTACGAAAAGGCCTGCCGAGTGAAGGTTTATTATCAGAGAGCACCACTGCTTTCCGTCCATTTTGTCATGATGCGTGGCATCCATCGACGCAAAACAAGATAAAGAGAGTCCGCGGCATGGGGGAGAACAATGGAGAAATAATTTGAAGATGAGGAAACTGCAGGGAGGCCTACAATGGGGCCCTTTGTTTTCAAATTTTCAACACTGACGAGGAGCATACGCGAAAGTTGGCAAATATAGGGTTTTTTTAACTAGTGTTTTTTTAATAATAAACTAGATGAATTATCTATTATG
>JAWWML010000012.1:31378026-31424572 GCA_035047165.1 Ormyrus rosae | reverse complement strand
GTTAACAATACGATGAGTATACACAGACAGATATAACATAAAGTACTGCAATTCAAGTCTCATTAGATGAGAATCTATTAACCGGTTCAAGCTGCAACTTGTATAAATATGGACAATTTATATGTCAAAATTTATAAAATGCAATACTTTTGGATCGAAAGTGCTTTACAGAGCAATTTATCATGATCTACTAAACGTAGATTGAATTTAGCACACAGATCAGATGATTGAATTATTGGAATGTGCTTAACTAAAAAATCATGATAAATCTTCTCTGCAGAAGCTAGCCCGGGCCAAATTAAAAACCAATAGGCTTTTTGAGCAACAAATTCTTTATCAGTTCGGGACGAGGGGCTGCTCACTTCTAATGTACTCCATTTGTACTCAATTTGTATTCCCTTGTTCTATTTCTGTTCTCAGTCGTACAGAGAATTGCAGAGTACACGAAGAGAACTAAGGAGTACACGGTGAGAACTGAGAAGAGTTTTTGGGAGTACTCGGAGTGAGTAGCCCCTCGGTTCGGGAGATACAGTGAGTGCAGGATACGCTAGCTTAATATTGAGTTAGCGTATCCATTGTTTCTCGGAAACGGCTGGAGCAACAGAATCGCGTATGGCGTAATAAATTAGTAAAAAGTTATTTAACATACGTTAAAGGCAGAGCAGAAAAGTATCTTGAGTTATTTCAGTTATTTGTTTCACAAGAACAAGGACAAAACGACCACGCAATATTTGCATATATCGTTTTGCTTGTATAGTTGTACAATTGATCGGGAATCAATTTATTTTTCTCCTTTAACTTGTCCGGCGTGTAATGGCTTTGTAGGGCGTTTATCCGTGCCCACGGGGTAATTAAGCTTAGCAGCTGCCTACATTTTTTTTTAAGCAAACAATCAATGAAGAAAGGAATACAATTTTTATTAAACTCAATTGATTGATCATCTGATTTTACTTTTAGATTCTCATTAATAATCAATTAGTTAATCCTTAAATTTCTTGATCTAGTTGCATTTATAGAACATTGATCAATCATGTATGCAAGAATAAGAAAAATTGAATAAAGTGAGATTCTATTTTTTTAACGACGATATTACATTTTTAAAAAACCGCGTTACGCAACGTTGCTAACCTGTTTTTGATTTCGCAAAACTCACTCGCATCTTTATGGCGACGGTCGAGTTCGTTCGCTTACAAAGAACGTATCCGCGAAAAATAGATGATAACATGGTAATTACATTAGTCAGCTGTGCTCTGACTTATAAACGTCTAATTCGTTAAGAACCTCCGATTACTACTTGAATTTATTCTAAAGTTTAATTAAATATTTGAGGGAAGCTTCAATTTATTTCACTACCCCTCCTACACCTCAATTCTTCTACACAGCAAAGTGCACCTTCTTCTACACTTCTGAAAGTCTTTAAAAAATAAGCAAGTAGAGAGCGAGATTGTGGCGGAAGTCCGGTTCGGACGGGCCTTCGAACGACAGGAACCGACGTCCGTACTTCCTCTCTTATCTCTCTTTCTTCGAAAAGCCATAAAGATCGATCATGACATGGCGTGCAGTTTTTCGCATTTTTCGGTGATTGGAAGTCCTTGTCGTTCTTTGTTGCAATACTCTCGTACAATTATTGTTCTTTATTTTTTTACATTTTTACTAGCATAAGTAAAATATCTATGAAGCTTAAAATACTTGCGATAAATCTTCGAATAAAGTAAAATTCTAACTTATCTAACTATAAACATATGTAACAGGTAATTTGCGTAGCGATAAGCCACGTGTTCTCCCTGAAAGAAAACGGCATTGATATAATAGTTATCATTTACCGTTCGCTTATATAAAGTCTGCTTCCAAATGTGTGGGTTTACTTTGATTTAGACAATTGTTGCTTACAGCTTATATATTATGAAAAATGTCGGAGGATTTTCATTTTCATGACAAAATAAAAAGTAATAGAACAAGCAAAAAGTAAAAGGAACTCACATCATTTCAAAACATTCACAACGACTCGTTCTCAGAATGAATGAAAAAGAAACCTTTTTTAACAAATGTATTATACAAGTGCTTCCGTGCCGGTACTTGTCATGGGGCGCCACAGCGCCTTTGTCTGCCCTCCCTTTTGTCGTATCGGTAATAAAACTGTTTATTATTCAAAAAAAGCACTTTCATTCTGTCAATGCGAAAATTCTCCTACATTTTTTGTAAAAAAACTGTAAGCAACAAAAAGGAAAAATTGATAACCATAAGCGCTTATCGCCGCAGGTAGAAAGTTGAGCAGTTTAACGGGCCTTATTAATTGGATTTACTAATTTTTTCCTAGAACGAGTGGATAAAATGATATGGAAAGAAAATCAAGTTTCAAAATAACCATAGTTTATCAATTATAAATGTACAATAAATGTTTACTATTCTTAAATATTTTCTGTGCCTGACGTGAAAGTATAAAGTAAAAAAAAAAGAAAATTAAAAAATAAAATGAAAATGCTGAAGCAAAAATAAATATATCTGCAGTTTGTTTAATTCCGGCCGAGAATTCTTACAAATTAACTCGAGAATGATAAGATTTGCGTCCTTGATTTTCGCGCGAGGGTCATCGATTATTTTCTTTGTCTCGTCGCGAGTCGCAAGAGAATCCGATGGCAGCCCGTTGTGCCGTCGAATCAATAGTCAGGGCGTGTTTAGCTGCGCGCAACTCCGCGCTCAGGTTTCTCTTTTTCTTGATTAGCGGGCCTGCTTTCATATAGACTTTACAAAAGAGGATTAGCTCGGTTTATCGTAAATTAATCTCTCTAATATCTTTGAACTTATTAGAATTTCTCAATTCGCTTTACCGAGACAAGTTTTTAATGTAGCCATAAATAAGGACCCTTCGCTCGTTGTTGTTAACGACTTCCGTTGCTATGCGCAGTATGTGATTTTTGCACCACTCGATAATTAATTAATTCTCCGGTGTTCCCGAGCTCGAGATTAGCCGTCCACTGATAGCGTTCGCTTACTTACCCGGGCTAAGCCATGCAGTGCTCTATTTATGCCTTTTTATTGTTTTTTTTTCCTGATAAGCGAAAAATAATTAATTAAATTAACGTACATGCTGGATCGTGTTAATTAAATTTGAGACGAGACGCTCAACGAGAAAATATCATATAATAATGGGTAATGAATTTTATTTTCATTAAAATAATTTATGTGAAATTTCCATGGAGGAAAGTAACGTCGTTAAGTATCGGCATGTAAAGCACTGTTCTTAAATTGCATTTCATCGTCAATTTTCAAATTTCTATGCACCACTCGTTAAAGAGAAATCAAGAATAATTGTTTGCAATTTCATACGTTCTGGTTTACGGTATAGAATCGATTAAGGAAAATTAAAACCAAACAGAATAATTTTTTTAAAACCTGACCTGCTCAAAAATAATAGTGCCTTTGAATTTCGGAAAAATATTTATTAATTAACAACTCCGACACTCGTGTTCGTTTCTCGGCTTGACTTTATCTTTCGCGAACGTGCCGACACCTTCGCTGTCGTGGCTCCTTTAAAACGTTTCGAAATCGAAGCGGTTTTACGAGCATCGCAACAGCTTTAATTGTTGTTTCGCGCTCCGTGTTGTTTATGGGTTACCCCGAATCTCGTAAAAATTCCTTTTTATCGTTTTAATACGTAAAAGGATTGCTCATTTTAATTGATAGCATAATAAAGCATTGCACTTTTATGGCCTGATAATTTCTTTTTTTTTCTATATTAAAAATACCACTTTAACCTAAAGGTAATAAATGTTTTTAACCGACACCCATAAGCACTTACTTCGATTCGTAAAAGAGCCAAACTGTATCGCACGTTTTGCATCTTGCATTCGAATCATTGATTCAGTGATTGAATCGTTCTCATTTATTTTAAGATCGAATCGCGGCTCTCTGGAAAAGGGATTCACATCGGAAAAATGCAAACTCCATTCTACGTGTAATTGAAATAATTAATTCAAAGTTGGCGTGCAATCAGATAAGCGCAGAGCGGAAAGCAAGCTAATACACCTTTTGCGAATCAGCATGTCGATATCTGCTGCAGCTTTCGTTTGCTTCGAAATTGACTATTCCGAAGGTGTACAGTTTTTCTTGCTGTATTTGCAAAAGTGTGCAATTTAAAAACTATTATCAGAATGTTTGTTTTTTCATCGGGCGCATCGGGCTCGAAAACGGCACTTTTGAACGTTCATAAATTTCGTTTTATACTCGCGCGTAGATTATAAACGATCTTCGGACGAGATTTGCGTAAATTCTCGTTAACCACGTCTTTTATCCGTTTTTTATTAGCGGTCCTCGAGCCTAATAATTATTGCAGGAAAAGTTAGGCGTCGAAGACAGCGTTGCTTTCAGAATGCCTCAGTGCAGAGATGATGAGGACTTGACAGAGTAGTTTTTTTTACTCGCCTTTGAATGGATGTCTATTACCTATTGTCCGAATATTAAATTGTCATTTATTTTTAAACGAATACTTGCATACTTCGGCAAAAGCATTACACAATTTCAGAATGTTAATCGATTACGATTTTACTCTTACCTCAATAAAACACAACTCCCACTGGCCAACATTGCCTTTCGTGAAAGTAAGTACTTTTATAAAGACGCAAGATTCTTTCTTCAGCGGATTAGACTTTCCCCGAGGAAGAAATTCGCTACGTGCAAACGCATAATCACGACGACGCGCGGCAAGATATCTGTCTGCGTGTACTACAATTTAATTTTCAGGTTTATTGCTCAGGACTACCGACTCGACTATATCTAATCTCTGTTTTCTCACCTTTGTCATGCTAACCGTAATTTAATAATATAGGTTTACTTTCACCTCCGCTGGGTTTCTGCTTTTTCATTCTGGAGATGGGAAAACTTAGTTTCTGCCAAGCAATGATATTAAATTAAGAATCTAATTAAGACATTTAAAAAAAAAAAAAAAAATCAAGCACTGAATGAAATGCTCGCACTTAATAATCATAATTAAATAGTTTTTAAATCCGTAATTGAATGTTGTAGATTGTGCTCGGGTGAGAACGGCAGATCTATATGGGCCAATGCGTGTCTCGTAAGGCGGGCGCCGTCATCGCAGCATCCGGCTACTCGCCATCTTATCGCATCATGGAAAAGAAGCCCTCCAAGAATCAGGTGAGCCCTCTCTTTCCTTACGCGGAAGACGATACTACTCGCTTTGTTTAGCGTCTCGGCGGGACACGCGAAACTTCCTGCTTAGCTCGCTGGCGTAAAAAAGTATGAAATACCTTTTCATTTCTGCGCGCAACGGAGACGTTTATGTAAGCCGGGCATAAAGGTTTCAGTAAAAATAGGGGGAATTAAAAGTAAAACTTCGTCGGGCATTTTGAAGCAGCAGAGACAGATAATAGAGCCTTTTACTATCATTAGGCCATCGATGTATTGGGATGCAGGCTATCTAATTTTAGAATCACCTTCTAGTTCATTATTTACGTTACAGAAAATGTTTATAATTTTTAACGAATATAGTATATTGTAGTTACAGCGATTAAAGAAATTGATGGTAGAAGTCAAAAATTTCTAACGTTCGATGGAGATTTTGAAAAAATTCCGGACGTAGGTTACGCGCGCGCACACGTAGATTCGTGAGCGAGGATTAGCTGACCTGTACTTTCTAAAAGTAAGCTGTAAAAATGAGTTTCATTCACTGACTTTACTTTTCTCCCCGGCGTACGTCCTATCTTACTTTTTAACGCATTCCATTTTAATGGATTATTTCATTTTCTTCAAACTGACTATTTTATTTTTCACGAGATGATCTTTTTCTGCGACTAAAGAAATGAGGTTGTAAAAATAATTTATATTCCAAAGAAACTGTATCAAATAAAATCTTGCCTTATCCGTTCACTTTTCTAAAAAAAAAAAAAAAAAAAACTAACACCACATCTCATTAAACATACTTTGGAGTTTTTTTTTTAAAAATTCCAAGTATGCAGATTGTAAATCGCGGGGAAAATCTTGCTCTCCGCGGCAAGAAAAATAGGTGGCCGCACTTCCCTTTAGAAGGCAGACTTGGCTTAGCGTCGGATCGTTAACCTTCATCGTCCGCGGTGCCATTCACACCGGACGGAGCAGCAGCAAGCAGACGCTCGACTCTTTTCAGTCTCTAGGCGGCGTAGCTCGCGGGGATAAATTTCATACCGAGCCATAATAACAATCCCCTGGAATTCTACCGGCTGACGCAACCAAGCCGCCGCCTGCCTTTCGCGGCGAGCTCTCGCTTTTCGACAATCAAAGCCGTGAAGGGTCCGCTTTCTTTAGGGCTGATGAGAATTTAAATCGAGAAAGTTCAAGTTTCGAATAAGTCTTTTGAGCATTTCCTTATTTGGACTTAGAGATTGTAATAGTACGGGCACCGTGAGATAGAAGCTAATTAACCAAAATAAAGGAGGCACAGATCCACATACATTAGCCGCATTACGGCTTTTTAAAAGCCCACTCATGCCGTGGAGGCGCATAAAAGAATGAAGAAAGGCGCCTTTCTCACTCATCCGTTCAATTCCTTTTAAATTACTCCGACGAGTGTCAATGATTTCATTAAAAACCTTCAAAAATACTGTAAGAAATTTGTTCTAAACAATATTCCAGTTATGTATTAAATTATATACGACGAAATCGAGTATTGAATCCAATATCAAAGTAAGTCTGTAATCTCCTTCCTAATTGGCTTCTTATTATTGAATAGCGGTAATTGAAACTGATGAAAAGATAATATGAAAACTAAAAGTAATTGTTTCTTTTTTCCTGTTATGCCAACATAACTGCATCACGTTCGAAACGTACAATCATCAAGAGTAATTAATGCTAAGCAGATAGAAGTCTTTCTCTCCGTTCTTTCACACAATATTCCAGCCTAGAAAAATAGTTCTCGAGAAAAGACAAGAATCCCGCATTAGTTTGTAAGAGTTGTATTGTTATAAAAGCGAAAAAAAACAGAGGAAAAAGTAACGCTTGCGCGAACGATTGTTATCAATAAATAAGAAATAAGATAAGTTTTTGTTCTCGGTAAGTGATGCCTATACAAATTAGCAAAGGGGAATCTGAATTTTTTGTATTTTCGCGAAATGCAAAAAGTTTCTACACGTAGTCGTTGCCGCGCACCTGAAACTTAAACTTTCGCTCTTTCACTCCTCGCGAATATTCGACGTGGCCTTTTTCCTTTCCTTTTCGTCTTGCCGCCCGGCATTGTTCCTCTCTTTTTTTTTTTACTCCAGCGCCAAGTCCAATCAACGTACTGGCTTTCATTCTTGCCAAGAGAGAGCTAAGCAGTATTATTTCAATCTTGTGTATTTATCTTTGCTCGGGAGATAATAATTTAGATGAAATACCGGCTAAAATGATAAAAATTTAAGTAGATAACGTAAATGTACAAGAGATTATTTTATGAATTATCCTACAACGGTGAGGTCAAGAATGAAGTTTCAAAGTTGAAAGAGCGCAACTCCCGGATCCGAGGGAAGTCGCGCGATTGGAATACAGATAGATTGAAAGCTCGACTAAGGTATTTACTGATGCGGTTTTCGTCCTCTGAAGCAAGAAGAAAACAATTAAAGAAAAGGCGGTTTCTTTTGGCAAAGTCACCTGTAACGTATATATAATAATCGACTGCTTATAGAGCAAGAATTGAAACTGCAAGGAGCCATTAGAATAAGGGTATAACGAGAAACGGAATTCGATGTGCTATTCAGAGCAGTCGCGAGCGAGGGCCTCATCCGTACAGTCACTCAACCGTTGTTTAGTGCCTCTCATGAATATTAACGCGCCGCGCTACGAGTTATTTCTCCATTGTTTGCCTAAATTATCTTTACGTTCGTGGTAAATTTTTATAAAAGTGGAGTAGCCAGTGTTTCGCGGAGCTTTAATTGACTTCGAAATCCGGAGATGAGCGGCGCTTCTCATCCGCGAGGAAAGTAGAAAGCATGCAATAATCAAAAAGCAAAAGTCCAAGTGGCACACACACACGTATAAAGATAAGGGTCAGAGTCGAGCGAAGCCGCCGCAGCATCGTACATATCGGCTCGATCGGTTCCCGCGAAGCCGCGAAGTAGGCCGCTTAGCGCGAATTTTCAAGCCGTCAATCAGGGAAAACCGGGCGGGATCGCCAAGGCGTTTCTCTCGGATCGCACGTCGTTCTTTCCTTTTTTTTCCCCGACATCGACGCTTCGCGGCCTGCACCCGACGTCGCCCCGGAGAAGCTTCTCTTCTAGGCTTCCGTTTTCTCTTGGCCAAGCGGCTCCTACACAATAAAGAAAGATCCCTCGCCGATAAAGCCAAAGTTATCCGCTTGCATTATCCGCACAGTTTCTCGGCCCTATCGAAAGAAACGCGTCGGCAGTGGAGCTCGTTCATCTGGGAAGCGAAGGAGTGAAAAATTGCGCAAACCGTTATGATTAATAGCGCCTCGCGACCCGAAAAACCGGTATGTTTTTTCGCGCGAGTACTCGAAATTCTTTCATTCTTCCATGCTAGTAATTGTAGTACGTATATAATTGCGTGTGAATCTTTTATCGGATTAGATAGTTATTTCTTGATATAAAAAGCCTGTCGAATGCAAAACACAAAAAAAAGTAATGAATTTAAAAAATTGCCTGGAAATGTATATCTATAAATATATATTAGTAGTAGCAAAGAAGTGAAAGACCGCGGAGAGAATGAAAGCGCGCGAGGGTCCCAATATTCCCCAGTACAATGGGCCTTTTCACGCGCTCTTATAAACGACTTCCTTTTCCCTTTCGCTAAGACGAGCGAGCGCTAACGGAATCCTTCCAGTCGAGGTCGTCCCGCGCGATCCTCGAAAGCTTAACGGGATGCCCTCCGTCGCTTTTTCCATTCGTTTTGTTATAATAACCTTTCCTTCTCTCGCTAGAATCGTTACTTATTTCCCTTTAAAACCTCGTAGAAAATTAATAATTCCTCGCGCGATAATTGACGCTCGACTTTCTACGCGGAAAATATACTTCTCTGCTGAAACTGGAAACTCGCGGAATCTCGAAGATCGCAGTCGCGAAGCGGCTTAAGAAAGCTAGTGCACGACTGCAGCGGAGTTTGTGCGGAGCCGCCTCATTAGCGCATGCGCGCGTCTCATCTTCATCTCCGATGGGGCCTTTTATTTATCCTTTCTCGCGCGACCAGGACTTTCTCGACTAACTCGTATATGCGTCTAGTGGAGGAGAAGAAACGATGACAGGCGAATTTCAAGTGACTTTTCGTTCAGCGAGTTTAATTTATTTCGGATAGCAGATAAAAACTGAAAGTTTTGCAATCTTTCTTTTTCTAATGAAATTAAGCCACTTGACGCTTTTGCGATAAAAACATGTATCTAATATTTAGCAGAGGTCCTTTCTGCTAAATTTTAATGAAACGATGCTAAGCAGAAAATGCTTGTCCGTTGCATAAGCTATTTGAAATACGCCGAAAGAAATGTAAAGTAGAATTACTTGCACAATAATTCTAGTTGCATTCAGCTGATTAGTCTTCTTTACTCATCATTCTTTCTACTTATATAATGTAAAACCTAGTTACGGGATTCTTCAATCGAAATTTTCTTTCTAACGTTCGCAACGAGTAACTTTGGGCTTTTCATATAGTTATATGAGCAGAACCTATAGTTTTGAAATTTCAGGAAAAAAATTGACAGTTTCTCGCGGAAACTTGACCGAAAGTGGAAGCAATGCACTGGATCCACTCTGGATTGTTAAGACGAAAGATGAAAAAATCTATCTTTGTGGAATTTCGATGGCAAAAAATGAAATGATCCCCAATTTCACTCTCGAGTCCGCATTCTTCAGTTCAGCGTGACCAGTCCGTTATTCAATAGAAATGTCGTTGCGAGTGGAATTATCGCAGTGCGAAATTTGTCGGCTCGATGTAACAAAGCGTTACTTAGAAAAAATGTCCGCCCAGTTTTTGCGCCTTCTTACTGTAAACGTAGTTGTGCAATCTGATCTTTTCAACTTATTTATCTTATTGGAATTGTTACATCGACATTTTGCAAGTTATTACAGACCGCCGGTTTTATAATTCTTATAAGAATATTGTCAATTAATAAATCTAAAAAAATCGGAAGCAATTATATACGACGCGGTTCTAAACAGATTTTCTCAAAGCTTCCGTGTCTATAAAAGTAAAATACAAAGACGTTCTTATGTTACTCTTTTCTACCGACTCGGGTGGCATTTGAAAATGTTTCCCGATACCACCGCCGCCTGTTTCGTTCCCATACAAGAGAGTATATGCACGGCGAAAGTTGCAAACGTTCCCAATTGAATTCACCGTTCCGCATAAGCCTGGCAAAATGTCGGTGTAAGAGCTATTCGAGCGAAGAGAATAAGGTCTGGATATGTCCCGGCAAAATGATTTCTGGAATTGGTATTCCAAAGCCTTTCGGAGCCGGCGGGGGTCCGAGTCTCGAGCTCGAGTCTGCCGCTCTCCCGCGTCCACGTCCACAGTTATTTAGCCGCCGGCTGTGGATAATGGATGCGCGACCAGCTGATTACCGCGGCACTCAAGTTCAGAGGGGTTCAACGGCCGCGCACTGCCCGTTGCGAGCCTTTTTATTTTTTACATTTGTTCCTTTTACCGGGGAATTTAGTTGCAGATAATTCGACACCTGGCATCAAAGTCCGCTCGATCAGGCAAGAGATCTGATAAAGGCTCCGCTTTTTTCACGGCTTTTTATACAACGATGGATATATAATATACACCCGCGGCTGCGGAAATGATCTTAAACTCAGCGAGATTCGGCAGGAGATTGAGTGTAATGGGCTCGGAGATTTCCACGATAAAGCGCCCGCAGACTATATATTAGCTTCATTCACGGCTGGAGACCCGCGGCCGCGCACAATGCCATTCCACTCTCTCGCGGGCGATTGTTGTTTTCTTTTTTTTTTCCGCTGCTCCGCAAAAATCGGAGATGACTGCCGGCTCGTTTCTTCTCGAAATACGAGCGAGAGCCTTTTGCCGATTTTACAATTTTATAATTACGTCATATTTTTCAATCTTCGACAATTTACAGGATCATTTAATGTTACAATAAAAGGTTAATTTTACCGATTTTTAAATAATAGAAAACGAATATTATTTCATCGCCGTGCAATTTCTAACATGCAAAAAGTGTCGTCAGGAGTGCTCGTTAAATAATGATCTATCATTGCGCGAGAAAGCTTATTACGTAATCCAGCCGCCGTAGATGATATTTAATATCAACAGAACTATATTTCTTCGGGCAATGACATAATAGATTGTTAAATAATGTACAGAGCCTGAGCTACTAAGCTGTTAAAATGGAAATGTATATAGAAAAGAAATCGATCAGACGGCGTTGAACGGTATCGCCCTCTGTTGCGTAAGCCTTGGACTGACAGCACTCTCACGCGGATTCGCGGCTCGCGGCAGGGAATCGGGGATTCGCAATTTCGCATTTGTATTATGTGTATGTATATTATAGTTATATAATATGAGCCATTACATCAATATCTATATAAAACAATGATGCAGTATTATTTTGTAAAATAAACCACTAAGATCTTAATCTCCGAGTTTTTTATCATATTCACATACGATGGAAAATATCGATGCGTGCAGAATTATAGTTGAAAATTTTCGAATCTTTACTAAAGAAGCTACGACGAATAAACGAATTGCGCTTGCAGTCGCGCGTCACAGCTACGCGACCGCTCGGAATCCCGAGCTTCCGCCCGGCAGCTTTCATTGCATTATAGCGCGATTTTTTCATTCCGGCCGGCGGCTCTCGTGTTAATCACGTTCACGCCTCGATGGCCGTACTCGTGTATAATACTTTCTCCGGAAGCGGGCCTAATTGTCTCAGTCTTGTTATTTTTACTGTTTTTTTTGCCAGAATTAGTTGCAAGCCCCGATCGCATCAATTTCTGAAATGGCACTAATGTAGTCACTATTATACGCAATAGTTATGGCTTAGCCGAAGATTCGCATTTGTTAAAATCTGATATTCTGAGCCTAGATTTATCGAATGATTAAAGACATTATTTTAATATCAGTGATCGACCCAGATTTATTCTAAAGTTTTCATTTTATTTTTCACTCTCGGTAGCACAAACCTGCAATCAAATCGAAGTATAATAATCAAAGTTTGAAAGTATAATAATTCCTGATTTGAAAAATAAAAAATCGATCGATAAGTATCTGTTTTGAAGAATGAGAATGTAGCTTGCGGTATAAGAAAGCGAGAGTAAGTGTCTCATTGCCTCGGACTTTCCGTTTTTCGAGCGATTATCAAAGAGAATATTAATCTGCTATTATTTTGCACTGGACTCGATTAACATTTTTATTCGTAATGTTATGAATCATACGTAAATAATTAGAATGACGGACACTATTGATTTGCCAGTTTCTTAAGGATGCATGACTCATCGCTGATCCAGCCTAACCCTCTAGCGGATTATCTGCTTCGACACATCCCTTTAAAGCATGACTCTTCTACTTGCTTTTCTTACCCAATGTCCTAACCTCGACCCTGAAGACGAAACTTTAATTCACACTAAATTTTCATCGAAAAGAGAATTTCCTTCATAATAAAAATCCCATCATACAGAAAAGATTCGAAGCCGTAGACGCGCCATTTCTTTACGAGATTATTTCAGGCGGAAGCGGACACGCGTTACTAATTGACCTCCTGCTAATACATAATAAGCAGCCGACTCGGCTCTCGTCGCGTACTTTCGTAATCCAATTCGCCGAACGCCTCGCGTAATACACATTCGACAGCGCGAAAAATCGCTCGGCCGTGCATTAAATATATATATTATAATTGCCTCCTCTTTTTCTCCCATCCGCCGCCCCGGTATATTTCGAGATTCACCGACGATCGCGTACGCACACGTGCGCGTACCGGTCGGAATCTATATTCGTCTCTCCCGGGCCGCGCGGCCTGGAGTTTCGAGACACTAGCTGAGACACTGTGTGCGCTGCTCTTTGCATTGTGGGACTCGGCGCTTCTTCATTCCGGCGAATTTCATTCTTCTTCCTTACGCGGCCTTCGTTCGCTCGAGCCAGGGAGACGGATGCCTGTCGTTCCTTCAGTGAGTTAATTGCTCAGGCTGATATACTTGTGTCTCTTTATTAAAACGATAACATTTCTTTCACCTCTTCATTAGATGAACAATTTCATTGCTCTAATAGAATGAAAATATTGCACGCAACGCACACCGTGGTCAGCTGCAAAAATCAATAGGCTGATTTGTTTGTTTAATTAAAAGTGAATTAAAATGAAAAGCTCTTGAAAAAGAGATTATAGTAAAAGGGCGCAAGTGCAGGGCGGTCGCCGGCCGCTACGGCCCTGGCTCTCACCCTCTCTCAGCGCGGACGGTGCACCCGCGAAGAAGCGCGGAGGGCGGAATCGGCGCCGGAATCGACGCCGGCGCACTCCCGCCGGCCGCCTCGCGATCAATCCCACGTCCCTTCCCGCCTCCCGCTTGCGCGCGCGCTCTCAGAGCCGCTGCAGCTCCTACGACGCAGACGGCACTCTCTGCACACCGGCACGCTCGGGAGTCCATGTCGACCTGACGAATCGAGCCGAGAGGAGCCTCGGCTGAAGCAGAGAGAGAGCCATGGCCAGGCCGAGGTACCTAGAGGACGAGGACGAGCTGCGCTACGGGCTCCGCTATCAGGAGGACCTCCACGAGACCGAGAAGGCCCATCTCCCCCATCTCGGGGGAGCCATTGCGGTAAGGTGTCTTTCGAGCGTCGAGCGAGGGAGGAACTTTCCGGAAAGTCTCGACGACCTGTGCCTCGAGTGTTTTGCCGGTTCCACAAAGTATCGCGAGCCCGCTCGCTTATCGTAATTGCTAAGCAGCACAGATTTAATTTCTGCGCCCGAACCGACCTCTCGCGATACGTCGATATTCGAACTGCGCCACGCTCGACGATTCTCGCTCGACTTTTTCTACGGATCTCGGACTTATCTGAAGTCTTTCGCGTAACTGTCCAATCCAGTGCATTTTAATCTCTTATCGGAAATTCTCGATCACGTGTTATTTTTTTTCTCTTGAAGCTTTGCTGTACACGACCAAGTGCTAACGCAAAGCGGAAATTCTCGTTATTTATTTATTTATTTATTTATTCAGAAATAATACGGACAAACTCCAAATGACAACAAAGATGTAACTAATAAATAAACAATGAAAATAAAATTAAATGTAAAATTTAACAAATTAAATAAATCTAACAAAAATAAATGCAGATATTTTCCCTCCGAAATGATGTCGGTGGGTGGACTTGAAAGTACTTAGTAATACTAAGACTAAAAATAAGTCAAACAAGAAAAAAATTTTTTTTAAGCTAATTTCATTTGAAATGAGTGTTGTTTGAATACAGCAAGAGATGGCAGAATGCCAGCAAGGGCACAGAGGGTAAAGATTTTTAAAACTTGCTTTATCTCTATTATCGAAAGTGAAAACTACACATTACTGCTTAAAAATTGTTATTTATATCACCAACAGCGAAACGAATTATTTAATCTCTATTTATAAGCTGTCACAAAGTCTACGGCAGTCCACAAAGCCACTTCGTGACTAACTCCTACTTATCGTCCATCATTCTTCGCGACTTATCAACGTTGCAACTCGATAAGACCTTCTAATCACCTACTCCTTCTCCTTTTGATCTCCGGCAATTACGCAAAAGCCCATTTCGCCTCGCTTCTCGAGACGCGAAATGTGCTCGCATTCTCCGGCGAATGAAGACGGCGATCGCTCCGCTCCGGCCAAATGGTAAGCCGCTAGTATTTCCGGGGAAAAATCGCGCAAACGACAAATGGCGGGATGCCGCCTTTGGGTTTAGGCCAATGTGGGTCGACGATCGCTTGCCGCGTCTCCCGCATGCGGAAAAACTCGAGATGTGCCAAAGTTGAGTCGGCATCGATCGCGAGTGAGAAATGAAGTTTTTACACGAAAAATTCGACCTTGGCCGTTTCAGGGACGGTTTGCGTGACGGTTTATCATTAACCAGGTACTTGAATTTTCCCTACCATTCGGCTACCTTACGACCGTGCAGTTGGGTCGTTGATCTAATCGTGATTTTTCCTGCAGCCATGCTATTCCCAAATTCAATTTATTTCTGCTTAATTCCAATAGGACTTATTTTCCGTTCCAATAAGTAATTGCTCCGAATGATATCTGTTGCAGGGTGACAACAAGAGCGCGTCGAAGAGGGGTGCGCCTCACACACGGGGCACGGCCATATCGTTCGGCTTCCGCAGGCGGCCCGCCGCCACTGGCATCCCCGTGCCCATAACCAACAGCTACCAAGACCACCAGCGCTCCAAGTCCGTCGGCCCGGAGCACGAATCCCGCCGTCGCCAGGCTGCCGACGACGACTACTACCAGCCCTCCTCTCGCTACCAGAACTATTCATCCTCCGGGAGATCCACTCCCCGACTAGCGCCGCCCAAGAAGGAGTCCAGCGGTCTCCCCATCAGAACCAACCGATTCGGCTTTCGCAACCCGCAGCAGAGGTTCACCGACAAGGTCACCGACCTCTCGACCTTCCACCCTCACACCCAAAGCCACCTTAGCCATCAGGAGAAGGCTGACCACTTCCAGAGTTTACACCAGGAGGATGGAAACTTCCGGGGACGACAGAGCAGGTCGCCTGCTCAGACGCAGTCCGTCCAGCCCAAGCCCAGGGCGCCTCCCAGCAATCAAGCTAGCTACAACAACAACAACAATAACAACAACAACAACAACAGGCCCTCGAGTATGGATGGCAACAGGAAGACCGCGGAGACGTCAGGTGGGTCGGTCGGCAAATACACCCTGCACACCTCGCATCTCCCTCTGCCGCAGTTCGCAGTCAGAATGACGGACGCGAGCTCCAAGATCGCCAAGACCGCGGCCAACCAGAGTCGCAAGGTCGGCGCTCCCGCGAGATCCGCTACCTGCAGCTCGAAGGAAGGATCGGGGACCGAGGACTCTGGGCTGGGAAGCCAGCATGGCTGCTGCTCCGAGGAGAATGGAGTTGGAGGCAGGACGATGTACGATTGTTTCCAGAGACAGGCGCACACCAGACCGAGAAAGCTGGCTGTTATGGTGAACGGAAAGAGCTTCGATGTCAGGGACATTGACGACGACAATACTGTCACCGAGATCTCGGTGATTCCTCTACCTAAGAGCTTCGTGCAGCCTAGCCAGCCACTGCAGCTCCCAAGTCCGCGTCTCAACATCAACACCGGACTGGTCAGAGAAAGAGCCAATCAGTACCAGAGGACAATCCTCAGCAAGGACAATCGCTACATAACCGACTCGACCACCTCGATGTCGACGACATCTTCCGAAGGCTACGACGAAGGTCTAGGCGAGGAGAAAGTTTACAAGGACAGATCCCGCACCGAAAAACTGATGGCAGCCTCCTCCTCGTCCTCCTCCATGATGCGATCCGCCGACTTCAGTCCACCAAGCTCCGATGAGCAGGAATTCGGGCACGGAGGCGAGGCCATGGCCGACGAATACTCTTTCAGCTCGAGCGACGATTACAAGCAGAGGCAGGATACGCTGCCGGTGGCACCTTGCAACACCGTCACCCAAACTACGACTCAGCACTTCAAGGCCATCTCGAATGCAGCCAAGAGCGGCGCTTTACCCAAGAGTACACTGAGATCGGTTTTACTGACCATCGAAGACCCGGCATTCGCAGCGGTAGCCGCGACCACGACCACGCTAATCGATGACGAGACGTCGCCGGTCGACAGTCTCTTCGACAGTCCCACGGCTAGCGTCTCTCAGGAGGGCGTTAAAATTCCCAAGAAGGAGACGAATATCATGGAGAGATCTGGAAATACGATAGAAGACGACAGCCCTGGCACGCCCACTAATGCATCTAATTCGTTAAGTTTGTCCGAGGGGAGAGAGTACTTCGATGACGAGATCGCTGACCAGCCTGGCCTGGTGTTTGACGAGACCTTGAGGGATGTTTCTACTGCTAACACTGATCACAGCCAAACCCTCTTGGAAACTGTACCCAAAGGAAGTGAGTTCAATTTTATTACAACATTATTAGCAAACTTAAAATACCCTCATTAACCAATTGACATTTTAAATTTAATCAACTGAGAACGACTTCAGTTTTTCTCAGACATGTCATTCTGATGATAAGCTCTTAAAAATGCAGACTATTACGTTAGAATGAAACTTATCTGCAACGTGATATTTATAGATGCATTGCAAGGCAGCGTGGAAAATAGTCCAATGCACGGACGCAAAATGAATCGAGCTGGCAGTGTCAGTACATTGTCTTCCTGCGAGTCTCTCGCCTCGGATGATCTCATGATGGATTATGAGCGTAGCGATGCAAGTTCCTACGGGGACATTAGTAACCGGTGTGTATATTGTTAACTTGAAATTCAATTAAATTTTCTTGACCTTATTCATACGTTATTCTTCCGTCTCATTATTAAAAGCCATTAACAAGTATTCAAGAGTATCTTCAAAGTTTCTCATTATAGACTAAGTGAATCATAAACAAACGTTTTTTTTTTTATTTTAGGGGAAATTCAGCATTCGTTATGCAGGATTTGGATGATGCAACCAGTATGCTGGAACTGGAAATTCAGGGACAAGAAGTATTGAAGGACTGGAACACAATTCTGGGAGAAACCCAACAAGCACTTTCAAATTCAACAAATAATAATATCAGCTTCGGCCTCAACAATAATCAAAATACAGAATCTGGGTGTGTATATCTGCTTTTTTGTTGAACAAATCATATTGCGAGAATATGATCGTATGAAAAAAATTGATATGAAATTTTAAATTGCTATTTTATGTAAACTATTAAAAAAGATCGGTATTCTCGTAAAATATAATATCCTTTTCTGCCAAGATTCTAAAACTACGTCATATTATGCATAGTAGTTTTATTTTCTAAAGGCAGAATGTTTTCCTAAAACATTTACGAAACGTAGTGGCACACTAATTCTGCAAACGAATGTCTATTCAAGTCTTATTTCACCTAAGCTTTTTATATCATACGTTTCATATTATGTTTCATTTGCATTGCATGTACTTATTGTTGAATCTCAATTCCATTATTCTTTGTTTTATAGACTTAGACGCTTAACAAAATTAATGGTTATTTTGTAATACCAAAAATTATTTTGTTTTGTTCATTACCGGAGAGAGACCTGCGCCCCACCTTAATAGGCAAAAACGAATAACGATATCAGGCCCGCATAATTGTTCTCTGCGATAAAGATATTTTAGCTTCCGGCTTTTATTTTGCATGGGAGAGCTTATCACACACTCGTCAAGCTGTGTGGGGCTAATTCCGCGTGGGATTACTATTATCCAAGAGACCGGATACCGTAAATTTTTCCCAGTTTTAAGATATCGCTGCTACAATTTGCGCGAGGACGCGTACTTGGTTTTCTAAGTATCCATCTTGCTTTTTATTCTTCCATTCTGGGTCTCGTCGTGTTCTTCTTTCGCTTCAAGTTTTGTCTGGAAAACACGTATTTACTAAGTGTAGCAGTTGTTACACTTTTACTTACTAGTTTTTTTTTTAAAACTAATGTTATATTATTTTTTTAAATTATTTGTAATCATATCTTAAGGAGTGTGCTTGATTTTTGAAGCTTTAAATGTATTTTTTATTAAATTTATAATTTAGAGATATTTTATGAGCAAGAACACGTTTATAGTTCTATTTGTGAAAACTTTTGAATTTTGATAATTGTTTTAATTTAGTACATGTATAGATGAAGATCAGTATCGCCGTTTTTGTAAGTAAACAAATTTTTAGCCATTTCGAACATTTATCAATAATTAAATTTGTAGAGTTTTTAAAATCATCTTATAATTTAAGTAATTAAAGAATATCGGCGCACGATATAATAGAACGTACAGACTGCAGTGTAGTAAAATGACTGTAGTGAGTGTTGGTTTCGTTGGATGGCAGCACAGTCTGCTTAAAAGAGAACGTAATCACTTTACTCATGACTCATTTGGCATTACTTGTTTCATCAAGACATATTAACTGATTTGACAATATTTTTTTTATTCAAAAGTCGATGTTTTACTTCAATTACATTTTAATGGCTAAATCGTGTTCATGAAAATCATTTTCATTTATTCAGTTTCAAATTAAAATTCCTCATTTATAAAACAAAAACGTAAATATGAAGTGTCAAAAATATTTTACTGACGCTTCCGCCCCTTGCACTTTAAATGTTTTCGTATTCCTGCTAGCTGAGCGTATTCATAGATTTCCTTTAAAGAAGTATAAGGTGGCTGTTGATGCAAGACAGCCGTCAAAATTAAATATTTTTAGGTAGGAGGACAGAAAACTCAATTGAGAAGTATTCGCGTGACTGTACTATGATTATGAATTACAAGCATTCTCGACCTAATAGTAGGGCCGCTCGATACATCGACTTGTTTCACATACGTCAGCATTCTAAACTTGGAGAATTTATGGAAGAATCCGATTATAGTAAAGTACTTTTTTTTACGTAACTAAATAATAAACATAAAATGTATGTGTATATATATACACTTAATGATAAAACCCGTGTAATCTGCAGCTGCGTGAAATGATTGGAAACGGAATGCAAGCTGTTTTGTAAAAAAGTTTCCAAAACTCCCAATACACTTATTCCGAAAAAGATTAAAAAGCAATACTTCCCGAGAGAAGAATGTAGACCGAAAGTGAAGTGCGCGCTTTGGTGGCTCGCACGTGAGAAGCAATGCAGAGCTTCTCAATATTTCCTCTGCACCTCGTCAGCAGTGCCTGCTTGGCAAGGAGGACCTTAGTCGATTTCTCTGACTCGACACGAGCCAATATCTTTCCTCTCTGGCTAACGAGGGCTGCTCCAGTTTAGCCAGAGCTAGAGGATTCTTTCGCCTGCCGAGCAGGAAGGAAGCCGGCAGAAATAAAAATCCGCGCTCGCCCTCTGGCTCTGCAACCGGCACACCTGGGCAGGAGAGCAGAGCTCGGCGTCGCTTCGGTGCGGCCAGCCGGTGGTTGAAC
Source organism: Ormyrus rosae (assembly GCA_035047165.1). Classification (NCBI taxonomy): domain Eukaryota; kingdom Metazoa; phylum Arthropoda; class Insecta; order Hymenoptera; family Ormyridae; genus Ormyrus; species Ormyrus rosae. The sequence goes on along the minus strand of JAWWML010000012.1, from coordinate 31,404,538 downwards.
GCACTTGTGCGCAAGCGCCTCTCGGCGTCCGAGCCGAGAACTGCCAGTCGGCATCGTACCGCCGCCTCGAGCGCATGATTTTTACACGCGATTCGCCAGTTTTCCGGGCCGATGCCTAGAGTTCCGCGCCGATCTGTCAGTTGCGGTTCCACTATTGCGTACTTTCCTAGTTTTCGGATTTCAACTAGTCGAGCTGATAACAACTCTTGGTATTCATGAAAAAAGCTACTCTTACTTTCTACTTAAAAATCACATTTTCTTTTACAAGCTAATTTTCCGACCACAAGCTTTTCCAGCTTGTATCGACAGGTTTTTTTTCTATTATTTAAAGTAACTCGTAGTGGAACACCTTTTCTAAAAGTTTCGACTTCATTAGTTATCTTCTTAATTGGCAATTAAAACACATAGACACTTGTTCTTCTGTGTTGCTTTACGAACGCAGGTACACAGTTTCTTTTCAAATACAAACCGCAAAATTAGTTATGGAAAAGATGTAATTTTCTGCGGACACTTTTTATTACTTTTTATTACTTATTAATTTTTAACATGCGAATGAATCAGGCTCGGCAGTTTTACGGTAAAGAGAAACTTGTGTTTTGTTTATAACGCACAGAGAGTCACTTGCAGACGAATGTAAATTGTAAAAACGTCCGCGTGGAAAGATTGCTAAATCGATGTCTAGCGTCCATTAGTCGTGATAATAAACGTCTCATTATTCGAAAATCTTCAGAGACAACATAGAAATATATAAAAATCGCTTGAATCATCCACTTTTCATTGTTCCCGCAGTCATTGCTTATTTTCTTGAACCTGTTTCTGTTTTTGCCGCCGCATGATAATTTTGTTTATTTTTTTGCGACAATACCCCAGAAAATCTTGTTTTACTTTCTCTTATATATTTTAGTAGGTAATTGCATTTATCCTCCGCAGCATTCCAGCAATTTTTTTTTCTATTCTCGTTCAATTTATCCAACATTCACCGATCCGTGACTGATACGGTTAGATAATTATGTAAATAAAGTACAAATGTATGTAAATCACGCTACTAATTATTAGGCCGTTTTTATAATAATTTTGCATAATTATTTATTTTGCGCAAAATATGCTTAAAACTAATTAGGTAAATTTCTATAGAGAAATTATTTTTTTAATTTAACGTAACGTAAGAAAGGCGCCATTTTAAGTATTCATTACTTTTTTAAAAGGTTTGCTATCTTAACTTTCTAAATGCAGCCGCAAAAACATAAAATATTATCGCTGAAAAACGATTGAGAAATGTCTGTGACTCATTTGATTTAATCTCATGTTATCCGATTTCTTTCTGAAATTTAGTTCTCGGAGATAGCGTGATTTAGATTCATTAAATGGAGTTACAACTAAAAAGATTGAATGGAAAGGTATAGTCTATGATTGAAGTTTTCTGAATTGATTTTATTGCATATTGGCGACGATGAGCTTCGATGATAGGCTTGCCTTAACCTTCAAAGGGCCAATTTTTGAGCGAGCTTTACATGTTGTAACGTTGCGTTTGCAGAAAAAAGTCCGTCCCCGTAAAAGCTAGGAATGAGAGTGAAAGCTCCGGATTATAGAGGCAGCCATGCATCCTCAGAGAAAGAAAGAGATTTCGAGTGACTGACGGTGTCTTGTCGGTTATTTTTCTTGTGTTCTAGCGCGCTAGAAAAGCGAGCGCAAATCGTCGCCGAGGACGAACAGGCTGGGGACTACTACCAGCTGACATTCCCTAACTAAGCGGGCCAAAATTATCCTCGCTCCTTTTTCGGATATCACTCGCACCGAAAATAGGATTTCGGAGGGAGACGCGCGCACCTTATTCTCAGTTTTTTTAGCCTCCCGACTTTCTCAACTGAAGCCTTCCGAGGACTTTTCTTACTTCCTTATTTCGGCTTTTACCACAAGTTGCCGCAATTCTATACAATTTTTAGCAATATAATTTAGTTGCCAAAACGCGAGTTAATTTTTAGCCTCTTGAATCGATGAATTTAGAAATTGTGAAACTAGAAAATATTTTAGATCAATTTAATGTCCGTAATAACAATAAACTGATAATAATTGTGCGAATCGTCATTTAGTCGTTATACTTGTGCTGTGTAATGAAACGTTTAAAAATATTTTTACGTGTCTCTTCCAATGTCGATAAAAATAAAGAAAAACTAAATCTTTCATGGGTCCCGACCGTTTACCAAAATAATAATAATAATAATAATAATAATAATAATATTGTATACGTAATCCAGTCTTCGAAGGAATAGCTCTTCCCGTTCTTTTCTACAAAAAAGAATAAAGAAAATCGCCAATTAAATTTTTAGACACGAGTTTTACACCGGACTTTATTACCTAGCCTAGAAAATTTTTACTCAAAGCAATTCATGTACTCTCTTGCATTATAAACAAAGCGAAAGCGAAAGCGTATATAAGCGTAAGCGAAATCGAAAGCGAAAAAAATAAAAGGTAATAAGGTAATTGAACTAACTAGATTTAGAACGGACCTAAACGGAGTAAAGTGCAAAGTTATAGAGTATACAATAACGGATAGTGAAGTATTTTCTGACTCGTGTGAGAGAATTCCGAGTGAGAAATCTTGTGAGGCAAGAGGGGACGGATGGTGAGACCGATGAGGAAGGGCGAGGAGCTCGCGGAGGCGAGGAGATCCTCCTCCGGGAAGGCGAGCAGCAACGGCAACTTTACCTCGCCCAGCACGACCACGTCGCAGTCCTCCGCCGCCGCCAACGGGTAAATAAACTCTAGACTTTACGTTTCACTCGCTCTAAAGCCTTTGTAAAGTTTTGTGTAAAAATTTACAACCCTTCTTCACTTGTCACCAACAGAGATCAATGAATTTTTACACAAAATTCTTCTTATACCATGTAATCACGCGGATTATAAAGCGTGCGACGCATTCCTAACAATCTAGCTCCGTTTATTATTACAAAGCCAAATTATATATTGCTCAAATATTTATAACAATTATACTTTATTCATTTCATCAAATTACTGTATTTTAAAGAAATATTAATAAATCTTGTTTAAAACGCCTAGCCTAAATCTTGCTGCTGTACTATTATTTAAAAACAAAAAACACACACACAGAGTATATCTTATTTTATTTATTTTTAATATTTCGAAGAAAATCAATAGCTCAGAAAAGATTCGCTTAGAAAGTCTCCGCATGCATAAGAGTGCGTAACTCGAAGCTTGATCTCGAATTCGAAGGCACCGAGCAAACCGCGGTCAAGGTTTTCTCTCTTTCGTATAACATTCTTTTCCGTTCGTTCCAGCGCTTTTTGTCGACTGAACGCACGGTCGCCTTTTTTCTCCAAGATCCGTCATTGTTTTCGTGACTTTGGTTGCGAAGCACGTTCCATTTAGTTTGGCCACTGGTATCGTCGAAAAAAAGCCGCCCTATCAGAGCTACGTAATTGACAGTGTAATCGGATAAAAAGGAAATATTGTTCCGGCAATGCAAAACAACGAACTAGACGACTAATAATCTAACTTTCTCTTGCATAGCGTTAAAAAAGAACGAGCAGGAGCGCTGCATCCATTGTAACTCAACACCTTGGAACAGTTTAGACAATTAGCTTCCGTCTCCGATATGGTCTCTCGCGGCAACCGGTTCAGTATCTCAACCTTGACTCGTTAACGATTACGCAGACTGCATAATTAGCCGGATATTCAAGTATAAGGAGAGATTAAGCGCTCGATTTACCTTTTCGAAGAAACGACCTTCGCCGATTCTTCCGTCAAGGCTTCGATCCGTCCTTTAGTCGTAGGTTCAAATAAATATTTAAAACAATACAATTACGCTTAAGCGGTTATCGTACTATGCCTGCTTTTCCTTCAAGATAGTCCAGAGAAACTGATGAATTCCTCGTCTTTCAACACGAAGTAGGGAAATTCTTAACTACCGCCGCGGAGCATTTTTCTCCTCGCTTATTATTACTAACAAGTAACGCTCTGATTAATATCAGTCCAACTTCCAAGAAGCAAACAATTCAATAACTTTGAAGAGAAGCGCAGTCTCTTGATATGCAATTTCCCTGATACCTGTAAATATTAAAATAGTGTTCGATCAGTGAAAAAAATGCAAATTACTCAATAGTAGAAACGTAGGGAAGAAGAAGAAAAAAATGGTTGTAAATAAGCGGCTTTCACCCAAGGATTTCCCTGCGATAATCAGAACCCGAATTGCAAAAGCAAAAAGTTTTATCACCGAGGCCCGAGACAATAGAATTTTCCTCGCGACAGAGAAGCAATGCGGGAGGAAAGAGAGAGAGAGAGAGAAAAAAACACCGCGGCGACATCCGGCAGCGGCGCAAAACCTAATTGGTCTCGCGCAACGCCGCCGGCCGCGATTTTCACCCGAGACGCCGAGGAGCGTTTCGACACTTGTAGCTGTTCCTTCACGCTCTCTGACCTCCGAACCAGAAAGAAACTTGCATTTTTGCGGGACTCTCCGGCGTGTAAAAACCAGGCTTCCATTATTCGGACGAACAGCTGATCATTGCCTTTCACGCCTCATCTTTTCATTGGCTATATAGTTTTCAAAAGCACTGCTTTTTTTCTCGCTCGTCCAACTATAAACTTTGCAGTCGTATTGAGCACAATGCTAGAAGAATAAACTTGTATCATCTGCTTTAAACCTTCACTACTGGAAAGCGTTTTATCTCATAACATTCAGCATGAATCGTCCACTTTGCAATTTGAAACTTAGCATGCGATCGTAAATGAAGCTTATCAATAGAATGCAGATTTAAAATATACTTTCCCACCAAGAATCTTACATAAAAATACAGTATACTTTTCAATGTATTTCAACGAAAACGAAGCAGCTCGCGCAAACCGTGACGATTCGGTGAAAAATTTGCAAACGCGGCTGCAAATTACTTTTTGCCGAGAGTCGCGGCGATGAAAAAGAGGAACGGATTCTCGATCGTTTCCTTGCAATTCAAGTGTAAAATTTGACGAAGCGCCGCGCGCCAATCGTTTTCATGTCAATGCCCCGCGACTCCGTAGCGAATCGGAGCTGCGGTTGAATCGCTATATCTTGGAAGGGATCTTTCAATTCTTCTTTTCCTCTGCGGTATAAAATTTTTCATTCGCCATTAGGTGGATATCTTTATTGCTTCGAATAATATTGCCAATACTTGAATTTAATTCGTTTCTGTATCTAGTTTTGATTCAGCTGAAATTTGAGAAAGTCGCCAAGCCCGCTAAAATTTTACGACGCCGCTCGCGTGTGTTTGTGCGAGTCTATCCTGTACAATAACCAGCTCTACTTCCTTTCTACGCAATTGCGAAAAATCTTCCGAGCGAAATAGAAAGTTCATTCACTTAGGCGCATAAACAACAAAGTCCAAAGCTTAGTTTGATAAAAAGACGATTATCATTTAATTCGATAATGCGAAAGTAACGTAATCTTATCTTTGAGAAAATATTGGCACCAGCCAATAGAAGAAGTAGGTTTCTCCACTTTCAAGCCAATCAACTCTAATTTTCACGTAAGCACCGACTATCTCGCGCACGCGAACATGCACCGGCCTTTTTTTCAAATACGAAATGCCGGTGTTGCTGCATTCGTAAGAGTGCCGTAAATACCAAGAGGATCTAGGCCGTCTTGGACTTGACAGAATTTGGATTTGCATAAAACATTGGCCGGCAAGCGATATCGCCACTTTTATTATTTTTTTCTTCCGCGTTCGAGCTTTCGGCATCAAGCGATTGCCGCAGTGCGTCAGCTCGTAAAACAAAGCTATTAAGTTTGAAAAATTTCTATATGTAGTAAAAATTTATGGTTCTTTTAATGGTTTCGTATATTTGTTTATCAAAGTAAAAGTGAATTACTATTATTTTTTTTATAAAATTAATAATATTAATTTTTATGATTTAATGCATTTTATCGGGATACTCTTCCACGAGATTCTCTTCCTTTTTATCTGGAATTCAGAGAATTCCGAAAAATTACATTAAAATTCATTTGAATATTTAATGCTTTGTCAGGCACATTTTGATGAAAGCTTTTTTAATTTATAGAACTAAGGATGCAATAATCATTTGAAATTTACCCTTGATGGGGTTAATAAATAAACTTAGTATGCATTGCAGTTTGACAAATTCTTGGTTGGCCAAAAGTTGACATCAAAGAAAGACGTTTATATTTGTCAAAAGAATAATAAAGAGACAGAAATTGCACGAAATTGACGCTGCAAAAAATTCTCATGAATCTCTAGAATGCACTTGTTCCTCTCCTCCGGAACGACGTCTAGACGCTAAATATATATACAGACGGTTTCGAGTCTTCCGAGCTCAGGGGTTCAAACATCAGACTTTGTGCTGCACGTTTGATAAAGAGTCGCAAAATTAATTATTAAATCTTGAAAGGGAACTCGAAGCCATTCATATTGATTTATTCGTGTCGAAAATGAAATGAATCTGCTGTCCAAAAATCCAGCTAAGGCAAACATGATGACGCGGTGTTGCGTCTAGACCATTTCCCCCGTGGAATCCTTTATTCGAACCTTGGCTTCCGGCCAGTAGCTCGAGCTTTTTCTCCGATGAATTTCCCAACGTTCCATCAGAGGGATGCGGAATGGCGGCACGTATTTCCAATGGAACGGGGATTTAATGATTAGAGTGTCTGATAGCTATTCGGCTATATTTATAGATTTATAGTTAAAATAAGAGATACCGCGAAAGAAATTTAAAAGTTGGAAAAGGAAGAGTAATTAATAATAGAATTCGGCAAGTAAGCATCGGAAAGTGTTTGCAGTAAGCTTTTAAATTTTGATTTTGTTTTGCCCTCATCTTCCTCTGCGATTCACTGAACCAACTTTTCTCATTGATATTTAACAAATTTTTATTACAATTCATTTTTAAATATTGCAATATTAAAACAGAGTAAATGTTGGAACTGCGCGGTTCGAACTAAGGTCCTTCCTAACGATCGACTGCGATTTGGTAAGAGAAAAAAGAGAGACGCTCGGTCGGTAAGTGGGCCGAGGTTATTAAGCGCTCAGGGGCCAGCTTACTCGGCGAGGAACGTCACTACGTCAGGCGCCCGCGCCGCCACTATCGATTGCGGGCCGCGCTTGCGCGCGACGACTCGCTTCGGCGCGCCTTCGACGGTGCGACGTCTCCGTCGAGAAAGCTCTCTCTGTTTTGACCGTCGTTTCCCCGTTTCCCTCGAGCGAAAAGCCAGGCTCTATCTCTCTCCACGTGTGCCGCGAGACCCGCACCGAGCGACAATCGCGCGCAAAAGGACTCAGTGCTCTCCGTTCCTTCTGCTATTTCCTCGCTCTCTCTCTGCTTTTCTCGGTGAGTCTCGACAAGATCTACGCCACCTACGTCGCGCGCTCCTCGCGCCTGCTCGGGCGAAATTTAGATTTTTGACTATTCTAAAATTAACTCCCGCACTTGCACAATCGGGCACTGGGGCTTGTTTTTTTTTTTGGCTCCGCTCCCCAAGTGCGCACGTCGTGCACTCGAAAACATTTTCGAGCCCTCTCACAGTCGAGCATCGTAAATATTGATTGATCCTCTTTACTATTTACATTTTCGTGCCGCGACCGAGGGATCAGTAAACCGATTTCGTGTGCTACAGTATAGTTAAGCTAAACGATATCAGCGGGAAAGCGAGGAAATGGCAGAGACAACGAAGTGTTAACCGCGCGAAAAGAAGCGATAAGAAAAGAGCCATGGCCTCGGCGGAAGAGGCGACGGGCACGAAGCGGCGCAGTGGCATTCCCACGCGGACCCCGCTGCCTCGGAGGGTCGTCGAGGACGGGAGAGACTCGGGCCTCTCGTCCGAGAGCACCACTCCGACAAACGGCTCGCCGATCAAGCAGCCGCAGCAGCCCGTCAGGAAGACCAGGATGATCGACATCATTGCTGCTTCCAAGGCTCGGCTGCAGGAGTCTCAAAGGTCTTGCAAAACAAAATCTACGTCTTCTCTCGGACTCTTTGCCGATCCTTGATTGTTTATCCTGAAATATCCCCCAGTCCAGCTTCGCGTACAGCAGATTCTAAATCGAGTTTCCCCCTCTGATTTGCTTTTCCAGGCTCAGCAACAGCAATCGAACGACGCGGCTGCTGCACAGCAGGTCGAGCACGGAATCGCCGAGGTCCCTCGACAGCACGCGAAGTCGCCAAGTCTTCAGTCCGCTGAGACCCCCCAGAAATGTGAGTCCGCCTCTCCTCCTCCTCCCTTGCGTCTAAGACCGATCCAAAACTGATTCATTGAAATACCTATAGGTGCAGTCGCCGAGTTTCGATTCCGGAGACGAGGGCAGCCTCAGGATCGAGCGGGGAACCTACAGCTACATGTTTCAGGATATCGTTTCTATCAAAACGATGCTCCTGAAGCTGAAACGGGTCCTTCAGGAGGTGACGACTCTTTAATTCTCCCTTGAATATTAAAAGCACCTTTTTCTTTAATCCTCTTATTTCGTTTACAAAGCACACGCATTTATTTGACATTTCTGTTTCTGTTTCTGTTTCCGTTTTTGCTACCTTTTGTTTTGTTTCGTCCACATTGCCGTCTTGTTGCATTGCCAGTCAGGAGAGAACGGTTTGACGAGGGTAGGTGTTTTGCTATTTTTTTTCCCCCGATTTCCCGATGAATATTTAATCTAGATTTAGAGCTGCGACACAGCAAATGCGAGCTTAACGAGCCCTTTTTAATCGACTTTTCAGACGGACTCTCTCAACCCATTCGATAATTCATTAAAGGTACGCGTGAGTCAGAAACATACAGACTCTTGCTAGAACGTTTTGTCGAAACAAACGGCTTATCTTAGGGCATGTTTGCAGAATGGCCTCTCCTATAACCTGAACGACGGTAACGCGACGACTGACGCGAACACCTCTCCCAACGACGGGAGAGACAACGTCGCCGACGAGCTGGCCGATTTGCGGCGGCAGGTCGTCTTCCTTCAAGGCCAGATAGACGACAAGGATCGCTTCATACAGAACTTGCAGGTAAACTATTTTTTCAACTTTGTTCTCGAATTCCTGCCTCGAATTATGGGCTCCCGTGCAATTCTGATTTCTAGGCCCAGCTTACGAAATATCAGACTGCAGAGGCTAACGATGCCTCGACAACGTCCAACGGAAAAGACGAGCCCAAAGAAATGGTAAACGCGACTACGCAAACGGACAAGGTAAGGCTTTTTCGCCTCCTCGAACTGAGGGTATTTAATTCAACTAGAAGATTGCAGTTACTTAAATTTCATCCTTATTTTAACACGTTTAAATGCAATCTTTTAGATACATCAATAAATTATATCATTGATATTGACGATAAAAGAGAAACTTATTTCTAAAACATACCATTTTAAAATAATTAAACTGCAGAATTATTGGCACGTTTATATAGTTCGTTTATGAGAATGTAACACTGTAATGTTTCCATGTTCCTATACAAATTACGTTCTTTTCTTAGCCTTAGATCTCTTAATTTTTCATAAATACACTCTGTCAGTTTACAAGAGCTGCGCTTTGCTTTCTCATACAAAAGCCTTGTACATTGTAGGCGAGAAATATAGTTGTGGATCCACAACTGGGATTTCCTTTCACAAATCAATGTATATACAGAAACCTATAGAAATTTTATCGAGGTCACTTGAAAAGAACGATTTTTTTTTCTATTTTTTTAAAGTTGCGACCAGTCTCGGCAGGACCGTCGATATTGCAGGGACTCTCGCAAGAATCAGGCATGGGCCTAGTAAGGTAAGCAATCCATCGATTTATTTCTTTCTAAACACTAACCATATCATCAAGCATTTGTTTTTCTTGTGAACTCGCGCAATAAAAGACTTAACAATCATCGGCTCTACTAAAGATTCTTGAATTTAGCACTAACATTTTCTTTAATTATTTCATGATAAATCCATAAATCCATATAAATCTTAACCGCACATGTACAAATGTATCATGACCTGATTGTTGTTGCTGGCCTGCTCCTGCGTCTGGCGCGGCGACGAGCAGCTTCAGGATCGGGAAGGTAGAGTGCGTCAGTCTGTGTGACTTATTATTGGGATACGTGCTACTTTGCGCGATACATGCTCTTATTTACCTGCACTTGGAACACTTGCAAGCCATTTGTTCCGCTTACTGTTACCTTACCTAGTACTTGCTTATTTATACTAGTACTAAGCCTAATTTTACTGTACAATGCATGGATATGGACTCAAGTTTACTTTAAAACTCCTTTACATTGTGTCAATTTCGACGAACTATTTTTCGACCAGTTGGTTTATGTACATGTTTTAGATAAGACATTTGATTAAAAATCCTGTTTATCCTAAAAATAGATGTATTTATTTCTGTACTGTAAACCAATTATTGCGTAATTACCAAGCATGAGATTTGATTAATTTAGTTATCATTTTTTTCAATAAAATAAAATGTATTTTTTTTAAAACTATAACGGATTGACATTTAATTATGTTTCATGCTGCATTGAATAGCCGTATGGGGTGAGTTCATCTTGCTATGCCCGAAAATAAACTTTATTTCCTCAAAGTGTAAAACTTGAAAGAATCGTCGTATTAACATAACGTCTATTGGTCTTGCAGCTGGAATGACTCATGGAGCGGACAAGCAGCAGCATCAGCAGCATCGGCCTCGAGTCGGCCTGCGGAGCTGAGTAGCGGGAGCTCGAAGCCGCCGTCGCGACGCTCCTCTGACTCGGCGCAACGGCCGGCCAGTTTGCGGGGGCCGAGGCTGCCCGCGCCGCAGCCGCAGTCGCAACCGCAGCCGCAGCCCCGTTCCGCCATCCCCACGCCCAGGAGGCTCGCAGCCCCCACGCTCATCCCCAGAGCCGCCAGGGCCGTCTCCGCCACCGGCCGCGCGCACAACTCCTAGCAGTCGCGGATCTTCTTCGCTTTCGACATCTGACAACTCCTATGCCAAATTACGCCCCAAACTTTAAATACCCCCCTTCTTCCTTTAAAAAAGACGTAGTGCCTTCGACGATCAATTTCCATTCTTTTCAACTTTTGTCTTAGGCATTGCGTGCTATTTCTCATCGACTCCTCCCCTCTCGTTGTAAATATGCCGACGAAAACGCAAGTATTAACTGCTCAAATTAGATTTCGAGCAATCTACTGGCCGAATATCGAAGAAAGCTGTTTCTTACAACACTCTTTAACTTTTTAGTTAACAAAAGTCTAGTTTCATTGTATATCTATTACCGCTCATAAACGAACAGTGACACTTTTAAGCTAAAGCTCCTCACTCGGAACGTTCGATCTTTCAGTTCTCTAATTTTCGCGTCGACCAACGGCCCAATTAACAAGGAACTCGTCACTGTTAGAGATTGAAACATTCATGCATTGAACGACGGAGGAGTGTCGTTGAAGCGATGCATCATTTATTTTTTGCAAATTCCGCGTGTACTTTTTATGTGCTGAGTTCATTGTAAATTTTCATTTTCGCACGAATTTTATGTATATAGTTGCAAGGCAGATTCGTGCGCATACGTATATATTTTCACGTTTCGTAGAGCGAATCAAACGATTCGTTATTCTTTCTTAACAGTGAGAATGATGTAAATATAAAACTTTGTGTATTACTTGAAATGCGTACAAGATACTTTATTTAGACAAATTTTAATTGATCTTAGAAGGATTATAGCAGATTCCTATTCAATAATTTTAAGTACAACTTCTTTTTATATTGTTTAAGCTCCTTCAGGCATATACAGCCTATACACTACTTATACAAAGATTTTCGATTCATTTATTATTATTTAGTTTTTGAATTGTCAAATTTACGTAATTAATTTATGTATTAATTTTTCCATTGGATCCAAGTACTTACAAAACTTTACATAAAATATTACTTAAAATTGCTTAAACAATATTTAGAGAAAAGCATAAACAGTATTTCTGAGTCAAGAGAATACGTTTTAGTAAATAATTTAGCAGGGTTTGTACAGTTTTATTCGAGCTTCGCTACTTTAATTATATTATATAATTTGTAAAGGTTTAATTTATTTCTTCGCAATGTTGTTGGTGCTACGATTTTGCAGCTACATGCCTGAGACAAAAATACTTTGTTTAAATAAAAATAAGATATTCAAAAGCTAAAATCTTTTTTATTAGCAATTAAAAACAAAAATGTACTTAATAATACGATACAAATAAATTAGTGACAATAAAGTCAATGCAGTTAATTTATTATCGGCACTACTTTGTTGGATATTTAAATTTATTGATGAAAATCAAGGTTTTTAAAAGCCTTTTTATTCATAGATATGGTTTCATTTAAGAAGATGCAATAGTTTTTGCATAAAACAAAGAGATAATTCCGTTTCACTTGATTGTAACCATCGTTTTCAAGGTCAAAGGAAACTGGTTAGTTTTGCAGATGAATTTTGTACGAAGATATAACGATGTTAGAGGCAGTTTTTAGTGGGACTAGCTGAGTGCAAAACATCATAAAGTTCTGATGAGTTCTTGCGCTGTAAACCGAAATGGAAAACTAAGTAATCTCAATCTGTAAATGTTTTTTAGAAAATAATATATGGTTTAATTTTCATAAATTGCACCTGAAGAAGAATAGGATTCTTCAGATTTTGTAAAAAAATAAGCGAGTATTCGAAAATATCGAAGATTTTGTAAACACATTACTGGTTTACTGCGTAATCACTTATGAAGGCATGGACTATCAATGTAAAAATGTAGTCAAATGATTTAAAAAAAAATATACGAATGTTATATTTATTTATAAAAAGAGAAATCCATTTTTAAAAAATTTAATTCAATTCTGAACATGTTATACAAACTGAAATTGATTTTTTATGAGATCTAAAAGGCTTAAAAAAAAAAAAAAAAGAACATGTTATACACGATTTGGTGAAATTTTAATTTATAATTGTGAAATGTCCAGCCAATTAGTTGTCAAAATGTCCAGCTAATTAGTAATATTGAAAGTAACTCGTTTTAATTTGTGTCTCAATTACTATTAAATAAAAAAATTGTGCTATTTACTCTTGAATTACAAGGTGTAGCACTTATGGTAGTAATGCCATTTGGCATCGTCTCGAGGCTAAACTGCGAGAAACAGTAAATAAATTATATTTGCTGGTAAAAATGTTTTTTGATTTATTTTCCCTTTATATTCATCATCTATTGTTTAACCTTTAGAGGGCCGGCATTTGGAATACCTGAAAGTATTTTCTATCATAGATTGATCATAGATGAAGTGTCGATCATGGATTGAGTCAGTATACTGACTTCTCGGCCTTCTAAAGGTTAATAAAGTACAAAAACGTCCTGCTTAATTTTGTTTTATTTTAATATAAAAGCAAAGACAGTAAAATTTATAAATATTATATGGATATAGCAATAATACACAATAGATACAAACTATCTAACACGTTTACGCGTAGATCATTTGTTATCATTACATGTATAAAATGAGAATTTTATTTAAAAAAGTTTTTTTACTACAAAAACAAACGTTAGAAGTAATTCAAATATGAAAAGAAGAACAAAAAATGAAAATATTAATTTAATAGACATAGTAGACTTAAAAAGTCCGAATATTTATCTTAGAAAATAAATATATAAATATTAAATTTTAGATTTTCAGAATTATATAAATTATAAGTTTTTACATATAAATTTGAAAAGAATAATGGATTTTTGGAGACAATACTATATTTCTAATGAATTCGATAATCAGTTTGACTTTCATTTGTTTTTTTTTCTTTTGAAAGAGAAAATATTTTATTTTAATATTTAACAAAATAGAAAAAAAGAACTTCACTTCTGTTGTTCAAGTTTGATGAATTTGATAAAATAAGACTGTTATTGATACTTTCATTATGAAATGCGCCCAAATTTGACTAAAAACGACGCAATTGATACATTGTTAGATTTTGGTGCATTTCATTAAAGTATAAACGAATAATAAATACAAACTATTACGAACGAAAATTCATTTTTTATCTTTTTCGTCATCCGAAAGCTCTTTTTTTACTAGAACTTTATTGTCACACTTTTTGTCTTTGTCACTCTCGCTAATTTCTTTTTTGACTGTGACTTTGCTGTCACTCCATCGAGTGTCACTTTTAATCTTGCACTCCACTGGGGTTCCATTTACTTCTGTAATAGCTTTTTCATCCTGGATTTCGACTACTTCGACTCGCTTTATATCACTTTGAATATTTTTAGAGGCTATATGATATATACTTTTTAGAGAAGTGAAATACGAATGTGACTCAGTCTGAAAAAGAAAAATATTTTCACTAACTTTTTTAACAACCAAAAATTCATAAATTTTGTTTTACTAAATTACATTTGTTACTCACAGTTATTTTTTTAAGTTTGTCATCCGCGTTTCTCAGTCTATCTTTGTACAATTTTAAATCTTCAGAAAGATCTTTAATAGTATTGCTTTGTTTACTTGATTTATCGCTAACAGTAGTTAATTCATGTTGCAATTCCAACATTCGCGTTTCTGTATCTACTCGAGCATTTTCCGACCTTTGTAATTGACTAACTAATTTTTCTATATCCAACAAAGATCCTTTGAATATTACAAAACCTTCTGGTATGCCGTCATTATTTCCTTCTTCAGAAACTGAATTATCTCGACGAGCTCTCTTAGAAGGTGGTCCACTTCGAACAAATACTGGTAATAATTTTTTGTTTCCTAAAAATAAAATTCAATGATCAAATATTTATTTTTAAAAAAATAGTACTTTAATTTGAGGAATTAATTGTCAAACAAGTAAAACTTTAGCTGCTTATAAAAACTTAAAGGACTTACCTAAAGCAAGAGATTTTATCATTTCTTCTTCGTTATCTGCTTTAACGGAAATACAATCCGGTTTTTCATTATCTTCCTTTTTAGAGTCTTTTCCATCATCTTCCTTAATTTTATCTGTTAATTTTCGATAATGTAAAGAATCTCTTGTCACAACTTTTTGAACTAATTTTCGAACTTGAGCACGAGACAAGTTCAATCCTAAGGTATAAATTAATTCCTCGATATCTTTATCAAAAATGTATCCACAATGAGTTTGATCAAAATATACAAAAGATAATAGAAGATATGGGTCGAAAGTATATAATTTAGCTTTCTTCTTTTTTCCATCTTTATCTTTATCTCTTCTTCCGTCTCGTAACGAATCATCATCCTACAAAAATATTGCAACATTAGTTTTTAAAATCTATTAAATTGATATTAGTAAAATACGAAACTGACATCTGAATCATCGTCATCTTCGTCTTCTTCATCTTCATTTTTATCTTTATCTTTATCGTCGCTTTTGAGTTTGGTATCCTTATCCTCTTTTTTATCTTTATTATTATCGTTTTTCTTTTCATCCCTTTTCTCGTCTTTTCTCGTTTTTCTATCATCATCTTTCTTCTTATCATCTTTTTTGTCTTTCTTTTTATCCTCCTCTTTTTCTTTCGGTTTTTCGGGTAAATTACATAGAGATCGATATATACGGAAACCAAAATCACGCATCAACATTTCGTTAAAAAGTTCAGCAAACAACGATACTTCAAATGAATGTTCCTGCAAAAAAGGATTAAAAGAAAATAATTATTACATATAAAAATTACATAAGAATATTATTATAGAACTACCTTTGTGTCTTCCGGTCTGTAGTCCAGTAAAACACTAAGAGACATTACTGTACAATCGAATTTACCACTTTTAGCAACTCTAGAAGGATGCACTATAATATGAGAATTTTCTGGAAGATAGTATTTCTTTTCCAAAATTGCTTTTTCCCTTTCATACATTTTTTTCTTATCCTCGTCCTATGAAAATAATAAAAATTTGGATTTACACGTATTTAAAGTTCAAAATAAATGGATTGTTTTACATAAAATTTTTACTTACATCTTTACTATCCTTTGACCGTTTATCGTCTTTCAGGTCATCTTTGGGTGACGGCGTACTTTCTTTATCGTTTTCTTCTGCTTCTTCTTGTCTACCTTCTTCTTTAGCCTGTTCTGACTTTATAGCCTTAGTCAATCTCGCTTGCAATTGAGATTTTAAGCCTTTGGAGCTTAAATTACGAGCAACCAACTCTTGACGTAAATCATTTACCTAACAATATGAATATAGAATTAAACTTAAAAATCTGAAATTTTAATTTAAAGTATCTCAGATATTAGCAAAATTGATTTTATTAAAACTTACATTCATAGTCTTTGGATCTAGTTCGGAATAATGTGCTGGATCTTTCTTTTCTGGAACTGCTTCGTCCTGAAATGAGAGAATACTTTTTAATAAAAAAAACTCAAGTTACAATTATTGAAAATGTACTACAAAACTGAAGCAGCCCCTATAACCAAACGTAACTAAGTCATCATACACTTTCATTATCATCGTACACTCATCCAACCACTCGGTTTCTCGTTCACATGCATTCTCACTACTATCTATATGTTATAACGTAACAACACAAATATCTTCAATCACGATGGTCTTATAACAAGATATAATAGACTGCTAGACTCTCTTAGTGTCCTCGCTCTGGTGTCGGTGTCGGTTCGTGGGTAAGACGTGAATATTCATAAATACTATCGTACGTAGCAAATAGTTATAATAATATATAAAAATCAACATTAAATGAAACTTTTTTTCAATAATTTCTGAACTGATGGTGTAGATATTTTTTCAGAAAAGAAACTGATTCAGCTGCATACTTCCCCGAGCTAGGTTTGCCCGCTTTGCTTATAGAATGTAATGAAATTGCCAGTGGCTCGTTATTTCTGTACATGCTAATTGATCAAAATTCAATATTACAAGCTTAAAAAGATGAAATATTTTAAACTTTGATTTACTAAATATTTATTTATTAGATCAATGAGCAGGTAAAGAAATAAATGAAAAAAAAATCAGATCAGTTTAGTAATGGGAAAGAGCGATTTACGATTAATTATAAGAACAAGTAAGAAAGAACAGTTAAAAAAAGGTAAGATAAGATAATATGCATATAAATAACATGATAATAAATATTAATTTTAATATATGGGATGATGATAAGGGCAGTGCCTTTTGATCAGCGACGCCTTGAACAGCGGCACTCTCATCGGCATTCTCATTGGTAGCAGCATCCGGATCGACTTCGACGGCGACTGCTCGTAGCAGCTTACGCTCCAGTTGCTTTTTGTAGCTGAGATGCAGGCCGTCCCATTCCAATCTGGTCGGCACGCAGCGCCAAACATCTGGGAGAAATAGTATGACGGTTTCAACGCGAGAGGGTACCACACGGCCGGACTTGTGGGTCGTCTCTGCGCGCCTGTAGTAGAGCTCCAGGAAGCGGTACCTGCGCCGCAAGGAAAAAAAAACAATACCCAAACGTCAACTCTTGGAGGTTAATGCCTGCCTGCACGTGCGATTGACTCTCATTCTCTCTCTCTTTCATTCTCTCTCTCTCCCTCTTTTTTTTCCGCATGTATGTATATTCGTTTTTCGCAAAAAAGCCTTTCTCTTTCTCTCGCCCATTTTTTCTCGGTTGCTTTTCTAATTTTTTTCATTCGACTCTCGTCTTCTAGCAACATAACAAAAATCTAACATAAAAATTGTCCATCTGTCCTGCAAAGCGCACAAACACACAGAAAAACCGCCGATGTAACCAAAAATAAAAAATATGTAGCTTGTAAACAAACATTGAGAAAGAATAAGTAAAAGCCCCGGTAAGTTGAACCCTTGCTGCTCTCTTCATTGGTTGCTCAGAGCCAGGGTACGCAAATATATACGTACTTTCAGTAGTCTCTCTCCAGCCTATACTGTTTTTTCATTAGTTTATTCAGTTAAAACTCGTTGTTATTGACTTAAAGATTTTTTGACCCGATTTTAATTTATATTCTTTAATTAAAATTCTTCACTGAAAATAATATTGAATAATATTCAATTATTTAAATATAATAAGCAATTGTTTTTAATCAATTTTGTCAATACATTAAGAACGTTTTTCATAAACTACTTTTTTTGTTTGGTCAGAGAATTGATATTTTGTGTAACTGCTTTCAAATTAACTAATAATAAATTTAGTAAAAAATCATTCATTATTTTCAATGAAATTGTGACATACTTGCTCGGAGCGCCACCGCGCTCCTTGATTAAACTAGGAATTTTTGTGACGAACAAAATAACGCATTTAATTACACCCTGAATATGTTTAAAATAATTTGAACTATCAGTGAAAATAATACTTAAAAAAATTATGGAATACCCAATTATTTACAGAGTAAAGTGCATTAATCTCATCAGGCTCACTAACCAGCAAACGGAAAATAAAGATATGCAACCATTGTCGAATTCATACCATTGGGTGCAGTTGGAGAGATCTATGCCAGTTAAAGCTTTACATGTTCTGATGGCCGTTTTGATAAGAACTGATGGATCCTTGTCTGGATTTGGTCCGTCTAACGAAGGACTCCAAGGACCACCTATCGCCATAGTTTCATTTTTACCACGCAAACCGACCAAAAAATTTATCAAGCGGGTAGGATGAATATAATCCCTATCATTGTCACGATCCTCTGTGACTCCACAACATCGTTTGTAAATTTCATCCATTTGTGGCATTGAAATAAGCATGACCTAAGAAATTTAATGAATTAGTAGACAAATTTATCATAACTTTAATTATTTAAGATTTATTTGAAGAGAAAGCTTACTTTTGCTGAAAATAAGTAATCTGCATCAGGAGGCTCTAACACAGCTGTGTTTTCAGCACATGAATCAACATCTTTATGCATAACATGAAAGGAACAAGGTTTGTTGAGAGTAAACGGCATATGAGGTGGAAATGCATCCACCCATCTGAAATTTGTAGAAAAAAAATCACTGGGAATGTACATATTTTGGTAACGCCTTTTGATTTCCAGAACATCTGCTTCTGGTCTGCAACAGAGAATACATATAAAATAAAAAATAAGTGTAAAATAAAGTTATTTACTTTGATCACTTAAAAACTTACAAATCGAGAGCTATCTTTGGTATTTGTACCATATAACGAGGAACTACTCTTGCTCTTCTGCGCGGTCTTGGTGATTTACTTCTCCTCGTCCTTGACGGACTGCGTTCTTCTTTTTTTTCTCTATCTCTAATCCTTTCTTCTCTACGTCGTTTTCGTTCAACTTCTTCTTCTTCCCTTCGATCTCTTGGAGATCTTTCTCTAACTCTTCCAGTCTTATTGCGGTTCGCTACGTTAGATGGGGTAGCAGTATTTGTATTAAACCTAGACATTGATAATTTCGTATTTTGATTTTGGTTTTTGATCATACTTGAATTAAAATATTATTTACCTATTATTTGCATTATCTGTGGGTGGTGGAACTGCATTGTAAGTGCCTGATGTTCTAACAGGTTGAGTTGGTCGAGTAGGTTGTCCAGTTGGTTGTGTATTTGTGGTGTTATTAGTATTTCCCATGGGAAGTACTTGTATTCTTGTTGCATTCCACTTAAATGGCATAGAGGGGTTATAAGATGCTTCTACTAATACACGATCACCTACTGCAGGATTTGAACCTTTTACACAAGCACTAGAAAATAAAATTTTAAGTTTTAATACATGCTCTATATGTATTATGTAGTTATATAAACTTGTTTTATAACATACCTTGTTTGAAAAAATACATCTTCATCAACAAATCCAAAATTGTCATGAACTTTTGTAACTGTACCAGTAAATACTCTTTGCTTTGTTGAAGAAGGAGGCACATTTTGCTGAACTTGCTGAGCAACTCCAGCTACTGATTGCGTGAAAGCATTAGCATTCAACGCTCTCGGTGTTGGATAAGAAACTGTTGCAACTTGTGGATAAAGTTGACCAGCTATACCTGACGGTAAATTAGACCCTAATGTTGCCATGGATGCCATGGTTATATTTGGCTAAAATATGATAATTATGAATAGTTTTAATTTGAGTAACTTTTTACACAATTTTTTAATAACATTTTATGAAGCACTAACTTGTTGCAATCCTAAACTCTGTTGATAAACTTGTTGGTTTGTTTGCTGATATTGGACCATGGGTTGTCCACCCATTCCACCCATTGCTTGACCCAACATTTGCTGTTGGATATTTTGTATTCCTTGACCTTTCAAAATAAAGACATGATTAATATACTGTTAATAACATTTAAAAAATTCTTAGGGCAATTATTGAAATATTTCAGATTTTAAGAAAATCCTGAAATTCTAAATTTAATAACTTTTACACCGACAACAATCCACAACCAAGATAACTCCTTTCGCTTTATCAGACTCAATAAAAAAATCAAATTATCCGTGCCAGTAAAATAAAACCTCATTTGCACCGAAGAATATGATTTATTAGAGACAGTGCAACTCATGTCTTAACTTAATCAATTGCTCAGCACCTCATGTCAAATGTACCTATTCTCACTGACACTCATCCTTTACGCTTTGCAAATTGTCACCTATCGATTTTCTATAGGTTTGGAGAGCGAAATTAATAAAAGACAAATATCCCACGCTGAAAAGTTAATCGGGGCCATGAAAAATATACAATACGAACAACTCTTGTTCGTACGAAGATTGCGACATCGCAAAGGCACGATTCGCTCACCTGCATTGCGAACCCAAGGCGGATTCTTGCCGCCCCCGAAGGGCGATATGTTGCTCATAGTGGCAGGTAGGTAACGAGGCCGATCGACAGCAGTTTGGTTTTGGCGGATGAATCTTTCCGCGGGAGAGACTTTTAAAAGCACAGCGTCCTTCGCTTTCCCTCACTCCGGCGCCATGTTTTTGACTCCCCTAACGAGATCGGAGAGTTCGGAGCGGCGAACTATCAACGTGTGACTGCAAACACGCAAGCGCGTGCTACACGACTCTCACACGAGTCGAGCTACTGCTGAAGTCGACGGCAGGCTTGATGTTGAGGCTGATTATCTTTTTTTCCGAGCTTTCGGTTTTTGGTCCCTTTCACTGTCTGCAATTACAAGATTATTTTTATTTAGTTTTTTTTTTAAGAGTTTAGAGAGAACGTTGAAATGATCATTGGGCTTTTTTGTTGTTTCAATTTATATGCTAATTTAGAATTCTACAATATATATATATATATATAATATTATGCAATATAATATGGATGCATGACTGAGCTATTTGAAGGCTTGATAGGATAGCAAACGTGCGGTAAAATGTAAGCTAAGGTTATATTGTATAGCATAAGCTATAATATTTCACCACACAATTACGCAGATTTCTATCAACTAAATTAAATTGAAATAAATGTTTGTTTTAAGCCATTTTTTGTTTATAGTTATTTTTATTTTTTTATTTTTATGTATAAAGAATCAAAAGTAAAATGTAATTAATAATTTAAAAAATAAACAATATTTACTTTTCTTTTCCGATTAATTATTTTAATCGTTGTTATTAAATACATCAGTACCTATATAAAGTTATGGAAGGGAAGGAAGAGTAATGTTTATACATTTAAAAATTAAAGTCAAACGAGAGTCGAGCAATTACCGAAAGTCAGTGCATTTATCACATGATTGCGGATTTTTTCTCGCATCTACTAAATTACGACTGCTTATCAATATTGAACATAAGAAAATTCTCTTATACAAATTATTAAATCATAAGATTTATTTCTGTTAAGAAGCTTTCAGAATTTTATTTTAAATAGTAAATTAAAAAATTTTAGACTTAAACAAGGAACAAATAATTCTCAGAAATTAACTTTAAATCGCTAACTTTCATATTAATTTTCCGTAAGTACTATTTAATTTATTTCGATTTTTCGAGTTCGTTATTCAATTTTTTTTTGACAAAAGACAAAATATAATTTGTATGGGAAAGCTAAATATGTACATAAATATACATAGACAAATCGATTCGAATTTTAATTTACTTAAAAGCCAAGCTAGTTTGTTCTACTATGTACGTAAATTATTAAGTTATTATGCAAATAATAATTTATGTTATTGATGAAAATTATACCATACAATTTAAACTGATACATTTATAATTGAGTAAATGCGCTCTTGTAACATCAGTATGCAATCACTAGTATCAGTTCTATCTTTTCATAAAATTTGTATTGAATTCTTAATGTCGCATTCTAAGGAAATGTAATGTTTATGACCTCGTTTATGACTCTAAATAATTTATACGAGCACATCGATATTAAATGTAAAAAAGAACAAGGTATGTCGAATATATTGAACGAAATTATCAAATTAGATTCAGTAAAATATAGTAAAATAGCAATAAACTTTGAAAGCATTTTGGATTTTGATCGCCATAGCTGGTAGCAATGAAAATTAAAATTTCGCGGGAAAGGCCGCAACGCCAATCATCTCTTTTTCCGTTCTCTCTGAGATCGCCAGTAGGCTGCGCCATGGAGCGGAGACTTACGTAAGTGACCTGCATCATCAGCGGTCCGCAGATCAGTACTTATAGCAACACGTGCTCGTCTGCTCCGAAAATACAGTTACGGATTACGGATAACAAAAGAGCCGAAAGGTTTGCTCGCAGGGTTCGAAAATCGATCTTCACTTGTACCTCTTGCAGTTCAACCTGAAAGGGAGGGAGTAGCTATTATACATATATATAGTTTAAGGAAAATAAAAGAGGAATGGCGTTGGCATCGATCTGCCGGCGGCTGACAATTGATTCGACCTTCAGCTGCTGCTCGGCGAATCACTCGGCGCTCGCCACCCGGACGAGTCAGAGCTTTGCTGTCATCAGGACACTCGCCACTGCTGCTGCCAAGAAGATGGGCCTGCCGCGTGTCTTCTTCGACATGAGCGCTGATAACAAACCAGTCGGGCGCATCGTCATGGAGGTATGTAATTTTCTCTTTTTTCATAGTGTTCACTAATTTCGATTACTTTTTTAAACTTTTAACCTTTACTTTGAAATCATTTGCTGTCTTGAATGATAGTTTTCGTTGATTACGGACTTTCAAGTTACGCACCGATTATGTTCCGTTTTTGAATGCGGCGCGCGCTTTTCCAATTTGTTAAGACTGTTTTAAGTTGAAGTGGAGCTTTATTTTTTTAAAATAACTAGTGCTTTTGTCTTATTTTGACTAAATGAATTACAGAATTTTTTATAAAAGAATATATTTTTTAATAAACTAAATAAATTTAATGCACTCGGGTATGAGTATAAACTTAAATATATTAGTAATATGTTTTATCCACACAAAAAAAAAGACAAGATTATGTTGAAAAAGTTCTTTAAACTATCATGAATAGTTATGCTATCCAGATTTTCTTGTATTAGATAGCAAGATAATAAGTTAAGCTTTATAACAAAGTCAAAGAAAAGAATTTTTTTCCAGTTACAATTATTACATGCATTTCTTAAATAATTGATGAATGAATAATCATTTTTTCTCAATTCATATGAAAAAGACGACAATAAAACTTTCTTTCCTTTATTTATAGTCAATTTTAAGATTATTGAATTCTAGCTATAAAAGAACTTTTATAAATATTTAAAGAGTTATTAAAGTCATAAGATTTATTTATTATTTCCGTAATCCATATCTTTGTTTTATTATTTTTTACTTATGCTTTAAACATAATTTTTATAGAAAAAAAATGAAAGTCGTATAAATATTTTAAAAAATAAATTAGATTTTTTTTCTTTATAAAATGTTTCCTTTAAATGTTTCATTTGACTGAAAAACTATCTTGTTTGAATGATTTTTGTGATGCATGAGAAAGCTTCCATAAATATGTATATACATGTGTATTTTATAATCATTATTGAAGTTTTACATTAGCTAGCTAGGCAATTATTTGCACTAAGTATTAGCGTGTTATCTAGATAATTGACTTAGTCTGTACTTAGACTTTATGTAAGCAACTTGCACTAGTTTTGTTCTTATTAAAGAGGAACTAGAATTTTATGACTGATTGAGTTTTGAATGCAGGTGAGAATAAAAGTGATATGCAGTGCCTTTGTGCATATTTGACCCTGTCCTCAAACTGGTATTTCCTTCTTTAAACTGCTGAAGGAGGTCAAGTACCATTACTCGGGGTAATCTTGACTTGTTAAAATTATTTGCTATTCTAACAAAAAGATTGCGCGAAATTGGATGTTTAAGGATTTAATTATCCAAAGTACTATGATACTGCGGCTTCGACGTGGAGCTTTTTACGCTGCACTTACCGCGAAATAAAAGAAAATTGATATTTTAATTTAGAATATAACTTGGCCAATTCTTTTTTACTTTTATTCTTCAGCTTTTTAAGAGCCCTTGAAAGTTATTTATAAATTTTATAAATTATAATTATTCGTCATAAATCTTGATTAAATCTAGTTAATTTAGAAGATTCTTTCGCCATTCGAAATAGTACTAAAAAAAGAGTAATAAATAATTGACCTTCCAATATTTCGTTGATAATACAAATTTGAATGTTAAAAAAGTAAGTTTTCCTAGTCCTTACTAGAAATGAAGGCGAGCTTATCGAAAAGAAGAGTTTGTTGAATAGCGTATAACGTTTTCAGTTGCGAACGGACGTAGCGCCGAAGACGGCAGAAAACTTTCGCGTGCTCTGCACGGGCGACAAGGGCTTCGGCTACAAAGGCAGCACGTTCCACCGGGTGATCCCGAACTTCATGTGCCAGGGCGGCGACTTCACGAACCACAACGGCACCGGCGGCAAGTCCATCTACGGGAACAAGTTCGAGGACGAGAATTTCCAACTGAAGCACGTCGAGCCGGGCACCCTCTCGATGGCTAACGCCGGCCCCAACACCAACGGCTCCCAGTTCTTCATCACCTGCGTCAAGACCAGCTGGCTCGACGGCAAGCACGTAGTCTTCGGCAAGGTCGTCGAGGGCATGGACGTCGTTAGAAAGGTCCGTCGATTTCGTTTAATTGCGCCCGCCCTTTTTGCATTTCTTACCGGTTTTTTCTTGACGGCACCAAAATAGACGCTCGTGTAATTCGATATACGTACGACAAGTAATTCGATATCCAGGGGCTACTCGCACTCATTCTCTGTCATTATACACTGGGATTTTTTTAATTAAACACCTAGATCAAAAATGCAAAGAGGGAGAAAGAGTTATTCAATGTATTTGATATTTTTCTCTGCTTTCAGCTAGAGGCCATGGGTTCACAATCCGGCAAGACAAACAAGAAGATCATGGTGCAGGACTGCGGCGAACTCAAGGCGTAAAGGATCCATGCCTGCAGACAGAAATACATCTATATTGAGAGTCAAATACATACATCCATGCACCGACGCACACACATAGACGCGCAGCGGAAAAAGGTCCGTGTGCTGATACGGCTCATATCCCCCGGCGCGAATTCATCATCTCCATTTCTCGCTTAGATCTCGTAACATCGCGCCGACTTACGTTCCACTGTGAGCTCCCTTTCTGATTTAGCGCTCGCGCTCTTATACGTCTTTCGGTCGTAATTATCCTTTTTTGTTTCTTCGGCAATTAAAGTAGCAGCACACGGGCACGCAGAAAGTGCAAGAAGGCACGCGTCCAACGCGTATGGGTACAAATGGGTTTTTCGTGGAATCGCGAGCCTGCGATCGCACAGCCAACTTTTTCCAAGCATTTAAACGACGGAAGACTTTATCTTTATTTAATTCCTTTATCAACTACTGATGCTCAGTTATTAAATTTTATCCTGTTAGATATCATTACATCCGAAAGAGTGTTGGTTTTACGATTTAAGTTAGATCCAGTTTCTATGAAATAAAGTTGTTTTCAAAATCGAATACGTCTGTTTTATTGAAAAACCCCCTCTTTTTAAGTGATGGACTGAACGCTAGTGTGAGCTAAAGGTTTTCACGTGTTCAAGAAAAGAAACCAACGTTGAAGAATTTTTTTTTTTCGAAACTGCAACATTTAGCATTAATTTCTTTTCTTCAATATAAAGCCTTCTTTTTAATATTAAAATTAGTGGATTGAAAAGAAAAAGACTTGAAATTTTCAACATTTAAGATTTATTTTGGGCAACATTTGGTAATTCTTCTGTACTTGTTAAATGTTAATACAGATGAGTCGGATCTAGCGGTAACATCGATATATCTATATAGGTGTATGTGCCATGCATGCCGTCCTCTGCATTTCCGCTTGACACTATTATTTGATTTTAGAATATACACAGCTAAACCGCACCGTCCGGCGACGCGTGCCACTTATTATGTTTAAAATCTCGCGAAACTTACGCAACATGCAAAAATTACCCGGTTCAGGCGATTGTTTTAAGATATTTTACAACTTTTAAACAGACTTGTGATAAATCAAAGTAAAGGGTGTTTCATCAGAGCGCTTTTATTATATAAAAATCGTAGTATGTTTCATGTAAATATTACACTGGAGTAATGTAATGAAACACGGGATAATTGTATAACTTATATTTTTAGCCTAACGACAACATCTTACGAATTACGGGATATTGCGCGTAGATTTATCGAAACACCCTTTGTCGAAATGTCAAAAAAAAGCGGAAGACAAAGGAACTTTACAGACAGTATTTATTATTTAATTCCTATTTACA
>JAWWML010000012.1:31357391-31370421 GCA_035047165.1 Ormyrus rosae | reverse complement strand
AAAGTATCATATAGAAAACCCAGGAACCCCTGAGAATTGGAAATTTTGGACTCGAATTCACGAATCGAGTCACAAGTCTGCGCCATAAGGTTTGCGCGCTGCTTCGCGTTCGAATGACGCTAAAGGAGGACAATTCAACAATTTTCGACACAGCTACTATTCTCACTCTCTTGCCGAAATTCCGCAGATCTTCGCAAGGACTCGAAATAGTTTTGAAACTCCATGTGTCGAACGAAACTATTTTTTTGGATAAAAATAGTTTCTTTCGACATTCGTTACGAAATATATTTGTAAAATCTTGACTTTCTGCTTTCTTAGCGAAAATTTCAGTGCAACAGCTCTAACTAGATCAGCCAGAGTGTCCACTTACTACGAAAACTATAAGTTGGTCAATGGTAGGTAAACTGTAGTATTCACTGGCATCTTAGGCACAGTTGTTGCAAACTCCTTATAAGTCCTTGGCATTACAATTAAATTATCTTTAGTTACAACTTAATATTAATTGTAAAGATATTAAGACTTGTTTTCTAAATTAATAAAACGTACAGCAATTTCAATTTCAATTTTTTATTGATTAGTTTGAGAATACAGTAAATAAATAACAGAATTTCCAACAGTTTTATTTTAAAAACTCTTGTTGTAAAGAAAAGCTCAGGCCATCGAATCGCGAGCTATTTTTAAATTCAGGGAATTATTTGGGATATCAAAATATATTTATTTTATTCTGATAAAATTTCAAATTAATAAATAAAACTGGAGGAATTAAACTGCAATGTATTTCTTTAAAAATTAAAAATATTTATTGGTTTAAATTTTTTTTTATTCTAAAGTTGAATAATAAAAATTGGGATATAAATTGAAAAATTTAGCAGATTCAACTTTGTGATACTAAATTAACTATTAAAGAAAGCACTTATTCTATTCCGAAAAACATAACTGAGAGCTTGACTTGTAAAATTCATTCCAAGCCGAGTATTGAAAATAGCGCTGACATTTAAACTTGATTTAAAGTTTCAGCGAAATCCATGATCCGGAAGCCTGAATATTTCCTTTTTTAGAATAAATATAATTTACAATTTATTTACAAATGAATTCAGAAATGTATTATCTGCAATGGCACTTGCCATTGTCGCAGAACCCTTTGTGGCCTGTAGGCGAACAGGTGGCTTGACAGATAACGCGGAAAATAACTCCCTGGCACAAGACGCGGTGCTCTGAATTAATTGTCAGTGCCGCCGCCGCTGCCGATGGTGATGCTTCGTCTGAAAATTCACGCAGGATTAGAATATCTCGATAATCTTCGTAATCGATTCGAGAGCAGGTGGTTCGGCAAGATTTTCATAAGAACAGTTACTTTCATCGGCATTGTAGTAAGAGGTGAAAAGTAAAATTGCTAGTTTTTTAGTAATACGTCATTTTTTCTAACCTTTACTGGAAATTGGTTTTTTCTGAAGAGCTTCGCGGACCATTTTTCTCAGCGAGTGTTGGAGATCAAGAGTTGCTTCATCTTCTATGATTGCATTTTCCGGGACTTAAACAGTTTGAGTATACTAAATGGAATTAAAATGTTTTTTTAAATTAATCTTTTAATCAAAAATGCTAATCAAACTTACTGAGGTCCAATGGATCAACCAATTCAGGGATTGTAATCGCATAAGTACTGACTAATAATGCGTAGACAAGAAGAGTAATGAGAACCTTCATACTTCTTTTAGATTCTAAAACGAACTGATGTAAAATCTTCTTTGATTTCGTTTATAAGAAGGCGAAATTGGAGGAAAAAAGCAATTTGCATTTCTTTTTGATTTAGAAAATTTCTAAGAATAAAACGTCTAACAATTGACGCGCGTTGGTTAAATCAAGCGATATCTCCCGCCTCTTTCCTCAAACGAATGAAACACGTTTTTCATTCACGTAATTAAGTGCATCTTCTGATTCACGCAGTATGTGGAAAGCTTCAATAATGTGAAGTACAAGAAAAAAGAATTCGAATTTTCGCTAAAAGTGCGTTATTGAAATACCCATTTTGAAATTCATTTTGAAATTTTGAAATTCCTTAAATAATATAGAATTATCATAAATCACGGGAGAAGGAAAAGTCATTGGAGTAAATATAGTAAGTGGTTGCGGTATCTTTCTTTAGTCCTTGATCCTTACTTCAATTTCATTTGTTGACATGTTTTGTCTGCTTGTTACTTTCCTCTTGTCATGTTTTCGAGAAAAGTGTTTTCTTCTGTTTTCGTATGTGCATTAGGAGTTTCTTTACTTATACTTATCTGTCATAGGGACTCATTTGTCTAAGTGTTTTCCTGAGAATTATCGCTATGGTTCATTTCCTCTTGGCTCTGTGATAGATTAAGAAGCTGTGATGTGTTATTACTCTCTTCTCTGTGAATTAGCAAATCGACGGATGCGCGCCCAAAAAACAAGTAAGTACATTAATCACTTCTACCTTCATTATATCGTTTATATCTTTTTGATTTTTCTACACGAAACCAGTGCTCGAAATAATCTTGAAATTTTTTTGCTCATCTCTAGAGCAAACTGAAAAGAGAGTGTGAAATTTTACCTGCAATCGTGTAAACATATTTAAGATATTTGCAACAATATTTCGAAAATATGTTTGAGATATAAATAAAAATGAACCTAAAAATAGATATAAATAAAATTGGTTTTAAACTTGATTCAAAATAAAAATTTCTAGAACCCAAAATACTAATCTGTACGGATATCCAACGACCGAAATTTTATTCTGTAAATTATTTATTTTATATTTTATATTTTATTTTGTAAATTCTTATGTAATCAGCGAATAAGAAAAAACATAAAAGTCACTAATAATTATTTTATTTGAAACAAAATGGCCTTTTTTAAGGCTTAAAATTCGTTTAATATTATGCGTTTGGTAATAATAGAGGGTAACACTAACGACTTGTTTCTTCAAGAATTCAATTTAGAATTTTCATCAGATAAAGAAGAAACTTAATCGCGTCATCAAGAAATCCAATTTTATAAAAAGATGAAAAAAAAGTATCTCAAGTGCAGGAATTCTTGCAGCTTCTTGGATCGAAAATTGGATGAGTCGAAATTGGTTCTTCTTCTCTTCTCGCTGAAAAAGAAAAGCCAATGTAACGAGAATTCTATCGGGATATCAGTTTCTTCGTCATTTTCTATCTTCCAAACAATACTAACTTAAACATTGCCAATAACATAAATCGTATCAAAATTGAGAACTGTGGGATTGAAAGAAGCTAGAAGGCTAGAAGTTCGCGTCTGTTGTTCTCGCGTCACCCTGAAGTTAGGATTTCGCATCGGCTATTTGCATATTCTACTTCGCCGAGTTAATCCGAGTTACAGCTAGATCGATTTTCATTCTAAAAATTTCATTTTTACAATTTTCATTTTATATTTTTTACTCAAAAGCAAGTTCAATGCTTAGTAAATATAATATATGTCACTCAGTAAATATAATATATGTACTCGTCAGATTAGAAAAGTTACAAAGCTGATTAAAGACTTTTCTTGATTACCAAGAGCCGAGCTTACTAAGAAATTCTTTGTTTTTTCCTTGATTTCTTGTAACAGCACTGTCGCGCAAAACGCAGGAAGATAGAAAAATTGCAAAACTTTGGAGCTGGCAATGATTGAGAACTCGATTTTCTCGGACTTTCCGATTGATTTTTTATTATACCGACGGCTCTGCCTGACTCTGCGAGATTACCAAGTTATTATGTCGGGTGGCTGCGAGCCGACGGGGATGGGGCTGTCTGTGTTTATTCGTTCGTTCGTTCGTTGGGGGAAGATTTGTTCCGCAGATCGGACCTGAAAGCCATAAATATTATCATCTGCCATTGTCGGCGCCCCGTCGAATTCGACATTCTTATTAAATCTAGGCTCAATTAGAGATTTACTTCGAAAGAAGATCATTGCCTTAACCAGGATATAAAAGTTTTCACTAATATTTATTTTCATTTTTATAAGAACTTGCAGTCCTTTGAAAGGTTTTCATCTTATAAACTCGACAAATTTCATTCTAATTAATTAATGTCTCTCCGTTGAGTGTGAAAGTTTAATATTAATTTAATTAAAAATTGATTCATACACCGACCATTACTCTTAGAATCTTGTAAACAGCAGCAGAAGATATATGTAATGTATACATTAATCCAGAGGGCGAAGCGAGATGAGAGATCGTAAATCAAATTCTTGAATATTTCTCGTCGCGAAAAAGTTGTCTTATAGCCGGGGAAAAAAATCGCTGAATCGTCTTCTCTACTTGAGCAGGAGTTCTGTATGCGAAGTAGTCTGGGAAACGAAGGGAATTTATACGATAGTAGCGTCTTCCTTCAAAAATTCAAGTCCAATTTCCGGCGAATCGTCCTGAATCACAATTGAGCCGATTCCTCTCTCCTACCCCGCTTTCTTTATGGCAGCCGAGAAAGGTTCAAGCGAGAGGGTACGCATTCGCCGACGCCGAATTACCTTAGCCGTTATTTCTAATTCAAACGCGTTACGCTCGATTTGCGATTCGGATCCTCCGAGCCGAGGGCGGGCTCCCTTTATTTTTTTAACTTTCGCTCGATCCTTTTTTTTTTCTTGGAATATTTATTTTGCGAACCTTCTTCGAATGCATATTCGTCAAACGATATTTCCTTGGCAAAATTTGTAACGATCGCTTGGTTCGAACGATTTGCGGGGGCAAAATTGAAACGTTTTACTGTTAAGACGAATGAAAGTAATGACATGGATATTCCTCGTTGGGCGACTAGGGAAGCTAAGGAAAGCGAAGGAAAACCACCTCGGAATATAAGCCTTAGACTATCGACGCACTTCCATTTCATAATTAAAATCGACTAGGGCCGAAATTGTGACTAGTTGAAATTTATTTTTGGCTATTTCACAAATATAGCTTCATTTCTTTCTTTGACTGATTATTTCACGATTACTTGCTCCAATTAGAGTGCAAGAATGAATTACAAATTTACAATTATTAGAAAAGTCCATGTTACGTCCACGTTGCAAGCATTGCTTGTCGATGCAGTGTGCAGGACATGAAATACAAAATAATTTAAAACTTTACGTAAACTATATGAAACTTCTAATGCAACGAGTATGTTTGATATTTGCTACAATAAAGTTTGATGCTGTGCTAAGGGGAAGAAATAATTCACGCCAGAAAATAACAGAATTCAAGGATAATTCGAAGCCTTTCCTTTTAAAAAGTTTATGACATATTTATCGTCCAATTTTCGAAAAAAATCAAAAAGAAGGAGAAGAGACAGTTTTTCATTATCAAAGTGGAAAAAAGCAAGCTCTCGGGCAATCGTAAATCTTATAATATCGTAGTTATAAAAAAGAGCACTCGCAACACTTGTTGTGGTCGTAAAAAAATTCCGCGGCAACATCAATATGAAGAAAAATGAATCAACTTTTCACGGAAGAAAAACTCGAAAAAATCTAATTTATGGCGAGTACCTAAACTTGTAGTTTTAAAGGTCGCGAAGGCAAAGGCTGAAAATGGAATTAAGCTTGAAATTTTCGAAGCAACAGTCGGGACTCGAGTACCAGTGGTGAATGCCATCTAATTAGTTCAGCGTCTTGAAGTCTTTAATTTCACCGATGTTTTCTTCTCTCATTGTAAGAGTGCAAAACTTGGACCGTCGAGGTGCTAGCTTTTCTTTCGAGAGGGCGAAGAAACTTTTTTAATCGACCTCTGAAGCTATTATGCTAGCCACCATAGGAATGGACAGGCTTCGTAACATCAGACGACTGCCGATTGACAAAGAAGATCGCCTGTTGCTGCAGCTCCCGATGATTTACTTTTACAATGAATATAAACTCTTCCTTTCGAGAAAATATCCCCGTGCGCAAGAGTGTCTCTGACCTTGAAACGCGAGCTCGGCAAATGGTCGGGGATGAAATAAGGCGCTGGGAGGGCGGTCGCTTAATTTCCATGACGTCAGGCGGCGTCGCGAGGACCGACGCCATTCTCCCCCTTAGACTTTTAAGCGCGAATACATCTGGCGCGCTGCCGCGGAAGGGAATGCGATTACATGATTAATCGCGCAGCCAACAACTGAATCAGCCACTGTTCTTGATTTTTTTTTTTTTTTAAGAAATGATGGATACGCTCGGGACAATGAGTTTTCAAACAAAGTTGAGAAAAATAAGAACGTGGATCATAGACGCTTGTTGAGTAAGACCTCTCTTATCAAATAGAAATTAGCGGTATGCCATTTACTCACTCGAATGAGAATCGCAGCGCCGTTGCGAATTATTATCTATTTACGTCACGCTTTAAATAATTGCAATTTTTTTTGTTAAAATACAAAGAGGAATCATTCTTCTTTATATAATATTAGAGAGCGAGACAAAATACCAAGAATACAGGTTGAGGTAAAGAGAATAAAATTGTAACATAAAATTTATTTTACAAGCATGGAAGATTTTTTTTCGAAAAATTAACATTTTGTTAAAACTGTTTTTATGGAAACTGAACGTGTGGCTAAAATGAAAGTCGTTCTATTATAAAAACAAAGAAATATTATATAAAGAAACGAAAAGGAAGGAAAAGGCAATAAAAAATGGATATAAAATGTAGGAGGAAGTAAATCTGACCGGAAATGATATACACAGTTTTAGAGTCAAGAACCAGAGTAGAGGAAAATTGACGTATAAAAATACCAATTGCAAGAAAGATGAAATAAAAGTACTAAATTTAAAATATGAGTTAAAAGCGAAAGTTAGAGTAAAATAAAAAAAAAAGGCAACAGCTTGTCTCGATATGGAAAAAGTGGACTCGAGCGGAAATTAGAGGTGGAAGAGAGAAAGAGGGAGAGAAAGAGGGAGTATAAAGAAAAGGTGTAAACAAGGGCGCAGACGAAAGGCTCTCAGTGGGGAGAAAGAGAGAAAAAGCAGTAATGGAGAGGAAGAGGACTGGATATGAGGCGCTCCGGGACCGGGGAACAATTAGAGGCGAAAGTTAGCAGTCGGGGGGGGATCGATAAGTAATCCGCAGGCGTCTCCCGCTTTCTTTCCACTCGCGCGCGCAGTCGTTGATTTTTAACGAGCGTCTATTTCAGTGAAATTACGGGGCGCCGAGAGAAGCGAGTGCGCGAATAAATAGATATTGATTTTGCCGAAGGTCACGGGAGCTACGTGTTGCTCCTGCTCTCGGAGGATGCGCCCTTGCCGGATGTTTGCTTCTAGTTTTTTTTTTTTTTTTCGGCACCGTTGCTAATTAATAGGAGGCGTTATTGCAAAACGGACTCGCTTGCATTTTCTCGGCAGTCGACTAATTAGAGTAATATTTCCCCTTGAAAGATCACGGCGGAGGCATTATCCAAGTGCTGTAATCAATCTAATCACGGTAATTGGAATCAGTAGTGGAGCAATGGATACGGCGTACGCTTTGTCTCAACTTTCTCAATGACTGGATCGCCCCGCGATTAGATCGCCGGCATTGAATTTCGAACGAATGGGGAAATATTTTACTTTATCAGTACACTGGCTCTTCTTAAATTTCAGTTGAACTATCTTTTGACAAACCGTATCTTTAAAATGAAATCTACGAAATTTCTAAATGGCGTGGCTGAAAATTGTTGAATTCTCTTAAAAATTCGAATTTACCATGTTCATTGAACAATTCAAAATTCCAAAACTTTCTTATAATTTGCAGGAAATTATTTAAAAAAAAGTTGCTTAACAACGTTATGGTAGCAAAAATTGAGTTTTAAAGTAGAAAACGGCGAGAATCGAGCGAGGCACGTCATACGTACAGTCTGACTGTTGCGTCGAGTTCATTGACTGTCGGGGAGCCAAGGCGCACACGAAGGGCTCGTCTTTTTCTCTCCTTGGCTCTTCTTTTAACTCTCTTTGGATTGTACGATTCTCAAGCGAACTAATTTTGAAGCGGGTGATATTTCTGCTGCGCCACTTAATCCTTTTCACTCGTCTCATGTAGCTTTATTCGTGTTGCGCAGAGCTGCTTAAAAACAAAAAAAAAATGGAACGCAGATTAAATGCAATTCTTATGGAGAAAGAATTATTTTTTACAACGAGTGTTGAAGCGCTGCTTGCTGAAGGTAAACGGTCTCTGCGCGTCGTTTATTATGCGGACAAGTGCGGTGACGGACGTCAGTCTTAGCTCCCTCTCGTGTTCATACCGTCGCGAAGTTCATTACAAATGAGGGATTCTTCGTCTCGTCTTGAAATTCGAGTCCCGAAACTTACGCGAGCCGCAGTGCTTAAATTGCATTTAATCTGTCAAATGTGTCTATTTATGGAACAGTAATTTCTTTTTGATGTGACTGTCACTGACAGAAATGTTCTTCTAAAGACTATATACCATACTTTTTAGTAATAAGGAGGCAAACTGGCATTATCCTAAAAAATTACTATACCATATACTAAAATGTAATATAACTATATCAATGTTTACTATAATTATATTAAATTTTAGTATGTAGTATAGTAATTTTTTGGGATAATGCAAGTTTGTGTCCGCATTGCTAAAAGTAACTTTTTTCTCAGTGTATTTTTTCAATACAAATTACAAAAGCAGGGGAAAAGGATTCGCTTATAAATTTTATAATTCGATTTCTTTAGCATTTTTAAAGGGACCCGCGTTTTATGAAATTCAATTTCAATGTCAGCCACTATAATTCACTTTAGAATAAACTGCATTTTCGAAACTTTTTAATTTTACATCAAGTACACAATTTAATTACCTTGTGTTCTAATATGAAAGAGCATTTCATTACTTTTCAATATTGTATTTTAGTCTTACTTTTTACGACGTTAATTAAATTTTTTGACATTTTTTTCATAATAACGACTATACTAAAGTTTAAAGAGATGAATGAAAGTCCGATTTCGTAAAACTGAAAAAAAGCTTGTTTCATTAGGCGTGAAGTTTTTTGTCTGCAAAAGCAAACTACAGAAATTCCAGCTATTTTTTCACCTATTTCTTTCGCTCATTTTTTCAGCTTGCATCGAGGGAAAATGAAAGAACCGTTGACACTTTCATTTAAACTTTACCGAAACGTGGAAGCAGCTGCAGTTTTCAGTCGTTGGCACCGTCGTCATTTCCGGCGCCGCAAATCTAGCTAATTGAAAAGCGACGCGAAATGACGTGACTACGATAATCTCGACTTCATCTGATCAGTCTAAGTAAATCTCCGACTGTAGAGGAAGCGTCCCTCCTTTTTTTCGCCAATCTTCGCAACGCGATGCGGCTAGCTCACTTTTTTTTATGTCTTGATGACATTTTTATGAGGCTAGAAGATGAGAAAGAGCGAGAGAGCCGGGCTCCCTGTAATCGTCGTAGTTACTTCCGTGTTGCTAAATTGGCGATTAAAGGATTTTGAGTAATGTATAATAGAAAGCTCCTTCAAAGGACAGTAATTTTTCTTCTGTAATTCTTCAATGACGCTCCTTTCAGAGGCTAAGAATTAGCTCAAATTTGTTATATCTACCTTCACCACAAAACTATTTTTGCTACAATTCATTTCAAATTGTCGCGACAACAACGACACACCTCTCCGAGCCGCATTGAAATCCTCGTTGAAATCTTGCATAACAATGACAATGACGATAACAATGCGGAAAGCTCGAAAAAATGTCGAAACATCGCGGAGAAGCTTTTGAGACCTTTCAGCGTAGAAAATTTCGCGCAAATGCACATCCTATTCTTGCCGGCGTGATGCACCTTTATCGGCATTTTGCAAGGAAGAGAGAAAGCCTCTATCTTCTTTTTCTTAATTCTTACTCTTTTCTCGAAGGCCCAGACTCCTCGATCGTGTTTCCCGTCTTTCCCTCAGCTTTTCTCGACGTTGTCGTCGCCGAGTCACTCTCGGTCTTTTTCCCCTTTTACTTCTCGAGCCTTTTATTTTCTCTTTAAAGGCGAACTGATAGCGCAAATTATTTGTTAAAAGTCTCGCCCAATTAGTATTTTAATTGTACAAATCACTGTGAGAGGCTGAATTTCTTTTTTTTTTATAGAGAATGTGTTAAGTTAAGCTTGCTTTTAGGAGGGAACTTGCTTCAAGTCCAAACTATACAAAACAACAGTTTAATTAAATTTACTTGCCCTGTTTATCAAAGTAATATTTCAATGGTATAAAAATTAAAACGTTATTTCATTTAAACGACAAACAACTTTTTGAGTGCTTCCGTATATTCCATATGTTGATAAAACATTAATGTTAAAAAAAAGTATTAAAAGTATTATTATAAAAGTATTGAAGAGTTGGTGAAAATTTATTAAAAGAAACGACTTTGCCGTTCGTTTAATAAAAAGCCTCTTCGAGTAAACTAAAGCGTTAATAGAGCGTGATGAAACATTTAAATTTTTTTACGGAAATACTCTTGCCCGCTTTGTCTGGACATTTTACCTCTTCAGCCGGAAGTACCTTGGAAAATATGGCGCGCATTTTTTTTCGCCGTTCCCAGAGAAATTTACAAGCTTGACCCAGAATTCTTCGGCAATTTGGAAACTCTTCGCAGCTCAGCAAATTACGAACACACACATCATTTATCCTTCACCCGAAAGATCGCTGACACTTCAGTTGAGAATCACGAGTCCATCGGTCATCTGCTTATGTTTCTTCCGACGCTATCGACGTTTTCCTACTGGCATCCCGATTCCCCGTACTTAATGTGTCCCCGTGGACTCTATGCGGGAGAGAAAGAAATTCCCAAAGCGATGGCTCCTTATATAATTCTTCTGAAACGGAGGGGAAGAGATAAGGATAAGAATTCGGAGGGAAAATTGAGGCATCCTCCTTGCTTCTCAGACGAATCCTCAAGTCTTTTACGGTTAATCAGAACGATATTTTTCATTCGGCCTTGGAGCTGTGGTTACATAAATTTTCATATATATGACACACTCCGAAAACTTCGTATTTATTGATCGTATTTCTATCACCCTTCAGTGATTAGAGGAGAGAGAAATTTGAACACATTTTTAAGAAAAAAGCAGAATTCATTTCAAAAGAGAAAAAGTTTTGTGATTTTTATTAATTTAATAATAGGTGTATAGCGTTTTTAAATGTAAATATTTTTTATTTTGCAATTGTTTAACCCACTAAGTATCTGAATAAAAATTTGCATCAAAGATGCTTTATTTCTTCAAACAAGTGGAATTCCATGACCTAAAAAGAAGTCACATTGCATTCCGTCAGAATCGTCGAATTTAAATCTGTCGGTTCTCGCATAAAGCAAGAAAAAGTTTTAATCCCATTGGTAATGTTAATTCGGCAAATAAAATAATTCACGCCTCCGAACTGTCCTTCCGTCGTTAATCTCGCATTACGCACAGGCAGGCGAGCACAACCGTGTTAATGCACCGATCGAAAATCCATATTTTCGCTTCGCAAAATTTCCAGGTCCCTTGCACGCTTGTGATTTCCTTCACCGACTACGAGCAAAATCCCATTTCGAATTCTCGTCCTCGTACGCCGAAATGCGCGTTTTACGATATGTACCGAGCTCGTAATTTACTTCTTTTTCGTCTTCAAAAAGAGGAATAAATCATTTTAGATTTTTAGACTGTCTTTAATTTTTTTAAATTTCTTAAATGGTAATGAGCTTTCGTAACTCTTCGCGTAGCTTATAAATAGAAAAAAAAAATAATTTTTCCGTTATTAAATTAAAAATAGCGCCAAAATATTTTCTCATGCTTGATTAATAAATGAATTACTTTGGTAGATTAAAAAATAAATCAATATTACTCGATTAAAACCCAAGCTGTTCTTCCGTATCAAAGACCAAAATAATTTTTCGACATTACGAATTCGAGAAACAATGCATTAAAATCCGGAGTTAAATTGAAATGAAATTTTTTAAATATCGGAGTTTAAATGAAACTGCGGTTCTGTTACATTTGATGAAAAGCTCGAGCGCGCTTCTTCAATTATAGAGGGAAATGGAGAAAAGAGAAAAGCGAAGGCCCCGGGGTGAATCGATTAATTAAAGATCTGGACGCAGAGCTGGAAACAAATCAGCGCGCGGTTGATGCGTTCATTTTTTTGGGCTGTCCGGGTGATAAAGGAACACGCCAATCGCGTCGCGTTCAAATCAACAGTAGCTCGCATCTGTTTTAATGAAAAAATTCGCGAATACCTTTTTTTTTCTGCGCCAGCCGTTACGAGTTCGCTCCATTTGCAAGAACTAGGCATTTGCGGAATTCGTTAAATTTTTTAGCTTCAATTTGAGGCTGTGATATGTGGGCACGTGGAAAGTTCAGTTTTAAGAATGTTTATTTCACTCTAGAATGTAGATTAAGGTTTGTTATGGTTTGAACTCTAATTACAGATTTAGTTGTATTTAATTAGAGTTCATTTGATCAATTAGAAGAGTTGGTAAAATTACATTAAACCGAATAAAATGAATGGAAATAACCAATACTTGGGACATTTTTCAAAAGAAATATAAATTTGAACTCCGTTAAAATCAATATAGACTGAAACTTTTCGCCGATGCGGAAGTTAGCTTGGTCATCTACACCAGTGCGACCCTATTATTATAGCTGACTCATGCACACTACACGTAGTCCGATAATAAATTAGATTTTCGGCCCTTCTGTTAACGATTTTAAAAATCTATTGGGGCTGAAGCGACCTCAGTTCAGCCCTCGCCATTCAGCGTCGAGTGCAATATTATTGTAGTTATAATTAGTCGATGAATATCGGAGATTAAACGGTAGGTAATACGCCGCAGCTGCTTTTCTTAAGGCGAACAATTCGTTAAAATGAATATTAAAAAAGAATTTACGTCACTACTCTGTGATGGAGTTTATAATCGTACGTGTATCGACTTTTAAAAGACTCTCGAAATTTGGAAAGTGATATTTTCGATGGAAGCTTTCGCCCTCTCTCGGTGAAAGCCAAAGTTCCACAAAATTATCAGACTGATATAAAAATATCAAACGCGATTCGCGTGAGAATGATATAAAAAGCGATCGAGATCGTTCCACGCGACGGGCAGGGGTTGCTGTCCTAATAATTTTTGAAAGGGGATGTCACTTCTT